>CM052806.1:79601719-79650766 GCA_028533885.1 Nasua narica | reverse complement strand
CCCCCCCCCCCCCCCCCCCCCCCAGCTGCCGGCAACCACAGTTGTACTTTCTGACTCAGTGATTTTGACTTTCAAGTAGTGAATTTGAACCTGTAGGTGACTGAAATCTGGACTTGGTCTTTGGCATTATTGGGTAAATATGCATGATCTTACATACCTACTTGCTCACTGTTTATGCTTTGTTGTGGGTTTATCCACATCATTTCCTTTATGACCCCCCACAAGCTGCTTCTGCTGTAAGCTCACAGTTTGGGGGTTTCAAGGCACAGAGTTTCTCTTAGAGGCTTCTCATCACTTTGATCACTCCTTTATAGGAATGGAATCAATACAGGCACAAATGTTTTCCTTTGTTTTTCTCAAGAATTTTACACACATTTACGTGTCTTTCTAGCAAATACACTAAATTATTTTCATGTCTGGAGGCTTCTACTACTCAGTGAAAGAAAATGAATTTGTGAATATAATTTTCCTCTAACGGATACATTGTTCTACTTAGAATTTCAGATATCTGCTTTACATTGGCTGACCTTTTCCTGCCTTCATTGTACCCAACTTTTCATAAGGTATTTTGGGTTTTCCTATCAAATCCAGTGTTCACTTGATGCTGCCTCTTTATCACTTTTTGGAAATGTGAAATGTAGAAATATTTGAGGGCTTGAATGCCATGTTTACCAAGAGGCTTACTTTTTAGCATAAGTGAAACCGCAGATTTAGTACTCATGTATATATCTAAAGAGAGATTTTTCACTGAAAAAAATTGAAAAAATCACTGAAAAGTACAATAATTCTGGTCAAATGAATGTCCAATTAATTTATATTCTGCAAATTAAGCAAAACTGTTGTGTATCCTAGTACAGTTAACTTTTTTTTAAGAAAACACTCTATGGAACAGTCAATAGATGCACATAAATAAAATGGAAAATGATTTTGTGATTTTCCTCATGTGCTGTGGTCCTCTTGCGTGTCCCATGGACACCCTCCCAGGGCTCGAGTCCCAAAACAAAGGCAGTTCTTGTCAGTCTCTCTGCAGGTACTCGCTTACCTCTTCCAGCTCTCAGATACTCTCGTTTGACCTTTCACCTCCAGGTCCCTTCCTGTTCTCCCACACACCGGGGTACAGAGACGTGCCCAACCTCATCATTCGTTCTCTCTGCCTTTAAGCAAGTATTTATTAGGCACCTGTGAAGTTCAGGGGTTTCTTTGTTGTATTGCTCTCCCTCCAGCAGTTCTTCCACAGTTTCTATATTCCATCCTGGGGGCCTTCTTGGAGGGCCGGGTTTTGTGGGAGGTTTTCCTGGGAGCGCGCCCACCACCAGTTTGAATTGGATTTTCCCTCCTGCTCGTACGTGGGAGGTCCAGTAACGTTTGGCGTGTTTTTTCAGGCGCACATGCTTGGACATCAAGAGTATTCTTCTTCACCGCTGTTCCAGGTGCCAAGGACTTCAGGCAGGGAGCCCTCCGCGCCTCCCGGGAACCTCCCGCACAGGGGGCTGCAGGGCGCGGGGCTGACTTACACCACCAGCTCCACGGAAGACCTCCAGCCCGGCCACTCTTCAGCTTCACTCATCAAAGCGATCCGCGAGGAGCTGCTCCGGCTCTCCCAGAAACAGACCGCCGTGCAGAACTTCCACAGCTGATCGGCCTCGCCTTGCAAATTTGCCAAGTATCTGCTTCCCGTGGAAGCAAGATTAAATGGAAATCAACTAAATGGGTGTTTGTGAGAGAACGCGCGTCTCCTGGGCTAGGTGCCCGTGTGAGGGGGCAAGCTGCAAAGTTAGAGGATGCCACAAGTCACGTGACCGCTCACGATGCTTTTAATAAGCGGGCAGTTTTTTGACCACTTGGGTTTCAGTTGAGATTTCCGTACTTTTGGCCAAAAGCCAGCCAGCAGCACTTCATGAAGGCAAACCACAAACCTAAGCTAACAAAAAAAAAAAAAAAAAAAAAAAAAATCACTAAATTCGTCTCCTTTTTAAAGGTAAAAGGTGGAAATGTGTAGATGGTATAGGGATGAGCATTTCCATAGGAAGATGTGATTCAGACTGGTTCGTATGGTGAACTTGCTGTTTTGTTTTCTGAGAAAAGAGATTTGAAGACGTTTTATTAACAGCTTGATTTCCCTCGTTTTCTCCATAGGAACTTATTTTAATAGTCATATTAACAACAAAAATACTAAGACTGTTTGGGAATAAAAAAAGCTACTAGTGAGAAACCAAATGATAGATTGTAGAGCCTGATGATTCCAAAAGAAGCCATCATCTGCATTTTTCCTTCTACTTCTGGTGCTACAGCTCCGAGGGCCCCTTCACCTTTATGTCTGTGAAATGCAACTTTGGCTTTTTCAGTGGAAGAATATGTTGAAGATTTCATTTTGTTCTAGAAAGAAAAAACAACCAACCTCCCAAACGGGGTGGGGAGTGCTGGGGAAAGTTTAATATTTATTTGGTTATTCAAAATACATATTGAAGTTTAGATTTACATTCTTAATTGTATTTGCTGTTTATTAATTGGGCGCATGCAAGAACCAACAGCATCCCATTTCAGTGCATGCCATCAAGGTCAGACCTACAGAAGAAGGCTTTCAGGAGGTCATAGCTAACATAACTAGCACTTGGCTGATGAGTTGCTCACAAGTTATGTTTGAATGAGAAAAAATTATTTATAAAAACTGCCGGGGCCAACAAATTGTTAATCATGAGTACGTGTCTAGTAATCACATTCTCTGTGTTCAAGACCTGGAAATGGAACAGAATTCAGTCCAGCCTCTCAGTAATCAATCAAGAAATGTAAAGAAGAGCTTTGAGGACCACAAGGGAAAGGAGAGAGTTGCTTCTGGTTTCTGATTTTATTGTGCATGACCACTGAGTGACTATTAAAACCATCTTATGTTCTTGGGGCCTGACAGGGGTATCATCTGTCTTGAGATTCATTCCTGAAGTAAACATTTCCCTACTTCCCAAATTAGAGTAAGGAATATCATAACAAGAGCCATTCTTTTTTCTGATACCTGAGGGAAGCTCAGAAGAAAAACAGATGACAGATGTTCACTATGAATCTTTTTTTATTGGATCCACAAATACTTTTAATGAACAACAGATAAACAGAATTTGGGGCTCTGATGAATCAAAATATGTATCAAATTTTAAGAACCCCGAAACAGCTAATATAGGTTGCCAAAGTGTAATCATTGGGGGCCACAATCATGTTTTAGCGTTTCCTTAATGAAGTCTGTTAGACAGTCTTGTGATACAGGGAATGTTGCTTCTGGGAAGGTAAATGTAGTCTTTCTTCATCTGTGCTCCCTGCAAGAGGAGGACTGCAGGGTAATATGTCTCTCATGGATGTTAGAGGAATGGAAATCCCTTACAGGCAGTCCTCACAGGCCCCAAGGAGTATGGGAGATAAGACGCTTTTCTAGGCTTGATTTCTTACCTCTCTTGGTCTTGGTTTAATACCGGACTCTCCCCAAAGTGGAGGATTATCTTTGCATGTTGCTCAAGAATACCAGGTTTCCTGAATATGTTCAGAATTTGAGATAGCCAAGCAGAATTTTATCACGGACACCTTACAGTGAATCAGATCATGTGACAGCAAATGGAATAAACGTAGGCCCCCTCCTCCCATTCTGCTCAGTGTCATGTTTGGATACAGTGTACTAAGAAGGGTTACCTCCTCCATACATCCCAGAAACAGGTGTCTGTTTTCCAGAGGGCTGCAGTAGTGATTTTGATTAGCATAAAAGGATTCTACCTGGATTGTTATGCTTAGAATTGATAGACTTTTCAACCAATGTCACAACCAAAGATAACATAGGATAACCGGTGGTGTGCGGGGTGGGGTGGGGTGGGCAGGCTTACGGGATCACCAGCACTCTTGTTTTGATTGTAAAGCACACTCTGCACTTGTTTTCTCTAAACACCTGCAGCAGTTTTACCTGTCACCAAACTCAGGACAGACTAACTGTCGTGGGGAGCACCACACCCACATACTGGGTGGGAGACCACACCCAGTGGGTCTTTGGACACTCAGTTAAACGTGATCTACTTAAAAGAAAGGTCCTCATGTTGATCTTGTGTGGCTTTGGAGTTCCATTAACTGAAGTACTGTAAAATGAAAAGTTAAATTTTGTGTCTATTCTCTTTTCCTTGTTTAAAAGTCTGGTGGGACACCTGGGTGGCTGGTTAAGCAGCTGCCTTCAGCTCAGGTCATGATCCTAAGGTCCTGGGATCGAGTCCCACATTGGGCTCCTTGCTCATTGGGGAGCCTGCTTCTCCCTCTTTGCCTGCCACTTCCCCTGCTTGTGATCACTCTCTCTCTGATTTAAAAAAAAAAAAAAAAAAAGATAAAAAAATAAAAGTTCTGGTGGTAATCATGCAAGCCAAAAAGTTGAGTCAGAATTTCAGAGAGGATTGGAGATCATTTTCAGAGTCTACTTTGTCACCAGCTTGCTATGTCAGCTACCTTCCCGAGCCTCTTTCTCCCCATCAGCCAAATGAAGACAGACCTCTTCTGTCCACCTCCTAGAATTTCTCGTTTCAAGATTCAAATGTGATCTTGTGTACAAACAACCCTCGAGGAGGGTGCACAAAGCTTGGTGAAATGTAAAATGTTATCTGTGTGATTGAACTGGGATTGGACAGTCTGACATGTTATTGTCTACCAGTGAATGACTTCACATGGAGGTAACCAGAGCAAAACTAAGGGCTCCATGTGACTCCTCTTCCTCTTTCTCTATTTGCTTCAAATTCACATCCTTCATCCTTAACTTTAAAACAGCATTTATCAAACATCTTTCTGCCCCTGAATTTTTGCCATTTCTAGCACCAAAAATGTCAACATGAGCCCTGTCTTTTAGAGCTTAGAATCTAAATCAGATGGCATAGCTGGGTATAAAAGACAGAAGCTGTTACAGATACATAACGCGGTGTGAACATCAGTAAGATTCACCGAAAATACGCAAGTGCATTGGGTACAGGAAAAGGGAAGTTGCACATTTGGAAACCATGGGATCCTGGGGAGAAGCCCATTTCAGAGGCTACTTTAATGAAGGTGGAGGAGCTGGTGAGATGGCAAGGGAAGAGCTGGGAGTGGGCCTGGCGAAGGACAGAGAAGGTGGATGAAGCTGTCCTTGAAAATGACCTTGATCTGCTGCAATATGGGGACAGGATCCCTAACTGCACCATTTAGGAGTTTTAATTCGACAAGAGGAGGAAATGGGGCTGTGAGGATGTGTTTGCAAGAATACAGTGAGAAAATGGCTGGGTCTGCGAAGAAGGTCTGCGTAGCAAGAGATCCAGTCTGGAGGAGGGAAAAGAGGGTACCAAGAACTGCTGGAGGAACAAGTGTAAAGTATGAGAATATTGTTAAGAATGCCACCAAGGTTTACTGCTTAGGGCAGCTCTTGGTGGTCAGCCATTCAAACACATTCAGTCCTTTGTGGAGCATAGTAGATTATAGATAAATACATTCCACTTCTTTGTAGCTGCCTACACAATTTTCTCCAAATTTTACTTGATTTCGGAATATATTTTGACTTTGGCGGGACATGGCTTTTGAGCAGCGACTAAACAGGTTTTGCCAACCGGATTTTTCAGGGCCTGAGGCCTGTGATGCAAAGCATAGGTGAAGGTGTACCTGAAGGCTTTGGGCCAAAACAGGTAATTCTGTGTTTTACGAGCCTCCCATTTAACTGTGTACAGGGTCAGCGTTCACTGCATTGCCCTTCTTACTGCTCCAGAGGCCAAACTGGTCACTCGGACAGCGATTTGCATTTGCAGTAATTCACACGTCGATCATTAAATACACTGCTCTTTCCCTTTCATACTAGGTTCTTAGACATGGATGCCTTTGCTGGTTGAAAGGAAAGCTGGTTAAGGTTCTGGGCAGGTGAGAAGGGGGCCTCCAGTCTTAATGACCATACCAACTTCAGCTCAACGTGAGCTTTAGCCATTCCATTTCTACCTCCAAAGCCAGTCTCCAGAGCCTGCTTATCCACATTCGTCCCCGATGGGAGCGTGAAGGAGTCCACTTCTGGACCTGCACACTGACCATTTGATCACAAAACAGATTTTTATGGAATGGTAACTTGAACTTTGTTTTTACATTTAATCCAACACATGAATGGGCATTCTTACAACAGGTGAGAGGGGTTTCTAAGAGCAGCTGCTGTAACATACTCATAAAATGTAATAGGCTCACACTGAACTACCTAATGAATAAGGAGTGTGTATATTTTAGGTTTCTTTTGATATTCTTGGAAGTGACTTTGAGTGTTTAGGACTCCTCTCCCTAGTATTAAGAAGACTTGAAAGCCGAAACCTCACGGTACGATCCTAATTCCATGCTTATGCGTGTTAACAGTACATTTAAGAATTTATCTTAAGAACACGCAGCAGCATTGAAATTTAGGAAAAGAATATTAAATGCCTTGGAAACACGAAACAAAGTTAGGAACTAGCGAGCAAGTGAGAGAAGGAATAAATGTCTTAATCTGAGGTGGTCTAGTCCAAATTAGTTTCCCACAGGGTAGTTAAACAGGATCCTTGCTTTTCCGTCTTTTTCCAGGTTTTTCCTCTCTGTGGCCACTTCACATTTAAAGAAAGAGTGAATGGTAGAAGGGACAGAGATAGAAATTGCAGTGATTTGAGTCGCTCGGTCCCTGATTCCACCGAAACCTTTTTGGACATCTTGGAGCATCGTGAAGGGTCTCATGCCCCCATTTTAGACATTCATGACTTGACTCCCTAAGTGTGCAAGTTAGGAATAGTACAGGGCCAAGTTCAAGCCAGACCCCCTGTACTGTTCCTCTTGTTCCTGAGGGGAAGGAAGGGGGCTCCACTGATTAATACACTTGCTCTACACACCAGAGGGCTCATTTCAGAAAGGGGGGGTAAACATCTGGCTTGGCCCTCCTCCAGAGCATCCTCGAGGGAGCATGGAGATTGGGCTCATTACCCTGGCAGGACAGGTGGCTCAGGAGAGCCGCTCCGGGATGCCCACTTGTCTCCTCCTACTTTGTCAAGGTCCATGTTCTTCAGACTCTTCCTGCACTCTCATTCCTGGACTGTGAGTGATAATGTACGAAAATATGCAGAGTAAATTGAGGCCACCCGTGGCATCAGTACTGCAACTTGAACTTGACAATCATGGTTTGCTGGTCTCAAACGGGCACTTAACTTTCAGCGTGGGTATATGATTTAGTAATCGAACCCTCCCTTCTATTTGTCAGTTATGTTTCTACCCTTCAATTAGCTGCCCTGTTTTCTAATGTGCTGTAGAGTTTTTGAAATAATTTATGCAAGTGTTTGGTTTCCATGTTTACAATTTATACTGCTTTCCTAGCATTTTAAATGGAAATGTCAATAAATGCTATGAATTGGTGTCAAACGATCTTTTCTGTTTATTTCCTTTGGAATACGATTTTCTCATTTGTAAACTGTGATGGTAGAAGGAAATGATCTCTTCCTCTAATTGTTGTGTCCCTGGTGAGAACACCTAGGACCTTCATTTTCTAAGGAGATAAGTCGAAATGAGTCTAGTCTGCTTGTGCAATTTGCAGAACTGCTCACTCCTCCCTTGGCTGGTGCCACCCCCTCTGCCCACCGTGTTTTGCTTTTCTGCTACCCACTAATCAGATTGATGCTTCCACTAAGAGCAGATTCATTTTGGAATTAAAGGATTAGGTCTCTACAATCTAGAATGATAAAGGAGAAGATCAAAGTCTGCACAATCTTGGAAGGTAATAGGGTAAGCCTGGAGTTGTTTATGAAACCGAAGACAATAATGCCTTGAAACTGAGAAAAGCAAAAGGAACAAAAAGTGGAACAGAACAATGGCATGAAATGGGGAAACATGGATAGGATCCTGGAACAACGAGAACAATAACAGATGACATTAGAGGAAAAAGTAATGAAACCCAAATCAAGTTCATAGGGTAGTTAACAGTATGGTGCAAAGGTTAATTTGTTGGTTTTGCTTACTTTACTGTGACGACTAAGACTTCTCTCGGGGGACATGCGGAAACACTCTACTTTTGCAGTTTTTCTCTAAATCTAAAATGATTTAAAATTTTCCAAAATGAGTTTGGTTCAGATGAGGCCACCAGACCCCATGCAGAGGCTCAGGTGAGCCTGTTGGGGCACCCAGCACCCAGCCCCTGCCACGCTTCTTGGAGCAGCCAGCTCCTGTCGAAGTTGGAGCCACAGTTAACAACGGCCAAGTCTTGGCAGAAAATAAACCTCCACGAAGAAGTCATAGGATCAACCAAAAGGAGAGATTGGACCTAAAAAAATCAGAAAAAAAAAAAAAATAGACCACTATGAGGGGCCTGAAGGAAAGTATGTCTTAAATGACAAAATCAAATATTAAAACTTGTAGGAAAAATAAAGGAATTTTAAAATGTATGCACTCTAGTATTTTTAACATAGTTGGCAGTTTTAATTAATATGTCCTCATGTTTTAATAGATGTAGCTTTAGATGAAAAAGAACAAGCAAAATACAATGTAGACTAACTGCCACAACTCATTCCCGCTAAGAGATTTTATGTTCTGCATGTAAATAGATTCAAAACCATAGAAGAACAAGGAGTTACTGGAAGTAGCTAAGTCGTGGAAGAAAGGTCGGGCTGGTCCCACACCCAGAGCCTGAACACTGAGTCGACATGAATATGAATTTAAACCATAACTGGCATTTCTTTCCCCTCTGTCTCCCTTACACTTTGCACCTGGCAAGGTCAGCTTACTGTAAAAGGAAAACAAGAAATAGTAGCAATACAAAGAGAAATCCTTTGCTCCAGTGTCTGATTTAGATAATCAAATTAATGAAATGTTTTTATTGTTGTTGGACCATGCACTGTTTGTTTAGTAACTTCTTTCCTTTAAAGATTTCCTGAACATTCCTTGCTATACCCCTCAGAGGAATAAAGGAGACTGGTGTAAGCTTGATTTCTCCGGGTTAAAGGAGTCGAAAAATTACAGCCACAAGTCCAGGTAACCCACATTTGTATAGTTAAACTATTTTTTGTTGTACTCATGCCAAAGGATAGCATTACAGAAGCATAAAACAGAACATAGCTGGGGGAAAAAAAAGAAAACTTACTGTAAACTTGTTTAAGAATGGTTGGGTCTTGGATGCATGTATCAGTGTCTTGAAATCTGCATTAGTGTAAGTACTTAAGTTTTGATTCTGTGATGTGATGTTTTGATTCTGTGGATGTGATGATATCAGTGGTTGGTTTCCTTCATTCTGCATCTTAAAATTCTGAGATTATTCTAAAGGAAACAAAACAAAGAGTGAAAAAAAAGAGAGAGGGTGAGAGTGGCTTAAAAGTGGAAATGGAGTTGCTGCATTTCAGTACAAATGAATGTTGGTCTTTCTTCCCAACAGTATTGTGCACCATGGCTGCTTTTGAAGAGCAGCAAGGATTTTAGCAGAATCCAGAAGTAACTCTTCCCCCTTAGATACTCCTAAAGCTGTGAGGGATGGCAGTTATCACTGCCTATGTTTGAAGGCCAAGAGCCAGTGTGTTTTCAGAATGCTGTGTTCCATTTCCCCAGTACTGCTATTTCTGGATTCCTTGTGAGGCAAATTTTATACACAAATTAGGAGTAAAGTTTTAAAAAAGACATAATTAACCAGATTTAAATCAGGATATCCTGTTACTATATGTAACCAGGTAACTCTAACCTTTTTGTGTTCTATCTTTCCTGATCAAAGAGCAGATTAGCAAAAAAGAAGAAAATAAAATAAAAACAACTCCACCATCAGAATTACAGCCATCAAAATTTTAATGAATTTTGGTCTTAAAAAAAAAATCTCAGCCAACTTAATCTTGTTTGGTGATTGGGACTGATGAGAATGCTTTACTTGATTTTACAATAAGCTCTTGATTTGGATTCCAAAGCACACAAAGGCAGAGGGAGGGCTGGGAAGAAGGCAGGATTAGAGTTGGTATTGGAGGTCATCTGGAAAGAAGGATGGGGAGATGTGTCTGAAGACCTTCAGCAGTAGGTTTTCTAACTGCTGGAGGAAAATGGCACCATGACCTTGAGAGGCCCAACCCTTTCTTCCTGTCTGCCTGCCAGTGGGGGGTGCTGCCCAACAGACCTCCTGACCCATCCCATGGAATTTTGTAGGGACCTCCTTCTTGGTGGCAGAGATAGAGGACTTCATGGATAGACGGAAAGCATTATTCAGTAGTCTGTTTCTGGCTCTTGGCCTTAACGCTAGGTAACTTAAAGGCTTCGGTACACAAACTGCTTTTGAGGGACCCTTGTGAAAAGTGTGTGCCTGAATGTCTTTTCCTTGATGGTGGGGCTCACCCTAACTGGCTAACTAGACATAAACATCAGCTCTGTACAATGCATTTCCTGCCCTGGCTGGCCCTTGGTCTCCTCCTGGATGAAGCAGGAGTAGCATTTCAGCTGTATCTGCAGGGTCAGTGGCCTATGGCTTATGGCAAAGTCCTCTGTGCCTCAACCCTTTTCTGGATAACTAAGATTTCACCTTCTGGCCCCAGGACCTCAGAAATTACTTTTTTGCTCTTCACATTAATGAGTTCAGAGTGATTTACTAAATTTTATATGCCTCAAAATTTAGCAGGATGGTATTATGATGGGTGGCAATGAGAAGTCAAAATGAAGAGCATCTGAGTGGCTCAATTGGTTAAGTGTCTGACTTGATTTTGGCTCAGGTCATGATCTCAGGGTCATGAGATCAAGCCCCACATCGGGGCCCACACTCAGTGGGGAGTCTCCTTATGATTCTCTCTCTCCCTCTGCTTCTCCCTCCCTATGCTCGTTCTCTCTAAATAAATATTTTTATTTAGAGTTGTTTTTGTTTTTTTTTTTCATATTTTATTTATTTATTTGACAGAGAGAGAGTCACAAGTAGGTAGAGGCAGGCGGAGAGAGAGGGGGAAGCAGGCTCCCTGCTGAGCAGAGAGCCCGATGTGGGGCTTGATCCCAGGACCCTGAGATCATGACCTGACCCGAAGGCAGAGGCTTTAACCCGCTGAGCCACCCAGGCACCCCAATAAATCTTTTTTTTTTTTAAGGATTTTATTTATTTATTTGAGAGAGAGAGAGAATGAGAGGGGAGAAGGTCAGAGGGAGAAGCAGACTTCCCGAGGAGCTGGGAGCCTGACATGGGACTCGATCCCAGGACTCCGGGATCATGACCCAAGCCAAAGGCAGTTGCCCAACCAACTGAGCCACCCAGGCGCCCCCCAATAAATCTTTTTTAAGTTAAATTATTAACAGGCTACCTCACAGGTCAAAAAAAATCAAAATTTCATTTATCCCTACTAAGTTTAAAGTCCTACTTCTAGGATTGAAAAATCTATAATATACATTATATTACAAAAATCTATAATATACATTATTCCCAGGACAAAGGGGATATGGTCTAACAGCACTTTATAGGAAAATATTTGAGGATGTTAACAGACATGTTAGGAGTGCTGGGCATATCTGAAAGATCAATCCAGCCTTAGACACTATAAATATAAATATATTGCCTCTGTGAAGGGATAGAAGAATTTCCATCTCTCTTGCTTGTTACTTGAATATAAGTGCCATATTTTGAAAGGAATGCTTATGAGTTGGATGGAAAGACTGGGAGAAGAGGAGCCAGAATGGCAAGATTGGAATCCATGTCATTTAAGGAAAAAATGAAGAAATTAGGTGTTTATCGTGAGCAGTGAAGGCTTTGTAGGAAGCATAGCTGTGTTCAGATATCCGAAGTGGTGTCATGAGAACAGGGATTGACTTGCTTTATGGTATTCTGAAAGAGAGAACTAACGTTTTGTAGAAAGTAGGTCTTGCCCCAGTTAAGAAAAAGAACAATGAGTAGGTCCACACAGAAAAGCTATTCTCCTTCCCATTGGCCTCTGGTGAGAACCTATCTCCCATGGCACTGAGCTTGTCCATCACATGGCCTCCAGCAGAAGGGTGGGGCGTGTCAGCATGTCGGGCCCTGAGGTCTTCCAGCTCGCCGTCCTTTTCTGAGACTTTATTGAGCTGATAAGGTGGAAGATGAGCATCAGGGCACCTAGAGGAGAGCTGGTGCTATGGATGGAACCAAGCAAAACCAGCTCAGGCTGTCCCCAAAGTCAGTACAATGGAAAAACACTCCATCCCCTTCTCCATTAGGAAGGGGGCAGGGGAGGCTATTGTTTAGTATGTCTTGGAAAACTAGCTATGAATAACGTTTAATGGCTTGCAAATATACTTCTACAGTTAGAACTTGGTATATCACTCGTGCATAAGAGCAAACAATCTTAATTCCATGAATCTCATGGAACAACAAATACACTCAATGAAAACTGACTAGATTGTTTGGTCATACTACTGATGCATTAATGCATCCCCAAATATTTATTGAGTGCCAGCTATGTGCTAGATACTATTGTAAGCCCCAGGAATATGTAATTCACTGGGGGAATAGATAGAAAAATCCCTTGTTCCAAGTGGGGAGTTACAGATACACAACATGGAGGTGGTGGGGACCTTGACAGGAGCAGTTTTTGTGGCATGCTGGAGAAAGAAGCTAGCTTGGAGGGAGGCTGACAGAGGACTAGGAGATGGGAATAAAGAGAACAGTGAATTTAGACAATTCTTTTTAGATACTTGGCCAAAAAGGGACAAAGAGAAATGGGGTGGTAACTGGAAGGTAGAGTTGTAGGGTAAATTACCAAGGGTTGTCAAATAAAATGAAGGGAAACTGATTAAATTGAATTTCAGATAAACAAGGAATACTTTTTAGTTTTGCATGGGACACACATACTAAAATATTATTTGCTATTTACCTGACATTGAGATTTACCTAGGTGTCTGTGTTTTTATTTGCTAATTGGAAACCTTAAAATGACCAGCGCTGAATGTGTTGTATGCTGATGGGGTTGATCCATGGAGTGGGGGAGGTTATTACTGGTAATGCAGAAAACAGAAGAAAGTGAGAGGTTCTGGGATTCAGAGCATAATGGGGAAATTAACCTTCAGAAGAGCAGGGATATTACTCCATTGTGTAAAGGAGGAAAAACAGAGCATAACACAGATCCAGGTCATTGAGTTTTTTACTATGAAAAAAAATCCAAGTGAGTATATTACCATTTCTTTTATTTTTAAAAAACATTTTATTTATTTATTTGACAGAGAGTGAGAGAGAGAAAGCATGATTGAGGGGAAGGGGTGCAGAGGGGCAGAAGGAGAAGCAGATTCCCCTCTGAACAGGGAGCTCGATGTGGGGCTCCTGGGATCATGACCTGAACAGATGCTTAACCCACTGAGCCACCCAGGTGCCCCATTTTGATTTATAAGCTCAGGGATTCTTTTTTTTTTTTTTGTACTGGATAGCAAAAATGTTATTTCATGACAAATTGTCTAATTTTGTGCTTGCTTAAAGATGAACTCTGGTTCATTTTCAGTGGCTAGTAAGATATATTCAGATTAATAGTGTCTGTTATTTGGGGTAACATAATGACTGAGTGACATGGTGGTATTTATTCTGTTAAATTTTTTAAGGTGTGTTTTATGGTCTAGAATGCAGTCTATTTTGGTGAATATTACATGTGGGCTTGAAAGAATGTGTTGTCTGCTGTTGTTGGATGGAATAATCTATAAATGTCAATTAAATCCAGTTGATTGATGGTGCTGTTCACTTCAACTATGTTCTTCCTGATTTTCTGCCTGCAGGGTCTGTCAGTTATGGGTAGAGGGGTATTGAAGTCTCTGACTGTAACAGTGGATTCGTCTGTTTCTCCTTGTGGTTCTATCAATATTATTTTGTTGCTCTATTGTTAAGAGTGTACACATTAAGGATTGTTATGTCTTCTTGGAAAATTTGCTCCTTTATTATTTTGTAGTGCTGCTCTTTATCTCTGATAAATTTTCTTGCTCTGAAGTCTGCTCTAAAATTAATATTGCTACTCTAGCTTTTTTTAATATATTTTTTAAAGATTTTATTTATTTATTTGACAGAGAGAGAGAGAGAGAGCGAGATCACAAGTAGGCAGAGAGGCAGGCAGGGAGAGAGGGGGAAGCAGGCTCCCTGCTGAGCAGAGAAACAGATGTGGAGCTTGATCCCAGGACCCTGAGATCACGACCTGAGCCAAAGGCAGAGGCTTTAACCCACTAAGACACCCAGGTGCCCCTCTAGCTTTCTTTTTATTAATGTTAGCATGGTATATCTTTCTCCATCCCTTTACTTTTTATCTGTCTTTGTATTTAAAGTGGGTTTTTTGTAGACAGCATATAAGTGGGTCTTGTTTTTTTAATCCAATTTGATAGTCTTTGTCTTTTATTTGGTGTATTTAGACCATTCACATTTAAAGTGATTATTGGTCTATTTTTAACTGTTTTCATCTACAGACCTTGTTCTTTGTTTATGTTTTTTTGTTTTGTTTTGTTTTGTGTTTTGGTCTTCCACTCTTTTTCTGCCTCCTCTAGTTTTATTAGCATTTTATATCATTCCATTTCTCTCCTCTCTTAGCATATAAATTTTTACTTTTTTAAGCAGTTGCCCTAGACTTTGCAATATACATTAATGACTAATCCAAGTCCATTTGCAAATAATACCATACTGCTTCACAGGTAGTGTGAGGAAGGACCTTATAGCAGAGTTCCAAGCTCTTTATATGTTAGACTAAAAACTTGGAAGACGTGGTGTATCTAATTCACAGTTAAATACATATACAAATGTGCTACCCAGACATACACATTCCCTCATCGTGTTGTTCAAGTTTACTATGCAATTTACTCAGATAACCCTCGACATTTCAGTGAAATTCCTTCCAGGCTTTTTCCTATGCCTTTTCTTGTACCCAGTAGAGGGACATATTATATATACAATACTCTATCCTGTTTTCCTTCTTTAGCATGGTCATAAACATTCTCTTGTGTCATTAAAGATTCATTTTTGTCCATCATTTTATGTCTATTTTTCCAGATTCTTGTGTAATTTACTATTTGTTTATCTTATAGTTTCCATGTATATGAGTTTATTCTTTACTAAAAATTTTTTTCCTTTGGCAACTTGATTACACTTGTTTCTTTTATAAATTCTGGCATTCCAGTTTCTTTTAACATTTCAGCAAAGGAATTGCTGATTTGTTCATCATTCTTCATTAAATATGAAGCACATAATTAGTTCTGGAGGTAGAACTTGGAGATCAGGGTGTAAGCTTATAGGGTGAGGGGCCTCTGTCTTCTGGGTTGCAGACTTCTCATTGTATCTTCCCATGGTAGAAGGGGCTAGGTATTTTTTTCTGCATGATATTCCTTCTATGGCTCTACCATAATTTATCTATCTCCCTAATGTTAATGTTTGGTTGTTTCTAATGTTTTGCTATTATAAATGATGGGGGGCTAAATACCTTTGTGTATAAGTGATCTGATTTTCAGATTACTTTCTTAGAACAAATTCCTAGAAGTGAAATTACTGAGGTAAATGGTCTGAGTAGAGTTAACGAGACTTCTTCTATATTATTTTTCAGAATTTCTGGGCCAATTTATATCCCCAGTGTTCATTTTGAGAATACATGTTATTGTCCTCTTACCAGTGTTGAGAAAATAAAACTCTCTATCTCTATCTCTCTCTATATATATTAAAGATTTTATTTATTTGAGAGAGAGATAGAGAAAGAACGAGCAGGAGGAGGGAGAGAGAGAAGCAGACTCCCTGCCGACCAGGGAGCCCAATGCAGGACTCGATCCTAGGACCCTGGGATTATTACCTGAGCTGAAGGCAGATGCCTAAATGACCGAGTCACCTAGGCACCCTATATTTATATTTTAGATATTTTATAATTTGACCAGCAAAAAAGTTTCCACATAGTTCTCATGGTTATCATTTTATATCTCTCTAATAACCCATAGTAATATTATCTTACCTTACCCCTGTTTTTTGTTAGTGGTCTTTTTCTAATATGTTACATTACCTAGAATAGGAAATTATTAGAAACAACTATATTCCAGGCTATTTTCTACCTTTGTCTTCCTTTGAATTATTTTTCAATGAGGCAAATTATCAGCTATAGGTCATAAATTGTGGGCATTTTCATTACATATGGACTTTAAAGGGTTCTCTTATAGTATGATGAACATCATTTACTGGAAGTCACTGAGCAAGAACATATCCCTCTTAAAGTGTGGTTAAGTATGTGTGTGAGTGTGTGTGAGAGAAAGAGGTGGGGGGAAGAGAGAGAGAAGGGGAAGTGAGGGAAGAGAAGGAGGGAGGGAGAGAGGAAGGAGTAGGAGAGGGGAGGAGGAGAGAAATAGAACCCACTGGCCTCCAAGGTCCATTCTAATTCTAATTTTGTGACTCACTATATCGTCCAGTATCCAAGGCAGTCTTGGTAATGAGGGTTTAAAGAACTCCAGACCTGGAGAGGATCAGATTTTTTTTTTTTAATCCAAGCTGAGCTGTTTAGACTGATGTGACTTTGGCCAACTTACATTATTTCCTTGGGTTTCATTGAAACTCATAGATGTACATAAAGATATTTCATGTAAATCACATTAAATGCTAACTTAAACATCTCTGGGTGAAAAAAAAATTAATGTTGTTACCTTTAGACCATCATGGAGATCGAATTTGCCTACATGCAAATTCTTCCCACCCCACAGATTCTGTCCACCTGGCTCCTTGCCACCACCCCACCCCACACACATTAGGGTTCTTCAAAGGGAATTACCCTTGGGAAGCATATTGTTCCTGTTGAGCTGGTTGCCTTCCATGTGGCTTTATCCAGGATGGCTTGGAAAGCTGCTCTCTCTGAAAGCAAATTAGAGATACTCAGACACTCCATTGTCTTCTGAAGAATTGAACACTTGCAGTGGTGTAGCAAGTCTGTGGAAATTATCTTATTTTATTTTTGTAAAGTCTATTTATTTTAAGTCATCTCTATACCCAATGCAGGGCTCAAACTCACAATCCTGAGATCAAGAGTCATATGCTCTTCTGACTGAGCCAGCCAGGCGCCCTGTGAAAATTAAAATACTACATGTAATTTTTTTTTTAATTACAAAAATACCTGACTCCCTGGCATTGACATTCTAGCATTTTATAGAATAACAATGGAATAACAATGGCATTTTATAGAATAACCACCTGGGTGGCTCAGCTAGTTAAGTGTCTGCCTTTGGTTCAGGTCATGATCCTGGGGTCCTGGGATCGAGCCCCATGTCCAGCTCCCTGCTCAGTGTGGAGTCTGCTTCTCCCTTTCCCTCTGACCCTACCCCAGCTCGTGCTTTTGTGCTCTCTCTCTCTCAAATGAATAAGTTAAAAATCTTAAAAAAGAGTCCCAACGGACCAAAATATCCTCCGTGTAAACCTCATAGGTTGTGATGTCTGAAAGTTTTCTCAGCATCTTAACACAAAACCTGGGTGTTTTTCAGCCTCATGATCTGCTCTACTGTTGGTTCTCATTGCTGGGGTGGACTGATAGAACTGACCAGTAGTGTGTATATTTTCATTCATTTCTGACAAAAACACCCCGTGCCCTCATGCCTTGTTCCCAAAAAGCCAATTGCCGAATTGCTCTTTTGAACGAAAATAGTTCCTTCACATTTCCCTAAACCTGGCATGATCCAGGCCTATCTGAAGGTGAAAAGACTGCATTGGAACCAGGAATCTGGTAACGGGGCCGCAAATTTTATTTTTAGTCAGGCAAAATGCCTACTGGCCTGAAATTATATTTACAGCCAACCTTTAAAAATCTCATGTAAAAAGAAAAATGCTCACTCTAACACAAATCAATAGCAATTCTGTCTTCAGATTCAAAATAAAATTGAATTTTGACCACCTTCAACCACCTTCAGTAAGTTGAATTCAATATCTAATAGAGGGAATGCGTGCGTGTTATTTTTGGGTAAGGCACGTGGGCATGATTGATGTCTATCCTGAACCGGCAGATAGAAAGAAATAATAAAAAGTCAATTTCAGTTTCTGGGACAATTGAATGAAATATCTATATGCCAATTTAAAAAGCAAGTTATCCCATACTACTTAAATTAAGAATATATTTCTCATGCGACCCGGCATTTCTACATCTGGCAATATTTCCCAAGGAAGTACATTGACAGGCCCATGAAGGGACCAGGTGTGGATTTTCATGGCAGTGCGAGGCAGAAGTGGGGCTTGGGCCCAGCTAGGAGTTTGTCTCCCAGAGAAGGGAGAGGTGAACCGTGGTGGCTTATGCAGAATCCAGTGGGGCAGCTAGAGGCTCTGGACATAGGGATGTAGGCTAAATAGATCTGAAAAACATTACTCCTGTGTAAGCAAAGAGGCAGGATGAAATCTAGTTTATGTAATTTCAAAACAACTGAACTTAAAATAATTTTTCATAATCTGTAAGAGCACAGAGAGGGACCCGTGTGGTTGCCTTATGGAATGGGAACCAGAGACAGAGAGAGGATTGGGGGGGATACAGGTGACTAAGGAATAAAATGAATGGTACCTTGGACAGGCTGATGATGATAAAGTGAGATCCATCTCCTGACACACGTACACACAGAAAAGTGGAGGAAAATACAGGCTGCGAATGAATTCAACTTCATGTGGAAGAAGGCTAGGTCTAACACTGGGAATAGAGCATACATTTTCCCCAAATCCATAAATAAATGAGTACAGTTCTCTTAAGAATAAATGGGTACTTACAATTTTAATCTATTCCGTGATCCTAAGAATGGACTTGGTGAGCTAATTTCGGTGTTCAAGTTTGGTGCTCGCACATAAGAGGCAGAAGGTGTCCGTCCATTAGTAGTCTTATGTTGAAGATTTTAAATTCAAGTGTATTTTTTTGGGGGGGGGGCGGTCAAGGCTACCAGATGTTTCTTTTTTTCTTTTTAAAGATTTTATTTATTTATTTGACAGCGAGAGAGATCACAAGTAGGCAGAGAGGCAGGCAGAGAGAGAAGGGGAAGCAGGCTTCCTGCCGAGCAGAGAGCCCGACATGGGGCTCCATCCCAGGACCCTGAGATCATGACCTGAGCTGAAGGCAGAGGCTTAACCCACTGAGCCACCCAGGCACCCCTAAATTCAAGTGTATTGATGCATAAATTACCACATTTCTCTGGAGCAATAAGATTCTCCCAGATTCTTGTAAATTGGTTTTTCAAAAAAATAGACCCCTCCCATTCATCCTTGTGTCCCCACTAATCACTGTCTCCACAGTTTTGCCTTTTCCAGAATGTTGTGTGGTTGAAATCGTACGGTATAGAGCTTCTTTCACGTAGTAATATTACTTCTTCCACGTAGTAACATACATTTAGGTTTCCACCATGTCTTTTCATGGCTTGGTAGCTTGTAAATCAATTTTTAAAACAATATTTGATCTGAGTATCTTGGAAGTATAATTGAGCATTCTCTGCAATTAATCTATCACTTATAACAATACAAAGTTTGGGGAATTTGTACCAGACAAACCTGGAATTGAAACCAAGTGGTACATCTTATGTGTCATTTTTCCCCCTCTTAGGTTTTGGTGGCTCCTAGGACACCTCTGTGCAAATTATAAAAGATGCCCATACTTCAAGAAAAACTGAGTAAGTGCATATAAATAACCCGAGCCAACCTAGGAAGGCTTTCCAGATCCCAGTGGGCAGCAGCCTCGGTGGCCCCATCACTCTCCTGCTCAGGGGCACCCTGGACTCCAGGGCACCCCGAGTTGGCTTCTCAAATACTCCATGTTCCTTTTCTGCTGCCATCCAGAGGCAGGTGAGGACTTGGGCTCAGCAGTGTCGGGGGGCAAGTGGGGGAGGGAAGCAAGCTTGGGGCCCCCAGAGTGGGGCTGGGAGGAGGTGCTGGTGTGGGTGTGCCCTCTGCAAGTGTGTGCACAGCTGTGTGTACAGCGTGGGCTTATTAGAGGAGTTTACCAGAAGGGGACTTCCTGCTGCCTCAGGACCAGTATGGGAAGCCCGAATTGCTTCATTCCCCATGCGCTCTTGCTCCCAGCTCTCACATGGGTAAGTCTGGATGGAATCATGACTTGGCAGGGCGCACGGAAGGTGAGCCTGGGGCTGGCATCCATCACCTCAAGTGGCAACTCCCAAGGAGGGTCTCCACCCTCTCGACCTGTTCTTGGGCAGGCCGTATGTGGTGTGATGGGGCGCAGGGAGGGGCAGGCAGGCTGCCCGGGAGTCCTGTGTACAGTAAATCACCGAACACTCCCATAGCTTGACGCTCCCCGGGCTACTGCATCCTGCCTATTTATCTAGTTGCTTACATGTCTGCGGTCTGTCTATTACACAAGGCTGCACTTTGTTTGACGTTGAAACTGCTCTTTTCAACAACTCATGCTATGTATTAGTTTACTAGGGCTGCTGTAACAAGTACTACAAACCGGGTAGCTAAGACAGAGGGAGAGAGATGTTGGGTCTCACTGCTCAAAGGCTAGAAATCTGAAATCAACATGTCAGCCAGGCTGGCTCTCTTTGAGCGCTGAGGGGGAGAATCCGTTCCAGACGTCTCCCCTCATGTCTGCTGGGCTGTTGGCGATCTTTGGGACCCCTTGGCTTGTAGACATGTCACCCTGATCTCTGCCGTCAACACTTGCTTTTCTCTTGGTGGGCAGGTCTGGGTCCAGATCTCCCCTTTATATAAACAACAGACTGGATTAGGGGCCCACCCTATTTCAGTGTGACCTCATCGCAAGTAATTATACCAGCAAAGACCCTACTTCTGAAGAAGATCACATTCTGGGGTCCTGGGGACTCCAACATCAGCATTTGCGGGGGATACAGTTCAGTCCATAATTCTCCCTCTTGGTAGTTTCCTTCTTTTGATGAGGTAGTAGGAACTTCCCAGGTAAAAAAGGTCTCCCTCAAAAGATCTCCCTGAAGGTATACAGGACTGGATAAGTGTTTTAACAAAGAGTTCAACAAATAGTCACCATGGAAATGAAGGAGGGCCACCCAAATGAGAAGCCAAAGCTATTCATTCAGAGCCTGCTCTCGCCAGGGAGTCCACCGCCATCCCTTACATCTGGTAGTCACACTGAGGCAGGCAGGGCAGTGGGAAAGCTTCACAGACAAAGAGGGGAAGGCTCCCGCTCTTCCGTGTGCCCTGATTGTGGCTGTTGGCACAGGCCAGCTGTCGGTGCGCCGACTGGGAGTGGGGTATCCTGTGTGATTGGCTAAGGGTACACATTTCGCTCTCCTAGGATGGTCCAGACTTGGAAGCAGGGGTGAAAATCAATGACCTGAAGCTGTTTATTATTAACCAAATCTTTGGCTTTTTGGGCTGATTGAGGTGAAGGCTGTCTGCCTTCCTGGCTTGGGTGCTACACATAGTAGTCTGACTTCCTAGACTAGTTGACGTCCTACTACCTTCCTAGACAGGTAGTGGCCTGGCTTCTTGGACTGGTTGCTGCAGATTGTGGGTCAAAGTTCTATTTTTATACATGGCCTAGCCCTTCTCCATTTGTCTCTCCTCACAGAATTAACTTGGTGGGTAGACCCGCCCATTACTCATTTCCACAAATGACTTAAATACATATTTATTATAAACTTATGGAAACAATCTTTAAAATTTTTTTCCAACCTCGAGACGCCAAGTTTTCCCAAGAGCCTTCTCCTCTGTCTTCACAGCTCTACCTCTTTCCTGTGGCTGTCGGCACAGGCCACGTTCTTGGGTTTCATCTGAATCACTAATTCATTGAATGTTTACTGAGTTTGTGCCACACATCTGGGCCTTGGGGAGGTGGAAAGAATCCAAGGTTAAAGACACAGGCCCTGTCTTTGGAGAGACCCGTGAGAAAGATAGGCAAGTAGATATTATACTCCCACATGCTCCGTTGTCAAAGATAAAAAACTAAAAACACTGACGTGGTTAAGGACGGATCCTAATTGTAATATACTATTACAGTAGGGAAGAGGGTCTAGCATGGACTCAACTTTGATTTGTGCGGAGTGGCTGGGTGTGTTACAGAGGAAAGAGGGAGTAGGGAGTGGGGGGAGCCAGAGTTCAGTAGACTCAGGGAAGTGAGTCATTGCAAACACTGACGATTAGGCCAGCTGTGTCTTCGAGCTGTCAATCATCAAAGTTAGGATCCTGTCCTTCCTGATGGTTATATTTTAAAGGAATAGCTTTCAGATCCTGGTCATAACAGATATATAGATGGATAGATATATAGATAGATATGTAGATGTAGAAATAGGTACCTATATCTCAAAGGGACAGAGGAAGAATTTACACTCGTGAGTCCCTTTCAGTAAACGCTCTAAGAAAATGTGGTCAGATGCCTACTGTCAGGGATGGGTTAGAACAAAGAGTCATTCCCTTTGTCAGCCTTGAGCACTCTCGGGCAAGTGCTTCAAGGGGGTGGGTGTAGGGTCATCCTAGGGATGTGGCCTTGAGTTGTTAGAAGCTGTATTAATGTTTAAGTCTTTGCATGTGTGGGGAGAAGGCAGACAAAATCGTTCGTGTTGAGATTCTGTGGTATTTCTAGGCCAGGGTTGAGGCCTAGTCGAGAAGAGGGATCAAGAGGAAGCTGCTTAGGTTTGTCATCATGCTGCCCTGAAGGTGGGCACAGGCCCTTGAGGTGGTGGTGAGGACACGTGCGTGTGTCCATCTGTCGAGGGACGAGGGGCAGCCAGACTGGAAGGACCACTCCCACTAAACTAAATGAGTCCAGTCAGAAGAGGGAAGGGGGAGCAGAAGAGCAAGGTTGAGATATATGGGGCCTCACATATATACCATTAAAAGGCCTTCTTAAAAAAACAAACAGAATTAGAAATACAAAATTAGGTAGGGAGCCTTGGGGCGGGGGGGGGGGGGGGAGCGCGCAAGAAAGGTGATCTGACGTGTCAGCTGCCCTTAGCTCATGAGAAATGTGCCTCCTGGGAAGAGTACGTTCCAGGCCCTGTGAACAGCAAGAACAAAGGAGGGGAGGATAGAAAAGGCCTGGCACATTTAGGAACTGAAGTAATTCACAGCTGGATTTGCGTGAAGGATATGTAAACATTAAGCTAAAGAAATATCTGGGGATCTAATCCTAGAAGGCCTTCTGGGTCGTCCTAAGAGTATGGATTTACTTTGTCGGCTGTAGGGAGTCACAGGATTTCAGGCAGGGGACTGCCTTGGTCACTTATTTAGGTATTAGGAAGATTATTCTGGAAGGTAGTGTGAAGGATGGGCTAGATCAGGTAAGGCTGGAAGAAGATGCCAGACAGAGGTGGTCTATACGGCACTCTTACCACACACCAATGAAGACCAAGGCAATCACACCATATTATGTATCTATGATCTTAAAATGGATGCCAGGGTTCAGACAGAGAAAGTTGCTCTTCATCAAAAACATTTCTAGATTATTATTTCTCTAAGTTTAAAAGTGTCTTTACACACACATATATATATATTAATTAAAGATTTTATTTATTTATTTGACAGAAAGAGAGAGAGATCACAAGCAGGCAGAGAGGGAGGCAGAGAGGGAGAGGGAAGCAGGCTCCCTGCTGAGCAGAGAGCCCAATGCGGGGCTCGATCCCAGGACCCTGAGATCATGACTGAGCCGAAGGCAGAGCTTCAACCCACTGAACCACCCAGGCACCCTGTATTTATGTATATTTTTATGGAAAAGATAGTCTAAGACTTGTTGATGAATCTTGCATGGTATATTTTATTTTATTTAAAAAAAGATTTTATTGATTTATTTGACAGAGAGAGAGAGAAAGGTGGGGGGAGGGAGCCCAAGCAGAGAGAGTGGCAGAGGGAGAAGCAGATTCCCCACTGAGCAGGGAGCCTGATGTGGGGCTCGATCCTGGGACCCTGGGATCATGACCTGAGCTGAAGGCAGATGCTTAACTGACTGAGCCACCTAGGTGCTCCTAACAATTTATTTTTCATAAAAAATTATATATTTGGGTTATTTGTCCTTGGGTATCATGCATCTCTAAAAAGAAATAGATTTTAAAGTCAATTAGTGTGCCACACCTTAATGTTTAATATTCTGTTTCTACGCAGGCCACTTTGGTACAGAGATGCCCCAAGCAGTATGGATTCGGTGTCACCCAGCCTGTGACAGTGCTGGGGGCCACACCATCTACTAAAAGCAAAAATCTTAAATGAAAAGCACATCTACCATTAGGTGGGTCATGCCTGCTGCTTTATACCAGGGAGTTATTAGATCCCCGGAAGCTGGTACTTGGTTTTCCCCTCAGGTTTTCCTTTTTAATTTATTGGCAAATCTTTGCTTTGATAGAGCAATGAGATCCCATGCTGAGGGGAGATCTGAGATGAAGCATCTGGAAAGAATAACCATCAAATTACGCCACTTGTCTTTTTGTCTAGTCTCAAAGAAAAGAGCGATTATTTGGATTTGGTCTGTCCTTCCTCTTGTACAGAGGAAAGGGAGGCGACTCACAACACGCCTACATTTGAATGTGACAGTGGCACCAACTACTCATTATTCACTTCAGTGTAGTCTAAGAACCTTCATGTTACTCCGACCCGAGGGGATATTCTGGCTTTCTGCTTCTAAAGCAGCAAAGGAGGGGGGCTCCTGGGTGGCTCAGTCAGTTAAGGGTCCGGCTCTTGATTTCAGCTCAGGCCATGATCTCAGGGTGGTGAGATCGAGCCCCGTGTGGGGCCCCACGCTCAGTGGGGAGTCCGCTTGCGATTCTCTTTCCCTCTGTCCCTCCCCCCCTTGCACTCTCTCTCTCTCTAAATAATAATAATAATAAAGGAGCAGATGAAATTTCTGCAGAAGTCTGGAATCTAAAAGAGGTAAGAGCCACGCTGATGTGGTAACAAGCACTGACTTCATGCCCACCCCTTCCATGCAGCACCCCCAGCTAGCCCTCCAGGCTTGCGCAACCGAGTTTGTAACCACAGCCATGTCCAATTCCTACATTCTCTACTTAGGAAACTGACACTCCCCAAGGTGAAGTGACTCGTTTCTGCTCACACTGGCCAGCCATCAACCTTCATCTCCCCTCTCTCTGTTGTTTTTTGGAGGTCGTGTTCTCACCATGAGGTCACACCTGTTTTATTTCAAAAATGCTTGCGGATGTTAAATCCCAGGGGGTCCTTACCGACCCTTCCCATCTCTAAGGATCTCAACCATCACATATTGTGGAACCTCTTTTCCTCAAACGTCTAAAAAAGCAGAACACGCTCGTGTGTCTTCATAACATGGCATGGGACGTCATGCAGACCCTTGTTCATGTGATTATTTAACGTGTGGGCACAGTAAACCCATCCATTCTATTGATTGAACTACGGAGATGCAGAAAACAGCAGACTAAGCCAGGCAGTTCCTTCCGTTCCCACTGTCACGAAAATCTACTTAGATTTTCTGAAAGAGCAGGAAATGCTTCTTCCTACTTCAGGGGCCCCTCACTTTCTTGCGTATAATTATTTGGTTGTTCAATCTAAAAACATGTGTCACCACACAGGGCAGCCGTTGTCTCATAAGGAAAGTCATTTTGTCCTTCCTTCTCGTGAACCCTCTCTCCTCTCCTCTTGACCCCTCCCGGCAATGTTCCCAGTGACCAGCAACATCCTTGGACAGAATGAGCAGGAACCAAACCAACTGGCTTCTGTGGAGATTGGTTATTTCAACCATTTCTAGAAAAGTGAAGCTCTGTAGGTGGAATGAGAGTCATAAATTCATCTCAGGCCAGGACTTGCTGGTTGGTTCGTTCATTCATTCATTCATTCATTCATTCATTCATTCATTCATTCATCATTCACTCATCATTCATTCATTGGACAAACATTAGGAGGAACTTTCTATTCCCAGGAGCAAGAGGAGGTATCCACTGACTGTCTATTCATGAGGACTTCAGGGCAGAGCATATGCACCCCTGTGAACACAGCTCCGGGTCCCCCAAGGCTATCAGGGAAGGCTGCAAGAAGAGCAGGCATTTGGGCTGGACTTTAAGGCCTGGCCTTCCATCTGGAGGGGAGTTGGAAGGCAGCGCCCGGAACGGAGGGCCTGGCAGCAGGAAGTAGAAGACCTCAGGACAAGGACTGTGTCCCCGGAGCCCTGGCCTGGGAGGTGCCGGGAGACAGACCTGGGAAGGAGAGCCTAAGGCCAGCCCCACGTCCCAGGTTCCAGGGTGAAGCTTTATGGAAGGTCGTCAGCAGGGGGCGACAGCACCGCACTGCCGGTGGCCCTGGGAAGGAACCTGTGGGGAGAAGGTGCCGGACCACTGTGAGAACAGAACCCAGGAGGCTTGAAACAAGGCAGGGGCGATGTAGGAAGGCCAGAGCCAGGCTGCCGGCGGGGACGGTGGGGCAGGACAGCCGTGGAGGACGATGTTGAAGAAAGAACAAGAGCGGGAGGAGCAATGCACGAGGAGGTGACAGGTGGGGGGAGGTCCGGGGGCTGGTCAAAGGCGAGTTGTACATTTCGAAATGCCAGGGATGCCCTTGAATGAAATGAGAGATGGAAGACAATGACCTGTTTTGGGTGAGAAGGTTCTGAGCTTGGCTCCGAACGGGCGGACAAAAGTCAAAATCGCGTGTTTCTTGCGCAGCTCCCTCGGAGCGCTGACGAGCGCACTGGTGAGAACCCAGGAGCTGGAGAAAGAGATGGTCTGCGCTCAGCGGGCACGAGTGCCTGGTGGGTTTCGGTGGGAAGCAGCACTGGCCTTTGTTCCTCGGATCCCCCTTTCCTTCTTCCTTCTCTAGTAAAACTCGCCGCAGCACGGAGGTGACAACACCTGGAACCGGGCAGAAACCGCGTCAGCACCGCTCCCCCTCCCGCGCCGTGACCCACAGTTCGGTGGCGACAGACCGTCTCGGGGCTCACAGTCTAAGCCTCATGCTTGCGAATCCTTGGGCTCTTCGGGCGTGAGCTTCATCAGTTTGTCCACGCAGAGCAGGATGAGGGTGAGGAACCACAGGCTCCAGCCCACCGCCGCCGCGATCCAGCCGTACTCGTCCACGCCGGTGTGGCAGCACCGAGCCGCCTGGGGGCAGAAGTCCACGTCTGGCGGGGAAGGGAGAGCAGAACACAGGGTGCATCGCACCAGCCCACCCAGCTCCTCCTCCGATGTTTGTAATAACAAGCAAGGGGTCATAGGAGAGCTGACATTCACTAAAGGACCCCACACGCTCCTTCCCTCATTCCTTACCGAGGTCAAGGTCAAGGGACAGCTGCTATTCTCATGAAGGAGCTGAAGCTGTAACTTGCCCAAGGTCACCAGATGGCAGAACAAGACTCAAACCCAAGTCTGAAGAAATCTAAAGCCATGAACTTAACCTCTACCTATGATTATTGCCTATTCTCTCGTCCTTCGTAAATGCTAAGAGGTAAACCCACTTGGTCATTTGGGAAGGCCAGCAGAAAGGGAGCCAGACCTAGAATAAAGCAACGCTGTCTATCAATTGGATGCATGGTGACAATGCTCGCTGCTTTAGGAAGAACTGAGCTCCTTGCCGTTGGGAGTATTCAAGAGTATTCAAGCAGAGGATGGACAGAAATATGCAAAGGATGCCAAAACAAAGCTCCTGCATTGGGCAGAAGTTGGACTGGCAGATTTTTATGGTTTTGCTCCTTCTAAGTTTCTGACGCATCTTTGGTTGCTATACTGTGGAAGGTCATGAGAGCCATCTGTACCAGAGATTGTGAGCCTACATCAAGGCCAAGGCTGAGATAGCTTTTTCGATGTGCTATGCAGGCAGTTCTGGGGGCCATGAACAAATGACACCAGGGCACAGGAAGGCCAGGCAGGCACTGTGCCACCAGACCCCATCAACAGAAAGCAAGCAGACTTCAGTTTCCCTCCCAGATCCAGGGCCAGCTCTGGGGTGAGGCCAGTCGGCAGGAGAAGCTTACTGGGGCATTGCTCCAGGCTTCCGGGGTCTGGGTGCTGAGTGGTCAAGCTTGAGTTGTCGCTGTTCCTCGCTTCTGGAAGAAAAGACAGAAGAGGGTCTCAGGCAGTAGGGAGATCGATCCCCAGGCCTAGAGTTTGAAATCTTTTTTGTGAATTCACAGTGATACTGCACAAGTATTGTAGAAGTGTCAGTCTAGGTACTTTAGGACTTCATGCAACAAAGCCGACCCTCGGTTACCAACCGAAGTGTCCTCTCCCAGTCCACTGAAGTCCTAACCCACGGTAGTGACTGTATGTGGAGAAAGGGCCTTTGAAGAGGTTAAATCAAGGTTAAATGGAGTCATTTGGGTGGGTCCCCAT
Source organism: Nasua narica (assembly GCA_028533885.1). Taxonomy (NCBI): domain Eukaryota; kingdom Metazoa; phylum Chordata; class Mammalia; order Carnivora; family Procyonidae; genus Nasua; species Nasua narica. The sequence goes on along the minus strand of CM052806.1, from coordinate 79,622,626 downwards.
CTGGTATGACTGGTGTCCTGTGAGAAGGGGAAGAGATACCAGGTGTGCACCTGCAGAGACTGGGTGAGGTCACCGTGAGAAGGTGGCCTCAGGAGAAGACACACCTGCTGACACCTGGAGTCACCACAGCTGTCAAAAAAGAAATTTCTGTTGTTTAAGCCACCCAGTCTGTGGTGCGTTGTTATGGCAGCAAAGGAATACAGTCCCCTTTGCCTTTCGCTCTTGTCCTTCAGACGCTTTATCTGCATGTCTCATCCACTCATGGCTTCCACACCTCGTCTCCCTCATATCTCACCCTTCCACGGCCAACGGCTGGCTGCAAATAGCTTTCCCAACACTCTATTTTAGCTGTTTCCCATGCAAAGAGCTACATGTAGAAATGGTTTCTTTCATCTCTGTGAGAATGATCCCTTAACAAGCTCAAATGTCTTCTCATAGCTATCTTCCATTCCCTTCGAAAACTTGAACGACTAAATGTTAAAATCTGACTTTGACTCTTGACTTCTGGTGATTATGGTGGTATTATCTCAGGTGGACGGTTGTCAAAAAAATTCAACCCTCGGCAACCAAGTCCAGAGATGGCGAGACTTTGCAGCCATTAGGGTTGTCTCTTGATCAGTAAGGAAGGAGCACAAAGACCAAAAGAACTTTAGTGGGAATTCTCAAAGTTCTATCAGACTGTGGGAGTGAGGTGGGGCTGCGGAGATGAACATAAAGATTCCCAAGAACGAAAAACCATTGCCTGCATTTCCTTTCATGACTGAGAAGGAGAAGACGGATGATCTAGGTCTATTCTGTCCAATATGGCAACTACTTGTAGCTATTTAAGTTTATTAAAATGGAATTAAAAATTCAACTTCCTGGTCATATTAGCCACACATCCGGCGCTCCGTTACCACATTGGATCACCACATTCCGAAATTCTACCGTCCTGGAAACACAGCACAGACGTGGAATGTTTCTGTAGAGGCCGGTTTTAGATAACAGGCATGAGCTCTGGAAACTTGGTCAAGCGACCCCTAGCTGAAAGCAAACAGGCTCATGAAGACTCGAAATAGCCACATTCACTGACTAATTACAACTAGGCACAGTTCCTAAGATGACCGGAACAGGGAAAGTTCCATATGTGCCCATGCTCCCTTGCTCCGCCCTGTAACTGTAGCCCCTCACCACCGCCTCAGGGCAGTCTCTCCCTGGCTGTCCTGCCCGCTGCCCTCTTGCAGTGTATTCAGGAAGCTTCTATCTCCTTTGTTCTGCCTGGGGTGAATTCTCTCACTATTGGTACGGCTGGCCCCCACCCCATCGGGATGCCCCACGACTTCCATCATCAAAAAAGTTTTTATTAGATAGTGTTAGTTTAGGTAGATCAAGACCAAGAGGTCAATTGCAAAGAATTGTTCTGGAAACTAATTATATTGCTGTTCTGCTTCCTTGAGGATGCAAAAAAAAAAAAAAAAAAAGGTGGTTTGGAAACTCTTGAGGCCCCACTGACTCTAGGGCAGCGTGTCCTTCAAAGAAGCTTGTTGTCATGTAGCCTGACAAGTCAGGAAGAAACTCCGTGTTTAGCCAAAGCCATGAAATTGCTGCTCAGACTAATTTTATGCCACCCGCCCACCCAGGCCACTCCAGTGTCCTGCCTGAAGCGTAGTAATTACCTTGACACAATCTGATTGTTACTGTAAATTATTTACAACTCAATGGCTTAGAACTTGGTCTTTATTTGTTTGGGAGAAATTGATTCTTCCACATTTAATTTCCCTTAACTTCCTTGGCCTTGACTTTCATTTCCCCTCTGCCCTCAAATGGAAGTGGTCCCCGTCTAGAGCAAGCGAATGGAAAAAACCTATTTATTCAGATGCTGGTATTAGGTTAAAGCATTTGAAATCGCCATTTCGATAGGTCAAATATTTTTTCAATATCGGTAATTTTGTATGATTCGAACTGAATAGCCTAGTTAATAATTTCCAAGAATTTAAACCTTGCCTTCCTCTCTCATAAGCATAGCTGGTCAGGGACAAGTCCCACGTGGGGTCACTTCCAAAGTACTGGGTCCTGGGAATACCCAACAATTAAGTGCAGTTAAATTTGTCAAGTGTTTTGAGAGCCTCTCATGAGCAAGTCACTATGAGGGTAAACAAAAGAAATAAAACACTTATTTGGGAAGCGGTATTGGAAAATAAAACAGACATGCTAACATTCATTGTTTACGCTGTGCTGATTTACTAAAAGTTCTTTATATGCCGTAGTCTCATTTCATCTTTAGGATAACCCTATGTATATGTAAGCGCTATGATTATCCTCACAGTATGAGTGAGAAAACTGGGACACTGAGACGTTAAGTGCTTTGCTCAACGTCACACAGCTATTAAGTTGTGGAAGCCAGAGTTGAGCCGAGGCTGAGTGGCTACAGCTCATGCTCTGAACCCGCAAAGGAGAGGCAGGGAGGACAAGGGAGACAGATAGAGCCCTGAGGGGTCATCGTGGGTTGGTTTTGAGAGAGGGAACTCGGTTAAGGGCAGGGCAGGAGCTGCAGAGCCAAGATCAAAGCCAGAGGCCACAGTCAGGAGCAGGAGAGTGTGAGAGGTCTCCCTGCCTAGAAGGAACCGTTGAAACACGCAGCAAACCAATAAAATGTCACTTTAGGCCAGATTGATCCCTGGATGAGAGAGCCGGTGGGTACATTGCTTTTTCCTCTTTCTTTGTGGCAAAGTCCAATCAAGGTGGCTAATCCTGTCCGACCTGAGGTGTCGAGCATTCGATCAGGGGCTCAGGTAACGTCGGACGCCCCCAAGCCAACCCACCACCTCCTGTCTAATCCTTCAGGTGAGAACTGTTTGCTCTTTGCTTTGTGCAGGACCAACCCTAGCTAAAGAATCCTCCTCCTTCCTTCTCCCTCCTCCCTCCTTCCCTCCCTCCCTTCCTCCTTCCCTCCCTCCCTTCCCCAGCGTGGCCAAGAATAAAGCCCACAGTTCTACCTGCCAAGCAAGCCAAGTGGAAGGAGGCAAAGACCAGGCCGAGGGCCAGGGCAGCCCAGGGTGCAGAGGTGAGGGGCTTCATGCCGGAGAGGGAGAGGGCGAGGGAGGCTGTTGTCCGTGCTATCCCTGCAGAGGTGCGCCCAGGGCTGTGTGCCATGCTCCGGTGTGGACTGCGTCCTACGGGAGCTTGAAAGCAGTGCTGTCAGAGGTGAATTTCTGCTCTGTGTTTGGGGGAAGCAAGAGGGGGTGGAGCGAGAGAAACCAGCTGTCACTCCAGCTCTCACCTCTTCAGGAGGGAAGCTGAGCTATGTTGGCTGGGAGAGGAAGGGAGGGGCGATTTATGCAATTCTGCCTTGAGTTCACTGCTTATCCCTGCTGATAAAAGAGGGGACTGGAGAGGAGTTTTGTGCCCTGCTGGCTCCTTGAAGTTGAGTTGGCTGCCTCTCTCATCTGCCTGGTGTAGCTCTGGACTCTTCATTCTCACCAGTCCAGTATTTACTGACAACTACTAGTGTGCTGCAGTACGCTAGAGTCTGGGAATGCCTGCCCTCCAAGTGCTTTCCTTACAGACACATATCGTTCAAACACAGAGCAACGTTTGGGGCACGACTGGGGAAGGACAGAGTGCTTTGGTTCTTGGCAGCGAGAAGCCACATCTGCAGATGGGGTGCTTTAAGACCCACATGGCGTTTGAGTTGGGCCTTGAAGGATGAATCGAATTTTCACAGGCAAAGAGGAGAGGAGGGCACTGTAGGCAGGAGGGCCAGAGGAGTAAAGGGCCAGAGGTAAGGGGTGCTCGGGAGTCCACCGGGAGTCCTCTGCCGCACAGATACTGGGACAGGACCCGAGGAGGGGAGTAGGGAAGGTGACCGGCGAGCCACGAGACTGACAGACCGGTGTGCCAGCCTGGGGTGTTTGAGATAACCAGGAGGTGAAAGAAAGGCTTTGTGAAGATTTTGAACTAAAGGGTAACATTTATTGAACTCCCTCCATTTATATGAAAGGCATCGTCGTAGGCATCTGGGACCCGGCGACGCCTGACGTGATCCTACTCTTGACCCCACTCGTGGTCCAGCAGTGAGATTAGCAATAAAGAAAGATGTGTGGCGTGGTGTGGTAAACTCAAACCCGGGTATCTTCTGAGGGAACACACGGGAAGAGTGGTTACAGGGGAAGCACCCACAGGGGAGGTGACATTTGGGCTGGGTATTGAAGTTTGCATACACAGGTGGGAGCTGTTGGGACAGCCCACACGGGGGAAAGAGGACTGTGTGGGGTTCTGTAGGCCCGCCACGGATAGATAAGTGTGCTGTCTTTGTGGATAAGAACTGGCCCCGTCAACAGAGGGAGGGATAAAATCTAGCTCGAGTGAAGCTCTGGGGAAGGATGTGTAAGCCATGTGTCATCTCAGGGCAAGGGTTTCTCATTGGAGTACATCAGCCCGGAGGAGTACAAATGAGTGGTGGCCCTATAGTCTTGGGTTTGAGGGTTGGGAGCAGAAGTGCTTTAAGAGGACTAATCTCCAGGCGACGGTAGGCGCATCCGGCTTAGACCTACCTCTTGGTCAAACATTCAGTTACCGAGTAGCCGCCGTGTGCTGGGCATTTGGTGTGGGGGTGGGTTCCGAAGTGGGTAAGGCCACACGGTCCTTGTCCTCAAGGAGCTCAGGGTCCGGCGAGGGAGAGGGACAGATAAATAATGACAGCACAGTAAGTGTGGTGAGGAAGTCTCGACGAAGAATGGGAAAATCATGGAGGCGGGTTGGGGACCAGGGGGTTCAGTGATCTTTTCACAGTAAGGAAGGCATTTTGACCTGAAACTTGAAATCTGTGTGGTCCGCCAGGCACGGGAAAAGGGGATAGCGTGTGTGCAAGACTCCTGAGGCATGAACGCATGCCTCTTGTCCAGGGGGTAGTCACCGTCTTGGGAGCCTGGAATGGGCTTAGGATGCGTCTGGTTTAACTAAGAACAGATCGTAAATGGTCCTGAATGCCAGGCTGAGCAAACTGGCCTCTATTTTACAATTAGGGCACCTTCGAAGGAACTTGTACACGTGGACAGCTTTTTATTTCAGAAATGTGGAAGGTAGATCCACAGAGGGCAGGCCTGGATTTAGAGAGGTCCCCTAAGAGGCTGTTGCAAAAATCCCAGCCAGACAGGGCACCTGGCTGGCTCAGTTGGTAGGCCCTGCCGCTCTTAATCATGGCGTTGTGAGTTCTAGCCCCACATTGAGTGTAAAGCTTACTTAAAAAAAAAAAAAAAAAAAAAAAAATCCCAGCCAGAGATCCAAAGAGTCCTGCAATAAAAAGCTGGACTGAGGATAGAGAAGACAGGAAGAGAATCAAGAGGCATTTGGCTGGCTGAATCAACAGAAGGGAACCCAGGGAGTGGCTTCCCCAGTTTCCAGCTGGGGCGGGTGGGTGGCCATGGAGTCAGCCTGGGGTGGAATTCCAGCCCCGCTTTTCTTGGCTGAGTGACCCTGGCAAGTTACTTTATACCTCAGGTTCTTTATCTGACAAGGACTCAGATCGATCTCGTGGCTCGTTATGATGACTGAATGAAGTGATCCACGTGATGGGCTCCATGCAGGGCTGCGAGCCAGCAGTAGTAAACACTCGGTAAATGTTAACTCTCATTTGAATAGAAGGATCTTCTTAAGTAGGAAACGTGGGACAGAGGCAGTTTTCAGGGGAAAATGATGATGTCGGTGTGTTGATTCTATTTATATCCTGCCTGAGTCCAAAAAGGGTTGAAGGAAGCTTCCCTACAATTAATTAAGCCAGGTAAAATAAATTTAAAATGAATGGGAAGAAATGAGGCAAAGGAAAAGCTAGGGGAGGAAATAGAAGAGGGATCTCTGGGTGAGTTTAGAGCATGAAATGGCACACATGTTTTCTAGGCTTTGCGGTGACCCACAGGAAGAGGGCAGGGTCACCTAACTGCGGGTCACCTGCATGACTCATGGGCTCCCAAGACGAAAAATAACAGCATTGAGTACAACTGCTCTTGATACCAGAACTAGAGAGACATTTTTCTCCTTGGGTCTTCCACAGAGATGACATTCCTTAATGGGATGGACACTATTCTCAACATTTCCTTCACAGTAAACCCCTCGATAAGCCTTAGAGACTAGGGCTGATTTATCCCACAGACGCTAGAGATGACAGTGGTGCCTGGAGTTCAACATTTTTGAGGGTCTTGAAAATGCTAGAGACCTGAAAAGAGGTTCTTGGCTCCAAAATATGAACAACAGATTGTACATTCAGAAAGAAAAGATGATTTCAAAAGCAAAGTTATACAATTAGTTTTCAACATTTAAGCAGAAATGGACATAGGGTGTTGGGTGTGTTTTAATACATTTGATGTGAGTAGAGTGTGTCCCTCCAAAATGATGACAGCCTGGGACATGTGAAGATTTGAAACAGCCCTGCCTAGGGTCGTTGTTGATGGTGGTTTGAGCAGCACCCACTGATCTAAGCTGACGACGTCCTATCGAATCATACCAGGGAAAGCAATTCTGGGAGTAGCGGGTAGAGAGAGCAAGGACGATAATCTGTCCCCTGTCTTTCTTTTTAACACATTGTGGTTTGACCGGGGACTGTTTTAGATTAGGAGTTTCCAAGTCAATTGAAAGACAAACATTCTCTTAACAGAGAGGATTTGCTTATCCTGAAATAGGATAGGATGGGCTCGACTGGTGTCTTATACCTCATTAATTCCCAAAGGGTGGGCTGCATAGCAAAGATTTTTACAAATGTCACCGTTATTAGCTGTTTTTTTTTTTTTAAACAGGACTATACTTAATAACTCTGTGCAGTTGGTTACCTCACCTAGCAACTTTCTCATACATTTTACATTAGGTTTGCTTTGGAGAGTGAACCGGGAAGTTACACTGCTCAAAGCTAGACATTCTATGGGAACTTCCTCAAGATTTTTTTTTTTTTTTTAATGGTTGAGTTAAGTGTTTGGTTACCTTTCAAAAAAAGTCCAGGCTAAAATGTAGCCAGGCTCCATGGTGGTGGTTGGGATGGGGCTGGCCAAGATGGTGGGCGTTCCATGGCCCTCACTACCTCCAATTTTATGTTCTCCCTGAAAAACTTGCACTTGAAAAAGAAAAGGAGGGGGCACAGTGTTTCCTGTGGTGAAAGACTGAAAACCAGCATTCTGCAGCCTGGAGTGGTCTCCTCTAGGTCGGATACTTTCTGTGAAGGGAGCTTCCCTTGTGATTCTGATAGGCCCCTTTCCTGTCCCTTCCATCCCTGGGAAGAGATCACTGGCTTTGAACTTGGGGCTTTCATTTCCAATTAACCCATCCTGAAGAGAAGCATGGCCCTCACCGCAACTATGCCTGTTATTCCCTAACTTCTGACCAGAGGCGGGCCCATGGCTCTTTCTGCAGAGGGCTTTGTCATGCTCTGTTTTCACAAGATAATGGCAGTCTGCGGTTGCGCATGGGATGGAGACATGTAGCTTCACCTGAGCAGGATCTAGCTTGTGGGGGAGCTTAAGCACACCCACTGCTGCTCAGTTAAGGGTCTATAATTTGGAGAGCGTGAGAAAGAAAAATGGAGTTCAATCCCGAGATCATGCCATTGGGATGATCAAAGTAACAGAGTGAACAAGGTCTTGAGCCCACCATTTGGAAGCATTTTTGAACCATTCCCGGGATAATTCATTCAGTTCTTGCACTAGGGTGGGCGCTGGTACCAGACACAAGTGGGCTTAACAAATGGATGGGATTTCTTCTTGGTGAAGGCCCTGTGTGGGCCCTGGATCTCATTCCCTTCTACCTTCTTAGATTGCACTGTGATCTGGGAACATACGTTGAGAATTTCTATGTTTTGTTATTCATTAAGACGCATCATACGGCCATTTTGGGTAAACCATTGGCAGAACTTGAAAAGAATGTGTCACGAAGTTGTGGGGTTCAGTGTTCCGTGTAAGTCCATTAGTACTAACTGTGCGGCCTACATCTTCCGTATCTTTCCTGTTTTTAAAAATCTGGTCTGCTTATCCTGTTGAATACTGAGACAGGTGAGTGCGGATTTCTGTCTTTTCCTTGTAGTTTTGTCTGTTTTAGCATTAAATAGTTGAGGCAGTCATTAGGCCTCATGCAAATATAGAATTGACATCCTGGTGAATTGAACCTTCTTTAAAACAAATCACTTTGTAATATCCCTCTCTATCCTAGTGGTACTTTGTGCCATCAAGTTTACTTTGATGTTACTATTTGCTAAACCGCCTTTCTTTTGCTTAGTTTTGCATGGTGGGCCTTTCTCCATTATTTCTTTTAACTTTTCCACATTCTTACTGTATTGGATGGATACCTCACAAAAACGTAGTGTAGGATTTTTTGTCTTAAACCTGGCCGTAGAATCTTTGTTTTTAATTTGGCCATTTAACCTGTTTAAATCGTCTGTATTGATACTGATTGGTTTAGGTTTGAATTGCCTTCTCACTGAGTGCTCTCTGGTTTTCCCACCTGTTTGACACCCCTTTTTTCTTTTTTCTTACCACTCTTGGATTGAGTTTTTTTAATTCCATTTTTTTTTTACAGATTACTGAAGGCATTTTTGTCTTATCAAAGTCCAATATTGATACTTTTACCATCTTCCCAAATAATATGAAGAACTTAGAACTTTAATACTACTTGTCTACGCCTGATTTTTGTATCATTATAATTGTGTATTTTAACTATATACATATATAATTTTTAACCTGGTAGCTCATTATTACTATTTTTTAAAAAAGATTTTATTTATTTATTTGACAGAGAGAGAGAGATCACAACTAGGCAGGGAGGCAGGCAGAGGGAGAGGAGGAAGCAGGGTCCCTGCCGAGCAGAGAGCCCGATGTGGGGCTCTATCCCAGGACCCTGAGATCATGACCTGAGCCAAGGGCAGAGGCTTTAACCCACTGAGCCACCCAGGTGCCCCTCATTATTATGATTTTATACAGTAAATGTTTACTTAAATTTATCCATATATTTACCACTTTATTGTCCTGGATTCCTTTCTGCAAGTCTTGTCTTCCATCTATGATGCTGCTTCTCCTTAAAGAGGATCTTCAAGCATTTCCCTGGTGGAGTGATTAATGCTCTCAGTAGTTGTTTGTTAGGAGATATTTCTCTTCTTCCTTTATTCTTGAAAGTTATTATCATCAAGTGTAGAATTTTAGCTTTTTTTTTTTTTCTAATCAATGCTTTAAAGATATCATTCTATTTCTTTTGACTTCCATTGTTTCTTTTGAGAACTATCCATTTAACCGTGCTCCCTTGTAAGTAATTTGTCTCTTTTTAGTTTGGTTGTTTGAAGCATTTTTGCTTTGCCTGTGGTTTTCAAATGTTTTATTACAATGTGTTTAAGTATAGGTTTCTTTTTATTTGTTTTGCTTGGGGTTTGTAGGCAATTGAATACGGAGTTTGATGTCTTTCATCAGTATTGAGATGTTGTCAAATACTACTTTTGTCCCATTCTTCTCTCTCTGTCTGGTTCTCCAATTACACACAGATTTGACTTTTCTACTGTAGACGCTAATTCTCTCACCCTCTTCTTTATTCTCTATCCTTTGGTTTTCATGGGCTTTAGTCTGAATATTTTCTTCTGCCCTATCTTTTTTTTTTTTTAAAGATTTTATTTATTTATTTGACAGAGAGAGATCACAAGTAGACAGAGAGGCAGGCAGAGGGAGAGGGGGAAGCTGGCTCCCCGCCGAGCAGAGACCCCGACGCAGGACTCGATCCCAGGACCCTGAGATCATAACCCGAGGCAGAGGCTTAAACCACTGAGCCACCCAGGTGCCCCTCTTCTGCCCTATCTTTTATGAAATCTCTTATCATCTGTATCTAATCAACTTTTATAATTATCCATAGGATTCTTAATTTCAGTTATTTTAGTTTTAGTTCTAGAATTTCCGCTTTGTAGACTATTAAATAGCTTTTTGTTATACAGTCTCATTTTTCGACTTCATGACCAGAGTGAACATAATTAAAAAACCTGTTTGATAACATCAATATTTGTTCACCCCCATTGATCTGTTTTTATGGTCCATTATTTCTCCTGGTTGGTTTTCATTCATGTTGCTGTGTTTCCTTGTGTACCTGGTTATTTTTATCGTGTGGATAATTGTAATTACACACCATTGTTTGTAGAAATAACTGGGGACTTAGGACGGGTCATGATTTTTTTTGTTTGTTTGTTTGGTTGCTTCAGTCAGGGGCCAACAACAATCTGCCACAATGTGTCTAGGCTCCAATATTGAGATATTTATAGCGAAGTTGTTGACTTTGTAAGGGTTAAATGTATTTTCGTCACCTTTCCTTCTATGTGCAGCTCTTTGGGAAATTTTTCCCCAAGGAAGTTAGAGATGAGCACAGAAAGGCATATCCAAGATTCTCTACCTCAACATTACAGTATTTGTGAAAATGAGAGCTTAGAAGCAGCTTATAATGTGATAAAAGATAGCTTTTAAAACACTGTTTTAGACTGATATTTAATTACTTGGAAAAACACTTGCTGTATAAATACAAAGGAAAAAGCAGGATGTGAAACTATATATTTAATAGAATTCCAGTTTTATAATACACATGCATATGCAAAGAAGCAGCTTAAGAAGCATCCTATCAAGATGTTAGCAGTGGCCATATCTAGAATTAACACTTTGGGACAATTTTTATTTTCTTCTTTACACTTTTTTATGTCTTTCAGATTTTCTGCAATGAGTGCATATTACTCTTTTTTTGAATGAATATTACTCTTATAATCAGGCAATAAAATCAAATTAATACATATTAAAGCCTTTTAAAAAATATTTATTTGAGAGTGAGAGAGAGCGAGAGCAAGTGCACAAGCAAGGGGAGCAGCAGGCAGAGGCGGAGGGAGAAACAGGCTCCCTGCTTAGGATCCCAGAACCCTGGGATCATGACCTGAGCTTCTAAAGACAGATGCTTAACAGACTGAGGCACCCAGGTGCCCCCCTTCTTTTTAAAAAAATTCTAAAAAATTAATACATTTTAAAAAAAGGAATATTTCAGGGGCACCTTGGTGGCACAGTCAGTCAAGCATCTGACTTTTGGTTTCGGGTCAGGTCTTGATCTCAGGGTTGTGAGATCAAGCCTTGTGTCAGGCTCCATGCTCAGTGTGGACTCTGCTTCAGGGTCTCTCCCTCTCCCTCTGCTTCTGCTTGTGCTCTCTCTCTCTAAAATAAGTATTTCACAAGAAAGCAATATAGTTACAACAAAGTAGATAGACTACATTTAACAGTACTCATCTGGTGGCCTGGGGAAATTTTCAATGTCAGGAAATCTTTTCTATCAGAAAAAAAAATTTTTACGTGCTATTTATTTATTTATTTATTTATAGAAAAGGGCAGGGAAGGGCAGAACGAGAAGGGGAGAGAGAGAGAGAGAGAGAGAGAGAGAGAGAGAGAAAGAGAATCTTAAGCAGGCTCCACACCCAGCACAGAGCCTGATGTGGGGCTTGATCCCATGACCCTGAGATCATGACCTGAGCCCAAATCAAGAATTGGATGCTTAACTGACTGAGCCACCCAGGTGCTCCCCTTAACCAACCCACCAAACAAATAAACACCTAATTAAATGTCAAGTTGCATATGGTGTGGAGAATTGCTTATTGACAGTCTCTGGTTTGGGGGTGCCCAAGGTATACAAAACAATGTACAGACACACTCCAGAATGTTCAGGACATAAAGACTAGAAATAAGACAGAGGAAAAAAAAGTAGAATCTCAGTGTTGGAAAGGGACCGAGAGGCCATCTGGCCCAATCCTTAACCTAGTAAGAATGTTCTCCTACGAAGAAAGCAGTATGTTAAAGAGTTTGGGAGGTGGCATTTACCTCTCCTGCCTCGAGATCGTTCTTTGCACTTCTGCCAGAATGCCTCACATGGCAGGTTTCTTACTAATTATTTTAAGATTTATTTATTTATTTATTTGAGAGAGAGAGAGAGAGAGAGAGAGAACGCGAGCATGAGCAGGAGGGGCAGAGGGCAAGGGAGAGAGAATCTCAAGCAGACTCTGTGCTGAGCCTGATGTGGGGCTCGATCTCATGACCCTGAGATCACGACCAGAGCTGAAACCAAGAGGCGGACACTTCACCCACTGCCCACGCAGGTGCTCCTGTTTCTTTTAATTTTTAAGGCAGCCAGTTCCACTGTGGGATAGCTCTACCTGTTAGAAAAGTTAGTGGGTTACTAGCACCAAAGAGGTAAGGGCATTTTAAGGTGAAGCTAATACAGTGGGAGGGGAGGTCCTGTCCAGCTCTACAACTCTGTGATTGGCAATTACTGGCTTCTTCGTTCCCAGCTGTAGCATTTGTACAAAATATTTCTGTTGGCACAACAGTGCTTGTGGTCAGATTCCTTTTTGTTTAGTAAACAGAGATGTATGTTCTCAAAGAGTAATTTTAAGCTAAGGTTTTTGGAAAATAAACTGCACGTTTGTGATAAACAGCCCATTTTTTTTCCCAGTTTGTCCACATGAAACTAGAAAGGATCAGAATGCTGAGTCAGACACCGTTGGCCCTTCCCAGCCTCCAGCTTCTTCCCTCTGGCTGTGTGCTTCCAGCTGCTTCTGGAACTTTCCTTCACTCTCTGTCTTTTGTCTGGTCTGCGCGTGCCTGGACAACTAGCTGTGAGTCAGGAGTCCTGGATTCCATGTTCGTGTTGTCTTCCTCTCCGTGACCTTGGGGGAGGTCATGTAACCTTGGTGATGATGGTCCACAAGAGAGATAGTGGGGGCTCTCTGGGAGGGAGACACATGGCAGAAAATACAGGGAAATGTTGCCCTCAATCCTTTTTGAGAAAATTTTTGTCTGGGGTCCCCAGGCCCCTCCAGATTGGCTAGGTTATCCCTACAAGGGGTTTTGCTATGCGTAGTACCTAATGCAAAGGGATGTTATGTCCTGTGAGAGACAAATGGGAAACGAGCAGCTACAATGTGAGGAGACCCTGAGAATCTGGAGCTCATATTCTGCTTTGAGCCACTAATTCGCTGGCAGATCTTAGGCAAATCCTTTCACCCCCTGGGGTTGTTTCCTCATCCCTACCACAAGGGGATTGGACTCGATGAACTCTATGTTTTCCTCCAGGGGTACAATTCTGTGACTCTGTGTTCAACAGAGTATAATCCACGGAGAAGCAAGTAGAGGTGGCCATCCTGTGGAAAAGAGTCTCCCCAGGGGAGTTTGGAGTAAATATTATTACAGAAAAGGCAACTAAGTGGGGAGGTGCTCCTGAGTGCAAAATGGGGAGGTTGAAAGGTAAAATGCATCGGTGACAAACTTTGAGGCATTCTGTTCTCTTCATGAGGAAATTTTATTTTCCTACATCTCACTGCCAGTCAGTCTGTGACTTGGCAGGTGAAGACACAAAGGAGCGGAGCGTAAGTAGCTCTGCGCTGGAGAAAGGAGACACAGAGAGACGAGGCCAAGATACGTAGAGGTGGAGGACAAGGAAGGCGGAGGGTTCCATGATGGAGGGTCTTCTCCTGAGGAGCGAGGTGACCACCTGCTGAGGGGAGGGAGGTAAGATGAAATGGAGCAGGGGAGGAGAATGTGGCAGTCAGGGGGCTCTTTCTTTTTTAGGGGATAATCTTGGGGGGACAGAAAAGTGTAGAACAACTCTGAGGGCTAGACTGACGTTGGAGGGCACCGCTGTGCACCATGACATCCCTGGGGAGGGTCCACAGCCAGGAAGGAACAGGGGTATCCATGGCAGGAGGCAATTCTGGTTTCAGCACACATCCCACGGACCTCAGTGAACTCCTGGACACTACTGTCAACAAATTGCATCTCTCTGCATGTATGTGTGTACGTTGAATGTTGTTCCCTCTCTTTTTAGCAACCTCAAATCATCCCCTCTGTCTCTAGCACTGTCCCTCTATGAATGCGTATCATGAAGGATTGTGGATGGTAGGGGGTCAGTGTCTGGCCATTGGTGAAGTGCTAGGTGGGGGTAGACGGTACCATCAATTATTTGAACGAAAGTGATCTGGCCGGAATTCAGTTCAGAAAAATTAGACACTGTTTTTGGAAAAACAGGTTGTTACTTTTGCAGCTAGATTGTTGTTTTTGGATTAAATTCCTTGCAAGTGTTGTAGCTTGCTCTCCGCTTATCCCTTCTGGTTTTTTAAATTATGATGATGTCCTGTAAGTTGATCTTGTACTGCTGAACGTGTGGTCGAGCACAGTACCTTCGTAATCCCCTGTATAGGGACATGGGAACAAAGGAGGCTCTTTGTTCAAAAGAATGTCCATTTCGAAAGGTGTAAGTGGAGCATTCTCCTCTTTAGCTCAAGAGCCATTTTATAGAAAGTCCTCAGAGCACAGAAGTGCCGCACCGGAGACCCATATAGACAAGTGTAAAGTGGCCCAAACTGGCATTGCGCCCCAGACTTGTCGAAAGAACGGGATCAATGGTACTAAAGCCTAAGTGTCCAAAACATTTGATAATAGAGGGGCCTGAGTCTGTTCTAAGAAGTTTGTTTTTCTCAAGACCTGAGGCCAAAGGTGTCAATTTCCTTTAAAGTATTGGGTTGAGAATTTTGAAGGTTCATAAAAAACTAGACTTAATGACCAACAGGAGAACGACTGGCTTGCAGGGAAATAAATGTAAAAGTTATCTTTGTATGAGTCAAAGTGATTGTCTCACAGGCACCTAATGGGTAAGGAAAGGTAGAAGATGCTGGTTTCCAGATGTACTGGGCCACTGGAGCTCACAGACTTATCTTGGATGATCAACTGTCTCTTCCTTGAGAAAATAAGTGAAATCTTCCCATGATGCCAGTTTTCTCCTCAGTTACTGCCCCACCGCCTCCTTCCCTTTCACAGCCCGAGATCTTGAGAGTATCTGGCTTTCTTCACCAGCCACTGACTTCCCAAATCCCTAGTCCCTTCTTTAAATTCTGCCTCTTTCAGGCCCCTGAAGGAGGTCCATCAAGGTCCCTGGTAACCTCCAAGGTCCCTGGTAACCTCACAGACAGTGAGCCCTCCATGATTCTTGAGATACTTTCTTCTCTTGACTTCTCTTCTGACTGTCCTCCTCTGTCCTGCCTTCAGAACTTTGGGCTCTCCCACTATGGGGCCTGACTTCATTGAGTCCCCCTTGTTGTGGACTGAATTGTGTCCCTCTCACCCACTCCCTGTTTCCATAGGGTGAAGCCCTAACCCCAGGACCTTAGCATGTGAACTTATTTGGAAATAACCCATTATATGTTAGTATAAATGCCTATTTTTATGAAAATACTGTATTTTCCAAAACAAACAATTTAGTGAAAAGAGTAGCATCGATTGCTTTATTTTGCAAATCTCCTTAATGGCTGACTTAATAGAAGACAGCTGGATGTCTTTTGCATATCTATTTTTACTTTCGGACTCGTCGCTGTATGTTATTTTTGTTGAAATATGTGATGAAAATCTGGCCTCACATTAATATGTAGTTTTAAAAAAGGGGAAAATGGGGACGCCTGGGTGGCTCAGTTTGTTAAGCGTCCGCCTCAGGTCAGGATTCCAGGGTGGTGGGATGGAGTCCTACATTGGGCTCCTTGCCCAGCAGGGAGCCTGCTTCTCCCTATGCCTGCTGCTCCCCGCCCCTTGTGCTCTCTCTCTCTCTTTCTCTGACAAATAAATAAAATCTTTTTAAAAAGTAAAAATAAATAAAAAATGGAAAAATGTTTTACTAGTCTTTTCAGGTAGTCACGTGTATTTTTCCTTGATATTCTACCAAAACTTAACAAATAGTAATTTTTTAAAAGCAGACGTGCCATGTGGAATCAGAAACCAAACCATTGACCTTTTCATTACAATCTTTTGGCTCATTGTGTAATTTCAGTGGATCATTTGCCCAAATGTGACTGTATAACATCATGCATTGGGCATTTGGGAAATATCGGTTCCCTGAGTTTTGCCGATCTCCCAAATGCTGTCACATCTCATCCTACAATCACTTCCAAAAAAAAAATCACATTTATAAATATCCTCCACAGAAATATCCTCATCAGAAAAGATTTCAGCATTGAGAAGCTGTCAAGTTCCTGTTGGCGCATAAAAGTTTTCCAAAATTTTAATTGTTGTTTGAAAGTTAGAGTTTCATCATTGGCAACAAACAATGTCAGTTGTTTTCCTTTGAAGTGACAGAATCATTTGGATCGTCCTGGGAAAGCAACGGCCAAATGCCTCTGTCTGAATAAGCATCGCTCGTCAGCTGTTCTTTCAAGTAAAGATGGTGTTCTATGAAAAAGCAGCTCATTCAGCGGATGACTCACATCAGTGCGCTCCTGACTTCATTATGCCAGAGAAGTGCTTTCTGGAGTCTTTCCGTTTGGTCCCCCAGGACATTAAAAATAAAACAATATCTCATCTTTCGCTTGGACCACGGCTCTGCCTGCCAGGGCTCTTGCGTCCCTCCCCATCCATTCTGCAGCTAAAAATATGTGTTTACCTCCTACCCTGCCCCCCAGGCTCCGGACCCGTCAAGGGTGCCAGGCGCGCTTGTGACAAAGCCGGAGTCCTTAATAGGATCCGCGGCTCATGGCTGTCCTCCTTGGGCTTGCTTCACCAGTGCAATCCCATTCCCCACTGCACTCATTCTCTCTGTCCTGTTTATCCGGCCTTCGTTCCCCAAGGAAGAAGCATTTGGCTTTCCCAGAGGCGATCCAAATGATTCTGTCACTTCAAAGGGAAAGAGTTGGGTACGGCTCAGAGAGCTGTGTTCTCTCCTTCCGTGTACCCGGCTCAGTTATTACACATTTATCCTTGTGGTTATTTGATAATCTGATGGCTGAGACTAGAGGGGCTCAGCTCTTGGAGCCACACTACTGGGGTTCAAGTCCCTGCTTTACCACTTGCCAACTGAGCCACCTTGAACTTGTCACCTGTCTCAGATTCCTGATCCGTAAGCCAGGCGAACCACAACAACGAGGATTTAAATTATACCTATTTCTTTGGGCTTTGTCTTACGTTAGGTCATGGTAAATCTCATCTGCGTAGTAGCCATTGAAATTAGGATTATTATGTGTGACTGTCCTAGACTTCGTCAGAACAGGAGCTGTTTTGTCCATGTTGTATCTTGCCCAGCACATCATAATTACTCAATATTTTTGAGATGATTTTCTTTTATTGTCTATGAAAATTTGGTTTTAATTAAATTTTTGATTTTCTTTAAAGTAGTCAACGGGGGGAGTGGCGACTGGGTGGCTCAGTTGGTTAAGCGTCTGCCTTGGGCTCAGGTCATGATCCCGGGGTCCTGGGATTGAGCCCCGTGTCTCCCATGTTATTGGGCTCCCTTCTCAGCGGGAGGCCCACTTCTCCCTCTCTCACTCCCCCTGCTTGTGTTCCCCCTCTCTCTCTCTATCAAATAAAATCTTAAAAAACAATAAAGTAGTCAATGAATGCCAATTAAAAAAATCAAGTGATGCAAAGGTTTATCAAAATAATGCTAAAACCTCCTGCTTCCCTCCATCTACAGTTTTGGTCCCTAAGAACTACTTTCGACTAGTTCTTTCTCCTTGTGGTTACTTTCAAAATCTCCAGATCATAAGCTTCCATTGCTATTCTAGATTTCTCTGCCTTGGACATTATCTATTGACTTGTACACTTCTTTAGATTCGGTTTCTCCCTTCTCCACTAAAACACAAGGTCCATGAAAGCAGTGACTTGGTCGTGTTTCTATCTGTGTCTGCAGAGCCTAAAACAGGGGCTGACACATTGTAGGTGCTCCCAAAATAACCACGGAATGAATAAGTCGTTACATCAACACACACTTCTGAAGTTTCTGTAGATGCTTAGCATTCGGCTTGGCGAAGTACCAGTAGTGCTCAATGGAAATGAAATGGGCCCTATTTCTATCTTTACTCTTGCACAACTGTTATCTTCTGTCTCTTCTCTGATCAGTTTCCATATCCATTTTACTACTTACCCAGCTGTGAATATGATGCCCGATCAAGCTGCCATTTTGTAGCATTGTGTCACTAAGGACTTACGGTTTTCTCCCCAAGGAATTTTTTGTATTGTTTTTCTCTTTATGGACCATAAACTGTTATTTGCAATCTAGAAATCCATAAAGCTCTGAAAACAAAAACAGTTTTTATGGACTTGGCAGCACAATCTGACCTCATGATTTAACATGAGGCAGGTATAATTTCTATTGATTCTTCATAGTAAGAATGTAAATATTTAAGTACAGAGGATTAGCATGCTTTGATTACAGGGTGCTGCCCCCAGGACCCAGGGGGATGTAGTATATCATCTGTATCTGGCGTAACTTTCTAAATAGGGAACATTCTGAAATCTGCAAGCCATCTGATCCCAAGGTTTAAGATCTGTATCAAGAGCATTATGTGTTTGTTACAAAAATATCGAGAATAAACAAAAGGACAAAGCACACAAATCTAGATCCAAACCCAACCCATAGTGATGATTTCAGTATATTTCCTTCCACATCTTTCTATGAGGATTACATATGTTGAAAAAAATTCAATGATACTATGTATACAGTTCCATAAAATATTTTATCAACAGTGTTCCAAGAACATATTTCCTTGTCAGTCGAATGCTTTTCATGCTGTTTTAATGGCTACCCTGTATTCTATCACACACACGTATAATAGTTTATTTACCCCCCTTATCCATTCTTTCTTCTGCAACGTGGCCCCTGTAAAGGGTTTTGCAAAATCTCCAGGGTTCTGTGAACCAGATTGAAAACCACCAATTTGGCTCAGTATCTTCATTTGGCAGTGAAGGAACGGAGTCTCATGATGGGGAGCTGTCTCCTCCCCCACCCCTGGGGCCACTCAATTCTCTCAGGCTGGTTTGGTTTAGAGTACACATCTCCAGAGATTTGTCTCTGTCCTCTCTCCACGATATAATGTCAGCTATATATATGCCAGATATAAGCACAAGTCTTCCTTGCTCTTACTGAGCTCTTAAAAAAATTTTTTTTTATTTTGAAATAATTATAGATTTCACAGAAAGTTACAAACAGATACAGGGAGGTCTTATACACCCCCTCACACAGTCTTCCCCATTGGTTACACAGGGAAATTGACAATGATCTAAGCTTGTATATGGTTCTGTCATTTTATCACATGCATAGATGCATACAACCAGCCCCAAAATCAAGACAGAGAACTCTCCTGTCATCGTGAAGGTTTCCCTCGTTTCCCCTTCAGAGACCGATGCACACACACCACCACCCTGCCCCACCAGTCCTAATCCCTAACAACTGCTAGTTTGGTCTCCATCTCCATAATTTTTGTCATTTAGAGAATGTTTTATAATTGGAATCATACACCACATGACTTTTTCAGATTGTTTTTTTTCCCCACTCAGCATAATCACCTTGAGATCTACCCAAGCTGTGTTTATTGATAGTTTATTGCTTTTCGTGCTGAGTAATATTTGAACATATGGATGTGCCCTACGTAGGAAATTTTGGTTGTTTCCAGTTTTTGGCTATGACAACTAAAGCTGCTGTGATTGTTACATAGGTTTTTTTGTTTTGTTTTGTTTTATGGTGAACATAAGTTTCCATTTGTCTGAGATAAAAGGCATGAGTGTGATAGCTGGGTCCTAAAGAAAATGCCTATTTAGCCTTTTAAAAAACTGCCAAACTGTTTTCCAGAGTGCCATTTTCCATTTCCACCAGCAATGCATGACATCCAGTTTCTCCACATTTTTGCCAGTGTTTGGAATTGTCACAATTTATTATTTGAGCTGTTAATAGATATATACCGGTATCTCATCATGGTTTTAATTTGTATTTCCCCAATGGCTAGTCATGTTGAATATCTCTTAGTTGCCATCTTTATGTCCTTTCAGGCAAAATGTCTCTTTATGGCTTTGGCCTATTTTCTAATTGGATTTTTTACCATTGAAGTTTGAAAACTTGGTAATTTCTAATTGAGTCCTTTATCAGATACACGGCTTACATGTATTTTCTCCCAGTCTTTAGCTTGTCTTTTTGTCCTTTTTTTTTTTTTTAAATAAGATTTATTTATTGAGTTGAGAGAGAGAAAGCCTGTGAGTGGGGAGAGTGCAGGGGGAGGGGCAGAGGGAGAGAGTCTTAAGCAGAGTCTGTGCTGACCACAGAACCTTTCCTGGGACTCAATCCCATGACCCTGAGATCACGACCTAAGCCAAAACCAAAAGCCTGTGCTTACCAACTGCACCACCCAGGCTCCCCTCTTTTTATCCTTTTTATGAGATCTTTTGCACAGGAAATTTTTTTTTTTAAATGTGACAATGTATCAAGTTTACTCCATAGTGACAGCGTACAAATTATATATGCAACACATTGACTTTGGTATTACAGAATTTAACCAGTTTTATAACCGTCTGGTGGTGTTACTCTTTGCTCATCTGTTCTAAGATGTGTTGCACCAACAGACCTTTTTCCCATAGCTTTTTACTATGTACTGAACAGTTTCTTTCCCTTAGACAAAGTGAAAAACTACCAAGTTCCCACCCAGGAAAAAAATGTCACCCCAAATTTCAGCATATTTTAACATTAGAAGTAGGGTCTGCACAACTTACCCTTTTACCTAATAGTACTATACAAGGTTACAGTGTTGACCAAAAGAAGACACAGGTTTCTCATTAAACTTTGGTTTTAATGGGTCTCAAAATTCTGTGACAGATTTTTGGTCAAGTTGTTTCCATTAAAAAGTACTGATTTGAAAAACTAATAACTTAAAACTGCAACACACACACACACACACACACACAAATGGTCCACAAAACATTCTCCTTTCCTTCTGAAGGTTTTACGATGCATTGTTATCATTAACCAGTCTTTTACTATTAAACTTAAATGGCCAATTGACACAAACAGTTCTGAGACCGTTCTTCCACCACTGATTAAGACTGGGGTGGCAGGTATTGGGGATAATATTCATTTAGCCTTCTGAGCTTTCTGGGCAGA
>CM052806.1:79570050-79601219 GCA_028533885.1 Nasua narica | reverse complement strand
AGGTTTTACGATGCATTGTTATCATTAACCAGTCTTTTACTATTAAACTTAAATGGCCAATTGACACAAACAGTTCTGAGACCGTTCTTCCACCACTGATTAAGACTGGGGTGGCAGGTATTGGGGATAATATTCATTTAGCCTTCTGAGCTTTCTGGGCAGACTTGGTGACCTTGCCAGCTCCAGCTGCCTTCTTGTCTACTGCTTTGATGACCCACAGCAACCGTCTGTCTCATGTCACAAACAGCAAAAAGGCCCAGAGGAGGATAGTCAGAGAAGCTCTCAACACACATAGGCTTGCCAGGAACCATATCAACAATGGCAGCACCATCAGACTTCAAGAACTTGGGACCATCTTCCAGCTTTTTCCCAGAACGATGATCTATCTTCTCCTTCAGCTCAGCAAACTTGCAAGCAATGTGAGCCGGGTGACAGTCCAGCACAGGTGCATATCCAGCACTAATTTGGCCTGGATGGTTCAGGATAATCACCTGAGCCGTGAAGCCAGCTGCTTCCATTGGTGGGTCATTTTTGCTGTCACCAGTCACATTGCCACGACGAACATCTTTGACAGATACGTTCTTGACATGGAAGCCCACATTGTCCCCAGAAAGAGCCTCACTCAAAGCTTCATGGTGCATTTCAACAGACTTGACTTCAGTTGTAACATTGACTGGAGCAAAGGTGACCACCATGCCAGGTTTAAGAACACACCAGTCTCCACTCGGCCCACATGGACAGTACCAATACCGCCAATTTTGTAGACGTCCTGGAGAGGCAGGTGCAAGGGCTTGTCAGTTGGACAAGTTGGTGGCAGAATGCAATCCAGAGCTTCAAGCAGCGTGGTTCCACTGGCGTTCCCATCTTTACGGGTGACTTTCCATCCCTTGAACCAAGGCATGTTAGCGCTTGGCTCCAGCATGTTGTCACCATTCCAACCAGAAATTGGCACAAATGCTACTGTGTCTGGGTTGTAGCCAATTTTCTTAATGTAGGTGCTGACTTCCTTAACGATTTCCTCCTATCTCTTCTGGCTGTAGGGTGGCTCAGTGGAATCCATTTTGTTAACACCAACAATTAGTTGTTCTACACTCAGTGTGTAAGCCAGAAGGGCATGCTCACGGGTCTGCCCGTTCTTGGAGATACCTGCTTCAGATTCTCCCACACCAGCAGCAACAATCAGGACGGCACAGTCAGCCTGAGATGTGTCTGTAATCATGTTTTTGATAAAGTCTCTGTGTCCTGGGGCACCAATGATGGTCACATAATACTTGCTGGTCTCGAATTTCCACAGGGAGATATCAATGGTGATACCACGTTCACGTTCAGCTTTCAGTTTATGCAAGACCCAGGCATACTTGAAGGAGCCCTTTCCCATCTCAGCAGCCTCCTTCTCAAATTTTTCGATAGTTCTTTTGTCGATGCCACCACATTTGTAGATCAGATGACCAGTAGTGGTAGACTTGCCCGAATCTACGTGTCCCATGACGACGATGTTGATATGAGTCTTTTCCTTTCCCATTTTGGTTTAGGTTGAGCGGTGGTTTTCACGACACCTGTGTTCTGGCGGCAAACCCGTTGTGAAAAAGCTTGCACAGGAAATTTTTGTATCATTTTTTGTTTGTTTTATGAATTGCATTTTACATGTCTTATCTAAGAACTTTTCACCAAGCCCTTGGTTCTGAAAATGCTCTACTATGTTTCTTCTCAAAGTTTTATAGTTTTAAATTTTCTTTTCTTTCCTTCCCTCTTTCCTTCCCCTCTTCCTTCCTCCCTCTCTCCCTCTCTCCCTCCCTTCCCTATTGAGATAGAGAGCATGGGCTTGCACCCAAGTGGAGGAGGGGAGGGGCAGAGGGAGAGAGAGAATCTCAAGCAGACTCTCCACTGGGCGAGAAGCCTGACTTGGGGCTTGATCTCCCAACCCTGAGATCATGAGCTGAGCCAAAATCAAAAGTTGGGTGCTTCACCGATGGAGCTATCCAAGCGCTCCTAGTTTCACATTTTAAATTTATCTACGATCTGTTTCGAGTTAATTTTCGGTATGAGGTTTAGGTCTTGGTTTTGTTTTTGGCCCATGGATGTCTAGTTGGTCTGGAACCATTTGCTGAGAAGGTGATCCTTCCTCTACTGAAATGCTTCCCACATTTGTCAAAAATCAGTTGACCTGACTTGTGTTACGGGTTTATCTTTGAATTCTCTATTTTCTTGCATTCACCTGTGTGTCTGTGTTTCCACCAGGACCACACTCTTGACTACTGTAGCTGTACGGTAAGTCTTGAAATCAGCTCGAGTGGTTTCTCCTGCTTTATTCTTCTATTCATTAGACCTCTGCTGATATGACCCTCTCTAGGAGGAGAGGAGTGCCTGGTTACTGCTCTTTACATGACCTCCACGCCCCAGTGAGGGGTGGCCTCATTACCAATGGACAATCAGGAAACTTCTCATTAGATCTCTTCTGATACCACCCATCGAGGCTAACAAGGGTTGCCTTATTATCACAGGGTGGGACTGGGAGGTCAGACTCTGCACTTGGCCTTCTCGGAAACAATACTGGGTGTGTCGCTTTGGTACATCTGGGTGAGGGTAGAAGTCTAGGCTTTCCATTTGGGCTTTGCGGGCATGAGTGGGCATGGGATCATAGTGTTTTCTGTGGTGTTTCTCTGGATTAGAGTGATTCTTGTCTGAAAGTCTTCTTTCTTGGTAGGCTGCCCCTTTCCAGATCTCTTGGCTAGAGAGAACAGGCTTTATTTGGGATTTTTTTTCTATCTTTATATCTTTCTGGTTTCGGTAGTACCAAGCCTAGAATATAATAAGCAAAAAACAAAAACAAAAACAAACAAAACAAAACAAAACCCCCCCCCAAAACCCATGGAACTCACCTCTGTCATCTCTCAGACCCTGAGTTTCCTAGAAGGTCTGTCTTCTCTCTGCCTATCAGAGCCTTCTAATATTCATTGTTTATATAATGTTCAGGGTTTTCCATTTTACTTACTGGGAAGAAAAAATATTTCTATTCCATCTTTCCAGAAGCAGAAGTCAAAGAAATTAAAAAACAAAACGAAATGAATCAAGTAAGGAATGTCATTCCCCTGCTTCAAAATATCCAAGGGCTTCCCAGTGCGCTTAGAATAAAATCCAAATTTCTGACACACTTGGTACGACCTCTTCCTGCCCCTCTCAGGCTCCAGCCACCCTGGCTTCCTTTCCATTTCTTGAACACGTTGCAGAGACCAATACAACGCCTGGTTGTAAACAAGGACTCTGCTGTCAGATGGCCTGTCCTGAGGGGCCATGTGACCTCGGGCCACTTACCTACCCTTTTTGTGCTTTTATTTCCTCATAGGTGCCTGGAGAATAAGAATACCTCCAACCTCATAGGGTTCTGGAAAAGATTAAGTGATTGACACACGTAAAGTAATGAAATGTGCCCTGTAGTCACGTGAACAATGCCCGGAGAGGGGAGCACTCAATAGACACCTTAGGTCTGGGGATGAGCTCTTGCGTGGCTGGCTGTTCCTTGCTTCCTGGACCTCTTCCCCAACTCCTTTTTTGCAAGCCCTGGCTCATTTTAATCCTCTAAACCTAGCTCCAAGGGCCATATTTGCTTATCTAAAGTAGCTTCTCTTCCTTTCTCCAAAGCCTAGCCTTCTAGAATTGTCTCTTTTCATAATCTGCAATATCTTGCTAATTTATTACTTGTTTACCGTTTGTCTCTTTCCATACGGACTTAAGCTTTACGAGGGCAAGGACCTTGTCTCTTACTCACTGTCCTGTCCTCAGAGCCCAGACAGTGCAGGCACATAGTATCCGCTCAATAAATATTTATCGGATGGATGAAAGAATTCGGGTCATCTATGGTTATGCACTTATGGCACATGATGCTGCAATAGACATTTTTGTAGTTAAATTTTGGTTTACAACCTTAAAAATTTTTCATAGGTGAAGTTCCTAAAGTGTGATCACTGGGTCCAAGCTTATGTAAATTGCCTTTTCGACAGATTGCATTAATTTATTGTCTGGCAGGGGTCCTATGAGCGTGCTGCACGTCTGCACCTTCCACTTAGGGCTTTTAGGAGAAAAAAAAAAGCAAGCCTTGAAATAGTCTCCCTCCTCTACTTCTACATTCAAAATAATTACCTAATATTTGATTATACTTTGCAGCGAAGGGGTTAAATCGCTTCCCCAGGGTCGCAGGGGGTTAATGAGAGCTGGGATCCTGGCTCAGGCAGTTTGGTTCTAAACTCTGCTCTTAACCCTCAAGATGTGCTTTTCCTCTCTGTGCCCCTCAGTGATTCCTGGGACCCAGGACGTTTGAGGACTGCTAGGGAGACCCAGCGACCCCCAGCTGGGGTGAAGAACAGAATGAGAGGTGGGCAGGGGAAGGGGCAGGGGGAGGGAAGCATCGGTGGGGGAAGATGGGGGCTCCTCTTGCCTCGAGTTCCCCTGGCTAGAGAGGGGCAGAACCAGCGGTGGCCATTCTTGCAGTTTTCCATTCTAACCCTTCAGCTCTGCCTCGTCGCTCCTGAGCTCGGCCTTCAGAACTTAGCCCAGGTGAGTCTGGGCTCGAGGGACTCTGCCCTCTCGGGACGCGCGGCTACGGCGGAGCTCCGTGTCTTCAGAGACCAAGCATTGCCTTTCCTACAGGCCACCTGCTCCCGCGGAGGCCCTGGCCTTCACGCCCCCGGGTTCAGAAAACCCCTGCTCAGCCGATCACCCCACAGCTGCCTTCTCCCTGCGGCCTCCCAAGGTAAAGGCCCATTTTGCACCACGTTCTCAAAAGCAATAGTTCAAATTTGATGATGCAGAAGAATCACCCGAGGGATTTATTGAAAAGACAGATCTCAGACGACCTGAGAAATTCGAACATTGACGGGATATTTGATATTAAGGAACTATTGTTGAATTTCGGGGGTGACCGTGGAATCACGTATTGTGATATGCTTATGTACCTTTTGGACATACACACTAAAATATTTTGAAAGACATGATATGTGTGGGATTAGCTTCAAAACGGTCTGGGCCAGGTAGGAGAAGCGGGCGAGGGCACTCATGATACAGAATCCAGTAGCCCGTGCTGTCTATGGGGCTTCCTTCTAGCGTTCTCCGTACTTTCGCGGGTGCTTCAGTTTTTCCACAATAAAAAGTAAATAACAAACAAAAAATAGCACCCCTTTCATTCTAGGGTACATCTTCCAGGCACCCCAGGTGGGTGCATGTGGGGATTTGCCCCCCTGCCGAGCTCATTAATGGGCACAAAGGTTGCAGAGGAACTTACCCCAAAGTACCAGCTTCACTCCCTGCTCTTCAGCTCCCCCCCCCCCAATAAATGGGGAAGACAGAGATAGTCAGTGAAAGGGTAAATCCTCACGTTTGGCCCTGTCTCTTTTTCCCTGGGTCGGGTCAGAAGCTGGACTTTTAGCTGCAGACCAGTCATTGGTGTATTCTCTTTTAAAAGTAAAGTGTTTTCAAAGATGTCGTGAGGATGGGGGCATGATCTTTGCAAACGATTTCATTTCTACAGTGACAAGGAGGGGTCGGTGTGCTTCGCAGACACACAGGAAGGTGGTCTCTAGGGCCCTTCGAAGGCCTCTAGAAACCTCTCCCAAAACTTGTGCTGGCTTCGGGGTGAGTTACTTTCCTTAGAGAAGAAAGTCACCGCTTCCCGCTTCCCGGTGGGGCTCGAGGTCCGTGGCTCTGGGCGCAGGCGGCTGGGGGAGGGAGGGGGGTTCTAGCAGGGCTGGCCTGCGAGGCAGGTTTGTCCTCGCCCACAGGCAGGTGTTGATACAACAGAGTTCGCTCTGGGCTCTGTGAGCACCTGGGGAGGAGAAGTACCGGGAGGGGCTGGTGGCCGCAGGGGAGCCACCTGAGGAATCCCCAAGCCAGGCTGGTCCTGGCCTGCCACTCACAGGCCCTGACCAAACACCGCTGGCCCCGGGGCGGGGGGCGGGGTGAGGGTGGGGGGGGCATGCTTGCGGGGTTGGGCCGAGGAAGCACGGAGCTGCAGCCCTGGCCCGACTGCAGATACCTGCCTGGGACCTGCTGGGACAAAGCTGGGGTAAGAAAGCTTTTCACCCTGGCTTCTTGGTTCACGTGGTGGTCATGGTGTGTGTGTGTCTCTTCTATGAAAACATTGCCTTATTTACCAGAAGGGGGAGTCCGAAAAGTTTTGATTCATCTAGGTGTCAAAAGGCAAAAAATGGAAGATCAGGCCAGGCCCTCTGGAGGGAGGGATGACATTTGGGCTCGAGTCAGTAAATTGGGAGCCATCTTCTGAGCACCTGCTTTGTGGTTGAGCTAGACTGGTGATAGAATGGAAAACACGGCGTGGTTCTAACCTCATGGAATTTACTGGCCAGTGGGCAACACAAATGCTAAATAAGTAATTGCCGATGATTTATATTCTGGGATTTATGTTCTGGGGGTTCTTGGTTCGCCAAAACCAGGGGCCACCTGGTGTTGGCGGTGGTCTGGAAGGGCTTATGGAGGAAGAGGATGCTAATGCTGAGGCTCCTATGCCAGGACGATGTTGGGTGTGTGGGATGGGTTGGAGGGAGAGTGAGGTTCCAGATCTAGGGGAAAGCGTGGACAATAGTCCTGAGGCAGAAGGGAGCTCTGGGGGAAGTTCCATGTGTCTGGAGAGCAACGTGAAGAGAAATGAAGCTGGAGGGGAAGGCAGAGGCCAGTTATGCAGCCTTCTGTTGGATAAATCAAGGGTTTTAGCTTTATTTGATGAGAAATAGACACGGTAGAAGACTTAAAGCAGAGAAGGGATAAACCCAGTGTCTGGCACACAGTAGCTACAGTATCCATTGTAACATGACATGAGCAAAGGGGGCCCATCCTGGAGGTGTGGTTATTCCAGAAGGTTGGTGTTTGGGGCAGAAACAATTTGTCTTGGCAGTGGTAGGGCAGTCCAGAGGGTCTATGATGAGAATGGATTCTACATGAACACTCTTTTTCCCTAGAGAGGACATGCAGATTTATTTCATTCTGGCTGACTGCACTGGGTTCTGGAGGTCAGCTTAATCACTTGATGAATATCTAGGTTAGATCCATTTATTATAATTATTCTATACAATGTTATCAGAAACATCCTTGTGCATCCACTTTCCCATACATCTCCAAGTTGGTCTGGATAAAGAGCAGGGGAACTTAGGGTCATGGGTATGAGTAATATAACATTGGATAGACACTGACAACTTGCTCTCCAAAAAAGCTGTGCAAACTTACACTTCAAGTTCTAAGTGTATGAAAATGCCCACTGTCTCACACCATCTACAACAGGAGTCTATAATCATATTTTTTAATCTCTCGCCAATCCAGTAGGTGGTGAAAAGGGCTATCTTGTTTTTGTTTAGATTTTTAAAATTAGGAGCCATGTCTGTCGGATTTTTTTTTTCATGTTGGCTATTAATATAATGCAATGAAAGCCAGTTTTGATCCTAAGGGTTCTACACCCTTACTCTCTCCAATATCTTTGTCTCCTGCAGACTGAGGCCGGGTCAAGATGGCGTCCGTGTTCCGCAGTGAGGAGATGTGTTTGTCTCAACTCTTCCTCCAGGTGGAGGCTGCATATTGCTGTGTGGCTGAGCTTGGGGAGCTTGGATTGGTCCAGTTCAAAGATGTAGGTGCTACATTCTTGGAAGGCCAGAGGAAGGTGGAGTGGGAATAGACATCACTTTCACACCACTTTTTAGTAGTGAACTAAGTGCAGGGAGAAGAGCCCTGAGCCAGGATAGATGGAACTCCATGTGGTTCTAGTTGTTCTGGCTAAGATTTGGGATAACACCGAGCAAGTGACTTGCATGCCTGTTCTCCTTTGCTCCATGTGTATCTCCTCTCTAGGAATGGTTTGAAGCTCTACTACAGTCAATACGTGTTAGATGGCATTATACGTTCTTTCCTAAGGAGTATCTTCAAAGAATTTGGTATCTCCAAATGGGCCTGTAGATTACCAAACCTTGTTCTGAGGACAGAAACCAGTGCTTCCTAATTAGTCAGTCCTAGGACAAAGTATCCTGGGGTGCCTAGTCTCCCTACGGTGGATATTCTAGAGCTAGACGGTCTTGAGTGTGATGTTGGTGGTTCCCAGAGGTGGTTTCCTTACCAAGCTTTTTTGAATCTGATTTAGAAAATTGGACTCTTTACCCCTTTTCTTCCTCACCAAGATCACGGTCAAAACTAAGCTTCTGCAGGGAAGGGTCATGTCTTGGTCTTTGCATCCTTAGTTCCTAGCACAGGACCTGATGGGAGGTCGTTCCTCAGTGACATTTATTGGGCAGGATGCCGAATTTTTGTTGATGATTGTGATAACTGTGCATGGAGCTATGCAATTTCAGGATCCTCTTGCATTCATGATTCCACTGAGGCTTTCAAGGCTCATTTGGATGTAAATGCTGCTAAAAGTAAGGAAGCCTTATCTGTGGGAGGACCATCTCTTAGAAATGTAAGAAGGCCAAAGCTGAGGCAATTGGGAGATTGCTTGTAAGAATATCAAGGTTTTTGCCTGTAACTCACGTCTTGTGCATGGAAATAGCTATTCCTAAAATGATTCCAACAACATTTTCAAGCATTAAAAAACAAAAAACAGGTGTGCCTGGGTGGCTCAGTGGGTCAAAGCCTCTGCCTTTGGCTCGAGTCATGATCTCAGGGTTCTGGGATCGAGCCCCACATCGGGCTCTCTGCTCGGTGGGGAGCCTGCTTTCCCCCTCTCTCTCCGCCTGCCTCTCTGCCTACTTGTGATCTCTCCTCTCTGTCAAATAAATAAAGAAAATCTAACAAACAAACAAACAGAACAAAAAACCTCAACAACAACAAAAAAACCAAAGGGAACATGTTGGTGGCTGTTGATACCAGTGTGTGTCTTGTGGTTTCTCCCCACTCTAGTTGAATGTGAATGTGAACAGCTTCCAAAGAAAATTTGTGAATGAAGTCAGGAGGTGTGAGTCACTGGAGAGAATCCTCCGTAAGCTGATTTTCTGTTTACTGTCTAAATGTGAACTGGTGGGGAGGTAAGCGGTTTGCAGGACTGGATTATAACAAACATGTCCCTATTTGTATAGGGACGAAGTGTTCTTGGGACAGCGTGGGGCAGGGAGGGTTGGGGCCCAGATGCTGTGGCAAGTCCCAGGGGCAATTTGGGCAGCTGAGCTGGCTGAAAGCCAGCTGTCTGCTTGGATCCATTTCTTAGGTGAGAAAACACAATGACCTTGGGCTCCCTGGTGGGGTTTCATCTCACAGGTTTTCTGGAAGATGAGATGCAAAATGAGATTGTGCCTCAATTGCCAGAGAGGCCACCACCGACCCCTCTTCCACGGGAAATGATTACGCTGGAGGTATGTTGGGCCAAGAACATTCCAGCCGGCAGGCCTCCCTCTTTCTTTTCCTCTCTACTTCCTTTTATAAAACATTGAGTACTTGCCACACACAAGGTACTTTAGAGAGAAACAAAACATGGCCATGCTCTTTAGAAGCTTCTAGATGAGGTGGTGGAGGAAGGAGGGAGGGGTGGGCAGTGGGAGAGGATGTCAACAGCTAGGCAGAGCCAGATCTTGGAAGGCCCTGCAGATCTTGACTTAAAAAATTGGATATTTTATCCTCAGAAGAGGAAGGGCCCAGAAGGAGGCGAGAAGGTACGTGGGGGAGCTTCACTGCCTGAGCCTTATCTCTGGCTGGGTGTGTTTGTTTTTTTCTTTTAAGATAACTTCAAATTCTTGAAATTTTTGAAGCTGTTAGTGGTATAAATAAAGATATTCTGACAGAGATATGAGACTAGCAACTCCTGGGGGGGGTGGCAGGAAGAGAGAAAAAGAAAGAAAGGGAAAAAAAAAGAAAAAAATCAGTGCATTTGGTATTGGCTGACTGGTTGGTTTTGAAACTCTACCCTCTCATACATTCGTTGTAATAACCAGGTAGATAAGGTACAGATGTGTGCAACAGTCTCTACTCGGTATTTTCCTTTTGGGTATTATTTATTGTTTTTATTGTTTCTAAAGATTTATTTATTTATTTGAGAGAGAGAGAGAGAGAGCGTGGGAGTGGAAGGCAGAGGGAGAAGGAGAATCTTAAGCAAGCTCTGAGCTGCGTGTAGAGCCTGATGCAGGGCTTGATCCCATGACCCTGACATCATGACTGGAGCTGAAATCCAGAGTTGGATGCTTAACTGACTGAGCCACCCAGGAACCCCTGGATATTATTTATTGTAAAGATGAAATTAGAACAACATGAGCTTGTGAGTAGCAATATCTGTCTAACCATTGATCAAGGGGACAGACTGATTCAGCTGATCTAGCAGTTAGTGGAATGTTCCTCCAGCATTCCTAGGGAGGGGAATCCTTCTGACGAGAGTACACAATTGGCTTTGGGCCCTTGTCTTACAGAGTTTCTAAAAAGGCTTTCATAACAATCGTAGAGGAAGTATCAATTAAAAAAAAAATCTACGCACAACTCCACCATCTCAGCAAAAACTGCCCTTTCTGTTTTCAGGTTTTGTCCTTATCAGCTCTATTTTTATGTAATTACATGTTCACAGTCTACATTATAATTTTCTACTTTTTTGTATTTACTGTCATATTATAAACTGTTTCTTAAATAATGCATGATTCTCCAAAATATTTTTAAAGGCAGCATTATTTTTAATAGAATCATTAAGCAGGTAGAGCAAATGGTTAAGAAACGGGGATTTCATTTTTTCCCTTGACTCTGTGCCACTATAGTTAGTGTTCAAAATTTAAGGTAGTGATGGGGCGCCTGGGTGGCTCAGTGAATTTAGTATCCGACTCTTGATTTTGGCTCAGGTCATGATCTCACGGTTGTAAGATCGAACCCTATGTTGGGCTTTGCACCGAGCAGGGAGCCTGCTTAGGATTCTCTCTCTAAAAAACAAAAAAAAAAGAAAGTAAAAAATAAAGCTTCAGAATTCAGGGTAGTGCTTATCTCTGGGGGGGGGCATGGGATGCAACTGAAGTTGGGTGATGTGTACGTGGGGTTCATGGTACAGTTCTCTCCGCCTAACATATGTAAATTTTTCCATCATAAAAAATGTTAAAAATTCAATTTTGTCTGATACTAGTATGGTTTTGAAGGTGGTGGGGGAAGGGAACTAATAGTGAATGGATATCTTTGTTTTACTGTTTATTTTTTAATCTCTTTGGTACGGGTGTCTCTTAGGTAGATTAAAAGAAATCTAGCATGATTATCTCTGTCTTTTAATAGGTGACCTTAATCCATTATTGTGGTTGCTGATTGTTTTTGTTAAATATTGAATTGATACAGTAGAATTTTTAGAAAATATGTGTAAGGTATAAGGAATAATGATACAGCGAACACCAAGTGCCATCACCCTTTATGACATAAAAGGTGACCACAGTGATGCTCTTAAAGCCTTCTGTGTGCCTCTCCCCTCCCCCCTCCTTCCCCTCCCCCTCCTTCCCCTTCTCCCTTGAGATTATCCTGTTCGGAATTTTGTATTTTTCCTTTCCTTGTTTCTTCATAGTTTTGTCACACATTTAGTCTTCTAAATAGCATATGATTTAGCTTTGCACATTTTAGTTTTATATAAATGGAATAATAATGTTTCTTCTTTTGCAACTTGCTGTTTTCTTACATCATTTTATTTTTTAATTTTTTTTCTTTAAAATTTTTTTTCAATTTTATTTATTTATTTGTTAGAGAGAGAGAGAGCGAGCACAAGCAGGCAGAGTGGCAGGCAGAGGCAGAGGGAGAAGCAGGCTCCCTGCCGAGCAAGGAGTCTGATCTGATGCGGGACTCGATCCCAGGACCCTGGGATCATGACCTGGCCCGAAGGCAAACGCTCAACGAACTGAGCCACCCAGGCGTCCCCATCATTTTATTTTTTAAGACACCATATTGTTTCATATTTCTGAAATTAATTCATTTTCACTGCTGGGTAAGGTTTCTTTTATTGCATGTACCATATTTTATGGAACTTTATTCATTCTATTGTTGATGGGCATTTGGATAAGTGAGAAATGAGCTTTCATTTTTTTAAATTTTATACAAAAGCTTAGTAGTGTAATCATGAATTGTGTCAATAGAGAGTTGATCTTCACCTATTAGATTTTGTATTTCAATACTTGTATTTTACATTTCCAAGATTTCTTAATGGTTTCCCTTTTATATTTACCTTTACTTTCATTTTTGGATATGTTGGTTTAATAATTTCTTGGTGTGTGTGAGTGTGTGTGTTTAAGTGATGCCTTCACTTATCTCTTTGAGCATTCTAGAAAAAGCCTTAAACTCTTTTTTAGACTGATCCATAAAAATAATCTCACCCAATGTAAATTTGTGTTCTGAATGTTGATTTTTAAAAATTTTTTTTTATCATTATATTTCTTCTTGAGACTTACTCGTTTCGTATGCTCATTTTGGAAGGAAGATTGTTTTTTTCTTTGTTTTTGTCTTCTTGCCTGTCATGCTCACATTTCTCTGTTACAGCCTTTTTTACTTGCTTGTACCTGATTCTCCAGACTCCAAGCCAAAACTAGAGATTCCTCTTTTTATCTTTCATCATTGTAGCGTGTTTGAGGCAGAAGGAATTCTCAACATGTAAATTCACTCCAGCTTCCCTTTTTTAGTGTTTTAAATGGGGGAGAGACATTCAATTTGCTGAAATGCCTTGGCTTCTTCAGGAAGCTAATTTCCATCCCCCCAGAGTGTTTTCTAATCCTCCCTTTTTGCTGAAAATGGATCTAACTTATAGCTCTACAATCATTTTGAGTTGGACTAAATAGGTCACTCAACTTCTGGCTACATTATGATACACTGAATTCTTCTTTAATATTTAGTCATTTGTAGTGGTTAATGTCCAGTAAATATCTCAGCACTGTCTGCCTGCTTTCCCTTCTTTTTCCATTCTGCATAGACTCTTCTAGAAAAACTAGAAGGAGAATTACAGGAAGCCAACCAGAACCAGCAGGCTTTGAAGAAAAGCTTCCTGGAACTGACTGAACTCAAACATCTCCTGAAGAAAACCCAAGACTTCTTTGAGGTTGTGATCTGGGGACTATTTATTTAAGGGACCTTTCCTCCGGAGCCTCAAGTTTCCATTTTGAAAACTGGCTGGTTTGGAATATGCATATATCACGCTTGTTTCTGTCCCATGCTAAGGTCATTAGTGAGGGGGAGGGCATTCTGGGTGAAATGTGGTGCCAATTGGAACTAAACACAAAAATATTATGATGCTTGTGAGAAAGTCTGTGCCCTAGACACACAAATTGAGGTGGAAGCGAGAACAAAGAACAACAGTGAGTTTTGGCTGATTTGGGATTTTGGTAGTAAAAGACTAGAGAAGTTCCTGATCTGGCAAAGACCCCTTGACTTTTTGAATTCTATTAACCATTTGTGGAAAATTAAAGTTTTGGTAAAAATAGACAAACCTTTGCGGTGTAGGGAGCTTTGAAGATTGTCTAAATACATTTAAGAGAAAGCAGATTTCCTTTGACTTTCAGACAGAAACCAACCTCGCTGATGATTTCTTTACGGAAGACACTTCAGGTCTCCTGGAGTTAAGGGCGACGCCTGCCTACGTGACTGGAAAGCTGGGGTCAGTGTAACTTTGCTCCGAAAGTTACTTGTGGATGGGTTTCTGGTCCCTGACTGAGTGCCTGGAGTGTGATAGATTTCCCTGAGGGTTCGAGTGAGTGAGTGAATGAATGAATGAATGAATGAATGAACAAGCCACTGGAATGAGGGCTATTTCACGTGAATATAGACTTCCCTACAGTAATAAACCCAGGAGTAACCTTTTCAGGCTGGTGGAGGGGAAGGTAGTGTTACCTTCTAGTTAATGGTGAAACTAACATTCTGGGAGCCTGAAGAATACAAAGTTTGTTTTGTTCCTACATGGTGAGGACGTGGGGAGAATTATTTAGGTGCATTTTATCAACAGTTCCCTGCTTCCTTATCTTGGAAATACTGCTTTGGCAATAAATAGATTTGAAATTTGCTGTTCAAAGTGCAATTAGCAATGAGGTAGTTATATGATCACGTCATCCATGAGAAGGGGTAATATGCTATTAAAATGCATGGCGATTCAAAACAGTGGGCTATCATTCAGTGTCCAAATACAATGGATGTGTATGCGTTGAAAACATTTGATCAGGAGGTTATATTGGATCAGCGTAGGTTTAAAGTAAAAGACCAATGAAAGTAGCCATTTTAAAGTTAATATGAAAAGTCTCAATTGGAAATTATCTAGACACTGGGATGCTTTTTAAAATAGAAATAAATGGAAATCAGTATGTCTGTTTCACTTCTAGTACATTATTTATAAAAATGCACAGAGCTCATTGTTGAGCAGTTGGAGAGTTCCATTCTTTAGCTAGGATGCCCTAGTGGACGGGCTATCCTATTTCTAATTGCAGGTGACTTTGTCACATCAGGGTGACTAAGGAAGTCTCAGCACCTCAGAGGAAACAGGAGGCCAAAAGGGACTTGGGGCGAGTAGGGGCTGGGCTGCCAAGTGGCCTCGGGACCCTCGGGCCAGCTTGTGAGTCTTCCTTGTGCTCAGAGGGCAGTGAGCCTATGAATCGTGCTGGCGCGTCCTCAAGTCCTACGGGGCCGTCTCCCTGGACCCCGCTGCCTGGGCCTCAGCAACGCCTCCCTTTCTGACTGCCCAGGTTCACGGCTGGGGTGATCAACAGGGAGCGGATGGCTTCCTTCGAGAGGCTGCTGTGGCGAGTGTGCCGGGGGAACATCTACCTGAAGTTCAGTGAGGTGGACACGACTCTGGAGGATCCCATCACGGTGGGTGTCACGGGCTGCGAAGTCTGTCCTCGGTTTCCTGGGGGCCCTCGTCTTGGGGGGGGCGGTTCTCTGAAGCACGGGGTGTTCAGTTCTATGAAGCTAACAGCCACTGCCTTTCCTTCTCCTGGCTTTTCTCTTCCCCGCTTTGTAAAAAAAAATTATATATATATATATATATATATATATATATATATATATATATATGACTATATTGATTGTCAATTGACTATATATATATAGTCAATTCAAGGACTGATTGTTGTGAAGACCCCCACAACTGTTCCTGCTTCAGACATGTACAGACAGCTGTACCAGGTCCTGGAAACTTAGCAGCACTCCCGCCCGTGAGGCAGCTGCTGGGTCTTCCAAACCAAGAGCTAAGAACTGGGTTCAGTCAGTGCGCCCGAAGCTTCGGTGTGCACCTGAGCAGGACTGACCTGGGCATCTTTTTTTTTTTTTTTAAAGATTTTACCTATCTATCCGACAGAGAGAGAGATCCCAAGTAGGCAGAGGGGCAGGCAGAGAGAGAGGGAGAAGCAGGCTCCACGCCGAGCAGAGAGCCCGATGCGGGGCTCGATCCCAGGACCCTGAGATCATGACCTGAGCTGACGGCAGAGGCTTTAACCCACTGAGCCACCCAGGCGCCCCTGACCTGGGCATCTTGTTCAAATGCAGATTCCGCTGCAGTGGGGCGGGGGCGGAGGTGGGGCCGCCCATTCTGCATTTTGGACCTGCATCACCGCGGCGTCCCTGCACCGCTCTCTTCTCACAGGGATTCTGAGCGGACTGGTCACTGAGCACCACACACTCACTGCGGTTAATTCCATGGGCTTGGCCTCCTCTGCCCGTCCAGTCAGCATTTCAAACCACTTACTCTTTAATTCCAAGTTGAGCTTATTTCTAAGTGTCCTAATCTTTTCCAGAATGGAGGTGAAAAAGATTAATTTCAGGTCTTATTTCCTGGAAATCAAATTTAGAGTTAAATGAAATTTAAAAGAGGAAGAGAGCTTATTTTTCTCTTGTGCTCTTTTTCTCTCATCCAGAAGCAGGTCGTAGTAATAAACGTGGAATCTTTTTTTTTTCTTTTTTTTGGGGGGCGTCTTCTCTTGATCTTGGAGAATACAATTCCCCCCTATATCACTGTGTGTCCCTTATAGATATTATATGTTGAGTCATCACTTTCCACAACCACGTTTGGACATGTAATAGTCATGGTGGTAGCGTATAAAGTAAGCATCCAGGAAGACGTGACGTTAGGCTGTTGACATTGAAGGTCACTGAGCAGATGACATGAGATCAGAATAGATTCCTGGTTCTGGGGGATCCAGGGATCTGAGAGATTCAGAAAAGGACCAGGGGTCCTTGGACAAAACTTTTGGGAATAATGTAAAGCAGGCAGACCTCCCCCGCCCTCCCCACCTAAATCCTAAACTGCCTTCCCGGGCTCCCATGAACAGCTGTCAAAGGAACGATTCATTATTATCTTCTTTTCAACTGATGCCTAAGATTTCCAGTGACTTGATGTGACCTTCTCTACTTATGGACTTTGTTTCCAAGTTTTCTCCAGAATCTAGACATTATTTATATTGAGCATCTTCGTGCATGTCATTTGTATTTTCTTTTGGATTACTTCCGTGATACACATTCAAGGAAATAGGATTACTGGCTTAAAGGGTGTGGGCATTTTCATGACACTTGGTGGCTCCTGACGAATGACTTTTCAGCAGGGCCATACCTGATCCCAGTGCCCTGAGTGGCCTGTGGTAAGGGCGCTGGATTGGTTGTACCTTTTCCAACACTGGATTTCATTATTTGCCTTTTGCCCCCCTCCACCCCAAACTAAGTAAGTGCAAAACAGCACATTTCTTTACTTGAACACTTCCATGTATGCTTGTGAAATATATATTCTTTCTTGTGAATTGTCGAACTTGGACTTGAGAATCGCATTTTAACCAGTGTTCCTATGGACGTCCAGTGAGTCAAAAATTAGACATGGCTTTACCTTTGTTAAATACCCACTCACCCTCGAAACGTAAATATTGTGTGTGACTTAACTCTCATGAGCTAAGTCTGCTATTTTCATTTTAAGCCTTAAAATAATAACCTGGTTCCTTCTTCTGCATGGTTTCTTGTTTCTGAAGCCACCTCTTAAGTGTAGCGTTAGAGCGGAATACAGGCTTGGCTGTGGTCTGGCTGGCATAGCCAGCAGTGGGGTTATTGTTTCAAGGCTGCCTTGGCATCTCTCAGGGGCCTTGCCCTCAACCGTAAAGAATTATAAACTTAGATCAGCTGGGAGAAGCTGAAGTTTTCCAGCTGTAATCTTTTTTTAAAAAAATCTTCGTTTTGGGCACCTGGGTGCCTCAGTGGGTTAAGCATCTGCCTTCGGCTCAGGTCCTCGTCCCAGAGTCCCGGGATCGAGTCCCACATCGGGCTCCCAGCTCCATGGGGAGTCCGCTTCTCACTCTGACCTTCTCCCTTCTCATGCTCTCTCTCACTCTCTCTCTTTCCTAATAAATAAATAAATAAATAAAATCTTAAAAAAAATCTAAACGAGATTTTACATTTCTATTACATTATAACTGAAAAGAAAAAGTTTTACATATATATATAAAATTATATAGATCTGTTATCATATACATTATATAATATATAGTTTTATACAGATAAAAAATGTATTATATATATATATAGTTTTTACTGTTCTGATTTTCCAGAGAGAAGAAATTAAAAAGAACATATTCATCATATTTTATCAAGGAGAGCAACTCAGGCAGAAAATCAAGAAGATCTGTGAAGGGTAAGAGGCTGTTCATGACTCTTCCATCAGTGATTTGGGTCACGACTTGGTGACGAGGTGTATGAAACAAAGTATTCTTGACTGGGGCTTTCTTTGAAGTCTCTTAGGATTTTAAAGCAACTTTCCTGCATTTGACTAGATAGTGTTAAAAATGCGACTGATTTTTAAGAGCTGTGGGAAAAGGAGCAGAGAGGACTTGAAAGTAGACATTATAACCGCATCAGTGCATTCCTCTCACACCGTCTATCAGCCGCTAAGAAGTAGGCACACCTCATGCTGAGTTGTTTCTGATTTTACAGAATCGATTTACTGCAGCAGGAATTATTCAGTGGACAAAGACGTTATTGCATTAATATATTCTAGGGGGAAGAGACAAGCCGAACTGTAGTCTTTTTTTTTTTTTTTTTAAAGATTTTATTTATTTATTTATTAGGAAAGAGAGAGAGTGAGAGAGAGCAGGTCAGAGTGAGAAGCGGACTCCCCA
Organism: Nasua narica; assembly: GCA_028533885.1. Classification (NCBI taxonomy): domain Eukaryota; kingdom Metazoa; phylum Chordata; class Mammalia; order Carnivora; family Procyonidae; genus Nasua; species Nasua narica. The sequence continues at coordinate 79,583,172 of CM052806.1, read as the reverse complement.
TGGAGCTGGGAGCCCGATGTGGGACTCGATCCGGGACTCCGGGACCATGACCTGAGCTGAAGGCAGTCGCTCAACCAACTGCGCCACCCAGGGGCCCCGAACTGTAGTCTTATTTACGTAAAAGCTCCCAGGTTCTTCGGTTTGAGTGAAGCTCATTCAGATAATAGAATCATAGCTTGAATTTAAAGAGTGCCGAGCAATGCGTCGGGAACTCTTAGAGCTGGGACTCATTTTCCCACTGCCGAAGAGACAGTTACTCTAGAAAAAGATGGTCATCTAACCAAGATCCGCAAGTGATGGCTTTGGCAGAAGGCGATGTGGGGCATGCTTTTCAGTGGTAACCCCTGTGACCTTCGGAATGTCCGAAACACAGGTTTCGAGCCACCATCTACCCCTGCCCAGAGCCCGCGACGGAGCGCAGAGAGATGCTGGCCGGCGTCAACGTGAAGCTGGAAGATTTAATCACCGTGAGTGAGGCGCTGAAGCTCATGACCTGAGTGGGGGCTGCTGAGGGGGGCTGCCTTTGTCATTTCCATGGAGATCCCGTGTCCCAGGGCCCTCCCTTCCAGGCGGGCTGCTCTTCCAATGACCACAACGGCAGATTTTGTAATAAGAGCACGGTGTTCGGTAAGCTGAAAGTGGTGATTCCGAATTACCAGTGCTGCTCTGCCTAGGCTTGGCGTTGCCCGCAGCCCCAGTGAGCTTCGGGTAGCCGGCCCAGTCGGATAGAAGGAGCCCTTCATTGTGAGCCCGGCCTGGGCCACAGCCAGTCCGACTGATTCTTTTTCCATTGACTCACCCAGTTGTTGGAGCGGATCAACTACTTCTGTAAGAACAGTGAGTGAGTCTAGTTTCACCACGTGCGCACACCCCAAATTCAGAGCCTCTTGTAAAGTCAGTTGTCATCCAGGCTGGCTCTCAACACTTTTGTGATTGGAACACCTGCTTCAATGAGCTTTGAAAAGAATCCCCTAAAAGCAGCTGGGCCTGCATCACATTGCTTCCTGTATTCATCGATGTCCTGTAGAACTTTCTGTGGACGTGCTATCTCACCTGCGACCGCCATGCTGTGCCCACGAGCCCCACGTAACCACAGAGCCCTTGAAACGTAGCTAGCGCAACTGAAGAACTGAATTTTTGTTTTATTTTTAATTATTTTTTGAGGTAGGGAGGGGCAAAGGGAGAGGGAGAGAGAAAATCTTAAGCGGGCTCCATACCCAGTGTAGAGCCTGATGCAGGGCTTGATCTCATGACCCTGAGATCGTGCCCTGAACCAAAATCAAGAGTCGGATGTTTAACTGACTTAGCCACCCAGATGCCCCCTGAGTTTTTATTTTTAACTGAGTTTAATTAGATTTTGGATTTTCTTGGCTGCTGTATCAATTGTTAACAGTGTTCTGGCCTCAGGGAGTCTCTTTAGAGATGTGGTGTGTGAGTGTGTATGTGTTGTGAAACTCTTAGAAGAACAGACATCTTTGCCTTCCCAGAAAAATGTGTGCTTAATTTTTTAATCTCCTCTATTCCTTCCTTGTCACTTGTCAAGGAGATTGTCAGGTTCCCTGACGTAATTACCCTTGAACTTCTTTCCCCAAACACTCCATACTAGATTTTATGAAAGCTTCATGAGGAAAAGAAGTTACTTGAAACTTCTGTTCCTGCTGAGTATGACCTGGGGAGCCGCTGGTGAAGGTTGCTGAGACTGGTGCACTCTGGTAGCACTGAATAGAAACGAATCCCATTAAATAAATTCTCTGTGGGCAAAATCGTCCATTCCCTCCTTCATTAATTCACTGGTCATTTATTGAAGACATTATAGATGTAAAAAGCATCTTTTTTTTTTTAAAGATTTTATTTATTTATTTATTAGGAAAGAGAGAGAGTGAGAGAGAGCAGGTCAGAGTGAGAAGCGGACTCCCCATGGAGCTGGGAGCCCGATGTGGGACTCGATCCCGGGACTCCGGGATCATGACCTGAGCCAAAGGCAGTCGCTCAACCAACTGCGCCACCCAGGGGCCCTGTAAAAAGCATCTTAATAGATGTATTAATGTCCCAGGGCTTCTATTAACAAATTACCATAAACCGAGGGCTTAAATCAACAGAAATTTATTTTCTCACAGTTCTGGGGCCTGAGAGTCTGAAATCCAGGTGGCAGAGCCACTCTTCTCTGAAGTCTCTAGGAAGGGATCCTTCCTCGCCTGTTGTGCTATGGTCCCAACGTGTGTCACCCCCACCCTCAAACTCGTATATTGAAAACCTAATGTCCAAGATGATGGTCTTCGGAGGTAGGGCCTTTGGGAAGTGATTAGGTCATGAGGGTGGAGCTCTCACGAATGGGATTAGTTCCCTGATAACAGAGGCCCCAGAGAGCTTGCTTGCCCCTTCTACCACGTGAGGATAGGATTTGAAGTCTGCAACCCAAAAGAAGAGCCTTACCTAACCATGACGGTAGACCCTGATCTCAGGCTTCCAGCTTCCAGAACTGTGAAAATACATTTTTGTTGTTCAAGCCACCTGGTATGGTGTATGATAGCAGCCTGAATAGAATGAGACATCCCCCTTGTGACTGGTTGGGGGTTGTCGACCATCCGTGGTTTTCCTTGATTTGTAGATACTTCACTCCAGTCTCTGCCTGAATCACACAAGACATTCTTCCCTGTGTCTCTAGATGTCCAAATTTCTACTTTTTTTTTTTAATGGAGCCCAGTATGGGGCTCGAACTCACAACCCTGAGATCAAGACTGGAGCTGAGAGTGTCAGATGCTTAGCTGGCTGAGCTACCCAGGCACCCCTAGATGTCTAAATTTCTTATAAGGACACCAGTTGGGCGCCTGGGTGGCTCAGTTGGTTGAGCGACTACCTTCAGCTCAGGTCATGATCCTGGAGTCCCAGGATCGAGTCCCTCATCGGGATCCCTGCACAGCAGGGGCTCTGCTTCTCCCTCTGACCTTCCCCCTCTCATGCTCGTTCTCTCTCATTTTCTCTCTCAAATAAATAAGATCTTTAAAAAAAATGTTTAAAGGACACCAGTCATGTTGGTTAGGCCCACCCTACTCCAGCATGACCTCATGTTAATTACATTGGCAAAGACCATGTTTCCAAATAAGGTCACATTCATAGTTACCAGGGGTTGGGACTTCAACATGTCTTTTTCTGGGGACACACTTCAATCCAAGACAAATCCAAGACTATAAGGAATTTAGAAGAAAAAGAAGATACAGTCTTTGCCTAAGTGTTTTAACCTCTATAGGGGAAGATAGACTGCTCATGAGGGTTGACGGTGGGGGAGAGCTGCAGACCAGAGGAGGGAGCCCAGAGTTGGAAAAGACAAGATGGCTGACAGACTTCCATTTTGCCACATTGCCACATTGCCAGAGCTCTGTGAGAGTGTTCCTTGTTTCTCTGTGTGTTGTTCCCGGTCCAGGTCATCACACAAACAGAGTCTCACCGTCAGCGCCTTCTGCAAGAAGCTGCTGCCAACTGGCACTCCTGGGCCATCAAAGTGCAGAAGATGAAGGCCATTTACCACATCCTGAACATGTGCAACATTGACGTCACCCAGCAGTGCGCCATCGCCGAGATCTGGTTCCCGGTGGCAGACACTGGGCGCATCAAGAGGGCGTTGGAGCAAGGCATGGTGAGTGGCAGATGGAGCAAGGAAGGGGATGGATGTGTCACGTCCAGCCTCAGCAGCGCCCCCTTCAGGTGCTCATAGACTGTCAGCCTCCCACGTTCCATGAACTTTCCAAGGACTGTCTCCCTCATCTTTGTATCTTCATTTCTTAATCCAGGGCTGGGCATCTAGCAGAAACTCCTTTTCAGGCAAATAGTCAATGTGTCTTTGATCTTCAGCAAGTGCGTATTGAGCACTGATGTGCCAAAATCGCTCTGCGGGTTGTCACTGTAGACACCACACTCGATGTGACTGTGGGCCCGTCCTTTCCCTCACGAAAGTCACAGCCTGGCTGGAAAGACAAGTAACCAGACACCTGTGCTCACTGTGTGCCCACAGCTGTGCTTAGCACTCTGGACCCTAGCTAAGGTCACAGCCTTCATCCTTCACCTCTCCAGATGGTCGCTGTGCCCCAGAAACAGATCTAGGGCTGTGCGGACAGAACAAGGCCCTGCTCTGACAGACTTTCTAGAAAGGAAGACAGGTAGTAAGCATATCCATAACTCATGTGATTTCAGGCAGCGATGGTGGTAAGCAGGCCGTAAAGCAGGGGGTGGGGAAGGATGGGGTTGGGAGGAAGGCTTTGTTCTAATCACCTATTCACCCTGTTGGTGAAGAAGGGAATGGTTTCCGATGGCCAAGCACACAACACCTGTCCCTGGACACATGAGACCGGGAGAAGCTGGTGAGTTACATACACTCAGAGGCCAGGGGAGGAGGACACCACACGCCGCAGAGGGCCACATGGAGGTTGTACTTGGGGCTTGCATGTGGGAGCAGAATGAGCCAGCTGGGGCAATGGGGGTCAACCTCCTACAAGAGGACGGGGCCCTCGTTTCCATGTGAGGACGTGAGGAACTTGTTTGAGTACGTATCTGCGGTGGCAGGGAGCTGGAGGACTAGGCAGGGTTCAGCTGGTCTGGCCCATGGGAGAGCTAGTGGGGTGGGGAGCCCTTCCTGCTCAGTGGTTGGCAAATCTGGTGAGGGCAGAGGAACTCATGGTTTGGCCTTTGGGGCCCTATGAGACTTGGAGATGTCAAGGCGGCCCTTGGAATTTTAGGTCTTACGATACCATTCTAGGGCTGTTCCTGGAGAAGGCCCCTCTGAGCAGGTGGCTTGGAGCAGGAGTGGGTGGCGGGGTAGGAGGGAGAGCTTTCCGGCTGGAGGGCCTGAAAGTAAAGGCCTTGAAATGGGATTGGATTAGGAGGTAGGGGCTATCTTTATCCACCTTGTACAGTGAGGAAACTGAGGCCCAGAAAGCAGAAATAACTTGATCGCCATCCTGGAGCCAGGAGGCAGGATTTGAATGTCTCCATATCAGAGTCCAATAATGACCCAAATGGGGCACTTAAGAAGAGCCTGTCACTCAGATCGGGAAGGGCAGGGGTGCTTTGTGGGGGAAGTGATGCCCAAGCTGAACCATGGAAGGGTGATCAGTGAGCAGGTTACCTGCTGAAGGTCAGTGGCTGGAGAGAGGGTGCAGCCTGTTTAAAGAACGAGAGGAAGATCAGGGAGAGGCTGCAGCATGGTCCTGAAGGACTTTAGGGGGCGTAAGGATTTTATTCCCATGCTGGAGCGACACAATCCAGTGTACATTTTAGAAAGGTTTCAGTGCGGTGTGGATAAGACTGCTAGAATCCTGGCGGGTGAGCCCGGGGAATGGTTCATACCTGGGCAGGTTGGCCGGTGTGCAGTTGGCTGGTTTCCACGCAGAAGTTGTGGGAGTGAAGGTATGAAAGGAGTCTAAGTCAACATTGGAGAGAAGTCTTGATTACAAGACTGAAGAACTTTGATTTCATTCTTTAGGTAATAAGAGGCCTTTGAAGCAAAAAAAAAAAAAAAAAAGAGGCCTTTGAAGATTTTTGTGTGGGAGGGTAGCATGACTGAAGCAGTCTTCTTTGTTTTCTTTTATCAAAGGATTGCACTGTCTGGAATGTAGGAGACATGGAAGGGAAAGAGAGGAGGATGGTGAGGTTTGGGGCTAGGCGGGCAGAGATGGGAGCAAGAAGAAGAGGGATTTGAAAGGGACAAGCAGCAAGATTTGGTGATTGATTGATTGATTGATTGATTGAACCAGGAGAAAGGACACATATGCTGATTCCAAAGGTTCAAGGATCTGGAGAATGGAGTGTGCTAAAGGAGCATCAAGGCCAAGGGAGGACCTGGCTTAGGGGCAAGTTGACGAGTTTGGTTTTAGGCTCCTGGATTCTGTGGAGTTGCTGAGCCATGAGAATTTGAAAGCCCGGGCAGGCAGTTAAAACAGAATTGCAATTCAGAAGAGGGTCAGGACCATTTGGAAGAATGGGGCAGAGTTAGGGAAGTGGATAAACTCTTGAGGGAGTGAGTAGAGAGAAAGGAAAAGTAGAGCACTCAGAACTGCACTCAACAGGTCCATTTGCAGGAGCAGGAGAATAGGAATGGCCAGGACTCTACTCACTTGATGACTCTCCTCTGGAATAAGTTAGATAAGTTTTAGAAGGTATTCGCTTTTACAGATGTGGTCATGGGTCTCACAGAGGTCAAGTTCCCAAGTCCCAAGTGTCCCAAGTTCACCTGTAAGGGATGGCGTGAATCGGACTGCGGTCCCTGTGCTGACACCCAGCTCGAAGCTCTCGTCCTTACATTTTTGTCAATGTTTTTTGTAGGAACTAAGTGGCTCCTCCATGGTCCCTATCCTGACCGCAGTGCAATCCAAAACAGCTCCTCCCACATTTAACAGGACCAACAAATTCACAGCTGGCTTCCAGAATATTGTAGATGCATATGGTGTCGGCAGTTACCGGGAAATAAACCCAGGTACAGGGTCTGGTGCATTGAATAATGGGGCAGCTTAAAAATGAAAAGTGGTTAAGATCGACCCCTCGGGTGGCACAGGAGGTGAATTGCTTAAAACTATGACATCCCTAAAATCTTGTTTGGCTCTTTGACGTCCTGTGTTGTCTTGCATTAATAGCGATTAGTGAAAGCTTTGTTCTTTGTCAAGATTTCACCTGTTCTCCCTTAAACCATAGCTTGATTAGGCAACCAAGTTCAGTTTTTTGCCCTTCCCAGTTCAGTGAGGGTCATCTCTCAGCATCTTCACAGACCTGGAGCTGTTTTGTGGGTGAGAGGAGAACCCACAGGTCTTGGAATCAGAAGACTGGATTCTTAGTGCTATAAGCTATGTGATGTTGGTTGCTTGGTTTGTAAAAACCAAGGGGTAGACCAGCTGCCCTTCAGCCATGTCGTCCACAGTGCTCTTCTTCTCCAGCCTGTGTCCTAATCTTGTGACCAGTAATGCAGGGGCTCCATAGGTTGGGGATCCTGTGAGTAACTGCTGGAGGTGCCTGGTGCACGTGGATGCTAGAGAAACAGACAAAAAATGGTAGTGGAAGAGTGTACAAAACAGAGACAGAAAACTGGTTTTATCGTTTATTTTTTTAGAGCAGGAAGGAGGGACAGAGGGAGAGGGAGGGAGAGAGACTCTTAAGCAGGCTCCATGCCCAGGCTGACTCCAGGCTTGATCTCACCATCCTGAGATCATGACCTGAGCCCAAATCAAGAGACAGACACTTAGCCAATGGAGCCACCCAGGCACCCTCCCCCGCAGAAAACTGGTTTTAAATCCCACTAAATTTTGTGATCTTGAAAACTCAGCTCATTTGTAAATGGGGAATAATAATGCTTACTTATCAATGAGTCGATGTATGTGAGAGTTAAGCAAGTGTTGGGGTTAGGGATGGGGAGGGAAGACAGAATCAGAAAGCTACAGGGGAACCGGCTTGTGCGGCATGGAACATGACCGACAGATCTTTGATGGGGACCCAGTGGCTTTGGGAAGGACTCAGGCTGTTGTGGGTCTCACTCCTACAGCTCCCTATACCATCATCACTTTCCCCTTCCTGTTCGCTGTGATGTTTGGAGACTGTGGTCATGGGATCGTGATGCTACTGGCAGCCCTTTGGATGGTCCTTAATGAGAGACACTTGCTGTCCCAGAAGACAAACAATGAGGTGGGTGTCCATTGACTATCTTGCCTCATTTCCTCGAGGTAATAAGTAGAATATGAAAAATGTGTATGTTGTTTTCGTCATAGAAACAACGTGTTTTATAAAAAGCAGAAGACAGAGAGTGAAAAAGGGCCAAAATCCAACACAGAACTTCCTGCCCAAAGCTCAGTGCTTTGGCTGGTGTGGTGTGGTTCTTTTCAGCACTTTTGGCTTGACAAGGCATTGATCTCATTTTTAGGTTTTTTTCCCCTAACATTGATTTCCCCCCTCTGATTATAAAAGCAATATAATTATTTTAAAAATCAAAAAATATAATGATTTAACAACCTAGAGAAAAATCCCAATTATGTTTTTACGTATCTTTCCATGTTTTTTGGTGCTTATACACAGTTTTTTAAAACTGGGATCAAATAGTGCATATTAATTTGCGGTCTTCTTTTTTTTCACTTAAAACATCACAGGTAGTTTTTGCAGGCATGATCTCAGAGTCCTGGGATCGAGCCCCACGTTGGGCTCTGCGCTCAGTGGGGAGTCTGCTTGGGGTTCTCTGTCTCCCTCTCCCTCTGCATCTCCCCAGCATGCATGTCCTCTCTCTCTCTCTCTCTAAAAAAAAAAAAATCACAAATATTTTTTCATAGCTGAGCCCTTCTCCCACAATCAGCCCATGACCAGTGTTCTTATGAAACACCAAGAAATCCTGAATATTGTGTCTTCACTTTGACCCTTGAGGCGTCCGCACCTTTTGTAAAGTGCCTTATCAGTGTTGTGAAGGTTGAGACAACTTAAGAGACTGTGGTCTTTCAAAGTTAGTTAAGGTCACTTTATGTTCACCGCAATACATTTTATAAGCTGGAAACATGCCTTTCGCTGTGTTCTGTGTTTTAAGAATATCTGCAAACTTTTATTACAAGTTGTCTTAACTAGAGCTAGTTCATGATGTCACAGCAGGTTAATCATCAGCAAGGTTGGCGGGAAAATCCATTCCTGGCCAGTAGAGTTCTGAATGACCAGCATTTTAACAGCTGTGTTTGCCTGTCATAAATATTCGAAGTCCCAAAACTACACTTGGACAGGTCTGAGAATGATTGACACTCATCGTTCCCTATTCTAGAAAACACTGACTCTTCTTAGTGAATGTGCTTAGACTTGTGAATGTGAATTAGACTTGGAATGTGCAGAGCCTCGATTTTATAAAGACAAGACCCAAAATGAGTGTAGATTTGACTTGCCGTGGAATCGAGCTGCCATATGAGTCCACCTCTGCCTTTGTCTTCTAGAAGCACTGGAGACAACAGCTGCCCACAGTCACATGCCTTCCCTGACCTGTGAGGGCTGAGCTTGTGCCTCAGTTATGTCTCCTAACCAACGATCACTTCAGGAATATGGGGCTTATATGGCCTTGCTTCTGTAGTAACAATTTCCGGTCTAGGGCTTTTCTGATTCATGGATATAAGCTCAGGAAAATAATGATGTGTGTGCTCTCTTTGGGTCGTTTTGATGTGGCCTCGCCTCGTGGCCCCTCTGTATAGGGCGGGTGTGCCTTGTCGGGGCCATTTCCGGTGGTGCTGGAGACATCCAGTGACGCACTCCCCATGCTGCAGTCTGGTGCCGAGCCCATTGACCGTCACCCTCTCTGTCTCCCTGAGGCCAGATCTGGAACACCTTCTTCCATGGACGCTACCTGATTCTCCTCATGGGCATCTTCTCCATCTACACGGGCTTGATTTACAACGACTGCTTCTCCAAGTCTTTCAACATCTTTGGCTCTTCTTGGAGTGTCCGGCCCATGTTCAGGAACGGCACGTGGAAGTAAGTTGACAGACTGACATGGCCAAGCCCAGTCTAAGGGACGCTGAGCCACGTGCCCAGGCACTGAGTGTATGAAGTGGGACCTCACTGGCCGAGAGACACGTGAGAATTGCAGTCATCCATCAGAGTGGCAAAGGACCCAGCTTGCTGATTTTGGTCACCAGTCACAAGCCAGGTCGGGCTCACCTTCCCTGACAATTGACTGGGGACACTGTCACGATGCTCGTCAGCCCAAGACCAGCAGAAGCCTACCTGTCGTCCCCCTAGACCGAGTTTATTGACTCAGGGAATGTGGTGGCCCAGTGGGAGGGCCCGAGCAGCTCCGCAAGAGGGCGTGGGAAAGGGCTTCCCGCGGCTGGCTCCCCAGAGGATGAGGGTAACCTTTGGTCATTTTTGTGGCTTGGGCCTTGTCCTTGCTTCGCTGTGTCCATATTTTGATATCAGATACAACTGTGGATTGGTCTGGTTTGTGTCTGGATGCAGCCCGGGCCCAGGATGGCTTTGTGTGCTGTCGGTGTTCTGTGAACTTGTTGACGTTCAACAGCAGAGACTGTGACTTGGCCGCAGCGGCCAGTTGGCTCGCATCCGGGGTGACTTTCTTCTTTGTCCACACACAAACAAGTCTCTGCTAATTCCGTGCAATCGTTTGCCCTGAGGCATGCCATTAGCGCAGGGTGGGGGTGGGGGTAGGGGGGTCTGTGTCCGAGATGGCCATCCGGTACAGCTGTTCCACGCACCTGGAGGGCCTGAGCCGCAAGATCAGGCTTCCCAACCGCCGCCCCCCCCCCCCCGCTGCTCTCTGCTGCCCTCTAGCGCCTCAGCTGTAGGAGGGAGGGAGTCTATTTCTAGGTAGCCAGGCAAAGTTGTTGCCGGAACTCTCTGTTCCTCATCATTTCACTCCTCCTTCTGGGCCCCTCTATAGACGTGTGCTCTGTTACACACACACACACACACACACACACATACACACACACACGTGATAGGTTTGCAGAGAGAGTAAGAAATCCCCCCTACCCACTGAAGTTCATGCTTCTGGGCCAAGTTGGGAGACGAATTTAAAGGCATTCAAGGGACCACGACTTTCGAGAGCTAAGTTTCACAGAGATGAGGGTCCATGGGTGAAAGCCAATTCAGGCCTCCAGGAGATGAGCCCACCTGCTCCCCAGGGAGGTTTCCCAGGCTTATCCTTGGGCTGAGATTTGATTCCTCTATGCTCCTTCACCCCTGGCCTGACTTCTTTTCTGATGTAGTATAACTACTACTACTACTAATTATTACAATACTCCACCAGGGTGGGAGTCCTTTGGAGACTCAGACTGTGAGGCGTCTCAGGGGCCAGTTGGTAATGTCTGTACCCTTGCCTAGGATGATACTTGGCCCATAGTAGCCATTCATGGAATGACTGAATGGGCCAAAGGATGAGTTGCACCAACAGTGAGGCTGTTGGTGCAACTGATTGGCTTATAAGTTCATGACCAAGGACACTACTGTATATTTTTTCTACCTCTGGCTGATCACTGGTTTTGTCTTTATTTTTCCTTTCTCCCTCTGTAGCACACATGTAATGGAAACAAATCCGTATTTACAGCTGGACCCAGCCATTCCGGGAGTGTACTCTGGAAATCCATACCCATTTGGGATTGATCCGGTAATAATGTCTTCTTGGGTTAAATATTTATTACATAAAATGTCTTGCTGAGGAGATCTCTGGGTAGAGGAGAGGATAGTGCCAGAGGCTGTGGAATCCACAAATTTACGCAGAGATAGAATTACACACACTGGGGGTTTTATGACACTGCACAAGACTCAAGTAAATGTCCTACCTGTACCCTTTCCCTAGCCCCTGGGTCATTTTCCATATGATTGTTCAAACATCTGCCTCTTTCTCTAATGATTTATATCCCTGGTGGTTAATGATTGCTTCTCTCAAAGGCCCTTGGTTACCTGGGAAGTATACCTATTAGAGGAGTTATTTGGCATCCTAGTCAAGTTGCCTCCTCTGGCATTTTCTTACAGTAAGTAGCGTCTCCCCTTCCTAGGAAAGTGTGGATTTGCTCTTATTTTTGCTTTATTTTACCACATAGAATGGATATTTTTTTTTTTTTAAGGGATGAGTTAACTTTTACGTGGTTGTTATCACTATCTCAACTGGATTCGAGCCAAGAGAAGGTGCTTCCTTGTGCAGCCTTTGAGATATAAAGGGCTTTGGAGAAGGCTCCAGTGCCTATTTGCTTAAAGACTTGTACACCTGACGACCCGGCACATAACCGCCACCAGGTGGCAGCCTTGTGTCCCAGATGAGCTTAAGTGGGCTAGACCCAAACTTGGCAAATACCCTCAATAAATGTTTCTTTTAAGCTCTTTTTGTGGGAGAGATCTCGGGACCTCAGTTCTGATTGCTGACAGTTAAGATTAAACAGTACCGACCCTAAAACTAGACTCTTCTATCTATGAGTCGTCTCTTTTTTAGTTTCCCCGAGTCCTCCCCCTGCTTGTCTGCCTCCCTTCCCTTAGAAAGATAGACGGCATCACCCAGGATTTGTTTGTACTTGCCCCTCGGAGGCACTTGCATTGTAAGCTTTATCAAAAGAGGTAAAGTCCTTGAAAGCTTGTAAACTGCAAAGTGCCAAAAACTAATGCAAATTGTTATTTTTGTGGACTGAAAGGCTTTTTCTGTGGCCCAAGGAATTTCATGATTAGCCAGGGGGCGGTGGAGGATTCCAGAGGGGGCTGATCCTAGGGTTTGGTTGACCTTCCTTGGCTTTGAATCTCTTTGCCGCTAGTGCCCTCTCTTCGCTTCCCAGCCCACCCCTGACTCATCGGCAGATCCTGCCTACCCAGTTCTGCTCCTCAGACAAAGGACCACACAGTCACGGCTCAGAACCCACTGCACCGGGGTGTCGGCGGGGAAGGCGGTTCTGTCATCTACCCACCCGTTAGAGAGGAAGGAAAAAGGGGAGGGTGGGAGGGAAGTGGGGGGTTGAGAAGAATTAACTTTTTCCTGGTAGCATTTATTTTCAAAATTTTTAAGATTTCTGGTCTTTTTATTACAAAATAAGGCATACTTGAGATTAAAAATCCATATAATACAACATAGTATAAAAAAAGAAAGAGTTCTCTCTCCTATTCTGGCAATTCTGTTCCCCCAGAGATAGCCCCTTTAACTGAACATTTCCGTGCCTGTGTTAGCACTTACTAATTTTACTATTTTTTAAAGATTTCTTTTAAATCTTTAAAGATTAGGGCGCCTGGGTGGCTCAGTTGGTTAAGCGACTGCCTTCGGCTCAGGTCATGATCCCGGAGTCCCGGGATCGAGTCCCACATCGGGCTCCCAGCTCTGCGGGGAGTCTGCTTCTCTCTCTGACCTTCTCCCCTGTCATGCTGTCTCTCCCGCTCGCTCTTTCTCTCTCAAATAAATAAATAAATAAATAAATAAATAAATCTTTACAAAAAAGAAAAAATAAATCTTTAAAGATTTAAAAATGTTTAAAGATTTATTTTTTCTTTTTTTTCTCTCCAAATATGTTTATTTTAATTTTTCAGTGTTACAAGATTGATTGTTCATGCACCACACCCAGTGCTCCATGCAATACGTGCCCTTCTCAATACCCACCACCAGGCTTGCCCACCACCCCACCCCCTCCCCTCCAAAAC
>CM052806.1:79552947-79569550 GCA_028533885.1 Nasua narica | reverse complement strand
CACTGACAGAGGGATAAGATGAGAGGGTGGTTATAACTCCTCGCAGGCGAGGAAGGTTATTTCAGGTCCTCCTGGGTTTATAGTTGTATTAAAACTCTCATTGTAATGTTAAGTAGTTAAAAAAAAGATAAAAGAAAAAAGAAATGTGAAAGCAAGTGAATACTAAAATAAAATAAAAAAAAGAGAGAATAAGAAAGAGAAAACAAAAACAAAAACAAACTTGTATCTATGAAATATACAGGTTTGAGGGTATTACCAGGAGCTTAATATATTGATTTCCCCTGGCGTTGGGGGTTTAAAATTTTATGGGGACCCTGTGGTTATAGTCCTTTTGTTCTTTGGCTGGTCTTCTGGGGGAGGGGCCTGCCACGTTGTTTTCCAGTCAGTCTTGCTTGGCTTGAGTCACCCTGCCCCGCAGTCAAGGGGCTGAGCTCTGTGGAAACGGGTTTCTCAGTCTCTCGCTCTCTGAAGGTTTTTGGCCTTTTGTAGCCTTTTCACCTTTTCAGGGAGTCCAAGCAATGGATCTGCCCAGAAGCACTCAGACCTCCGAGTTGCAGGAAGCCCGAGTCTCTGCTCCCCTCTGTGTGGTTCAGAACACACACTCCCCTCTGCGAAATTTCTGCTCACAGCGCAGCCTGTCCGAGGCAGCGCGCGATCCCAGCCGCCTTTCTGCGGCTCCACGAGGGGCGCCCCGGAGGTCAGGCCGCTTGCCCGCGTTCTCTCCGGGGCCGGCGGGGATCCTCAGGCTCTGCAGCGCGCTGCGAATGTCACGGTGGCGAGCGCACACCGGGAAAAACTGCCCCTTGTGAACCACCGCAGACTCTCTAAAGGCGCTTGCAGATGCGCGCCCAGCCCACAGGTTGTTGCAGAGAGCGGAAATCTGCAGGTTCAGGAACCGCGGACTGGATCCCCCACCCGTCTCACTTTGGGGCGCTCCTTCCTGGGAGGGTGGGTCCAAGCCGGAGCCTGCCGCCACCCCCTTCCACTAGTTACTCCTCAGAACTTTTTGCCCTTTTTAAGTGTTTTTAACGGACTCTACGTTAATGCTGGTCCCCCGCCACCGGCACTTTCCTTTGGGGTATTACTGTCCTTGGATCACTTCTGGTGGCTCCCTCCCCCTTTTGTTTATCCTCCGATATCGGTTCGAGTGTTCCCACTTTGCTTTTACCTCTCCACTGCTGTCTTCTGCTCTCGGAGAGATCCCGGAGTGAGAAATCTTGCTCCTCAGGGTGATTTCATGGGTGTTCAGCGTGTTCTGGTAGATTTCCAGCTCACGTTTGGGGACCGGTTGCTGCAGGATCTCTTACTTCTCCGCCATCTTGCCCCCTTCCTCTTTTTTCTTTTTTTAAAGATTTTAAAATTTCTTTTTATTTTATTTTATTCATTTGAGATTTTATTTTTAAATTTATTTTTATTTTATTTATTCATTTATTTTATTTTGAGATTTTATTTATTCATTTGAGAGAGAGAGAGCACGAGAGAAAGAAGAGAGCACAAGTGGGGGGGAAGGGCAGAGGGAAAGGGAGAAGCAGACACCCCACCAAGCAGGGAACCTGACGCGGGACTTGATCTCAGGTTCTTGGGATCATGACCTGAGCTGAAGGCTGACGCTTAACTGACTGAGCCATGGAGGCGCCCGAAGATTTATTTTTTCATTTTAGAAAGAAAGTGCACATGCATCAGCAGGGGGAGGGGCAGAGGGAGAGAAATTCAAGTAGACGTCCCGTTGAGCATGGACCCCGACCTGAGGTTTGATCTCATGACCCAGAGATCTTTCTTGAGCGGATACCAAGAGTTGGTTGCTCAACGAACTGAGCCACCCAGGTGCCCCAGCACTCACTTCTATTGATGAAGGGCTAGATTTTGAACATAACGCAAATTTCTACAGATGCATTTATTGATTGTGTGTGACATCTTTTTTTTTTTTTTTGGCAACATCTTTTGGAGAGTCAAATCACAAAATTTTTGGCTGTCAGAGCTGAGAGATCTTTCTAAAAGTATTTGTAGATATTTTATAATAAATGACCATAACAAAATGCTTAAAAGCCTAGGCTCTTGGATCAGAGAGCCTGTGTATAAATCTTGCCTCTCCTATTTCCTTGCTATGTGATTTTGAGCAAGTTAATGCCTCTGTGTCTCTATTTCCTCATCTGCAAAATGGGTATGACAAGAGCCCCAACTCATTGCGTTGCTCACAAGAGTAAATTACTCTTATGCATAAAACATCCAGAACAGAGTTTGGTCCATAAGCAGGGTCAGTACCCCATTTGCTGTAGTATTATTTCTTCCTCGATGTGTAAAGAACTCAATCTCCCCGAGATGGAGATAAAATTCTCTAATGTGCAAAAGGGGAATATTTATACTTATATCATAAGGTTTTTGTTAGAATTAAATGAGATAGTACATTTAAAGAGCTTAGTATGTGTCTGGTACTTAATTTTTAGCTTATCAGATTTGGCTGGGTCTACAGTGTGCTGGGACACCGGTCCTAACCACATTGAGTGATCCCGTAGGGACCGGCCAAGCAGGCAGGCACAGGGAAGGCCAGAGGCTGGAGGGCAAGCCTGGTGCTGCTGAAATGCCAGGCAGATGGGGGAGATAGAGGAGACGCCTCTGGTGCCAGGGCACCTGTTACTAGAGACCCTCTGCCCACCTTCCCGGCAGCCTTCTTGGTGGTTGGGTAGCTGCCAGCTGCTCAGGACATTGTAAAGAGAGATAGTGAGACAGGGTTCCTGCCTGCATGTGTGCTGGGGCACTGACCCCTTAACAGAAGCAAAGTAGTTTGGAGGAGGAAGTCGTTCTAGGAGGGAGAATGAGATGACCCTTGTGGCTGTTACCTCTGAGACGCAGTATAGCAAACTCTTATGACATAGCTAGCAGAAGGCCTGGGGATGTCTCTAAAGTTGAGGGGGGGGTGGGGGTAAGAGCAAAGACTTGAACCAATTACATAGGAGTGGGAGTAGAGACCGTGGGGCCATTAGCTAGCGTGGAACCCTGAACAGCCCCCCTAGGTCCTCTGAGTGCTTGCTGTGTGTCAGTCTTGTTAGGAGGGCAGGGACCTGTGTCCCTCACTTTGCAAGCCTGGCAGCTCTGTCTTAAACAGGGACCTTGGAGAAGGCAGGGACCATGTTTTGCCCATAGTGCTAATAAATATTGGCTACAAGAGTGGCTTCTTGAGATGGACCCGGGAAAATGCTTTGTAATGTGAGGCACTATAGAAACTCACAGAAAAAGGTGGTATCATCAAGAAGGGGATTGCTAACATGCATGGGCCAGAAATCACCACCACTAAGAAGTGGAACTGAGGCAAGTTTGAGAACTCTCCACAATGTTTCAGAATGTCTTTTCCCTTAGGAGGAAAGCTCACGTAGGATTTTCTTTCTTCCGGCCACTTGATATTTACGAATGGCACTGATGCTTCTGACACATTTGTCATTAGAGTTGTACTGATAAGGGGTTTCTTCCTTTTCTTCTTCTGAGCCTAAAATGCATGCGTTGACTGGGATCAAAATTTGAAAATGTGGTCCTTACAGTGACCTCCTCAGGAGAAGTCCTGCTGTCACCCCCCAAAAGAACTTCCAGACTCTGGTCTCATGCATTTCTTGTCACGTTTCCTGTCCAGATTTGGAACTTGGCTTCAAACAAACTAACATTCTTGAACTCCTACAAAATGAAGATGTCAGTTATCCTGGGAATTGTCCAGATGGTCTTTGGTGTTATTCTCAGCCTTTTCAACCACATGTAAGTTGTCATGATTAACTTGCTGCCTGTTGGTCTGACCCTGTCATTGAGGAGCAGTGACAGAGCCACCTGTGTGGCCCCATGTCCCTTTGTGCAAGAGTTTCCTCCTTCCTATGGGGAGTGCTTCGCCACTTGGCTTGGCTTGGGCTGGACAGCCTGGTTTGGCAGAAGGGGGACCTCTGTTTCTCTTGAGCTGGGTCACTCAGGTAGGATTGCAACTGTCACCTCAGAAATATTTGAGGGTCCAGAAACGAACTGGCAAGCCCATACCACTTTGTGTCCCCCGACGCGAAAGGCCTCGGTCGCTGCCATTTCCAGGATTAGCTCCCACCAGTGGGCAAACGGAGACGTAAGTACATTTGGGCCAAGGTGCCCTCAGATCCTCAATGCCCTTTGATGTCATTTCTCCCGAGTGGCAACAGCCTCTCGCTTGGGCTGTTCATGTCTTATCTTTTCTTTCCTTGTATCAGGCTTTATCTCGGAAAACTTCTCAAACCTATTTTTCTAAAGATGTCACTGTATGAAAACATGGAAAGCGGTCAATTACACATGGGCTCTTAAGCTTCCCCCTGGAAGGGACCCCGACCACTTCTGTTCCCATCGGCCCCAGCCTGCGGTGTACGAAAGTTTGTACCAGTGCAGATCTACTCAAAAAGTCAGATATAGTTACTGAGTCAACTAGTGACTAGTGAGCCTGGTACCACTGCCTCCCTGAAAGGGCCATGAGAATTCAATGAGAGATAATCCCGGAAAGTATTTCCTGGAGCAGTCTGTCATTGGTTTCACTGTGCGTCAGGCCGGCCTCAAGGATACAGGAATCCTGTTTTATCGCGAGATCTCCCTTTCCCTCAGATAACCCCTGCAACTAGCAAAGGCAGTGGGGGCCCTTTCTGACATTTTAACTTGGGGCCCCCTAATTTAGCCTTGTGGGACTCTCTCTGTATCTTAGAGCAGGAGTTGGCAAACCCTTTCTGTAGAGGGCCAGGGAATAAATATTTTAGGCTCTGGAGACCAGACGGTCTCTGTCACAACTACTCGATCCTGGCATCAGAGCATGAAAGCTGCCACAGACAATCTGTCAACGGATGAGTGGGTCTAGGTTTCTAATAAAACTTTATTAGTGAGCAATGAAATTTGAATTACATATCATTTTCACATATCATGAACCATTCTCTTGAGTTTTTCAGTCAACCATTTAGGATGTAAAAATCAGTTTCAACTTGTGCCTGGTTTAAAAACAGGTGATGGGCTCAATTTGGCCCCTAAACCTTAGCTTTCCAACCCCCGTCCTAGCTGTCCTATATTTTCGTGCCCTTGGATGTGTCGACACGAGCTGGGTGTGCAGGTGACGCTGTGGTCGAACCACCAACTCTCCCTGCAGGCCTGCCCTTTGCTTCGGGCTCTACCTTCCAGACCCTGGTTCTCTTGCATGCTTGCTTTCTCTTTTTTCCATCCCTGCGTGATTGTTGCTCGCTGGGGTAGTAGAGGCAGTGCGGAAGGAGTGAACATTTTGTGCTTCGGGGCGAAAAATTAGTTCTTGACTGTTCACACAGTGTTCTGTCTTTCATGTGTGTGTTTCTCACCCCCAGATACTTCAGAAGAACTCTCAACATCGTTCTGCAGTTTATTCCCGAGATGATTTTTATCCTGTGTCTGTTTGGATACTTGGTTTTCATGATCATTTTCAAATGGTGCCGCTTTGATGTCCGCGCGTCCCAGCACGCCCCCAGCATCCTCATCCACTTCATCAACATGTTTCTGTTTAACTACGACGACCCTTCCAATGCGCCCCTGTACCGACATCAGGTATCGACGGGTTTTTGTTCTTCTTTCACGCACTTGAGAATGTCACCCCCGTCCTACTCTTGAGTAGTCCCTCCCAACGACTGGACCGTGTCGCCCTGCCGTTTTCTTCCTCTTCTAGCAATTCATCACCAGCTTGGCAATTCAGCCTCATTACAAACTTAATATTTTATTTTTAAAAAGCACAAATGCTCCATGGGAGCTGGAGATAGAAACCACTCAGTGAGTGACTTTCGGCAACACAAATGGTTTTCCTCTCGCCTCTCCCAGTGACTCCCTTGATGATACGTCGTGAAGGTAGATTATCGCCAAGGGAGGGCACGCTTATATCTCCTGAGTCCTGGTGGCTATTTTCCCAATGTGACCCTCTGCTGCTCCTGTCACTTGCCAGTGGCTGCTCACCCCGGATGTCCTCACGGGAGACGTGTTCCGCCCCTCCTGTCTCCACGTGTGGCCTTGCGTGTTTGAGTCCTAGGTGTGTTCTCCTGCTTTATAGAAGCAGCAAACAAGAAGAAGAGAAAATGCCTTGGGGAAGGGCATTTTTTATGAAAAATAAAGATAATTAAGATTTTAGATAAAAATCAGAGAAGACCTACACCTCTGAAAGCTCTTTTGAGGTGGCCCACTTTACGGTTGTAACGTTTTTGTTATGCCTCAGTAAATGGCATTGAGCCACCCCTAGACCGTGAGCAGTAAAGGAACCTCTTTGGAAGGTTCGTTTGCTCAGCGCTGGAGTCTGAATGAACGTTTCCTTGGATTTCCCGAGCAAGTCTTCTCTTTTAGGCAAAGGACTCAGGCTCACCAACTATTTCATGCGCTAACTCCCTTCGTAGAGACTAAAGTCCTCACCTGGTCTGGAATGTGCCCTGAACTTGGCACCGTGAATGGCTTTCCCGGCTTTTTTTCTCCTTCGAGACCCTCAGTGGGAGTTAGCCGGTTTCCCCGTGCCCTGGTATGAAGGTGAATTATCCTGAGGCAGTTTGAAGTTTCCACAACGTCATTTTGGGGTCATGCAGCTGGAAGAAACGATGGAAGTGGGTAACCCAGCCCCTTCCCAACACCGCTGTGGCCATCTTGGTGCCGTGTTTGAATATCAAAGAAGAACAACAACAGATAAATAATAAATCTCCGGTTGCTGTGTACATCGTGAGATGGAAAACTTTGTATGAAGATGGAGAGACGGCGACGAGGTAGCTTCGTGCGCAGGAAGCTAGAACTGGCAAACATGGTGTGTGTTTCTGAGGCTCCCCTCCATCTCTGAGCATTTCAGAGGGGAGGAGGGCAGAAGACTGAGCAGATAAGATGTCCCCACTGTTAGCAGGGTGAATCTTGTTACGACTGGCGTAAAAATCGTCCCCGGGCGTTCACTGAGAGCTTGGCCAGAACAGTAGAAGAAAAGTGAAAGCCCTAGAAACGTTTGTCTTTTCCCCCCTCGAGCACCCAGCGACCACGCCTTTCTAGGGGTTCCGACTGAGCCTCCCCGGGCTTCCAGGTTCTTTGGCAACAGCAGCTCTGGGTCACTCCTCTAAGCTGGTGACTGGGGGTACATAATAAGAGGTGGGGACATGAGGACGTGAGAGGAAATGTGTAGCAGAATGATAAGGTGGGACGAATTCTGGGTTTCAGCAGAAGCATCAAGACCATGCCTGTGAGGTGGACAGTCAGGGAGAGTTCAACATGCTACCCCAGAGCTGAGTGGGCGACTCACCCGCAGCGAGAGCGAGAGGAAGCCGTTTGTTCTTTCTGAGAAGAAATTTTTTTTTCCTTTTTGAAAGACAGGGAATGGGGCACCTGGGTGGCTCAGTCTTTAAGCGTCTGCCTTCAACTCAGGTCATGATCCCAGGATCCTGGGATTGAGCCCCGCATCGGGCTCTCTGCTCAGCAGGAAGCCTGCTTCTCCCTCACCCACTCCCCCTACTTGTGTACCCTCTCTTGCTGTGTCTCTCTCTGTCAAATAAATAAAATCTTAAAAAAAAAAAAAAAAAAGACAGAGAGCAACAGAGAACAGATAATTATCTAGTCCTGGGAATATACGATTGCTAATTGAGATCATCTTTGCGACTTAAAATGACCCAAGGACTTTTGGCTACTACAGAGTGACCAGTGAAATCACGAGGCCTGCCACACTTCTCATGCAGGGCCAGGGGCTAACTATTCCCATGGGACAAGGGATAAATAAAGGTGCCCTTATTATGTGACTCGTGAGTACTTCTTGTGCACAGATGGGCTGGGTGGATAGCAAGGAGGCACTCCAAGAGTAAGGAATAGGACAGTGAGTTTCCAGTGCCCACCCTGGACTGATGCTGGGCACCACTGGACTGCAATGGGAATAATCCAAGACGTAAAGGTGAATTGATACACTGACATGCTTTAGATCTCTCAGAATAAAGTACAACTAAAATGATCCATATTTACGATTTTTATCATATAAGTTACGCCACACAATCACCTTGAAATGATGAGATCTTACCCTTCTGATCTTACAGCAAGAAGTCCAAAGTTTCTTTGTTATTATGGCTTTGATTTCTGTCCCGTGGATGCTTCTGATTAAGCCATTTATTCTCAGAGCCAATCATCGAAAATCGCTGGTAAGTGCCTACTTGTTGCCATGCACTCACTGTGGGTAGGAGGGAGCATTTCTCGAAAATAGAAGTCTGTGCTTCAACAGAATGCTGGGCTTGGAGGGCCTTCTGATTTCCAGAACAATGCTCTATGAAGGGCAAGCACATTTAAATCTTCTATTTTGCAAACTTCGCTCAGGGTATGTGTGTGTGTGAATGCCAAGTCTGCTGGTAGTTAATGACTTAGAGCCTGAGCATAGTTGTGTTATTAGTTGAAAGTAAAAGTATTCTACTATATTCTGAGCTTGTTGATGAATATTGAAAGCTGTTTTTATCAGGCTTTTTCAGTTGTGAGCTTTCACCGTATTATGTTACAGTGTGCAAGCGCAGGAGTGAAGAAATACAAATAAGCCAGCTTCCATTTATTGGTGATTTTTCCCTTTTGCCCAAACACCCAGTTCAGTCCTCTTTCTCCTTTTGTCTGAACTGCTCCTGAGCCTCGCATTTGCTTGGGGAATGAAGAAGAGTTTACTATCAGTTTAACTCAAATAGGAGTTGGGAAGATTGACCTCCCAGAGCACATCAGAATCTAGAAATCCACACGAGCGTAGTTTGAGATGATCAGTCTCTGCTCTCTCTGACTACATCGGTGCAAAAGAGTAAGTGGAATGTGCTGAGATCACATATGTTTTAAGTGGTTGTAGATATTTTCAGATAAATTCTTTTCTAAAATCTGTGGGACACCGACCTGGCGGAGTCAGGGACCTGGAGCTGAGGCTGGAGTTCCAGAGGCTCGTCCCTAGGTGGCGCCCTCTTTCTACATCTTCTCTTCCCATTGTGTTGGGCCGGCCTTGACTAGTTAGGAAGCCTGTGTGATAAACACAATTCAAGTGGGAGATGAATTTTTAAAAAGGCGAAGCAAAGAATACTTATTGTTTGGTTAACTGGTGAGAGACCCAGATGATAAAGGGCAGCTGAGGTGGAAGGTTGTCTACAGAGCTGACCAAGTGTTTCAAAGGAAGGTGGCAAAGAGCCGTTTGCCGACACAGAGGCCACTCTCTTTTCTAGAAACTCATCCTGTCCCTAAATGCAGTGAGCTTCAGTCCATAAGCCCGGTGGGTGAGCAGCTGACTCCCCAGACTCGTGCCTTGCTCTTTGCTCCACAGAAAGTGTAAATAGTTGCCAATCTCAGCATAGTTGATTTCTCCCTCTTTCCCCCGATGACTTGTACGATAGGGAATGGAGTCAGAGAAGATTTTCTTAGTCTGCCATCTTGGATGATACTCCTAACCCGACTCTGGGTAGCAGGAGCTCCCAGAGACGGCTTGGAGACCTTTCTCCTTGAGGTCTCCTCGAATGCATAACTGTTGGTTGTTTTTTTTTTTTTTTTTTCGGCTGCTGATTAGGACACTGGTGTACGTTTTTCATGTTAGAAGCATTTCTACCACCTCCGTCCGAGAGATGATTCCATAATGGCATCATTTGGCCCCCCTGCCGGTTCCTTCTATGAAACTTTAAGGAGACCCAATACGGAGAGATTCAAACCAATTGTTCTGATGGGCCTCAGGTGTACGAGCAGGGGTCCCATGTATTCAGACTCCTCTGTTAACTATCACCCAGGGTCCCTGCATTTGGAGGCTCTAGTACTAGAGGGTTGCCTGTGCCATGGGCCTTGTGGCATATACCCCATAGACAGCCAGTGAGCGCATACCTCCTTCCCCAGACAGCCGGGCCTTCCACATTCTGCTTCCCCTTCTGACTTGCCCTCCCGGACCCAGCTGTCCTCTCTTACCCATATCTTAGGTCACAGCGAAGCAACTTTGCATTTCTAGTTAAAGTCTTCATACTTACATGTGCATTTTTTGCTAAACTTTATTTTATTTTTTAAAAGATTTTACTTATTTGAGAGAGAAAGAGGGAGCATGAGCAGGTGGGAGGGCAGAGGGAGAGGGAGAAGACAGACTTCCCAGTGAGCAGGGAGCCTGACATGGGGCTCGATCCCAGGACCCCGAGATCATGACCTGAGCTGAAGGCAGACGCTTAATGACTCAGCCACCCAGGCGCCCCATTCATGTTCATTTTAACCAACTCCAGGATAATGACCAGAAGAGGCTGTAGTTTAGGGATGGAAATGGAGAAACTATCTTCTTCTTCTTTTTTAAAAAGATTTTATTTATTTATTTATTTGACAGAGAGAGAGAGAGAGAGAGAGAGAGATCACAAGTAGGCAGAGAGGCAGGCAGAGAGAGAGAGAGGGAGAAGCAGGCTCCCTGCTGAGCAGAGATTCCCGACGCGGGGCTGGGTCCCCGGACCCTGAGACCATGACCTGAACCGAAGGCAGAGGCTTTAACCCACTGAGCCACCCAGGTGCCCTGAGAAACTATCTTCTATGTCTTGTTTGGTATTTTCTTCTTTAAGTTAAGGGGGAGAGAAAATAGGATTAGATTCATCTGGTCCAATGTGTCATTCAAAGCCACTGTTTCCTTGTTAGTTTTCTGTTTAGCTGTCGATGGGTGTTAAAGTCCCCTAATATTATTATATGTTTGCTAGTAGCTGCTTTATCTATTTGGGTGCTTCTGTATTGGGTGCGTATTATTTACAATTGTCGTATCTTCTTGTTGAATTGTTCCCTTTATAATTATATGGTGTCCTTCTTTGTTTCTTGTTATAGTCTTTGTTTTAAAGTCTGTTTTATCCAATACAGGTATTGCTACCCTGGCTTTCTTTTCACTTCCATTGCATGATAAATATCTTTCTATCTCTTTACTTTCAAACTGCATGTGGCTTTAGGTCTGAAATATGTCTCTTGTAGGCAGCATAGGGATGGGTCTTGATTTTTATCCATCCCATCACCCTATGTCTTTTGATGGGAGTATTTTAGTCCATTACATTCAAAGTAATTATTGGGAGGTATGTACTTATCACCATTTTGTTCCTTGTTTTGTGGTTGTTTTTATAATTCTTCTCTTTTCTCTCAGCTTTTGGTGGCTTCTTTAGTGTCATACTTGGATTCCTTTATCTTTATTTTTTGCATATTTATTAATAGTTTTTGATTTGTGGTTACCGTTACATTTATATTAAATTGATGGTCACTTAAGTTTGAACCCATTCCAAAGGCACTAAACTTTTACTCTTCTCCCTTCCCCATGTTTTAGGTATGTCGTGTCATACTTTACATACTTTTATTTAGTGAATCCCTCGATTCATTTTTATAGATGTACTTAATTTTACTGCTTTTGTGCTTCTTACTTTTCTTACTCCTGTTTATGATCTTTCATTTCCACCTGAAAAGTCTTCTTCAATATTTCTTGTAGGGCTAGTTTGGTAACAGTGAGTTCCTTTAGCTTTTGTTTGTCTGGGAAACTCTTTATCTCTCTTTCTATTCTGAATAACAGCCTTGCTGGAGAGAGTATTCTTGGTTGCAAGTTTTTTCTTTCAGAACTTTGCATATGTCTTGCCTCTCTCTTCTGGCCTGTAAAGTTTCTGCTGAAAGATCCCCTGATAGCCTTATGAGACTTCCCTCACAAGTAACTGTTTTCTTTTCTCTTGCTGCTTTTAAAATTCTCTCTTTATCACTACAATTTTAATTACTATGTATTTTGGTGTGGGCCTCCTTGGATTGATTATGTTGGGAGATCTCTGTGCCTTTTGGATCTGGAATTCTGTTTCCTTCTCCACATTCAGGAACTTTCCAGCTATTATTTCTTCAAGTAAAAATTCTGCCTCCTTTTCTTTCTTATTCCTTTGGGATGTTTGCAATGTGAATATTATCACACTCAGTAGTGTTGTTGAGTTCCCTTAATCTGTTCTCATTTTTTATTATTCTTTTTTCTTCCTTTTGTTCAGCTTTGATTGCTTTCCATTACTCTATCCCCCAGGTCACTGATCTGTTTTTCCACTTCCTCTCATCTAGGCTTTATTCTCTCCAGTGTATTTTTAATTTCAGTGATTGAGTTCTTCATCTCTGATTGGCTCTTTTTTATGTTTTCTGTCTCTTTACTGAGGGTCTCACCGAGGTCCTCCACTCATTTCTCAAGTCTAGTGAATATCTTTATGACCATTACTTTAAATTCTCTATCAGGCATATTACTTATCTCTGTTTCATTTAGCTCTCTTGCTGGGATTTTGTCCTATTTCATTTGGGACATATTCCTCTGTCTCCTCATTTTGTCTAATTCTCTGTCTGTTTCTATGCATTAGGAAAGTCAGCTACATTGTGTGCTCTTGAAAGTAGTGGTCTTATGAAGAAGAGGTCCCATAGTGTCCTCTGTTCACCAGAATCTCGGTCTTCAGGGGCGTCTCCTGGGTGTGTTGTGTGTGGCTGAGCTGTATTTGCTTTTAGTCTAGTTGTCTGCAATGACTCTTGTTGTGGGCGGGGTTTGGTCCCTGTGTAGTTAATGAGCCAGTTTGGGCTCCAGTTGGGTCAGACCAGGCGTTTACCAGAGATGCAGTAAGCCTGAACTGCAGGGCGCTTTCCCTATGTTGTCCCTATGAGAAGCTTTTGTTGGCGGGCAGGGCCTACGGTCAGTCCCGATGTCTGCCCCAGCCTACTGCTAGGGCCACTCTTGCACAGGTTTGTGTGGTTATCTTCCCTTCGCCCCAGGGCAAGAGTCATTTTGGAATGGTGCCGAACGTGGTGGGGGCTGCTTGCACAAGGCCACGCTTGTGGTGCTACTTTGGATGGACTCCTGCCAGGAGTGGGTTGGAGAGGGTGGTTGGCAGAAAAGCGTGGTGGAGGGTGGGGTAGGGTTGGGGGCACTGTTAGCAAGGTGGATGGACAATGTTTGCTGACTTCACTGGTTCCTGCAGGTGAGTGTGTGTCTAGGCTAGGGGACGGGGGAAAGAAATAGCTGGGCCAGCTCTTTTGTTCTTGGAGAATTCAAAGATCCTTGCCCCCCCTCTAGCACTAGTTCTGAGGTTAGTAAATAAATCTCCTTCCCTTATATCCCTCCCCTTTTTTTTTCAAACTGCACTCCTATGCTGTATCTCAGCAGAGCTGTTTGTTATGCTCTTTCTTTAAATACCTCAGTTTCCCATCACTCTCCAACTTTCCCAGGGTGGAGCCTGCTCATTTTCAGTTCCAGGTGTTAAATTTATTGATTGTAAGAAGTGGCAATTTTCATCTTCAAAGCCCCTCTGATTTTCAAAGCCAAATCATATGGGCTTTGTCCTCCTAGTGTGGGTCCCCTGTGCCTGGGGTGCCTCGTTCCAATCTGCTCCTCTCCTGTCTCCATGCTTGTGTGTCCCTCCCTCCCATGGATCGTGTCATGCGTCAGTTTGTTTCCTAACCACAGCTTTGCCCTTCCTACCATTTTTTGTTTTTTTGATGTGGCTTCTTCTCTACCTTTAGCTGTGGAGAGTCTGTTCTGCCAATCTTTGGGTCATTTTCTGGCTTCTTTACACTGATGTGGGTGTTATCTAGGAGCACCCGAGGAACAAGGTGAGCTTAGGATCCTCCTACTCGGTAGGCCATCTTCCCTGGAAGTCCCTGGCTTGTCTCTGGTTTTAATGATTACAGCTGTAAATATCCTTGTGCATGTCTTTTGGTACGTGTGTTTTCAGAAAGTTGTCGGTAACTAATTTAATAATTTAATATTGAGTTGTTGTACATTTGATTTCGCTGGGCACCCAGCTCAATAATTGTGAGATGGTTAGTAAGTGGAGAATATGGGCACTAGGATTTACAAAGTCCAGTATTAATGCTTCTGTAAAATTATTCATGTTCATTTTATGTATGTATGTATTTGACAGAGAGACAGTGACAGAGGGAACATAAGCAGGGGGAGTCAGAGAGGGAGAAGCAGGCTTCCCACTGAGCAGGGAGCCCAATGTGGGGCTCGATCCCAGGATCCTGGGATCATGACCTGAGCTGAAGGGAGATGCTTAATCACTGAGCCACCTAGGCGCCCCATTCATGTTCATTTTAACCAACTCCAGGATAATGACCAGGAAGGGCTGTAGTTTAGGGACGGAAATGGAGAAACTATCTTCTATGTCTTGTTTGGTATTTTCTTCTTTAAGTTCTTTAAGTTAAGGGGGAGAGAAAATATGATTTCAGGAAGACAAAATCCTGTTAACATGAGCCATATCCTTCACCATGGGACAAAGAACTATGGGGCCAAGGGGAAAGGCTTACTCAGAGCCCCCTCTTGGGACCTGGCACCCCGGAATTCTTGTCCACATGGACTCAAGTCCACTTCCAGGCCCTAAAAAGGGCCAACCACACAGTGGCATGGGTACCACCAGACCCCGACATGCCAGGGTGCAGCTCTTTTTGGGCAATGTGGGCGGAACATGGACACTGAGGGCGGGAGTGTTCACATGTGTGCACACATGGCCCTTGTGCTATGGGGTGAGACCAGAAGGGAGAAGGAGAGGGGGGCGTGCCACAGTGGAGGGCCAGCTGACCCATGCTGCCATGTTCTGGTGTGAGACTCTGAATTTGAAGCTGGCCTTTCAAGTTCCTCTGAGGCTTGCTTTTTGATTTATGAAGATAGGAGGCTAGAACATATTTAGGGGTCCGTGGGCTTGATTTATAAGTCTTAAATATTTAATTATATGGAGTGGACTTCCATTTTTAACTTTGCCTAAGGCTCTGCACATATTAGATTGTAGACCCACTACAGAAAGAAAGGTAAAAATACCTTAACGCCTAATTTGCAATACTCCACCCATAAAATCATTCTAGGAATCACTTTGGACATGGAACATTAAGTTTCACAGTGACTGGTTTGATCAATTGGTTAAACGTCTGACTCTTGGTTTGGGCTCAGGTCAGGATCTCAGGGTCATGAGATTGAACCCTGCGTTGGGCTTCACTCTGGGATTGGAGCCTGCTTCCCCCTTTTGTGCCAGCCCTCTTCCCCTACTCTAAAACAAACAAAAACAAACTCAGGGATAAAATCAGGCCAAATTATATTTTGATTACACCTAGATTTTTTGCCCTTGAATTTTTTTTCTTAGCTGTTTTTATAAAGTGATGTTCTTATTTAAAAAAAAACACATTAGTGTTGAAAAGGTCATTGTATTAGTCTGTTTGGACTGCTGTAACAAAATACCACAGACTGGGTGGCTTCTAAACAACAAATTGATTGTTCAGTTCCGGAGGCTGTGAAGTCTAAGACCAAAGGCTCCAGTACGTTCACCATTGTGACCCGCCCCCCTCCTGGTTCTTAGCTGCCACCCTCTCACTGTGCCCTCACATGGTGGAGGGGGCAAGGGAGTTGCGTGGGGAATCCTTTATAAGGTCACTAACCCATTCATGAGGGCTCCACCGTCATGACCTAAGTACCTCCCGAAGGCCCCACCTTTGACTACTTTCCTCTTTGGGGGTTAGGATTTCAATATAGGAATTAGGGGGGATACAAACCTTCAGACTGTAGTAGTCATTAATCTCTCCTAGTTAGTTTTGTCTGTATAAATCTAGCTGTCCAGGTCACAAGGTTGTATCCAAGGTACAACTATTTTATGATAGTGTGTATATATATTTTTTAACAATAAAAGGTACTCTTGTACATGCACTGGTTTACTGTAAAGATGGATTAATTTGGCACATTCTGGAGCACCATAGAGAAAAGCACAAGTTCTGGAATCAAATTGCCGGGGTTTGAATCCTGGCTGTCTCACTGACTGGCCTTATAAGCTGTGTGATCTTGCGTGCATTTCGTAACCCTCTTGTGCTGGAGTTTTCTTCTCTGTAAAACCAGGTGATAACTGTGCTTATATGCAAAGATTGTCATGAAGCCTAAATGAGGCGATACAGAGAGAATTTAGAATGGTGTCTGGTACATAGTTAATATTTAATGACAGCCTTTATTTTGTGTAGAATAAATTGTAATTTTAATTCTAAGGGTGAATTTAGCGCTTCGCTTTCTTGCTTGCTGACAGCTGCAGGCCTCCATGATCCAAGAAGAAGCCACAGAGGACACTGAAGGTGACAACGCCAGCCCTTCCGTGAGCACTGGCCAGAGGGCTTCTGCAGGTGCTCCCGGGGCTCAGGATGACCATGAAGAAGAGGTATGTGCGATTCCGTAGTCGACAAAGACCTCCCAGGTTGTGCAGAGTCTAGCTAGATGTGGGATCTCATCAAGGGTGATTGTCAAATATTTAACAAATTGAGCGTGGCCACGAGCCCCTCAGCAAGGACTTGGGCAGTGGAGCTGGGAAGGTTGGGAGGACCGTGATGGTGGCAGCCCCATAGTTGCAGAGTCGTGGGAGGTCGGGGAGGTTGCACGGGAGGGGGAGTGCCTAGAGAATCAGAACAACAAGTCCTCGGGGCACCTAGGGAGGCTCCGTCAGTTAAGTGTCCAACTCTTGATTTTGGCTCAGGTCATGAGACTTTCTCTCCCTCTGCCCCATCTCTTGCTCTCTCTCTCTCTCTCTTTCGCAAATAAATAAACAAATCTTAAAAAAAAAAAATAGAAAAGAACAACAGCTCCTCACCAACCAATCTAGGAGTGTTTTAACATTTTAACCCAGGTGCTGCTGCCTCTGGGAGT
>CM052806.1:79539160-79552847 GCA_028533885.1 Nasua narica | reverse complement strand
CCCCCCCCCCCCCCCCCCCCCCCCCCCCCGGCGAGCTGCCGGCCACCGTCCCCTCTTTGTTCTCCTGTCCCCACCCTGGCTCTGCTGGGACTTCACTGACCTATCATTGTAACATTATCTGCCTCTCCTGTGAATTCAGGAATTGTTTCCTTCCCTCCCCCCTCCCTGCCCATTTCTGTTCAAGGGCAGCCACTCCCCCTCAGGAATGTGCCACATTTTCCCAGATGAGGCAGGTGGCTGTTTTTCTCCCATCACTGCAGAACCCTGTAAGCCCCAACTGGGTCAGTGTTGTAACTGGAGTTCTGTTCTAATCCTGGGGTGGGGACGGGGTTCCTGGGAAGCCTGAGGGAGGCCAGAAGAAGCTCCCTTTGCGGTGTTAATGACTAAAAATAAAATACTAATATTAATACTCATTTAAACTAATGGGTGGTCAATTAGAATTAATGAAGAATCTGGATCAAACGTTTCCGACAAGATTCCAGGTACAGAGAGTAACGCGTATTAGGGGCTATTAGTGTTACTAAGTCTGCCAGGCCTGCTGGGATGTTTTGGAATCCAGCCCACACGTGGTCCAACTCATCCCGTCCCAGCCCGTCCGGTACAGCCTCTCTCCTCTTTCTCCTGCCCTCAGGATTTGCCCGGTCAGGGTTCCCCCCCTGCTTCTGCAGTGAACAAGCTGCCTTTGTGTGGGCCCCTTCAGGCGCCATTCCTAGGTTCCTCCCCCCGAGTGCTGTCATGGGGGGGTCTCCCTTGGCCAAGTAAACACAGGCTTGATTACAGTGTCCCCTCAAAGGCCTCTCTGACCTCTCTCCACACCAGGTGATGGCCAAACTCAGGGTTAAGGGCCCGGTTCTCCAGGCTGCAAAGTCCACCCAAGATTTCCGACACTAGCCACAGGTTTGGGGATCCCCAGGACCACCCTGCCCTCTCTTCAGACCAGTCAGTTACAAATTCAGGGTCCCTCACCTTCCCTCAGGGCCGATAATTTGTAGAATGGCTTAGATGACTCAGTAAAGCATGATCCTTACAATTGGGGTTTTATTGTAGCACAAATATAGAAGTCGGAAGGGGAAGATGCACGTAGGCAGAATGCGACACTGGGAAGGTTCCAAATTCCAGAATTCTGTGTCCTTAGGGAGGCCTCCACCTCCCAGCATTGACATGTGGCAATAGGCACACAGCATCGCCAGCCCAGGGCGCTCACCTGAGCTCCAGTGTCCAAAGTTTGATTGGCGTTCCATTCGGTAGGCGTGCAGTCCCGTGGTCGTACCCGGTCTCCAGCCTCATCCCCGCCCCGGAGATTGGACTGGAAACACATGACTCCATGTCTCGACCTTCCAACCATGGAAATGATCAGATGTGGTCCCAGGGGCTCATCATGAATAACAAAGATAATTCTTTCACACGGGAGATGTGAGGAGTTCAGCGCTTGCCTCCCAGGAGCCCGGACAAAGCCAGCCCTCTCCCTGGGTGGGGTTAACGCTTCACTACACATCCTTTACCTTGTCTCTGTCTCTCCGCTCTCTCCCTCTCTGCCCATTCCTGCCCTTCACTTCCTCCCAGCTGTTTTCATTGCTGAACCAGAGACACCGATTCCTGCCTTCTCTCCACAGCCTCTGACATGGTCGACCACAGCCCCCATTCCTGACCTTGACCTGTGACTCCTCCTGGTCCTTGGACCATTTCTTTGCATCATCAGTTTTGTTCTTTCTCGCCTCCCAATGCAGATGTGACCCAAGGCTAGGAGCTCTTCTTTCTGTGCTCTTTCCCTTGTGTATCTTCCCAGTTGACTTACGTCCCACCGTCCCTCCTCCCACGGATGAGTTCCGAGGTGTCCATTTCCAGCCCAGACTTTTCTTCTGAGCCTATTCTGCCTCTACTGTCGTGTACTGGGAGATCGTACTTGCAGGGCCAGCTGTCACCTGAAATGCAACACATCCAAATGTATCAACTAATCTCCTCCCATTTTCCATTTCTGTCAGTGCCGTTCTTTGAGCCCCTCAGACCCAAGAGCTTCAGAGCCCTGTATGATCCCGGCCCCTCCGGGCTGAAAGGCCCTTACGGTCCTGCTCATTGTTGATTACTGCGCTTTCCACACACATTGTCCCCACTAGACTATGAGCCCCTCGAGGACTGGGCTGCTGCCAGACGGACCATTGCCCCCACAGCGTCAGAGCGCATGAAACCAACGATGCGCCATTGCTGTCTGTGCACGGTTTCTTCCTCCCATCGCTGGATTAGTGAGCTAATCAACAAACAGGCTCTTCTGCTTATTGGCTCTGCCCCTGCTGGTCCCTTTTGTCACCAGATTAATCTTCCCCCCAATGCTGTTTTATTCCCACCATCCCCCCTGCCCCAGCTGCTTTCTACTCAGATGTTTTTATGGTTCCCAATTGACCCCAGGTTATTTTCTCAAGTCTGTCCTTTCCTGAAACTTTCCTCTCCTTTCTACTCCTCACCAAACAAGCTCCCACTTCCAGCCAGACTGTTTCGCCCCAAAACTCGCCTTCCCCATGTTCCCAGCTACCTGCCCTTTCCTTACGAGGACTCGTTTCCTTCAGCGGGAACGGTCTTCCTCATCTTTCCTCCTGGATGCGTCCCCCTCCTTCGGCGCCCATCTACTTCCTGTGACGCCTTACAAACCTTCCTCTCTTCTCTGGACTTTTTTCAGCTATTTCTGGGAGATGTTACTGCACACGTGCTATGTCTCCTACCTGGTGCTCCTAATTCTCTTCCTACAAATATATGAATATCTGTCTTCCCCTCGTTCAACTGGATGTGATTTATGGTGGAGCTCATGTTTTATTCACCTGTGTACCATTAGTGATACTTTTCACGGAGGGAATACTTAATGACATTAGAATAAAGAACTCTCTCTTTCAGTTCAATTTCGGAGACATCTTTGTGCATCAAGCCATCCACACGATCGAGTATTGCCTGGGCTGCATTTCGAACACAGCCTCGTACCTCCGGCTCTGGGCCCTCAGCCTGGCTCATGCACGTGAGTGAGCGGCCCTCAGGGTCCCAGTCAGATCGCCCCTGGGAAACAGAATCAAAGTACTGATTGGGACAAGTGCCTTCTTGGGTTATTTCTGGTTCTTCTTTCTTAGGAAGATGTGACTTTTCTTCCGTAGGCCTGACTTTATATTTTTAGAGTGGTTACCCTCTGTATCAGTTTCTGCCGCTGTCATGAATTACCACGAACTTAGCAGCTTAAGACAATACAAATCTTACAGTTCTGGAATCCTAGAACCAAGGTGTCAGCTGCGCTGGGCTCCTTCTAGAAGCTCTAGGGGGAGAATCCGTTCCCTTGCTACCCTTTCTTGTTTCTAGAGTTCACCTGCGTTTCTTGACTCTTGGGCTCACCACTCCGACGCCTGCTTCATGTCTCCAGTTTCTTGCCCTCTGACTGCCCTGCCTTCCTCTTCTAAGGAGACGGGCCATGAGGACTGACGGCAAGGCTCCTGAAGCTCTCTGAAGTTCTCTGGGTTCTTCTGTGTTTGCCCTGCAGCCCGCTTGCTTGAAATATTCCTCTTTCTCTCTCTCTTTTTTAAGTAGGCTGGATGCCAAGTGTGGAGCTTGAGCTCATGCTCCCGAGGTCAAGACCCTGAGTTGAGATCAAGAGTCAGATGCTTAACCAACTGAGCCACCCAGGCACCCCTACTCCTCTCTTCTTTAACTTTCTTCTCACCTAGTATCTAATTCTTCCTTCAGAACTCACTCAGATGGCACCACCACCCCTGGAAATAAATCTTCCTCCCTGGTCCCCAGTCTGCAAGGTGCCCTTTCCCTGAGTTCTGGGAGTGCCCCATCCTAGCATTGATTACAGTTCCGTTGTGATTAGCCCATCTCCGTACTAGACTGTGAGCTCCTGGAAGGGAAGGTCCCTGTCTGCTATCCCTGTGTTCCCAGCACTTAGAACAATGCATGGAACTGAGAAATCACGCCATGGTGTGTCCTTGATGGATAGAAACCAAAGCAATGAAAGTGAGCCTGTTTGTTTATTTATAGCGGAAATGCAAGTGCTCACCATTAGTCTTCACTGCTCAGGCTGTGTTCCTTTTGTTGCATCATCTCCCACACATACACACGCACACACTTCTGCAGGCACACAGGGGCTTGGGTGCTTCACTCATGAGAAGTGGTTCTCCAGGGACCCAAAGGGGATCTCTGAGTTTGTGTGGTCAGCGGCATTGATGTCAACCTTTACCTCTGATCTCAGATGCGGTTTGGAAGGCCCGGGTCACAACTAGATAGGATGGGAGGGTCTCCTCTGGCCAGCCCATGCCCACCGACGATGTAATTTGACTCACCAAAACCCATATGGTTCACAGATGCCTGGCGTGGTCCACCCCTTGGGTCTTTCTGAAACTTCCCGAGATGTCTAGTTCCCATGGATGATTTCTGCTTCATGTTAATGAACTTGCTTGAAGAGGTAGTTCGGTAGAGTGCCAACAAATACTGCTTCTGTTCTAATTTCTGTTCTACCACTTTTAGCTCAGTACCTTAGGCCGCACCTAACCTGCGTGTGCCTTGGCTTTTCGGTGTGGGTCTGGTAGTTTGCCTGCTGTATTAGTCAGGCTAGACTAGAATGTGCTGCAGTAACAATGACCCCCAGATCTCAGCACCTTGAGATAGTGGTAATTTACTGCTCGAGCACATCTGTGTTCATCGGTGCCAGGTTGAGACCTAAGTTGAGAGAGGCTGTATTTGGACACATGCTTCAAAAATCAGGATGGGAGAACCCAGGTGGCTCAGTCAGTTAAGTGGCTGCCTTCAGCTCAGGTTACTCCAGCCGAAAGCCAGAGCTCAGTGGGGTGGGGGGCGGAGGGGGCACAGTACAGACACAGGTACTCTGCCTTGTGCTTCCATATATCTCTCTTCTCATCATGTCCTGGTGGCCAGGTGCGAGTGACAGGCCTTGATATCTCTGGGCCATGCCACTGTAACCTTTCAGTTGGGTGCCCTCAAGTCTCAACCCAATAATGTAATGATAGGTCTCTGATGTCTCTTCTTATAAGGGCACTAATCCCATCATGAGGGCCCCACCCTTATGACCTCATCAAACCCTAATCACCTCCCAAAGATCCCTTCTCCAAATACCATCACTTAGGTGAATAGGGCTTCAACAGATGCCTTGGAGGGGCGGGGAAGGCACAAACATTCAGTCCATATCAAATCGTATTGTATGTATTCTTTTGTGTTTCGCTTCCGTGGCATACCGTGATGTTACTGGCATTTATTCATGTTGCTGCTGGGAGCTATAGTCTGCTTCATTGTGAGCAGAGCTGCTATAAACCGTCTCCTCCAGGTGCCCTAGGGCACACGTGCCTGTCGTCCACCTGAGAGCAGAGATTCGGGATTCTAGAGCGTGCAGACCCAGGGATGGAGTACGGAAAGATAAACCCTGGGGCTGAGAATGTTTCTCTTGCTCTTCCAGAACTCTCTGAGGTGCTCTGGACCATGGTGATGAACATCGGCCTTCGCCTGCGAGGCTGGGGAGGACTCATTGGGGTCTTCATCATTTTTGCCGTATTTGCCGTGCTGACGGTAGCCATCCTTCTGATCATGGAGGGCCTCTCTGCGTTCCTGCACGCCCTGCGACTGCACTGGTGAGCACGGCTGCCCCATAGGGACTCCGCGTGCGCTACAGAGGGGCTGGGCCCCGGGACCTGCCAGCTGGCCTCAGATCCTGACCTGGTTCAGTCACCTGCTGGTATAATAGTACATGATGATGTACGTGTATTTGTGTGTGTGCACGCACACGTGTGTGTACACATATGTGTGTACGTGTGAGAGCACATGCGTGTTTGTATCCATATATAATGGCTGCCCTAGAATAAATGTTAGTTCCCGTTTACTCGTTCTCTCTTAAATGTTTGTTTGTTGTATTACAACTGGCTTCAAGCTAAGGGACACCTCCAACGACCGGTAAGATGACCGATCTGAGAGAGGCTCCCAGAGGTGTGCTAAGTGCATCTGGGACATTTGGCCCTCGGTGCTGAGGGCGGGAATCACACCAATGGCGTAGGCTCCTGACCTCTACAAAGTACACACAGAAGGAGGGAACCCGGAAGGAGGAAGGCGCTCACAGGACGCCCTTGACATTCACAGATGTGTCCGCAGATGCTCAGCCATCACTAGGTTTAAAAATATGAAAACATCTGTTGAGGCTTCCGTTTTTCTCTCAAGTCATATCTTAGCCAAGAATCTTGAGTGTGTGTGCGTGCCCTTCCATCCCAGACTGTCTTCAGCTTTCACCGATGCTTTCTAGCGCCCTCTAGGCCCGCTGCTGATAAAGACAAGTGTGGACACCCTATGTATTGAGTGGACAGGATCACAGTGTCCCCCCGCAGGTTATAGCATTGCCTCTCCCCTTGTCATTGAGGAAATGAACTCTGTGACATCATCAGGCATAAAGGATCGTACATGGTGCCTGTGATGGAAGTCATAGGAATGTTAAGTCAGGGTTCTGGGTATTCTTCCCTTTGGCTGCCAGCCTCTAGCTTATGTGTTTAATCTCACGTTTTTTCATGCCCCCCCGCCTCCCACAGGGTGGAGTTCCAGAACAAGTTCTACGTCGGGGCTGGTTACAAGTTTTCTCCTTTCTCCTTTAAATGCATCCTGGATGGGCCCAACGAGGATTAGCTCCAGGTCCGTGGGCTGCCGTGGCCTCTGGCTCCAGTCTCTGCACCTGTGAGAGAAGTTCACCTTGTCTTCGGCATCAGCCTGGGCCAGCCAGTCAATGGGATGATAGTTCTCGGCTGGCTGGAGGCGGGAAGGCATGAATATTTTACTTCTAAGCCTTGGAATTTGATACAACTTCACCGTGTTATAGAGGAGCTGACCTCATGTTGGGTCGTAATTGTCAAATACTAAAATGGGGAGGGCTACACTGATCTTTTCTGGCAATTTTGTAAGTCTGATATCTAACAAAATAAACTGCCGGGCCATTCCCTTGTTCCTGAAGGTGTCTTTGTGCAAAAGTATCCCACAAAATTTAGTATTGATAATTACAGGCCACAGCTAAGCAATCGAAGTACACAAGCTAATTCCAGAGGATTATGTTTAGTTTAGTCTTTCATTTCCTGGTTCCTCAGACACCTTTTTCCTCTTTGTGTGGGGCTAAGCTTTATAAGATTAGGAACTTTCTCATGAATCTTCACCGCAGGTGGGAAAGGAAGGGTAATGTTCTTTCTCTGGACGGGAGGGCGGGAGGGCGGCCGGTAAGGCTCTCTGCATTGTGAAATCCCGTGGAATGAGGCATGACCACATGACATCACCAGCGCCTGCTGGGTACACATTATGCTGCAGGAACAGAAGCAAGAGATTTGAAGGCTTGAGAAAGTTCTGGAAAACAGCTTGCCAGAAAGGGGACCACCCAGAGAGTAAGACATACTCTTACTCTCTGGGTCTGTTGGCCCTGAAGTCATGTCTAAGGCTTCTGGGTTGGCAGACTCTTAAGACAGGGGTAGAGTAATACATGTGTCATCAACTATTTAGCCTGAGTGACCGTGATCCAGGTTAATCATAGTCTTCATGGTAACTATCCCAGTAGAATTAAACATCGTTAACATTGGTATAGCACTTTATAGTTTACAAGGCACTTAAAAAATACTGATTAATTTAATTAAAAAAATTTTTTTTAAGTAAACTCTGCCCTCAACGTGGGGATCAAACCCACAACCCCAAGATCCAGGGTCACATGCTCTTATGACTGAGCCAGCCAGGCACCCCACGGGGCACTTTCTATGTAGTATCTAGTTCTTAAGATTCCAGAAGATCTGAGCAAATCCAAGCTTACCTTTTGGATTGATCTCTCTTTTTTTCAGCTCCCTTCTGCCCCTCTGTGTAGTGGGGTCGGCTGGCTCATGGAAGTGTCATCGCTCACACCCACAGAAGCTTCCATGTCCCCTTCTATGTCGATGTCATGACTCGTCTAGCTCAACCTCAGGCACAATGGGCTGCTCCACAAACATTCAGTGATTAAAGCAAGTTGAGCCTAAGAATGAGAGTTGATATCTTTGAGTTCCAACTCTGACACTCTCATGTGTGTCCTCGGGCAGGAAGTGGGGAGAGTGATCTCCACCGCGCTGGGTCGTGAGCACCAGGCCTAGACCAGGTACTCTGCCAGTGACATTGCCTGAAGGGAAGAACAGACAGAAGCAGCAGGTAAATGTTAATTATAAGTACGTAGAAGTCAAGGTCACTGGGCAGTTTCAAGGTTCTCAGCTCATCCTGCCCTTCTCAACAACTATCTAAAAATATGCTATGCTTAGATAGATCACCAGCCTTCTGCCCTTGAATTCTAAGCAGTGATGGCTTCCAGAAAAGGTTTGAAAGGGCAAAGCTTCCTACTGCCCCTTGCCTAGACCCCTGATCTTCCAGAAGTCTCCATGGCCTTCCTGAGAACTGTTAGTTTTCTCCAGTTTGACAGCCTCCTTCCATCTCGATGAGAAATGTAATTTCCCCTTTAAAAAGGGATCGCTGAAGGGCTACAGGAAAGGGGGTGTGACCCGGTTGTCACTCACATGCGCAAGACGCAAGGTTGTTCTTTAAGGGATTCCATTGGCAGAACTGAGCCAAAAGGGGCGGAGAAGACCTGGGGGCCGGGCTTCTTGAGCTGGTTAGTCCAGAAGCCCCTCCAGGGGCCACCAGTGGTCTAACTGCTGTGTGAACAAAAGAGCCTGAAACTGGAAAGTTTTCCAAGGCATATACAGAGGTAAGAAACTCCGATGGGCAACGTAGATCTGGATTTCCTTCTCTTGCTTTTGAGTGGGGGTGGGAGGGGGTGGGGACAGGGGTTCGGCCACTCGAACTTGGCTGAAAGCACATGGAATATAAAAACCTCACTCTTCTTACTGATGATATTGCAAAACAAATTGCATCATACATGCACACAAGCACGTTCAGCTTTAAAAAGCTCTACCAAGGCTCAATTATATCTGGCTAAGAAATTTGGTATAGCAAAATGCAATAGAATGAAAAGCCCATGGGTGCTTTACAATCTGTTTTAATGAAACTGGGATGCCAGGTGAGCCTTTTGAGTTTCAGAGTAGACCCCGAATAGGTCAGTTCTTACAGAGTCTCTGAAACCGGGTCATGGGTTAGTTTCCCATTGTAGTTTTTAAGGAACTAAATGGGAGAGGCTGCAGCATTCTTCCCCATGTTATTCCTTCTTTTTTTGAGTTGGTTTGACTGATGATCCACCCACCATCCATCCATCCTCTTCTTGAGTTAGATAGGATTTAGAATGGTTTAGGGAGACCGCAGAAGATGCTCTCTCAGCTTCTCCAACATTCCATTCCCCAGCTGAGATGACAAGTTCTATCTGCAATGTTCCTCACACCCATTTTTGTGGAACACTTTGTCCTCTTTTTTGTTTATTTGTTTCTTTTTAAAAAAACATTTATTTATTTATTTATTTATTTATTTATTTATTTATTTGAGAGAGAGACACACACACAGTGAGTGCGAGGGAGCTTCTGAAGCAGATTCCACACTGAGCACTGAGCCCCACATGGGGCATAATCCCATGGTTTCAAGATCACCTGCTGACCGAAACCAAGAGTTGGATGCATAGGTGATTGAGCCACCCAGGCGCCCCCG
This sequence comes from Nasua narica, assembly GCA_028533885.1. Taxonomy (NCBI): domain Eukaryota; kingdom Metazoa; phylum Chordata; class Mammalia; order Carnivora; family Procyonidae; genus Nasua; species Nasua narica. The sequence continues at coordinate 79,543,238 of CM052806.1, read as the reverse complement.
TCCTCTTTTTTATGAAAACTTTTTCTTTGTGAAATGTTTGGCTAAAATTCTAGTAAATACTTAGAGAATACTCCCCTGTGTGTTAACTTTGAGTTAATATTTGAGTGTCTTCCTAATGACTTGGGTATAAGCTCGTTTATAATTCCAGATGTGAATGCCCAAATCCTGATAATCTCCTATTGACACGTCGGCAGCCCCTCACCCTACACACCTCAGCGAAGACATCCCATTGTTGAAGACCCTGTAATAACCTAACAGGGCAGGAACAGGAACTTTCTCTGCTATAGGTAATTTATACATTCGTTTCTTCCATCCCTTGGCAACGTGCCCTGATATTGGGAACCCCCGCTGGGGCTTGACCATCTTCAGGAACTGGGCATTAGAAAGATCAGTGTTACCGGTGGAGACCATGAACACTTTTCGGTGGCTGGGTGAGGGCCAGGCTTACTTTTCTGAATGGAGTTTGAGTGCATCACACATCACTGATGCCCCTTTCTTCCTACCTCCCTCACCCCTACCCCCCCGAGGCTGTTCCAAACTGGAGTTTGGAAGGGTTTTTAAATTTTTTCTATAAAATAAACTGATCTTACCATGTAAAGCAATGTAGAACAGGGGCTCCTGGTGGCTCCACCCAGTAAGCATCCAACTCTGGATCTCAGCTCAGGTCTTCATCTCAGCGTCGTGAGTTTGAGCCCCATGTTGGGACCATGCTGGGTCAACAACAACAAAAGTAATGTAGAACAACAGGGTGTTTTGGTAAAAGTTATCCTTTCTGTTGTGCCTTTCATAAGTAAGATGAGATGACTGATTTGGATGGTATCAGTGTCATACAATTGGTTGGAGAAGTTGTGACATATTATTTTCCAGTAGGCATGTTGCTAGCACCTATGATGGCTTCCTAACACCACTTAGGTTTACCCTTGAAATAAGGTCAATCTATTTCAGAAAACAAGTAACTTTTTTTTCCCCCATTTGGGTAATTCTTATTTGAGCCTAATGTGTTCTAGTGTTAGCAGAATATTAGCCCTAAATACTTTTGGAGAGATTCACATTTGATAACTGAAAATACCTGTGTGTATTTGATTTCTGATTATGGTGAAATATTAGACATTTAGCTGATACCTTTACTCAGAGGGGAGGAACTCCCATGGGTGTTGATGTTGCAATGGGCACTGTGTCCTCTTATATAAACATCGTCCCATTTAAGCCTTGTAACATACTGAAGAAGGAAGCTCATCAGTTAAGAATTACAACACAGTTGGCTGGTGTGAGTGCGGTGGTGTTTACAATTCATTGATCACAGCCAACTACAGAGTTCTTTGTTCCTTCTCTCGCACTGCTACACTTGACTAGCCTAAAAATAAAAAATTGCACACAACTTCAAGGAACAGAAGCCAGAAATAACAGTGTCTTAAACAGAGAGCTTAATCTTTTTCCCACGTAGATGTCTGGAGGTAAGTGGTCCACAACTGGAGGAGAAGTTCCAGGCTCTTCCTAGCTTCTGCCCTGCCAGGCTTGGCCCAAAGTGTCCGTATTTGCATCATGACCGGAGATGCCCACCATGGTGCCCGAGGAAGGGGGGAGGGGCAAAAGGTCTTTCTCAAAAGCGCCGTGCCCCTAGCCCGCCAGCCTCTACCTGCCTCTGGGTGGCCACGCTCATCAGCAAGGTACAAAGGAGGACTTTCCTGGGAAGGCAGCAAGCGACTTCTGCCACAGGTAGTGAGGTATTATTTCTATTTTCAGAGAAGGAACTGAAGACATGGAATCCATTCAACCTCGGTCTCACTATGGCTACTGACTTTCTTCTTTTTTCTCTCTCCCTTCTTCTCTCCTTTTTCCCTCCTTGCCATCTCTAATCCCTCTTCCCTTCTTCCTCCCTCTGTCCTTTCCTCCTTGTTATACTTGTTAATTTAGTAGGTATAAAATGATACCTAAGGATTTTTTTTGTGACTCTAATTTTGTCAGTTATGACATTAGATGAACAATTTTCCAGTTTTGCTTACAATTTATATAGTCTCTTGTGAATTGCTTGTTCATATAATTTGGTCCTCAATTTATTGGAATCTAATATCTTCCTTGTAATTTCTGGTTAATATGTACCACCAATATTTATTTGAGGTAAAATACCCATAACCTAAAACTTATTATTGTACCAATTTTAAAGTGAACAATTCAGTGGCTTTTTTTAAAGATTCACTTATTTATTTGAGAGAGAGAGAGAGAGTGTGTGTGTGCAAGTGCAGGGAGGGGCAGAGGGAGAGGGAGAATCTTCAGCCGACTCCCAGCTGACTGCAGATCCCCACCCAGGGCTGAATCCCATGACCCTAAAATCATGACCTGAGCCGAAATCAAGAGTCAGACGCTCAACCCACTGAGCCGCGGTGGCGCTCCCTGCGGCATTTCATTGTGTAATTTACAATGTTATGCAACCACAGCTACTATCAAACAGGGCCTCCTGTGCCGCCAGCTTGTGGACTCGCAGCCAGCCCGTGATTGACTGTGTCTGGGTTGAGCTCCCACCGCTGACCCAACAGGTCATGGCAGGTGATGGACAGCAGCGGGGGCATGTGGCCCAGGCCTGCTTAGGACAGTGGCCTGGTCAGCACCACGAACATGCCAACTCTCCATTGGTTCGCTTTTCCAAAAAGAACTTTTATGGTACGAGAACTCGCCTTTCTAAACATTCAAACAATGAGATAAGCTTCAAGAAGAAAGAATGGAAAGAACCCTACATTTTCCTTATTCTCTTCTTCCTCGATCACCCCCCTCACCCCCCACTCCATCCCATCCCTCCCCACCCCTCCCACCCCCGCCGCCGGCTCCTGCTCATTCTTCAGGCCTGCACTCAGCATTGCCTACAGGTGCCTCCCTAGGTCTCAGGACTCAATAGAGCAGAGGGCCTCCCTCGTGGGCCAGAGCGACCTCCACTTACCCCTGAGACCACACTGCTCCCCCCTGATGCCATACCTTTGCTCCCCATTAGACAGGAGGTCCTTTGGGGCCAGGGACCCTTTCATTACATTCTATTGCCTGATACATAGAAGTGTTCCACAAATACTTGCTGGAAGATAAAACACAGGCTCTGAAATCTCCACGTAGGTACATATTTAAATAAAATTTTTATAAATTGGGATCAATATATACATACTCCTCTACATTGTGGATGTGCATGCATTATGTATACACCTCTTGGAAAATGCTTTTCAACACTAAATAGGCTTTCCCTGAGAGGTTTTGAGTGGTATTCTGATTAGCCACTTCTCTACTGGTGGGCATTTGTTGTATCCAATTCTTTTGCTGTTGAAACAACTGAGAGGGGAACTTCCTTGTATGTATCTTTGTCTGCCTTTTGACTACCCCATTAGGATGAATCCTGGGAGTGAAATTGCTTAGTCAATATTCTTTCATCTCTGCCTAATTGCCTTCTGGAAACGTTGTAGCAATGTACACTCCCAGAGATAACTTGAGTGTTTATTTCCCTTTCACAGGTATAATTAATCTTTGAGATTTTTGCGAATCTGATAAGAGAAAGTGATCTCTCTCTTTTTTTTTTTAAAGATTTTATTTATTTATTTGACACAGAGAGAGATCACAAGTAGGCAGAGAGGCAGGCAGGCAGAGAGAGAGGGGGAAGCAGGTTCCCCACTGAGCGGAGAGCCCAATGCTGGGCTCGATCCCAGGACTCCAAGATGCTCACCTGAGCCGAAGGCAGAGGCTTTAACCCACTGAGCCACCCAGGCGCCCCTAAAGGGATAACTCTTTAATTGAAGGCATGGTGACTAGTTAGGTTGAACATGATTTCATTTATCAGCTGCTGTGTGTATTCTTCTGTGTTCATCCCTCATGTCTTGACTCCTCCATTGTTTTCCTTTCTGACTTACACAAGCCTTTGTTAAACACATATGTTGTAGATAATCTGTGTTTACCTTTATTGAATTTTATAATTTTTATATTGAAGTATTCAGTGCCCATGGCAATGAACCAAATTGCCAGATGAGTTTATAACAGAAATAAATAATCTTCTGACTTGGTTTCCCCATCCCCAGAGACATTTCTTTCTTTTCTTTTTTTTTTTTTT
>CM052806.1:79484463-79529815 GCA_028533885.1 Nasua narica | reverse complement strand
TCTCCTCCTCCTCCTCCTTCTTCTTCTCTCTCTCTCTCTCTCTCTCTCTCTCTCTCTCACACACACACACACACACACACACACACACACACACACACAGCTGTTTAATTGGGTATGGTAACCAAATCCCTCTCCTGGCTTTAGGATAGGCTGCATTGGATGCATCTTCTCATCAGAATAGGTGTGTTGACAGTGAGGGTCATGGCTCCTCCTGGCCATGTCTGTTAAGGTTCTTGGTTAGAGGCAGTCAGAGCAATAGTTGGGTTTCAGGGCCTCACGTGACCAGGGTGCATGTAATAACACCATAGCAGCAAAGCAGCCTCAGTCTGTGACCAGGTATCCTGAATCCTAGTGTTTCCTGATGGCTTCTAAAATCTTCTTATACAGCTGCTCCTTTGGGTCCCTCTCCCTTAAGGTTATTATATCTGAGTGGGCCAGAGGCTTATCCCTTACTGGCTTATTTGCTCCTAAAACCACTTAGAGGAGTAGAGTCCTGATTAATATTGACCCAACTGCTCTATATTGCTGAGACATCCTTCTGAGGTTGTCGCGCTATCTCTTATTCACTGTACTTTTCGGGCTGAAGCATGCTAGCTATCTGAACTCTAAACATGACTAAAGTACTTCCCAAGAAGAGACAAGCCTCTGTGACACCTTTGTAATTCCCAAATAGTAGCTAACACCACTATTCTCTTTTCATCCCAGACCTTTGAGTTATAAACCTGTAGTAGTACTATAATATGTAATCCACACAAATAACAATTAATTTCTAGCATCTACTTCTTCCTTTCCCTGGGAGATAAATTTACCCTACAATGGATTGCCAGATATGAGTAGAGGATGTTATTCAAACTTCCTATTGAAAGAAATATCTAGTAGCACAGCTTACACTAGGTTTGCCAAATAGACCTTCTTTCCTGGCAGTGAACGCATTGTTTTGTACTTGCTGCTCTATTCTCCTCTAGTTTTCATGAAGCTTGCCTTCCAGCTCAGCTTCTTGAGATGAGAAACTATTTCACAAATCCATTTGCAAAGGCTACACCCTGAGACCTTCACAGTGATGAGTATGAAGCAACAAAGCCAGGATGATGTGGATGCTGGTGGTTAGTCAGGTCACTTACTACCTAAGTGACTCCCCCCAACATACACAGACACATAATACCCTCGTGGCGCTAGAGGGCAAATGCAGGGGTCAGCAACACCGCAACTAAATATATGACATAAATCTGTGGGAATCCTCTTGAATTATTGGAGCCATAAACATTACATCCATGAAAACCAAAGTTCTACTGTACTTCTTTACCCAACTAGCAGTGTAGCCCTATAGGTCCTCCCTCAGTAGGGGAGGGGAAGGAGGAGATTAGGATTAGGATGATGGACAGGCATGCATGAAAGCAGCACTAAGACACGGTGTTTTCCCTCCTTCTTTAAGGTTGTCGAGGCCATGGAGATCATGTTAATAGCAGTCGTATCTCCTGTCATCCGCTGTGAATGGCAGCTGGAGAATTGGCAGGTGGCGTTAGTGACCACGGTGAGTGCTTGCTTCCCATGCTTTGAATGAGCCAACTGAGAACCCAGAGCTTCGGCTCCCCTCCCCCATCCCGCAGGGCTAAGAGCCAAAGGCTTCCTCACTGTTTGGGGTGATTGGCTTTCAAAGCTCATGGGTTTTGCAGGCCCCAACTGCCACTTGGGGTCTTCCTCTCATTTTTCTCTTTTCCTGTAGGGAGCACAACCTTGAACTGCTTATTTCCTAGCCCCTAGCAAGATGCTAGAAGAAACAATTGCAAATTGGAGAGCATGGCCCTTAAGTCTTGGATTAGTTATGGTTCGAGTCCAACTGCAAATTAGTTGGACCATAGAGACTTACGCAATCACCGAATCATGCTCACGAAATGCATTCAACTTTTCTCAGAGATGGTTATGAGGGGTGCCTGGGTGGCTCATTTGGTTAAGCAGCTGCCTTCAGCTCAGGTCATGATCCCAGAGTCCTGGGATCGAACCCCGTGTCAGGCTCCTTACTCAGCAGGAAACCTACTTCTCCCTCTCCCTCTGCCTGCTACTCTGCCCACTTGTGCTCTCTCTCTCTCTGTTAAATAATAAATTTAAAAAAAAATTAAAAAAAAAGATCATTATGAATAGCCTTACGAAGAGCACATCAAGTTCTGCCACAGGGTGGAATTAAGGATATTCTACAACATTCTTTTAAAAGGTGTTTATTAAGTACCCGTGAGTTGCCAGCCGGTTGTGTGTGCACGCATGTGTGTTGCAGGGAGTACAGCAACTCCATGTTGTGTGAACAGAAAGTCAGGAAGAGGGAATAACGGGAGACAAGCCTGCAGAGACAGGTGGGGATCAGAAGCATCTCGGAGTCCGTGCTTGGACTACATTCTAGAGACCACTGTGGGCCCCTGCCCCCCAACTTCGGTCAACACGTGCAAGCCTTCCACGCAACATAGCGTCGGCCCAGATCTACGTGAGGGTTTCTCCAAATTACTCTTTCATGTAACAAAGATCAATTTCACCTAAACACATCATTGACTTCATAGTCATTTTGTATTTCTCATTAAATGGCTATGAAAGTACATTTCCTATCATGCGGAGAGCTCTGGTAAGTCTTTTTTTTTTTATCTTAAAAGGGGCTCTTCATGCCTAAAAATGTTGGAGGCTACACTATGGAAGACAGGGAGCCATTAAGGGGCTTCAAGGAGGGACGTGGTCGGCTTTCCAAGCGCCCTGAGGACATAAGGTTGGAAGGTAGATATGTTAGCAGTTGTAAAGTGGCAGGGCGTGAGGTGGGGAGGGAATGTGTTCTAGAAGTATTTAAGAGGTCACATCAGCCGAGGAGGTGAAAGAAACACAAGGGGAGGAGTGGAGAATTGATTTACTTGGGTATTGAAGCTGGTTTACAGGAAGGCAGAACTTAACAGAGAGAAATACAATGAGCCAGGTGCCAGGACCCTCACTGAGGGGGGAGTCGGAAGGCAGGTGGGTGGAGATGGCTGGAGGAGGCAGTCAGTTGGAGGAGGCAGTTAGTTGGAGGAGGCAGTCAGTTGGCGGAGGCCTTGAAAGACTGTAAGGCTTTATTAGAGAATGAGAGTTATGGTCTGAAATTAGCCGTGGAGAATGCTGGAAGTTTTCCCCAGCCCTCTAGCCTTCCGGGGGTTATGGGTAGAGAGGAATGGGTGTCCCCACCTCTCACTCACTGCCTAAACCAAACTTGACCTGGGAATTCTCGTCTGTATTGGGAACCAGGAACCTTCTCTTCCCCTAAGGAACTGATCTGAGTTCGTCACTCACATAATGTATATTATCCACCCACTTGTGTTTCTCTCTGTGTCGTGGAGGTCAGGAAATGTGGAGCCCGGTTTTGGACTCAATCCCAGCAGCAAATGTATGAACTCACTTATTTTCTGACATCCATTTCTTTCTTTAAAATTCCTTTATTTTGTTTCTCTTGTTCCTTTTTTTAAAAAAGTTCTAACACTTTTAGAAGAGGGAAGGGTATAAATAAAAATAGCTAAAGACCGTCCCTAGGCTGGTAATTAAGTGACTCAGCTACTATTCACTTTCTTCTACCTCTAAAATGCAGTTGCAATTTGGAGAGCATTTCTTGTCCGTCGTGTACCTGGAGAGTGACTGCTGTCCGGCCGTGTAATTATAAGGGCGCCACACCCCCGCGGGCTTGGGGATGGGCACGTCTCTAGTCTGGAGGATGTCGGGACATCCAGCTGTGGTGTTTGCATCTGTCACTCCCATGAAACCATATCATTATACGGTGCACTTTCTGTATTTACAACCGCCATTTTATCGGTTGCATTTATGTTGTTTCTTGGTGACGTCTGAGGAGGCTCCTTGATGTCACCGGTAACGTGACTTCCTTGTCAGGTGGGTCACGGCTCAGGAGGCTTTTCTCTAGGGAATTCAGGTCACCCCAGATGTGCTCATTTCTTGCTCTGAGTTCCTGGCTGCCCGCTGTCCCTTAGTGCCTGTCATCCAGGCCGTGAGTCCCACAGTGGCACCTGTGCCCGGGGCTCACCGACCCCAACCCTGCCACCAGGAGGGGCTCCAACTGATTCAGCCAAGAGGCCGCATTTTGACCAACCCCCACTGACCGGGCTACCCATTCCCCACCCCCAGTGCCACCTGCCACCTTCAGGACAACCTGGCCTGAGTGGTTGTTAACCTTGACAACTGTGCATGAACTATAGGCCCTCACGTTCTGTGACCGAGAGTTAGCGCTGAAGAAACCAAACTTCGTGTGGTGTGGAAAACAGAAATAGAAGAGTAATTTTTATGTTAAAAATAAGTACCTGCAGAAAAAGCAGACCCTTCAAAGGGCAGGGGAGACACAGAGAGAGTGGGGATGGGGAAGTTTCTGTCTTCACCTCTGTGCGATTCCCCAAACAGGAATAGCATTGACAAGCTTTGGGGTTCACACAGGCATTGAGCTAAAGTTTGTGCTCCAGACGGGCTTGATAACAAACAACTTGGCCCTAGGAGTCATGTCTTTACACTGAATGGACGGAAAACCGGAAAGGATAAAAAATCTGCCACTTATGGGTGAAAACAGAGTAAACTTTAAATTTGATCTTATTTGACTCTTTGCTTCACCTTAATCGTTTAATTAAGCTTAATCCAGGTGTAATGAAGTCCATTAAGCCAACATAGCTTCTCAATAAACGAAAGTATTTTAAATCCAAAGAGCCACTTTCCTCCCTGCCCTGGGCAGTCTGTGGTTGGCCCTTTTTATTCGTCTGATCAAAAAGAAAAAAAAAATATTAGTTTACTTCTTTCTTCTTGGAGGGAGTTTAATAATTCCATAATAGAAAGTGCTTCATTTCAGGGGCACCCACATTTTGAGATTCACCAACTGATAGGATTTTTAAATTTTTTTTTAAAGATTTTTATTTATTCATTTGAAAGAGAGAGAACACAAGTAGGGGGCAGGGGTGGAGGGTCAGAGGGAGAAGCAGACTCCCCGTGGAGCAGGGAGCCTGACATGGGACTCGACCTCACGATCCTGGAATCACGACCTGAGTGGAAGGTAGATGCTTAATCCACTGAGCCATCCAGGTGCCCTGAAATGATTTTTTTTAATTGAGCGGCTGACATAGAGTTGACATTAAAAATACATATATTTGATAATTAAGACCATTAGAAGACAAGAGGTAAAAAATCTTGCCATCGACTATCATCATCTCTCAAAAAAAGGGGGGGGTGTGCTCATGTCAACAATCAGAAAGAAAATTATTCCAGAAAAAAAGAGGCCTTAATATTTAATAAATTTAGATTTATTCAAAATGTATCACATTGACCTTATTTTTACTGTTTTTCTCAGCACTGATTAGATTTCATGATAGGGCAGCATCCGTCCCAAGACTGGCATTTAGAAAGCACTGGCTTCTTTCCCCCTCCCCTTCTATCCTGGAAAGCACAGTGCAGAAGAAAAACATGGCTTTGTTGTTCAAGAATAGATATGATGGTTTTTTTTTTTTCTTTTTCTTATAGTTCCCTGTGGAAGAAATGCGTTTGAGTCTTCCTTATGAAGAGTAAGGAAGGGGGAAAAAAGAGAAAGCAAAGCAGGCAGCAGAGAGAAACAGTTCTCTTATTGAAAAAGTCTTAGAAATGCAAGCTAACACCTTTTCTTTGATTACCCTAGAGTCAATCATTCGGAGATCTTACTAGAAAGGAAAGCAAGTGAAGCTTGGAACTGCTTGAAAGAAGGAAAATAAGTAGCCTGAAGGCATAGACAGCGGCTCACTGAGTTAAAATGCTGGTATCATACCCAGGTTCTTGAATTTTATCAGCGTAGGATAAGCCATCGTGAGAACAAGGATGGAAAAGAAACAGATTTACATTAGTTTTGAAGAATGTTTCTGTATGGATGATTAGCTTGGGTGTTTATTTGAAGTTTAGGTTTACTGTAAAAACATAAAGGAAAATTGCTTCTCGACGTGGGATAAGGCAGGTTATGAATGAATAGATGAATAGAGCTTTTTTTTAAAAAAAATTCTCAAAATGGAAATGCACGATTGTACATCGGAGTGGCACGAGGTCAGGGCCATCATCCTGGATCAGAGGGAAAGCAGTCACCTGTGTCTGCAACCCCGGTTTCCCCTGGGGGCAGGGGGCAGCGTCCCCAGGTGCGGGGTGAGCATAGATGGGAAGCATTAGCTTCTTGAGCTGTGACCGTGGGAACCAGAGGCAGGGGAGCTTTGTGAACACCCGCTCTTAAGCTCCCCCCCTTGCCCCTTTCCAGTCGACTTTTCTGAAGATGAATGAAGGGGAAATGCAGCTAATCAGCGTATTCTAGAAAGCCCGCCTACAGGATCATTTTTTTCTCACTCTACCTCCAGATGGTGTTTTTTGGCTACATGGTTTTCAGCATCCTCTTTGGCCTCCTGGCTGACAGATATGGCCGCTGGAAGGTAGGTTGGCCTGGAAGAATGACGGATTCTTGTGATTTTGACATCATCTTTTGTGCTTCTCTTTAGTGGACATTTCTCCATCAGTAACAGAATGGGCTGAAATGTCCTTCTCTGACACCGCATGCCCCAATGCCAGGCTTGTCTTCTTGCTTTCTCATCTTTTCCTGGGGTCCCTGTCCTCCTGCCTGGTCCCCGTCATCCAGGAATGGAACTGATGGGTGTGCAGGGTTAGAAAATCTTAGAATGTCGAGACTGACACATGGAAACATAAGCAGCTTCATATTAGTTCACTTTGGTATAGCTCTGAAACTCAGCCACTTGTTCAAAGTCAGATTTTGAACTTACCTAAGATTAAACAGTAAGATCGAAACCTTGGCTTCTGATGAGAAGCCTGGGTCTCTCTCTCTCTCTCTTTTTTTTTTCTTGTCTGATTTCCGGTAGGGAAGGCCTCTCAAAGCGTAAGTGCAAGGGACAAGCCCCAAAGGAAAATAATTATAGAATGGGCTGTGTGTTTTGAAGTACACGAAGTAAATATCATAGACATTCATAAATTAACCTGAAAACACAAGTATGTCGAAAAAATGTAAAAAGCACGAGAAGACATTTTTACACAAAAATAAAAATGGCCAACGTATCTTGAAAAACATTTGATTGCAGGAGTAATCAAAAGGAAAAATATTAGAAGGTATGAATTTTGGGGTATCAAATCCATAAGGATTTTTTCTCTTTTTAGAGAAGGCTGCAAGTATAGAGACACCTTCACATCGTATTGGTCTAGTTTTTCTGAGCACCAGTTTGGCACAGTGAATCAAGAACCTTGAGAAAACTGGGGCACCTGGGTGGCTCAGTGGGTTAAAGCGTCTGCCTTCGGCTCAGGTCATGATCTCAGGGTCCTCGGGTCGAGCCCCACATCGGGCTCTCTGCTCAGTGGGGAGCCTGCTTCCTCCTCTCTCTCTGCCTGCCTCTCTGCTTACTTGTGATCTCTCTCTCTCTGTCAAATAAATAAATAAAATCTTAAAAAAAAAAAAAAAAAGAGAACCTTGAGAATACCCATTCTCCTAGTCTGATCATTTTCATCCTGGAAATCTAGCCCCATGAGAGCGTCAGAGAACCACAGAGATTTATGTATAGGCATTGCCACAGCTAACTGTAACCATGAGAAAACCTCAGCATTCAACCACAGGGGAAGGGCTTACGTATAATATTACCTGCACTACAGAACAACCTTCCACTGGAATATTTTGCAGCCATGAAAAATATTTTTTCCCTTTTAAGCAAGGAAAATCGGATAAAAATATGTTAACAAGTCTTTTCTGGGGACTTGGGAAATCAAGCAAGATATGTTTTTGTTTTCCTCTTTTTCTTCTGTATTCTCTACTGTGAATTTATATCAGTTTTATAATGAGGGAAAAAGCAAATACCTTAAATTTTCTCCTCATTCCCATCCCAACACAACACTTCCCTGTGCTCCTAACCAGGGCAGGTTTTTCCATCCTGATTTGCAAGTTTGGGCTCCTGCCGCCTGTGAGGGCGGTTGCAGTCAGGCGGTGTTGAAGAATGGTCGAAATTTGGAACGCCTGGGCTTTCAGGCCGTACAATGGGGTGGACTGTGTTATTTGATGATTGTGAGAGATCGGAGAGCTCCCTGAAGCATTAGCTCCTCTGAGAAGCAAACGTCTGGATGGAAAGTAAAAATCACCTTCAGAAGTTAAATTATCTCCCATTAATGTCTTCCAGCGAGGCAGGTCCCACTAATACGTCTCCTTTGATTGCTTTAGATCTTGCTCATCTCGTTCCTGTGGGGAGCCTACTTCTCCTTGTTGACTTCTTTCTCTCCGTCCTACGTCTGGTTTGTCTTCCTGCGGACGATGGTGGGCTGCGGTGTATCTGGCCACGCGCAAGGGTAAAGACTTCACAGAGAGGGGGCTTGAGAGAGACGCGTACGCCCCCAGATACACAGACGTTGTGGCTCATGGGCCAATAGCACCAACGAGCTGTAAATGTATAAGACTTGTGCTAATTATGTTTTAGTGTCTTATTTTTTTTAAAAAATTTTTCTTGAAGTGATGACTGCTAATTCCACAGGAGCTATTTGCTCCTCCAAATGGTGTTTGATGCGGAGGCTAGCAGAGGGCACTGGAGGTAAATGTGCTTAAACTTTTTTGTCCCTAAGGCTGATCTTTATTTTGTTAGACTCAACGCCAAGCAAAAGTGCCATATGAGGTAGGTAACACAGTCTTTTCATTGCTTGAGAATTTGTTGGAAGAGTTTGGTTTGACCAGAACCCCCTTTAGCACTGAGGAGTAACCATTTAATTAATTTATTTATGTTTAAAGATTTTATTTATTATTTGAGAGAGAGAGAGAGAGAGAGAGAGAAAGCAAGCACGAGCAGGGGGCAGGGCAGAGGTTGAGAGAGAAACAGACTCCCCACTGAGGAGGGAGCCCGATGCGGGACTTGATCCCAAGACCGTGGGACTATGACCTTGAACCGACTGAGCCACCCAGGTGCCCGAGGAGTAACCATTTTAAAATGGTTGCTCTGTGTCCGAAGACCGTGTCTAAGTGTGTTTGGAAAGCAGGAGGAGACCGCTGAGAGAGACGGCGGCTGCTTGTCCTTCTCTGCCTGGGGGTAAACCCACAATGTCTCGTTCCACTAAATGGTCAGCAACCCAGGAGGCGCCCCCCCCCTTAAATGCACAGAGCCCTCGGGCTACTCTCTCCTGGGTGCCTCGGAGCCAGTCACCCTTAGAATGTATTAGGAGATATCAAAGCACCCAGTGATTACTTTAATGTGTTGCGGAAAGACTGTCCCTCCCCAGGGCGTAAATTAAGCCTGCTCTGAGCTCTGGAGCCCTACAGGAGTAGAAGTTAGCTTGACATTTACAACATCCCTCAGGAACCAGCCCGATAAATATGTTAGGAAAGCCCAAACCCTGGTTCATAATTGCAACAGGGAAGAGCAATTAGAAAACTGAAGGGAGTATGATTCTATTTATTTGTCTAGTTACAAAATTAATTAGAAACCTGTGCTTTGACTGTCACGATTTGCTGTGGCCAACTATTGACTTTCTTTTAGGTGTATTTTAATTTCCCAAGTATGTTTTAGAAAGGGCTTGGCAGGGCGCCTGGGTGGCTCAGTTGGTTGCGTGGCTGCCTTCAGCTCAGGTCATGATCCTTGAGTTCCAGGATCGAGTCCCACATTGGGCTCCCGGCTCCACGGGGAGTCTGCTTCTTCCTCTAGCCTTCTCTCCTCTCATGTTCTCTCTCACTTTCTCTGTCTCTCAAATAAATAAATAAATAAATCTTTAAAAAAAAAGAAGAAGAAGAAAGGGCCACCCAGGTGCCCGAGGAGTAACCATTTTAAAATGGTTGCTCTGTGTCCGAAGACCATGTCTAAGTGTGTTTGCAAAGCAGGAGGAGACCGCTGAGAGAGATGGCAAAACATTTGGCAAAAACATTTTGCAAATTTTTTAGGGGGAATAAGGCTCATATCTCTTAAATGGTAGAAGGTTGAAAATAACTTTGGGAAGAAGCACGTAAACAGAAGAGCAATTACAAGTTTCTTATTGTTCTCTTATGTGGATATTGGCTGTTCACAATTATACAGCAAAATGTAATTGTTTAGGAAAAATTTCTGTTTTCCTTTACATATTCACACTCAGTACTTGTGACAAAGTTTCACTTTTTTTTTTTAAGAGCGAGAAAGTGCATGCAAATAGGGGGTGTTGGGGGGAGGCAGAGGGAGTGGGAGAATTTTAAGCAGGCTCCACTTGGAGCCCAATGTGGGGTTCCATCTCACGACCTTGAGATCATGACCTGAGCTGAAATCAAGAGTCAGTCACTTAACCGACTGAGCCACCTGGGCACCCCGACAAATCTTCCCTCCTGTCATGAATTGTGGGGGTTATTTATACACTGACCAGTTCTCTAATGGCAGCTGGTTATTCTACAGGTTAGTTCAATTCCGACCCTAACGAGTTTGCTCAGAACCCCCAGGTTTAGGCTCAGTTGCACGAGGCTATCACGCACCTCAGACACGATACAAGCAGTAGGTTCCCAGGTTATCCGCACCTTCTGTCTGACTTGCTACAAATGCAAGTTGCCCCAGATCCTTCCGTGGACTCAGTAAATTGCCAGAGCAGCTCCCAGGACCCAGGCAACAGTCTACCTATGATTGCAGATGTATTCCAAGGAATATTTTAGAGGAAGCAGATGAACGTCCAGATGAAGGGAGGTACACAGGGCAGGGTCTGGAAGGGTCCTGAGAGCAGGACCTTCTGTTTCTATGGAGTTTGTGGTGCACCACCCTCCCAGCACATAGATGTGCTCGCCACCCTGGAAGGTCGCCAAACCTTGTATGTTAGCGATTCTTCTGGAGGCCTTATCATGGAGGCATGAGACACGTAGGCATCAACTCACTTGCCAACCCCTCTCCTCTCTCCAGGGGGTGGGAGATAGGGGTGGATGTTCCAAGATTCCAATTGCGGCTTGGTCTTTTAAGACGAGGCCCCATCAAGGCACTCACCAAGAGCCATCTCACGAGAACAAATGAGGCTCCTTTGGACCAGCGAAGTCCAAGGATTGTAGGTGTTCTATGTCAGACACTGGGGTCAAAGACTAGATATCGGCAGGAACCGGGAACTGAGAGCAGTACATATAAATATATATATTTCACAATGATGACGTCTGTGTTTTTTCATTCTTTATCTCTGTGACAAGAAAAGTTATGATTTTTTTAAAGTTATTTGCTTTGATAAAAACAAAACTGTTCTGTTCCCCCTCCCTTCCTGTTTAGGCTGATCATAAAGACTGAATTTTTGCCTACAAAATATCGAGGCTACATGCTCCCATTGTCTCAGGTAAGATAAAATAGGAATTCTACTTGGGCTTCTGATCCTAGAGGATGGGGTGCCCATGGTTTTGCTTCTGGCTGGTGGATTGTTGGGTTAGCATACTGTCTGTTTCTTGATGTTAACTAAAGAGCACTGGGAAGGCTAGATGCCAGGGGTCCCGTTTCAAGGTGTCCTCAGCCAGGACTTTTGTCACCCATCAGTAGCATTTAGAACACAGTAGCCCCTTCTAGGAAACTTTCCAGTGGCTGGTCTCAGTGGAAGGAAGGGAGCCCAGGCATGCATCTGGGATGGACTTTCTCTTCCCCCTGAGTCTTCCCTAGGGGGACACATCTACTACCCCTTTTTAGGGCAGCCCATCTCCCTCCAGGGTTACTAGTGTCTTTTTAATTGGCCCTTGCCCTTGGGGACATGCCCTAAGTGCCTTGTCCAGCTGAGACATTTATCCAGGTGAGGAGATTGGGATGCTCCCAAGCCCGGCCCAGGCCCCACTGGCCGCCAAGGAGAGGTTTTGCACCAGAAGCTATGCCAATCAATCTAGGTGTCCTTGTACCATCTCTGACGCCATCATTGTCCCAAAGCCCTGACTTTCAGGGGCCCAGGAAAGAGAAGGCTCTGCTCACTGAAACATATATTTAGCAATAAGTAAAGCAGTAGGAGAATACTTTAAGATTTATTTTAAATTTTTCTAATACTCAATGGAGGCAACAAAAAAAATGACAAAGAATGTAATACTGCATGCTCTTTCCATTTCTCCCATTCTTCTGATCTTTGTTAAGGTAGATATATGCACACCCTTTTAATACTTAGCATTGGATTTTATCCTTCTTTTTGCACCAATTTGCATTTGTTTTATTTTATTTTACTTTATTTTTTTATTATGTTCCATTAGCCATCATACAGTACATCATTAGTTTTTGAGGTAGTGTTAAAGATTCGTTAGTGGCATATAACACCCAGTGCTCATCACTACACATGCCTTCCTTAATACCCATCATCCGACTACCCTATCCCTCCATCCCCCTCCCCGCTGAAACCCTCAGTTTGTTTCCCAGAGCCCATGGTCTCTCACGGTCCATCTCCCTCTCTGATTCCTCCCTCTTCGGTTTTCCCTCCCTTCCCCTGTGGTCCTCCATGCTATTCCTTATGTTCCACATATGAGTGAAACCATATAATTGTCCTTCTCTGCTTGACTTATTTGGATTTTATCCTTAATGGTATTTCATGGGCGTGGTCCTACTGAAGGTCATCTGTGGACATTTTCTCTTCTACCTGCAATTAATTCCATGGCATGCTTCCTGGTTATGTCTTCTCCTTGTTAGTCTTATTTTCCTCCTCTCCTTGGATCATCTAATTAACTCCAAAGGCTTAGGTATCTATATCTGTAAACCCCAATATCCTTATCTACAACCAAGAGCATCTCCTTGAGTTTCGAATGCAGGTAGCCAATAGTCTACTGGAGAGTCACTTGCCTATAGCTTCATAAATATAACATGGGTAGAATTTATCTGTTCATTTTCCCCTGAATGTCTTATTTCCACATTTCCACTCTCAGTTAGTAGTAAACATTGTCCCCTAAGTCATCTGGGCCACAAACTCAAGAGCCATCCTGGACCCCTCCTGTGCCCTCACCCCCATTCAACCCTTCACCAAGTCCTGCTGATTCCTCCCTTATTGATGGGCCCCCAATTGCAGTGTCCATCAGCAAACCCTGTCACTTTTACCTCTCATATCTGTGCCAAATTATCAGTTTTTAAAATTTTTGCCATTTCCCTACTAAAATTCTTTAAAAAAAAATGATTTTATTTATTTATTTGTCAGAGAGAGAGAACAGCAGGCAGAGGGAGAAGCTGAGCAGGGAGCCTGATGCGGGACTCGATCCCAGAACCCTGGGATCATGACCTGAGCCAAAGGCAGATAGATGCTCAATCTAGTGAGCTACCCAGGCACCCCCCCTACTAAAATTCTTTTTTTTTTTTAAGATTTTATTTATTCATTTGACACACAGAGAGAGAGAGAGAGAGAGAGATCACAAGTAGCCAGAGAGGCAGGCAGAGAGAGAGGGGGAAGCAGGCTCCCTGCTGAGCAGAGAGCCTGATGTGGGGCTCGATCCCAGGACCCTGAGATCATGACCTGAGCTGAAGGCAGAGGCTTAACCCACTGAGCCACCCAGGTGCCCCGTCCTACTAAAATTCTTGTCGGTGACCTATCACCTGCTATGTGGTCCATCACAATCGTTTACTACTAGTCTACGTATTTGTTGCCTCTCCAGAATGTTCACTGATCACTCCCTATGACATTACTCTTTTTTCATAGCCCTTAGTGCTTTCTACAATAACCCTGTTTGGTTTTTGTAATTGAATTCTTTGGTGATAAAATAGTCACCCCTTAATTAGCCTCCCAGAAAATTTATTCTATCGTCTTCTTTCCATCTCTGTGAGGTGGAATGGAGTTGTCATATTGTCTCCCTTTTCCAGTGGGGAGAGAATGCTCAGGCTAACACTTGGAATCTTTCTAATTCCCAAACCCATGGGTCCTGGCCATAATGGGCTGCCATGTTGTTTGTTGATATAAAATGATCTTCAAGATACAATTTTCAGTACAAAAAGCAATACTTTATACTATGATACCATTTGTGAAAAAAGAGAATGAGTATATCCTTATTAGCTTGTATATGCTTAGAACAGCTTAGGAAGGACCCAAAAAATTGATAATATTGGTTCCTTCTAAGAAGAGAACTGGATGGCAGGGAAGTAGGAGAGGAAGAGAGTACTTTCAGTGTTTTCCTTTGTGCTTTTGAGTTATGAACCAGTAAATCTATCATTTATTCAATGGGGAAAAATATCAATGTCTTCAATTTTTAAAACTGTGGTGATAAAACTGACCCCCTATCTACCTGAGCCTTCCATTTATAGACAAGCAAACTGAGCCACGGAGAAGAAAAGCCATGATCCTTGTTCATCCAGGTCCTGGGGACGGTGCTGGGAGTAGAACCCCTCCTTAAAGACCCTCTTACATCTCACCCTCTTATACTAAAATGCTCCTGAGAGAGACAGGGTTGAGCACACTTGATAGGAGGAATTGTAAAGCTTTTATTTTCAAGTGATTACTGTACCCAACATGGGGCTCGAACTTACAACCCCAGGTCAAGAGTCACACGCTCCACTGAGGAGCCAGCCAGATGTCCCGATAGGAGGAATTTTAACCTCTCGTCCTCTCCGCAGGTTTTCTGGCTGGCTGGCTCCCTGCTTATCATCGGCCTGGCCTCTGTGGTCATCCCCACCATCGGGTGGCGGTGGCTCATTCGCATCGCCTCCATCCCGGGCATCATCCTCATCTTGGCCTTCAAGGTGAGGACGTTCATGAGGCTCCCTCTGGTCCTCCCCTCCAGCTGGCCCAGGGGTCCTTTCACCTCACAAGTATCAGCCTCACATCTGCCTCTTTTCTTCACTCAAGACTGTCTCAATCCACTTCATCCCTCCCCTCCATTAGCCTGCCTCCAGATCATTTATTGCTAGAATTTTCGTCTGACGGCGGCACCCCACTTGGGCTGATGCTTCTCTAACCTGTGATGCTTGGAGTCTGATGCCTGGAACGCATTCTCAGGCCTCTGCAGACCAGCTGTTTTGTCCTTTTGTCCAGCTGTGAGTCCACAGACCACCCTCTTCCTTAGGTTCTGGTAGGATTATGCTCATTGTTCAAAGATGGCGCTGGACCTCGATGGAACTGGGATGTGGTGTGTGTGTGTGTGTTACCTCACACTATAATCAAAGAATGTCACATTTCAGAGGGGTCCTTGGGGGCCCTTTATTTCATACCCCAATCATAAACACACGTCCAGAACGGCCAGAGCACTCCCAGCTTTGGGCACGTTCAGACTCGAGACTTTATAGACGACATCATATGTTCATCCACAAGCAGCCCTAGTTCTTAGGAGGCTCTTTCTGATGGTGAGGGGAGCCTGCCTCCTTATGAATCCACCTGCAGTCCTAGTAGTTCTCTCTGAAAATCCAGAGGTCTATCTTCTACATGACATCCCTCCAAACAGTTAAGAAATCGAGCCCAACCAGAGCTTTCCCTCTTGGAATGAAGCATCCCCGTGACCTTGAGCTCTTTCTCCCGACACCTGATCCCAGAGCCCTGTCCGTTTTTTTCTGGATGAGCCCATTGGTCAGTGTCTTCTCTGCAGTGAGCGGTTGCTTGATGTCGCACCCCCAGCGGCAGGTGCATGGTTCCAGGGGCTGAGTGGGCCGGGTCCCCGGGGTCAGCAGCGTGCCTGCCTTGGCTGGTGTAGTCGGAAACAGACCGTCCTGGTCCCCTTATCCCAAGCCAGTGGTTCCACCCCCTGAATAGGGCCTATCTCCTGGGTCCCAGGGGAGAATTAAACAAGGTAATGCCTGAGACTCTTCCTGAACCTGGAACACAAACAGCGCTCAATGTGTGTGAGCTATGCAGCTATGTTATTACCTTGATAAAAATTATCATTTTGAATCTTGGCTTTGTCTGGATTGATGACTCACCGAGCATATACCAGGCTCCGCGTTAGGTTCCAAGGCTTAAACTATGCATAGGATACGGTTCTTGCCATGGGGGGGTGGGGGGGCAGCCAGTCCGCCAGAGATAGATACTAATGCAGAGGGTGGTGGTACCAGCGGGACTCAGGAAGCAAGGTCACAGGGTCACAGCCTTCGTCCTGTAGCTGCCCGGGGAGAGAGCGATTTGTTGCAGTCGGTGGTGGGGCGGTGCTGTCGAATTTGGCCGTGGGGGATGGAACAGCCTGCGTTGCGAGGGCCGGAGAGGGGGGCAGGGGCATTTGGGCAGAGCTCAGGCATGGGCCCAGTCACGAAGGTGTGAACTGCAGAATGTCTGGGGGAGAGCAGGTGGGCTGGAATGAAGGGGGGTGGGGGGCCGGGACAGGCCTGTGCCCAGATCACGAGGGCCATCGAGGCAGGGGGTGCCGGTCGTGTGCTGGGAATCTGGCGCACGGCTGTGTGGAGCCTGGGTGCGAGGGAACCCGGAAACGCCAGGGGAGCAGTCAGGATCATCGCGGGGGGAGATGAGGAGGGCCTGCCCTGCCTGCTGGCCTCGTGTTGCGGAGCAGGTGCCACTGCGGGAGGTGCTTTTCTGAGGAGGAACCCGCCCACCTCCGTAGGTGGTGAGGCAGGAAGGGCAGGGAGTGGTTCAAGGTGATTCTCAAGGCCCCAGCCTCCATGGAGGCCTGTCTTGTTGTGTAGGTAAGTACATATTTTTAGTTATTTGTGTATTTATTTGAGAGAACGCAAGAGTACGAGCAGGGAAAGGGGCAGAGGGAGGGGGACAGACAGACCCCCCTGAGCTGGGAGCCCGACATGGGGCCTGATCCCAGGACCCCAGGATCTTGACCTGAGCCGAAGTCAGGTACTTAACTGACGGAGCCGCCCAGGCGCACGCGCCTGTAGTGCTTTCTGCGTATGGCCTTTACCCACCGGTGGGTGGAGGGTCTGGCTCGTCAGGGGTGATTCTAACCGCTCGTGGGCGTGTGGGTCCCTCTGTAGTCGTGCTGTGGGCCGGTGCATGTGGGAGATCGCCGGGCGCCTGGGGGAGGCTGGGGGGACGGGCAGTAGAGCGGCCTTGGGGCCGTGGATGTAAGTATTTCCTTGCGATAATGAATAGGTTGGGCTCAGTATCCGCGCGATGTCGTCAGGACGGGACTGTAGCAAGGACCTGACCCTATTTGTTCCAGATCAGCCGGGAATGCCGAAGGTGCCTGCCGGATGGTGTGGCTCTATGCTTGTTGCTCCTCTGTCTCCGGAACCCGGGGCGTGTGACTATACTGCGGTGATCGTGGAACCCCTGGGGTCCACAGCGCTTGACCTCTGATGCTCTTCCCTTCTGTGCCCAGTTTATTCCTGAGTCCGCTCGCTTCAATGTCTCCACCGGCAACACTCAGGCTGCCCTTGCCACCCTGCAGCACATCGCCAAGATGAACCGCTCGGTCATGCCGGAGGGGAAGCTGGTGGAGCCCATCCTGGTAAGTTCCGAGCGGGGAGGCCTTCTCTCCCCCACCGGAAATCCCCTCAGTCCCAGAAGGGCAGAGGGGAGGGGACCTGTGCTCTGTAGCCCTGCCCTGGAGGGATGAGGGAGAAATGCGGAGTAGACTGGGAGGAAATCCAGCTCCGTGGAGAAGCAGGTGGCCCTAGCGAGTTGCCTGCCTTAGCTTTCCTCTTTAATGAATGGGAATAGTATCTACCTCGCAGAGCTGGTCACCTGACTTAGCATCTCTGTTTACAGGTGAGAGATTGTTTTATAATTTTGTTTTCTTGTACTGGCCTTATAAATGATGTAAATGATAAGTGATCTCAAACTTACAAACCTCATTAAATGATTTTTTAAAAAGATTTTATTTATTTATTTGAGAGAGAGAGAGAGCGAGAGAGCGAGCACAAGCAGGGGGAGCAGCAGGCAGAGGGAGAAGGCGGCTCCCCGCTGAGCAAGGAGCCAGATGCGGGACTCGATCCCAGAACCCTGGGCTCAGGACCTGAACCGAAGGCAGATGCTTAACTGACTGAGCCACCTAGGAGTCCCTAACGGATTTCTTAAAACAGAATTTGGCATTTACATTCTACTGGTGCCAGGACTCTTAATGTCAATCTGAAATCATTTCCCCACTAGCCCTGACCACCCCCTGTAGGCAGGTCGATCACAGGCACCAGTGGTACCTTCCTCACCTGTCCCGCCAACTTGGCAACACTCCATGTAAGACAAATTCATCTCTTGGCTGTGGCTGGAATATGGTTATAGAAGTGAAACTGCCCCTAACGTCATTTATGCCGAATATTTATTTTGAGGGGAGCAGAGGGGGATAACAAGGGGGTGTTACATGGAGTTTTTAAAACTGCGATTTAATTTATGTAAAGATTAGAGTCCACTTTTGTTTTAGACTTTTGATTGAGTCAATTTTGGTGGTGTGTATATTTTAGAAAATTGTCCAGCTCATCTAGATTTTCAAATTTATTGATATAAAGTTGTTCCCAATGTTCTCTTAGGAGTTTCAAAAATCTGATGCATATGTCCCATCTTTCACTTATGCTGTATATTTGTGCCTTCTCTCTTTTTTCTTGGTCCTCTCACTAGAGGTTTGTGTATTAACTTCAAAGAACAAGGGGTTTTTGTTGTTCTCTTTATTGATTTTGTGTGTGTGTGGTCTCCTTAATTTCTACTCTTTGTTTTCTCCTTTAGCTTTTTATGTTTTCTAGCTTCTTGACTTCAGTACTTAGCTCACTTATGGTCAGTCTTTTTGACTTTTTTAAAAGATTTTATTTATTTATTTGACAGAGAGAGAGAGAGAGAGATCACAAGTAGGCAGAGAAGCAGGCAGAGAGAGAGGAGGAAGCAGGCTCCCTGCTGAGCAGAGAGCCTGATGAGGGGCTCAGTCCCAGGAACCTAAGATCATGACCTGAGCCAAAAGCAGAGGCTTAACCCAATGAGCCACCCAGGCGCCCCAGTCTTTTTGATTTTTAATGAAGTATTCAGCTGCATTTAGCAAGCTTTGTTACAGAGTTATTTTATTTTTATTTCTTTTTGGTAACTAGTCTGAGTTTCTCTTTAACCAGTGAGTTTTCAGTTAACACTCCTTTTTATTGTTCGTTTCTAATTTAATTGCATTTTGGTCAGAGGATGTTATCAATTATTTGGAATATTGGAGATTTTTCTGTTGTTTTCTACATAGTGACTTTTCGTTGACGTTCCATGTGTACTTAAAAAGCATGTATCTCATTGAGTATATATATTTTGATATATACAGCTAATTATGCCATATAACTCTCTGACACTTATGCTAGATTTTGCCTGGGTGAGGTAACAGTTTTTCAATAAGATGATAGCTTTGTTCCTTTCTCCTTATAGTCCTGACAGTTTACTTCATATATTTTGAGGATCTCTTATTGCTTCCTAACATATGATTGGCTTCATCTCATGGATTAACCTTATTATGTTGTTATTTTATACTGGTTTGGGCCTTAAATTTTATTTTCTCTTATATTAATATATTGAAATTAGCTTAGATTAATATTTTTCCCAATGTATCTTTTTTCCAGACCTTCATTTTTAACTTTTTCTGTGTTGCTTTGCTTTAAAATCATTTCTTCTGAATATATAGCTGATCTTTATTTTTTTTCACTCAATCCGGTATTCTGTGTCTTTTAGTAATAGATTTGATCCATTTACATCTATTGTGATTACTTACATATTTGGACTTAAATTCTGCCATTTTATTTTATATTTCCTCTTAACCATGTCTTTCATTCTCTCCTTTCCTGCCTTTTATTGGAATGAATCAATTTGCTTTTCTCCCCTCCCCCCCATGAACCACCTCCCCCTCCCCGGCCCGCACTTTCTTCTACTGGCTTGGAATTTGTGCACTCTGTTTCTTTTATTATACTTATTATTATTATTATTATTATTATTATTATTATTATTACTATTGTTATATAAGAATATATTATAGCCCTTAAATATTGAAAATGTGTACCCACAATATCTATGTTATTTAGTATCTTTATTTGCTGTCTGAACAATATAAGCCCCTTGAAGATGTTAATTCTGATCTGCCCTAGTCTTATCTTCCAAATTATTTTTGTCTTATGTTTTTGTTTCATGTTGCTCATAAGTTTCCCTAAATTAGACATTATTTTCTAAGCAGGTATCTATTTAGATTTAGATTTGTCTTTTTTTAGTGGTTTCAAACTTACCTTTTACAACAACATTTTGATATCCTTCTCCCTTCTATTGGGTTAATTTGGTTTCATACTTACTATTTAAATGTTGGATCTGGGGCGCCTGGGTGGCTTGGTGGCTTAAAGCCTCTGCCTTCGGCTCAGGTCATGATCTTAGGTTCCTGGGATCGAGCCCTGCATCGGGCTCTCTGCTCGGCGGGGAGCCTGCTTCCCCCTCTCTCTCTGCCTGCCTCTCTGCCTACTTGTGATCTCTCTCTCTCTGTCAAATAAATAAATAAAATCTTAAAAAAAATGTTGGATCTATCTGGGTTTAATTGAATATAAGAAACATGGGCTAGCTTTGTCGTATCTAAATGGCTAACCAGTTGCATTCATATATTTTCACTGAATAATCCATCGTTTGTATATTTGAGTCTGTTTTTGAATTCTCTATTGTGTTCTAATGACAGATTTGTAGATTCATGTATATATGGGGACTTATTATTTAATAAAGAGGGCATTTCATGTTGTTGGGAAAAGGATACAGGTTAATTGTTGGTTCAGTGTGACACTTTTAATTACAGTATTTTCCATGTCTAGTAGGTAAGTCTCCATTGTCAAAATTCTTTTTCAGAAATTTTCAAGTTATTTTCTCAGTACTATTTTTCTAGAACAACTTGTAAGTCACTTTATTAATATTTCCTCCTAATTTCCCCCTAAAACCTAGGAGAATTTAATTGGGATGGTGTTGAAATAATTAGTTAATACATAAAGAGAATTGATACCTTTATAATATTAAATATTTTTATTTTGAAAAAACTATGTGTTTCCAGTATTCAAGTCTTTTTATTTTCCTCAACAACATTAAAAAAAAAAAACAAACAAACAAAAACTAAGACAAAGAACTCTTATTGGAAGACTTGAGGAGAGAGTTTTTTCTTGAGGGGAGAGCTCTCCTTATATGTTTTTTATCTCTATTTTTGTTCTCTTTTTTTATGTACATTTTTTATTTGATACTTAAGGAAAACCCTATGAGGTAGGCAAATATTATTACATTTTTGCATTTTATTGAGATATATATATATTTTAAAGATTTTATTTATTTATTTGACAGAGAGAGAGAGATCACAAGTAGGCAGAGAGGCAGGCAGAGGGAGAGGGGGAAGCAGGCTCCCTGCTGAGCAGAGAGCCCGATGTGGGACTCGATCCCAGGACCCTGAGATCATGACCTGAACCGAAGGCAGAGGCATTAACCCACTGAGCCACCCAGGCACCCCTAGATATATTTTTTAATCTATTTTTTATAATTATGTCAAATTAGCCAACATATAGTACTTCCATTTGTCAAATTAAGAAACTGATCTCAGAAATGAAAAAGGAGGAATCTATGATTCTAAAGTGAGTACAGTTGACTCTTGAACAACACTGGCGTGCTGACCCCTCCCGCAGTTGAAAATACATGGGTAAATTTTCACTCCTAGAAAACTTCATTAATAGCCTTTTGTTGACCAGAGGCCTTCCTGATAACATAAACAGTTGTTTAACATATACTTTGTATGGGCAGCACTTGGGTGGCTCAGTCGGTTAAGAAACTGACTCTTGACTTTGGCTCAGATCATGATCTCAGGGTCATGAGATAGAGCTCCATGCTTGACATGGAGCCTGCTTAAGATTTTCTCTGTCTGGGGTGCCCGGGTGGCTCAGTGGGTTAAAGCTCGTTCCTTCAGCCCAGGTCATGATCTCAGGGTCCTGGGATCGAGTCCCACATTGGGCTCTCTGCTCGGCAGGGAGCCTACTTCCCCCTCTCTCTCTGCCTGCCTCTCCACCTATTGTGATCTCTCTCTCTGTGTTAAATAAATAAATAAAATCTTAAAAAAAAAAAGATTTTCTCTGTCCCTCTCCCCCCTCTCCCCAGTCTCTCTCTCTAAACAAAACAAAACATATATTTTGTATGTCGTATGTATTATATACTGTATTCTTATAATAAAGTAACCTAGAGAAAAGAAAATGTTAAGAAAATCATAAGAGAAAATACGCTTGCAATACTGTGCTGTATTTATATATATATATATATATAAAATCCACATTAAGTAGACCTGCACAGTTCAAATTCATGTGTTCAAGGGTCAACTGTAATTTTTTTTTTCCAGGCATGACTTTTAAAAAAAATTTAATTCCAGTATAATTAGTGTACAGTGTTATTGTACTTTCAGGTATAGAATATAGTGATTCAACAATATTATACATTACTCATTTCTTATCATGATAAATATACTTTTAATTTCCTTTGCCTATTTCACCCATTCCCCTACCTCCAACCTTCCCTCTGGTAACCATCTGTTTGTTCTCTATAGTTAAGAGTCTGTTTTTTTATTTGTCTCTTTTTTCTTTGTTCCTTTGTTTTATTTCTTAAATGTCACATTTGAGTGAAGTCATATGGTATTTGTCTTTCTCTGACTGACTTTTTCACTTAGCATTTATACCTTCTAGATCTCTCCATGTCATTGCAAATAGCAAGATTTCACTCTTTTTTACGGCTGAGTTAATACTCCACCATATATTTATATCACCTCTTCTTTATCCATTCATCTATGGATGGATACTTAGGCTGCTTCCATAATTGGGCTGTTGTGAATAATGCTGCAGTAAACATAGTAATGCAGTAAACATCTTTACAAACTAGTATTTTTATATTCTTTGGGTAAATACCTAGTAGCGAGATTACTGGATCATACAGTAGTTTTATTTTTAATTTTTTGAGGACCCTCCATACTGTTTTCCACAGTGGCTGCACCAGTTTACATTCTCACCAATAGTCCAAGAAGTTCCCTTTTTCTCCACATCCTAGCCGACACTTGTTGTTTTTTGTATTTTTGATTTTAGTCCTTCTGACAGGTGTGAGGATATAGCTAATTGGGGTTTTGATTTGCATTTCCCTGATGATGAGTGATGTGGAGCATTTTTTCATGTTTCTGTTGGCTATCTGGATGTCGTCTTGGAGAAATGTCTGTTCATGTCTTCTGCCCATTTTTTGTTGGATTATTTGGGTATTTTGGCGTTGAGTTGTATAAGTGTTTTATGTATTTTGGATACTAACCCCTCATCGAATGTTTCATTTGCAGATATCTTCTCTCATTCAGTAGGTTGTCTTTTAGTTTTGTTGTTTTCTTTGCTGTGTAGAAGCTTTTTATTTTGATGTAGTCTCAGTAGTTTATTTTTGCCTTTGTTTTTGTTGTCTTAGGAGACATATCTAGAAAAATGTTCTGTGAGTTTGCCTATTCTCTATTTCATATTAGGGCAATTATGCAATACTGTGTCTAGCTTATTTCACACGGCAGCCTGAAACAGGCGTTCATTAATGCTCATCTCACGGTGGCACCCGCTTTGAGACACTGCACCACCGAGCCTGATCGCCTGCCAGTCCCCCTGGATAACAGTGGTTTTTCCATCCAGTCTCTTTCTTGCACACTGCCACCTCCTGCCCCAAGGCCTGTGATGTCCTCCAGCGCGACAATGTCAGACAAGCATTCTTCAAATGCCAATACCACCCCTCCTGTTCAGGACCCTTCAGTGCCTCCCCTACCCTGCCCCTCTCAGTCCCTGACTGTGGGCGAAGCCCAGAATCCTTGTCCTGGCATGGAAGGTCTTCCACAATCTTTATCAACCAGCCTTTGCATCCTTAGATCCATGGCGAAGTGCAGATTCTGATAAGAGGAGGATGGACAGAATACAAGGGTGCCGGACACATGACCGAGCCAAAGGCCTCCTCAGAGAGGTGGGGAGTGACACAAGCAGGGACACCAGCAGTGCAGAGAAAGGCTGTAGGTTCTCCCCAGGGCTGGCATGCCTGCGGAGGAGACTGTTCCTCCGTTTTTCCCCCTTCCTGGCTTACTGAGTTGTAACTGACACACCACATGGCGTAAGTATAAGGTGTACAGTGTATTGATTTGATACACTTGTATATTGCAAAATGAGAGCTGCCATAGAGTTCGTTAACACCTCCACATATCACATACTTACCATTTCTTTCCTTTTTTTGTGGTAAGAACATTTAAGAGTGACTCTCTCTCTGTTTTTCTTAAGATTTTATTTATTTATTTGAGAGAGAGAGAGAGAGAGAGAGAATGAGAGGGGAGAAGGTCAGAGGGAGAAGCAGACTTCCCACAGAGCCGGAAGCCCGATATGGGACTCGATCCCGGGACTCCAGGATCATGACCTGAGCTGAAGGCAGTCGCCCAACCAACTGAGCCACCCAGGCACCCAAGAGTGACTCTCTTAACAACTTTAAAATATAAAGTATCATTACTGTCCTAAACGGGGGAGACTCAGTTCCGGTAACAACCACCTTCCCCCTCCATCCCTGTCTAGTCTCCGTCTTCACATTCCCCATCCTCCACCCTCCCTCTCACGTGTCCTTGTCCTTTCTCCCCCTTCTTCTCCCTCCAACTTTCCTCCCTTGCCTGCAGCTTGCAGCTTCCATCCACAAGCCCACCTGATGGGCTTGTCCTTCATGACTGTCTACCGTGCGGGGCCCCGTGGGTTCAGAGCTACAAGCCACAGACCCTGCCTTCGAGGTTCTTAGAGTCTGTGAGTGAGATGAGGCTCCCACAGCAAAGAATCACTCACAGAGCAGCCAGATGGTAGAACCAGGTGAGCGGCACCGGCAACAGCACGTGGGATCAGTGCAGAGAGGTGAGCGTGGGCCAGGGCAGTGGAGCCTCCCGACGGGATAACTGAGGCATAACCTGAACCCAGAGGAGAGGCAGCCTCAGGGGAGGAAGGAGGTGGAGTGGTGTGAGCCAAGACCAGAGGCAGGAACGTGCCGTGGGTTTGGTCACGCCGGCGCCGTCAGGACGCCGTGGCCAGAAGGCTGGACAAGACGGGATGCTCAGAGCAGCCTCTGCACCTCCACTGCACACACACGGGGATGAGGAGCTCTGGGGACCGGCTAAGGCAGGGCCACACCCCGGATGCGTGAATGTGTCCACCAGCTCGGATTGTAGTCAAAGGTTCACGACTACATAATTTCTTTGAACATCATTTATGACTCATTGTGATTCACTGCAGACTCTGCGTTCTGAATCTCCAGTTACACTTGGGGGGGGTCCAAAGTCGAGGGGGCACGTCAGGGAGGTAGATGGGCAAGACTCGGGACTAGTGTTTAGGAGACCTGACACCAGGCCGTCTCTGCTTCCAAACAGCTGTGTGACCTGGGGCATGTCACTTACCCTCTCTGGGTCATAGAGTCTGTATTGGAGAATGGGAGGCTAGGACAAGTTCAGAGGTTTTCCAATGATGTCTAGCCAAAGCCCCAATATGGAAAGCCGATGAAAAGGACTGTCAGTTGCTACCCTTTGCCCCCAGTGACCCCTAGGAGCTGAGCCTGAAAGTCATTGGATCAGCAAAGTGCATGGCTGGCTCAGCTGGTAGAGCATGCGACTCTTGATCTAAGGGTTGTAAATTCGAACCCCACCATGGGTGTAGAGATTACTTTTTTTAAAAAAGTCACTGGAGCAAGTGTCTTCAAACTTTAACTTTTTGTGACAACAAAACCCAGGGCACCTAAGTTCACACTCCTGGTCTATCTAAAGGGGCCTGTAATTCCAA
This sequence comes from Nasua narica, assembly GCA_028533885.1. NCBI lineage: Eukaryota > Metazoa > Chordata > Mammalia > Carnivora > Procyonidae > Nasua > Nasua narica. The sequence goes on along the minus strand of CM052806.1, from coordinate 79,504,235 downwards.
GTCTATCTGTGAGAAAAGAATAGTTGGTTTTCACTTGAGTACCCCCCCGCCCACATTATTAGCTTTATTATTAGCTTTATTTGTTTTTTTTTTTTGCTTTATTTGTTTTTATGTTCCTAGCTTTAGATAAAAATCCATCACTGCTCAATCATATATAACCCATCTTTATTTATTTTTTTTCCAAAATATTGGATATAGCACTGACTATGGGTAAGAGCTTTCGCTAATGACCCTAAAGACACAAAGAGAAACTGGGCATTCTGTCCTCTTTCCAAATGTATGTCGTTCTTTTTCTTACACGATTCTCATGCCCTTTTTCAATGCTAGGTTTTCCATTTTAATGTGAAGTTTAAACGAATCTCCCAACAGTTTTATGGTTATGCTTTTCTTGTATCCTACTATTTTCTGTGCTTCACCCCACCGCTCACCAGCACTGGTGAGAAGAGGAAGAGGGAAAGGGTTAGAATCTTCACTTCGACTAGGGGTTGGTCCTTGCCAGTGAAAATAAAGAGCGTGCAAAGACTGACTGGCCGAGGTGGACGAGTGGAAGCAGTGATCTGAGGGCTGGGTGAGGGGCACTCATGGGAGCCCCATCACATGCCCCATTACATTCCCACACTGTTCTTATTTTCTGTTCTCTAAAATACTAGAGAAACCTTTGCCAATCTCTAAGCCACTAAATCTAATCTGCCTGTCCCTTTTCACCACCGCAGGAAAAAAGAGGAAGATTTGCAGACCTCTTGGACGCTAAATATTTACGGACCACATTACAGATCTGGGTCATATGGTAAGAATGTAATTATTTCAAAATGACTTTTCAATAAACACAGAGCTGATTTAAGTAAATCTACTCAGTGCCAGTGGTGAGTAAAACCACAACGCTGACTTTCTGCTACCACCATCAACCAACCAATAAAGAAACCATTTTTTAAAGGAGAAAGAAATTATCTATGACTAGATTTTTATTTTTCATAGGAGCTCACTTTCTAACCTTTTGTAGTCTGGCCTCTTTCCCCACCACATGACAGAAAGAGATCCTTTGAAGTCACCAGTGGTCAGATTCAATGGGATAGACTCTGGTGGTTTTCTTTGTGCCTCACTTCTCTGCAGCTGTGACCTTGAGTACACAAAGATTTTCTAAACAAGATACAAAAACTGCATTAAATTAGGAACTCTGTGCCATGGGATATCATGAAGAATCTGAAAGTTAAGGTCACCAACCGGGAGAAGAAATTTCTAAAATACATACCCAATAAGTTTTTATATATACACAACTATATATATATATAATTATAAACATATATATGTTTATATATAATTATATATATGCATATATGTTTGTATATGTTTATATATATAAACATATATATATATAATTTTTTTCCAACAAGAAAAAGATACACAAACCAGTAGGGAAATAGGCAAGAGACTTGAACTGGCAATTGACCAAAAATTGTATCAAATAAATATATGAAAACATGCTCAACCTTAAAGTCATCAGGGAAATGCAAATTAAAACCAATGAGACCCGTTACAAATCCACCAGAATGGTTAAAATTAAATCAATTATGCCAATTAACTATCCAATTAGATAAACTATAGCAAGTGTTGGAAACAATGTAAAGTGCCTGGAACTCTCACGCACTGTTGGCTGGAGTTCAAATTAAAAACTACTTTGGAAAACGGTTCAGAGGTATTTATCACAGTTGAAAATATGCACTAATTCCATTCGTAGCTTTATATCCAACAGAAATGCATACATGTGTTTACCAAAATACATTTGGATGAATGTCCTTAGCATTATTTTATTTATAACAGCCCCAAACTCTAAACCACCCACATGTCCATTTATAGAATAATGGATACACTGTGTTACATTCACAAAATGGAATACTGTACAATAATGGAAAAGAGAAAACTAGTTATCTGCATTCAACATGGCTGAATCTTACAGACATCATAAGGAGCAGAGGAAGCCAGACACATAGATACATATTCTGTGATTACATTTATATAAAGAGAGAAAGCAGGCAAAAACTAATCTATAGTGTTTAAATTCAGGAAAATGTTTGTCTATCTGCCTTTCTCAGATAAAATCATTATTAATAGGCTGGTAGGTTACCTCTTAAGACTTTAATTTTTAAAATACTCTCAATACTTAGAAACTGCACTAGAGTTACTTTATTTTTTTTAAAGATTTTTTTTTATTCATATGAGAGAGAGAGAGAGTGAGCACAAGCAGGGGGAGCATCAGAGGGAGAAGGAGAAGCAGGCTCCCCACTGAGCAGGGAGCCTGGTGTGGGGCTCCATCCTAGGACCCTGAGATCATGACCTGAGCGGAAGGCAGAGGCTTAACCCACTGAGCCACCCAGCCGCCCCAAACTAAAGGTATTCTAATAACAGGGGGAAGTATTGTAACTATTGGGGTTTTTTTGCTACTTCGTTATGAAAGTTTTCGAATGCACACAGAAGTAGAGGATACCATGATGACCTCTGATTGATGGTCGCCCACATCTGACGGTTGCTCCGAGTTGCTTCTGCGGTATTTTCCAGTGCTGACTCTGAAGCAAGCCCAGGCTCCGTGACCTTTCACCCCCAGATACTTCATTAAGAGTCTCAACTACTAGAGGACATTTTCCTGGAGGATCCCACTCCTATAATTAGCAGACAAGTTAAACAATCATCTCACTAATACCGCCTGATACCCCGAACGCTGGCGATTTCCGCGGCGGTCCCTGTGCGCGGCCGCTTACCGCGGGCGGTCGCAGCCGCTTCTGCGGAGCTAAGAGGAGGGCCAGGCCAGGGGAGTTTGGCGGCGGGGGGGGTGGGGGTGGGTGGGGGGGGATGGTATTTCTTTCCTCGATTTTGACACATGAACTTTTCTGTACGTTATTATAATTTTATCTCAACGCAAATATTTACTCAAGAATAGACAGAAAAAAAAGACAAGAAGCAGGTATAAAGCAAAAAACTCCCGGGGCTCCTCCTGGCCGGCTAGAGCCGCTTTGGGTCCGGCGGGATTCTGAAGGCCACGCCCCCCACGATTACCAACTCCTGTTGACCTGATCACACCCCAATCTGGGTGCTGGTGTGAAGGGACTGCATAGCTGTAATTAAGGTTACCTGCCTTAAAATAGGGAGGGTAGCCTGAATTAAGCAGGTGGGCCCAATCCAATCACTTGAGTCTTTAAAAGTAGAGAGATTTCCCTGCTCAGCTGGAAACGCAGGGAGCAGAGAAAGCACGAGGTGAGGCGGGAGGAGCGATTCTAGAGCAGAAGGGCCGGGACCGGCCGTCGCGGCGTCCCTGGCTGTGAAGAGAGGAAAGGAAGGAAAGGAAGGGAGGAAGGGAGTCTGTAGAAACGGAGAGCAACCGGTCAGAGGCAAGGAGACGGACATGCATTGTCCAACCCCATGGAGCTGAGTTCTGCCGGGACGGGGGGGATTCTGCCCCCCCCCTCCGCCCCCAGCAAGGCCTGCAGCCCTGCCTACATTTGCATTTCTGCTTTGGAAGACCCACACAACTTCTGGGCCTGCAGAGCGGAGGAAATAAATGTGAGTTGTTTTAAGCCACCACGTTGGTGCTACTTTGTTAGAGCAGAGATAGAAAGTGAGTCCACGCTTCAAGTTTCCTCCAGCCGCTGTGGGGTCCTCCCGGGTGCGGCCCCGGGCTGGGCCTGCAAAGCCCTTTCCCACCCAGGTTCCCCTGCACGGTTCCTTCGGGGTCCCCAGGACAGGTGCGCCCAGCCTTCGGCGCCCTCCCCGTCTGGTGCCTCCTGCCCCCCCCCCCGCTTCTCCCCACCTCTGCTGGCGCGGCCCCTCCTTCGGGCTGGCGGCAGCTTTTCTGATGAGCTGCTTCTCTCCCTTCCAGGCTGGGAATCTCTTTCGCCTACTACGGGGTCATCCTGGCCAGCGCCGAGCTGCTGGAGCGGGACCTGGTGTGTGGCTCGCGGTCCGAGTCCGAGGTGGCCGTAACCCTGCCGGACACAGAGGAGAGCCACAGCCCCTGCTACTGCCACATGTTTGCTCCCTCCGACTACAGGACCATGATTATCAGCACTGTTGGCGAAATTGCCTGTAAATACCGACCTCAGTGTTTCGGGTCCCTGTCAGTGTGGGGTGGGGTTCCCGGGGAGCCCTGTCCTAGACGTGGCTTCTGCCTGACCGAGCTGAGCAAATCCGCACACCTTGCTCACGTGTCTCCAGTGTAGACTGGCCTGGGGAGAAGTGTGCAGGAGGAGAGCTTTCAATTACTATATTCTATCAATTCTAAGATGCATTTCCCCCACCACCACTTGGAACGTCTCTGAAATCGAGATGTGTCTTAAAATGGCTCCTTAGGTTTCAGTTTGCAGCACTGTTTGCATTTTAGTGGACATACAATAATAGTACTTGAAAAGCGATGGCGCCCTGAATTTGATGATAAATAGTATAAACCATTTAAAATACAGACGTGGGGCACCTGGGGGGCTCAGTTGGTTAAGTGTCTGCCTTCAGCTCAGCCCATGATCCCAGGGTCCTGGAATCGAGCCCTGCATTTGGGCTCCCTGCTCAGAATGAGTCTGTTTCCTCTCCCTCTGCACCTCTGCCTGCTTGTGCCCAAGGCCCTCTAAAATAAATACAATCTTAAAAAAAAATACACATCTAGCAGGTTTGCAATTAACGATAGACCTACATGTTCTAAGAAGCATCTTGGGTGGAAAATACCCTTTCTATACACATCAGTGCTTGTCCTTCTTGGACCCACGAGGACAAAGCATGGGGAAGGGGTCGGGAGGTGGATGGCCATCCTTGGTAAATGCCACTTGCTCTCGAGGTTTCAGAAATTGTCATTGTCACTTGTTTTTTTAGTGAATCCTTTCAATATCCTGGGCATTAATTTCCTGGGAAGACGGCTGAGCCTTTCTATCACCATGGGATGCACAGCCTTATTCTTCCTTCTCCTCAACATTTGCACATCAAGGTATTTTTCTCTCTGATTGCTTGAAAATAATCTAGGTTTGTGCGGTGGGTTTAAGTTGTGGTTTCCTGACCCATAGCGCTCAGTGGGCATCGGGGCAAGCCCTTTCCCCTGGGGAGTAGTGAATGGGCCGCTGGTTTGACCGGAATGGTCTTTCCTGGCACCCACCATCCCCCTTCCACTGACCCGGCCCCACCTCCGCGCCCCCGGGTACAGGTGTAGCCTAGCGCTGGCGCAGTCATGCCGCCCACCAAGATACTTAGGATTTTTTCTTTTTTAATGCCAAGCTTCATAGAACCTCAGGGTTCTAGTTGTTTACCAAATTATCTGGACCACTGTTCCCTAGTTCAGAGAAATAGGTAACCTACCTGTGGGGTAAAAATTCATTTCACTCTCAATGTGCAATCCTAAGGTGTCCTCAATTGTAATCTCTATCATTCTGCAAACCGCATCCATTTGGGAGGGTGGCCGCAGAAGGTGTGCTAATCTGGGGTCCGGGCTGGAACGGCACACTTGGGGGAGCGGGAAGGACAGATAGGGAGGTGGGTTGAAGGTTGGGGTCCAGCATCAGGCCAGGTGAGGAACAGCACCTCCCCAGGCCCTGGTTACCCGGGGGCGTGTGTCAGCATCTGTGGTGCACAGCTGTGTGATGTGCGCACCTGTCAAGGCCATGGAAAGCCCTCCATGCTGCCTTTTCTAACTTCTCTGGCATCTTGTTCCCCAGCGCTGGCCTGATTGGCTTCCTCTTCGTGCTGAGGGCTTTGGTGGCAGCCAACTTCAACACCGTCTACATTTACACTGCTGAGGTCAGTTGCGGGCTGGTTACTCCAAGACACGCGAGGCGAGCTCCTTAGATTTCAGCAAACATAATAGTCTTTATAGCTCCATCCACGTCATTGCAAATGGCGATATTGCACTCTTCTTGGTGGCTGAATGATAATCCATTGTAGATCTAGACCACATCTTCTTTACTCATCCGTCACTGGACTTTTGGGCTCTTTCCATAATTTGGCTGTTGCACACATGGCTACGATAAACATTGGGGTGTACGTGCCCCCTCAAATTAGTATTTTTGCATTCTTTGGGTTAATACCTAGTAGAGGAATTGGTGGGTCATAGGGTAGTTCTATTTTTAACTTTTTGAGGAACCTCTATACTGTTTCCAGAATGACTCTACCAGGGTGCCTTCCCACTGACAATGTAGGAAGGTTCCCCTTTCTCCGCATCCTCCCCAACCCCTGTTGTTTCCTGTGTTGTTAATTTTAGACATTTTGACAGGTGTGCATTGGGAATCTCATTGTGGTTATGATTTGTGTTTCACTGATGAGTGTTGTTGAGTATCTTTTCATGGATCTATTGGCCATCTGTATGTCTTTGGAAAAATGTCTTTTCTGCCCCTTTTTTTTATTTTAAGATTTTAATTATTTGACAGTGAGAAAGAGATCACAAGTAGGCAGAGAGGCAGGCAGAGGGAGAGGGGGAAGCAGGCTCCCTGCTGAGCAGAGAGCCCAATGCGGGGCTTGATCCCAGGACCCTGAGATCATGACCTGAGCCCAAAGGCAGAGGCTTAACCCACTGAGCCACCCAGGTGCCCTGCTTCTGCCCATTTTTTAACTGGATTATTTTGGTTTGGGTGTTGAGTTTCATAAATTCTTCATATCTTTTGGATACTAACTCTTCATCAGGTATATTATCAGCATGTATCTTCTCTGATTCCGAAGATTGCCTTTTAGTTTGGTTGATTGCTTCCTTTGCTTGCAGAAGCTTTTTATTTTGATGTAGTCCCAATAGTTTATTTTTGCTTTTGTTTCTCTTGCCTCAGGGGACATATCTGGTAAAACATTGTTGATATGGCTGATATCAGAGAAGTGACTGCCTGTGTTCCCCAGTATTGTAAGTTTCCGGTCTCACACTTAGAGCTTGCATCCATTGTGAATTTTTTTGTGTGTATGGTGTAAGAAGTCCCATTTTCATTCTTCTGCATGTTGCTGTCCAGTTTTCCCAACACCATTTGTTGAAGAGGTGATTTTTTATTCCATTGTGTATTCCCTCCTGCTTTGTCGAAGATTAATTGATCATACAGTTGTGGGTTCATTTCTGGTTATTCTATTCTGTTCCATTGATCTATGTGTCTTTTTTTGTGCCAGTACCACACTGTCTTGATGATTACAGCTTTGTAGTGCTCCACAACCAGAATTGTGGTGCCTCCGGCTTTGCTTTTCTTTTTCAAGATTGCTTTGGCTATTTAGGGTCTTTTGTGGTTTCATACAAATTCTAGGATTATTTCATCTAGCTCTGTGAAAAATACCAGTGGTATTTTGATAGGGATTGCACTAAATGTGTAGATTGCTTTGGGTAATATAGACATTTTAACAATATTTGTTCTTCCAATCCATGAGCATGGAATATTTTTCTATTTCTTTGGGTCCTCTTCAATTTCTTTGACCAGTGTTTTATAGTTTTCAGAGTATAGGTCTTTCACTTCTTTGGTTAGGTTTATTCCTAGGTATCTAATGGTATTTGGTGCAGCTGAAAATGGGATCAATTCCTTGATTTCTCTTTCTGCTTCTTCATTATTGGTGTATAGAAATACACCAGATTTTTTTTTTTTTTTTTTTTTTATCCTACCACTTTACTGAATTTGTGTGTCAGTTCTAACAATTTTGTGGTGGAGTAGTTTGGGTTTTTTATAAAGAGTGTCATCTGCAAATAGTAAAAGTTTGACTTCTTCCTTGCCCAGTTGGATGCCTTTTATTTCTTTTTGCTGTCTGATTGGGGAGGCTAGGTTTTCTAGTAAGTACTACGTTAAGTAACAGTGGTGAGAGTGGATATTCCTATTGTCTATCTGATTGTAGAGGAAGAGCTCTCAATTTTCCTCATTGAGAATGATAGTAGCTGTGGTTTTTTCTTAAATGGCCTTGCTTGTTGAGGTATGTTCCTGCTAACCCAGCTTTGTTGAGGGTTTTTATCATGAATGGATGTTGAAAGGATCATATGGTTCTTATTCTATTAATGTGGTGTGTATATCCTGGTGATTGATGTGCAGATGCTGAACCACCCTTGCAGCCCAGGAATAAATTGCATTTGGTAGTGATGGATGAATCTTTTAATGTACTGTTGGATTCCATTTGCTACTAGTTTATTGAGAATTTTGCACCTGTGTTCATCAGGGATCTTGGCCTGTAGTTTTGTTATTTGGTGAATGAAATCTTTATCTGGTTTTGCTATCAGAATAATTGAACTCATGGAATGAATTTGGAAGTTTTCCTTCTATTTATTTCTGTTTCTTGGAATAGTTTGAGAAGAATGTGTATTAACTTTTCTTTAAATGTTGGTAGAATTTACCCGTGAAACCATCTGACCTGGATTTTGCCTTGTTGGGAGATATTCAATTCCTGATTCAATTTTTTGTTGACTATCGGTCTGTTCAAGTTTTCTGTTTCTTCCTGTTTCACTTTTGGTGAAGTTTCTTCTAGAAAATTTAACTTCTAGAAAGCTAAACTTTCTAGAAGTTTACCCATTTCTTCCAGGTTGTTCAATTTGTTGACATAGAGTTTTTCATAATACTGTCTTTTTATTGTTTATATTTCTGTGGTGTTGGTTGTTACTTCTCCTCTCTCATTTGTGATTTTTGTGTCCTTTCTCTTTTCTTTCTGATAAATCTGGCTTGAGGGGTATATCAATTTTTTTCCCCCCTAAAGAACCAGCTGCTGGTTTCAATGATCTGTTGTTTGTTTGTTTTTAGTTTATCATTCATTTCTGCTCTAATCTTTATTATTTCCCTCCTTCTGCTTGCTTCAGGCTTCATTTTTCTTTTTCTAGCTCCTTTAGGTATAAGGTTAGGTTGTTGGAGATTTTTCTTACTGCTTGAGGTGGGCCTGTATTGCTATATACTTCCCTCTTAGGATCACTTTTGCTGCATCCCAAAGGTTTTGCACCATTGTGTTTTCATTTTCATTTGTTTCCATGTATTTTTAAATTTCTTTTTTGATTTCCTGCTTGACCCATTCATTGTTTACTAGCATGTTGTTTAACCTGCACATATTTGTGGTATTTCCAAATTTTTTCTGTGGTTGACTTCAAGTTTCATAGAGTTGGGAGCAGAAAATATGCAAGGTATGATCTCAATCTTTTTGTACTTGTTGAGGCCTGATTGTGACGTAGTATGTGGTCTATTCAGAATGTTCTTTGTGCACTCGAAAAAGTGTATTCTGCTTTAGGATGGAATGTTCTGAATATATTTGTTGAGTCCTTTTGGTCCAGCGTGTCATTCAAAGCCACTGTTTCCTTGTTGATTTTCTTCTTAGATGATCTGTCCTTTGATGTAAGTGAGGTGTTAAAGTCTCCTGCTATTACTGTATTATCATCAGTGAATTTCTTTGTAATTGTTTTATATATTTGGGTGCTCCCACTTTGGCGGCATAGATATTTACAGTTGTTAGATCTTCTTGTTAGACCTCTTTATTATGGCATGATGCCCTTCGTCTTTCTTTACAGTCTTTGGTTTAAAATCTAGTTTGTCTGACATAAATATTGCTACTCTGACTTTCTTTTGACATTCATTTGCATGATAAATATTTTTCCATCCCTCACTTTCAATCTGCAGGTGTCTTTAGGTCTAAATTATGTCTCTTACGGGCAGCATATAGATGAGTCTTGTTTTTGTATCCATTCTGACACCCTGTCTTTTGATTGGAGCATTTAGTCCATTTACATTCAGGGTAATTTTGATACATGTTTAGTGTCATCTTATTGTTCTGTGGTTGTATCTGGAGTTTTTCTGTTCTTTGTTGCTTTTGGTCTCTCCACTCAGAGTCCCCTTCAATATTGCTTACAGGACTGGTTTAGTGGTCATGAACTTCTTTAGTTTTTGTTTGTTTGGGAAATGCTTTATCTCTCCTTCTATTCGGAATGATGGCCTTGCTGAATAGAGAATATTCTTGGCTGCAGATTTTTCCCACTCAGCACCTTGAATATATCATGCCACTCCTCTGGCTTGCCAAGTTTCTGTTAAGCAATCTGCAGCTAGATTTATGGGTCTTCCCTTGTAAGTTAGGAACTTCTTTTGTGTTGCTGCTTTTAGTATTTTTCCTTGATCACTGTATTTGCAAATTTAACTACAATATGCCTTGGTGTTGGCCTGCTCTTGATTTTGATGGGAATTCTCTGTGCCTCCTGGATCTGGATGCCTATTGCCTTCCTCAAATTAGGGAAGTTTTCAGCTACTAATTCCTTAAGTTTTATTAATTTTCACCTCCCTTTCTCTCTCTTCCTCTTCTAGGACTCTGTAGGATACTGATGATACTACATTTGATGGAGTCACTGAGTTTCCTAAGTCTATTCTTGTCCACAATTCTTCTTTTTCTCTTGTTCAGCTTCATTATTTTCTCTTTCATCGTCTATATCACTTACTCATTCCTCAGCGTCTCCAGCCTTGTTCAGTCTGTTTCTATTATCAGTTACTGCATTTTTCACTTCTGACTGATTCTTCAACTCTTTTATCTCTGTGGTAAGGGCCTCCCTGAAGTCTTCCATTCCTTTATAAAGCCCAACGAGTATCCTTAAAACTGTTGCTTCAAATTCTCCATCAGGCAGGCCACTTACATCTGTTCCACTTAGATTTGTGACCTCAAGCTTACCTGGTTTCATTTGGGAGGAATTCCTCCATCCTGGCACTCTCCGTTTTCTTCTGTGTTAGATGAGCCTGTTAGGTTTCCTACTCCTGAGAGTAATGGCTTTATGAGGAAGTGGTCCTCTGGTGTCTAGGGCTTGGGGCTTCAGGGAGTGTCTCTGGTGTATGCGGTGGGTACTCTGCTACTACTATGCTCTGGGTACTTGAGTTGTCCCTCAGGCCAGTCATCTGCAGAGGCTCCTTGGCTGCAGTGGGTGGTGTTTGGTCCTTGGCCAGAATGCGGTGGGTTTTAACTAGGAGTGCTCTGGTTTGCCTGTCAAATGAGACCTGAGGCTATTTTCACTAGAACTGAAGCCCTGCAGAACTCTCTGGTCAGGAGATGTGTGGGTGGGGGTTTCTGCTGGTCTTCGGGGGAAGGCCCCCACTGCACTGGGCCTGGGGAACACTTGCCTGAGGTGGGCAATCCCAGCAGAACACAGGGGAGAGGCTGCATTTGTCTTCATCTCAGGAAACATAGAAATCTGTTCAGCTTACAGATGGGGTCTGTTCAAGCCATTAAAGCCACAGAGAAAAATACTCTTCTCCCCATAGAGATAGAAATAGGAATTGATATATTTGTTCTGTGTAATCCAGTATGCTTCTAAAGTTACATTTGAAATATTCAACTTAACATATTTTGGAATAAATTCATTTAAAAGATCATTTCTAAGTAAATTTTTTTGATACTTGTTGTCTAAAAAAATCAAAGGTATGTACTTAAAGATGATTGTCTTCTATTATTCCACTCAGAATTGTCAAAACATGAACAAGAGATTTACTTTCTTTGCTCTGATATCATCACTATGTGTCTGAATCCATTGTTTTCAATTGTAGCTAGCAGCCTCATTTTTCAGAAAAAGAAAAAAGCTCCCGAAAAAGTCATTCCACTCCCAGACCTTCTTATAAAAATACAGCGATGTGTGCTGAGGTCAGACAGCTTCTTGACTTTGCATTGGACAGATGGTGCTTAACAAAATGTGACCGAGTAAGGAGGCTATGTGCTTTGCTTTAGTGAATGAATTAAAAACCATTGGTATTGTAGAGCTTTAAGAGAATTCTTGAGATTTGAAAAAAACATTCTTTTGTTAAAGCATTCTCCCTATAAATTGTTAAATACTATTTGCTTATTTATTAAAGTTCTGCCAGTTCTTAGAAGAATTTAGAGTTAAGGAAGTACAAATCAATGAAGTCTTATAGTAAACGTAAGAAAGTTGCATCGAGAAAGTAGATTATGGGAGCGCCTGGGTGGCTCAGTCAATTAAGTGTTACCTTTGGTTCAGGTCACGATCTCGGGGTCCTGGGATCGAGCCCCGCATCGGGCTCTCTGCTCAGAAGGGAGCCTACTTCCCCCCCACTCTATCTCTCTGCCTGCCTCTCTACCTACTTGTGATCTCTCTCTGTCAAGTAAATAAATAAAATCTTAAAAAAAAAAAAAAAAAAGTATTAGAGAGTGAGAGTGTGTGAGCATGGGTAAGAGGGGCAGAGGGAGAGTCTTTTTTTTAAGATTTTATTTTATTTTATTTTTAAGATTTTATTTATTTATTTGACAGAGAGAGAGATCACAAGTAGGCAGAGAGGCAGAGAGAGAGGGGGGAAGCAGGCTCCCTGCTGAGCAGAGAGCCCGATGCGGGGCTCAATCCCAGGACCCTGAGACCATGACCTGAGCCGAAGGCAGTCGCTCAACCAACTGAGCCACCCACGTGCCCCAAGATTTTATTTTTTTTTTTGAGAGAGAGAGGAAGAGTATGCCTGCCCAGGGGGAGAGGGAGAAGCAGACTCCTCACTGAGCAGAAAGCCTGACATGGGGCTCAATCCCAGGACTCCGAGATCATGACCTGAGCTGAAGACAATGTTTAATCGACTGTGCCACCCAGGCGCCCCTTCAGTAGGACCACTTTATATATTTATAGCTTTAAAATGCAAGTCTTGTGTTTGATTCCAGAACTTACCTGTTCGAAATTATACTTGGAATAGTCAAATATATTTTGGAATTTGGTCATTTAAAGGATAATTGCTAAGTGTTTATTTTTCTGATACTTTTGAAAATTCAATGTTGTGGTGCCTGAGAACATGAGTGTCCTGTATTTCATATCCTATGTATCTGCATAGACTATCTGGTATTTGCTACATTCCAAAGCCTGGCTGGGGGAGGAAGGGCAGGGGATTCAGGGAAAGTGGGAGCCCAAGCTAACTGATGCTTCCTGTGTTCCTCCAGGTCTACCCCACGATGATACGTGCTTTGGGGATGGGGACCAGTGGGTCCCTGTGTCGGATTGGAGCAATGGTGGCACCGTTTATATCCCAGGTACAGCCCAGGAGTCTCTGCTGGGGGGATGAGTCTAAAGGAGATGGGAAAAGTGGGATACTGGGTTCCTTCAAGTTAAAGGTTTATGTGGGGAATGTCTGTTGACGTAATGAGTATTCTCGAGGGGTTGTTTTCCCATTGTTTGGTGAATTTGGGTAGGGAAAGAGGCTGGGTAAATGTTTCCAGGCTTGTAGTTGGTTGAGAGCATGTATTTCATTTCATGCGCGGTTTGGATTTTGTTGGACATTGTTGCAGGAGGATGGAAAAGAAATGGGAGGACAGGGAGCTTGAGCAATTCGATAAGAGTGGGTTTGAACTCTGACCCTGCCCAGGAATGCAACTGAGAAACAGTGTGGAAGTGCAGGGAGCGTAAGTCTAGTGCTAGGGCAAACCAGGTACCGGGGCGAGTCCAGGGGTGGTCTGGACTCACGGATGGACCCCTGTTTCTGGAGGGAAACAGAGGCAGGTAGGGCGACCAATGTGGTCTTGTTTCCTCGGAAGGGCTGAACGCTGTCTGCACTGGTCCTTCCCTTTCGGCCACAGAAATGGAAATCCACCTGAGCTGGCTGCCCTGGGAGGGTCTGATCCAAGCTGTGGCGGCGATAGGGACCCAGGCCCTTTCTTCCTCTTGTCTGTCTGGGTCCGTGGTCACTCCTTCACCTTTCTGAGCATTCAGGATTTACTCACCTTTCCCTGAAGGCCAGTGTGCTCTGCTTGCCTGTGTACTTGGCCATCCCAGGAATCCTAAACGTGGATCCTTAGATCCAGCCTCCAGAAGACGTGGCTGCACTCTCTCTGCCTCCCAGAAAAAGGACCCTCACTAGCCAGGCCTGGCTGGATGTTCATACTTGAGCTCAATCAGCTGCGGCCAGGGGTCAAGGTTATCTACCAGTGCAGCTGGGGAAATGCAGTTTTCAAAGGAAGGGGGTTTTGTGGGCCGAGCAGACAGTCACGTGCATTTCCTATAATTTAACAACACATTTTGCTACCACTAGGCTGTTATCCATTTGTTTTTAACTATTTGGGGAGTGTTTTCCCCACTCACCTTCAGGAAAAACGAGGGCAGCTTTTGTCTAGTGATTATCAAAGTTTTTTGTACTGCTTTCACCATTTTCAGAAAAAAACCTAGTGGTAAAAGACAGAAGTAAGATATGAATCCTGTTTCCGGATGATCCAGCTATGGTAGTTTATTTTCCGAGCTTTAAGTAGAAATTGCATTTCTCTGTTTTTCAACCACTTGAAACCTGTCTTTTGGGCTTCGTGGGCATTTACCCTAGAGGCCACACAACTTTGTGAATCAGGACTTGGGAGTTTCTCCTGAGGAGTAGTGGGAGATAAGGGTTTTAAGCTGGTAAGTGATACGAATCAGTTTTGCATTTTTTTTTTTTTTTTTTTTTTAGGATTTTATTTATTTATTTGACAGAGATCACAAGTAGCCAGAGAGGCAGGTCAAGAGTGGGGGAGGGAAGCAGGCTCCCCACCAAGCAGAGAGCCCGGTGCGAGGCCCGATCTCAGGACCCCGAGACCAGACCCGAGCCGAAGGCAGAGACCCCAACCCACTGAGCCACCCAGGCGCCCCTCTCTCAGCTACTTTTGAATATACAATACAGTATTACTGTATTCACCATGCTGTACATTATGTCCCCAGGAATTATTTTATAACTGGAAGTTTGTATCTTTTGATGACTTTTATCCATTTTGCAACCCCCTGCTTCTGGCAACCACCTATCTGTTCTCCGTATCTGTGAGTTGGGGTTTTTTTTGAGTCCACACATTAATGACATCATATGGTATTTGTCTTTTTCTGTCTGGCTTATTTCATTTAACATAATGCCCTCAGGTCCATCCATGCTGTTGTAAGGGCTGGGATTTCTTCTTTAGCTGAATAATATTCCATTGTATATGTATACCATGTTCTTTCTAGCCGTTCATCAGTGGATACATGTTGTTTCCATGTCTTGGCTATTGTAAATAAGGCTTCAGTGTGCATGGGAGTACATATTTTTCTTCAAATTTGTGTTTTCAGTTCTTTCAGATAAATACCTAGAAGTGCTGGGTCACATCATAGTTCTGTTTTTCATGTTTTGAGGAACTTCCGTACTGGTGTTTATTGTGACTATCCCAATTTATATTCCCACCAACAGTAAACAAGTGTTCTGTTTTCTCTATATCTTTGCCAACTCTTCATTACTTGTCTTTTGTTTTATTTACTTGAGACGGAGAGAGAGCACAAGGAGGGCAGAGGGAGAGGGATTTTTAGGGCTTTTTGTTACTGAGTTATATGAATTCCTTATATATTTTGGCTATTAACCCCTTGTGACATATATGATTCGAAAATATTTTCTCCCATTTTGTTAGTTGTGTTTTCATTTTGTTGATGGTTTTCCTTTACTGTGCAGAAGCTTTTTAGTTTGTGGTCCCACTTGTTTATTTTTGCTTTTGTTTCCTTTCCTCTTGGTATCACATCCAAAAAAATTATCAAGTCTGCTTATGGTTTCCTCTAGGAGTTTTATGGGGTCTTAATGTTGAAATCTTCTACCAATTTTCAGTTGATTTTTATGTATGAGTTAAGATAGTAGGTCAGTTTGATTCTTTTGCATGTAGCTGTCCAATTTCCCCAACATCACTTAATGAAGAAACTCTCATTTCCAGTGTATATTCTTGGCTTCTTTGCTATAAATTAATTGACTACATATACAGGGGTTTATTTCTGGGCTCTTTATTCTGTTTTATTGATCTGTCTTTCTGTTCTTATGCCAATACCATACTGTCTCGGTTCCTATAGCTTTGTAATCTTGTTCGAAATCAGCAAATGTGATGATGCTTCCAGCTTTGTTTTTTCTTAAGATTGCTTTGGCTATTTGGAGTCTTCTATGGTTCTCTATGAGTTTTAGGATTGTTTGTTCTATTTCTGTGAAAAAAGTTCCATTAGAATTTTTTTAGAGATTACACTGAATCTGTAGATTACTTTGGGTAGTATGGACATGTAAAAATATTCTTCCAATTTATGAGCATGGAATATCTTTCCATTTGTGACTTCCATTTCTTTCATCAGTGTCTTGTAGTTTATATTTTATACATCTTTCACCTCCTTGGTTAAATTTATTCATAGGTATTTTTGATGTGATTATAAATGGGACCATTCTCTTAATTTTTCTTAAAATTTGTTAGTAGTGGGGTGCCTGGGTGGCTCAGTCGGTTGGACCTCTGCGCTCAGGTTGTGATCCTGGAATCCCAATATCAAGCCCTGCATCAGGCTCCCTGCTCCATGGGGAGTCTACCTTCTCCTCTGACCCTCATCCTGCTCATGGTCTCTCACTCTGTCTCTTTCTCTCTCTCTCTCTCAAATACATAAATAAATAAATAATCTTAAAAACAAATTTGTTAGTAGGATATAGAAACACAACATTTTTATATATTGATTTTGTATCCTGCAACTTCACTGAAGTCATTTATTCTAACATTTTTGGGTGACATCTTTAGTGTTTTCTGTATACCATATCATGTTTCTGCAAACAGTGACAGTTTTGCATTGTACGTTCGTTTTTTGCCCGTTATTTCTTTTTCTTGCTTAATTGCTCTGCCTAGCATTTCCAATACTGTGTTGAATAAAAGTGGGGAAAGTTGGTGTCCTTGTCTTATTCCTGATCTGAGAGGAAAAGCTTTTTATCTTTTCCCCATCGAGTATAATGTTAGTTGCAGCCTTGTCAAAGAAATGGCATTTATTATGTTGCAGTATGTTTCCTCCATACCCACTTGGTTGACAATTTATCATAAATGGATGTTGAATTTTGTCAAATGGTTTTTCTACATCTTTTGAGGTAATCAATGTTTGTATTCATTTTGTTTAATGTAGTATATCACCTTGATTTGTGGATGTTAAACCGTCTCTTCATCCCTAGAATAAATCTCACTTGATTATAATGTATGATCTTTTTAACATATTGAATTTGGTTTGTTAATATTTTGTGGAGGATTTTTGCATCTATGTCCATTAGAGGTATTGGCCTATTGTTTTTCTTGGAACATCCTTGTCTGGTTTTGGAATCAGGGTAACGCTGGCCTTGTAAAACGCGTTTGGAAGTGTTCTCTCTTCTTCTGTGTCTTGAAGGAATTTAAGAAGGATTGGTATTAATTCTTTAAATGTTCGGTAGAATTCACCAGTGAAGCTGTCTGGTCCTGGACTTTGGTTTGTTGGGAAGTTTTTGATAACTGAGTCAGTCTCCTTACTAGTAATTGGTCTATTCAGATTTTCTATTTCTTCATGATTCAGTCTTAGTAGATTGTATGTTTTGAGGAATTTATCCCTTTCTTCTAGGTTATCCAAGTTGTTGGCATATGATTGTTCATACCAGTCTTTTATGATCTTTCATATTTCTGTAGTATCAATTATAACATTTCCTCTTTTTTTCCCTAAGATTTTATTTATTTATTTGACAGTGAGAGAGCACGAACAGGGGGAATGGCAGAGGGAGAGGGAGAAGCAGGCTTCCCCCGAGCAGGGAGCCTGACGTGGGCCTCCATCGTAGGACCCTGGGATTGTGACCCGAGCCAACAAAAGGCAGATGCTTAAATGACTGAGCCACGCAGGTGCCCTCTTCCTTTTTTTTTTTTTTTTTTAAGGTTTTGTTTGTAACATTTCCTCTTTCATTTCTGATTTAATTTGAATCCTTTCTCTTCTTTTCTTGGTGAGTCTAGCTAAAGGTTTGTCAATTTTTTTTAAAGTAGCTCTTAGTTTGGGGCACCTGGGTGGCTCAGTGGGTTAAAGCCTCTGCCTTCGGCTCAGGTCATGATCTCAGGACCTGGGATGGAGTCCCACGTCAGGCTCTCTGCTCAGTGGGGAGCCTGCTTCCCCCTCTCTCTGCCTGCCTCTCTGTGAATTTGTGATCTCTCTCTCTCTGTCAAATAAAATCTTTAAAGAAAATTTAAAAAAATAAAAATAAAAAAATAAAAGGCTGAAATCTTAAAAAAAAAATAGCTCTTAGTTTGATCTTTTCTATTGTCTTTTTAGTCTCTGTTTCATTTATTTCCACTTTGATCTTTGTTACTTCCTTCTACTAACTTCAGCTTTGGTTTGTTCTTTTTTCTAGTTCCTTAAGGTATAAAGTTAAGTTTTTTAGTTGAGACCTTTCTTGTTTCTTGATATAAGCATTTATCACTATTAATGTCCTTGGAACTGCTTTTGCTGTATTCATAAGTTTGGGTATATTGTATTTTCATTTGTCTCAAGGTATCTTTTTATTTCTCCTTTGATTTGTTCTTTGACCCATTGGCTGTTGAGTAGCGTGTAGTTTAATCTCGACAATCTGTAAATTTTCCAATTTTCTTCTTACAATTGATTTCTAGTTTCATACTATTTGGGTCAGAAATGGTGCTTGATAGGATTTCAATCTTCTTAAATTTATTAAGGCTTGTTTTGTGACTTAACATATTATCCTGGAGAACATTCCATGTATGTTTGAGAAAAATTTGTATTCTCTTGCTTTTGGATGGCATCTTCTATATATATGTTAAGTTCATCTGGTCTAAGGTGTCATTTAAGTCTAATATTTTCTTATTGATTTTCTGCCTGGACAATCTATCTATCATCGAAGTGGGGTATTAAAGTCTCCTACTATTATTGTATTGCTGTCTGTTTCCTCCTTTGGTCTGTTAATACTTTGTATATTTAGGTGCTCCTATGGTGAGTATGTCCATATTTACAAATGTTATATCCTTTCATTGGATTGATCCCTTTATCATTATGTAATTATGTCTCTTTATCTCTTATCATAGTCTTAGTTTTAAAGTCTGTTTTGTTTGATAAAATAGAGGTACCACAGCTTTCTTTTAGTTTCTCTTTTCATGGAAGATCTTTTTCTATCCCTTCACTTTCAGTCTCTTTGTCTACACTTGTGAAAGGAGTCTCTTGTAGAGAACATACAGAGGGTTCTTGTTTTCTTATCCATGCATTTGAAGTAATGACTGATGCATATGCACTTATTACCCTTTTGTTCATTGTTTTCTGGCTTTGTTCCTTCTTATTCTTCTCTTGATTTCCCTTTGTGATTTGATCATTATCTGTACTGGTAGGCTTGGATTCTTTATCTTTTGTGTATCTACTCTAGGTTATTGCTGTGTGACTTAGGAGGCTTATGTAAGACTTCTTACAGATAGAACAGATATAAAGTTAGTAAAGGGAAGGAAATAACGAAGATCGAAGTGGAAATAAATGAAATAGAGACTAAAAAGACCGTAGAAAATATCAATGAAACTAAGAGCTATTAAAAAGGACAAATCTTTAGCTAGGCTCACTAAGAAGCTTAAGTTGATAATTTAAATTTGAACTCATTACTCCCCTCCACATTCTGTATTTGATATCACAGTTAACATTTTTTTTTAAACATTTTTATTATTTATTTGTCAGAGATAGAGAGAAAGCAAGCACAAGCAGGGGGAGCGGCAGGCAGCGAGAGAAGCAGGATCCCTGCCGAGCAGGGAGCCCGATGCGGGACTCACTCCCAGGACCCTGGGATCATGACCTGAGCCGAAGGCAGCGGCTTAACCGACTGAGCCACCCAGGCGTCCCCAGTTAACATCTTTTTGTCCTAAGTATCCATTAACAAATTGTTGTAGTTGCTTTTACTACTTTAGAGTGGGCAGAGGGGGAGGGCGAAGCTGCTGTCTGCTGGTATCCATCTCTCCAGGCATTGTAGTCAGCCCCTAAATGCTGAAAAAGCAGCCAGCCCCTCAGGCCACAGCTTGAAGATAAACGAATAGACGTCTTTCACGGTGTTTCAGTCCGCTGTGTTGCACTGTGCTCTGGGGGGTGAGGGGGTGCGTGGGGTGGCAGAGTGCAG
>CM052806.1:79380699-79484363 GCA_028533885.1 Nasua narica | reverse complement strand
TATTTCCGTAGATTCCTACTTGTGTGTTCAAGTAGATGCTTGCCGGTCAGGGAGATGCTTTAAGATAAGCAGACAGGCCTCTTTCATAAAAAGACTGCATGTATTTGACTGGCTGCCTCTGCGCTGGACCCTGGCTGGGGAGGGGGTGGGGTGGGGCTGGGGGGTAGTAGTTGGCCAGGTAATTGCATGTGAGCCCTTTAAGAACGGTTTCCCGGTTTTCTGGGGCTGTGGAGATCTCATGGACACAAACACATTGGCTTTCAAAGCTAGATGTTGTAGGTAGGGGCTCATCTCTCTGGTGCACGTCTTAGAAGTTGGGGTGTCAGATGTGGGATTCAAATCCATGGCTTCTTGAGGGGAAGCTTGGAGTTCTAAGTTCCTTCCTGATCGTGATGGCTGCACCAGGAGTGAGGTTTAGGGTAAGATTGTGTCAGCCTCTCCTACTGTTTTTTTTTTTTTAAAGATTTTATTTATTTATTTATTAGGAAAGAGAGCGAGTGAGAGAGAGCATGAGAAGGGAGAAGGTCAGAGTGAGAAGCAGACTCCCCATGGAGCTGGGAGCCCGATGTGGGACTCGATCCCGGGACTCCGGGATCATGACCTGAGCCGAAGGCAGTTGCTCAACCAACTGCGCCACCCAGGCGCCCACCTCTCCTACTGTTTTGATGTGGGTTTTTCTTCTTGTTTGCCCTATCTGTAGAAGTTGCTCAGCTAGTTTTTGGATTTCTTTCAGGGGAGATGATTTCGTATATACCTGTAGATTCATTTATTTATTTGACAGGGAGGGAGAGATCACAAGCAGGCAGAGAGGCAGACAGAGAGAGGGGGGGAAGCAGGCTCCCTGCTGAGCAGAGAGCCCGATGCGGGGCTCGATCCCAGGACCCTGAGAGCACGACCTGAGCCGAAGGCAGAGGCTTGAACCCACTGAGCCACCCAGGCCCCCTATACCTGTAAATTCAACCTGTCCATGAAAGGAGGTGAGTTTAGGGTCCTCCTGTGTTGCCATCTTGAACAGAAACTTTCATATACTTTTTATAGGCTACTTTCTGCATGCAGCAATATGTTGGCGATATTTTTCGTATCAGTAAAAAGTCAAGCCCTCTATTCATGCTGAAAAATATATTATCGTATGTATATTCCAAAAGTAACTTTTCAGTTACTTTATCAGTTCTATGTTGTTAAAAGTCTAGACTACTTGATACTGTTCTATCATAAATAACAGTAATGAGCAGCCTTGCACTTACGTTTTTATCCAGCTATGCAACTACCTCTTTAGGATAAATTCCTTAAAAATTGGATTGGTAGGTAGGTCAAGGGGTCTGCCTATTTTCCATTTCAATACATTGTGCTAACACTCTCTTTGGGAAGGTTGTACTAGTGAGGAAGGTCTTGCTGCTTCACTTTGTTAACTGGTTTTGTTAGTCTTTGCTGCTGTATTTGCAAGTCTCACTGGCAGTAAATGATATCTCTTTGTCATTGTAATTAGTCTTTCTTTGGTGAGTAATGAGACTGAATGTTCCTTTCACATTTTAATTGGGTTTTTTATCTTTTTTAGCTTGTCCATGCGGGGTCTTTCCCATTTTTCTTTAAAACATTGATTTGTGAGAATACTTTGTGTGTGTGAGAATCCTTTTTATGTATAAAGGATTTCAACCATTTTTCTGACATATTGCAAATATTGCCCCAATTTTCCATTTGTCTTTCATTCTTGTTTCTGTTCTCCTTGCTTTGTAAGTTCATAGACCCTCATGTTTACCGATGTTTTCTTTACAACTTCTGTGGTCTGTGATTAGGATTATGAAAATAGACCTCTTTCTTCCAATCCTTTGTAGCCTTCTCTTTTTTTGGGGGGGAGAGGATATATAAGCATTTTATTGAAGTATAACATATAAAAGCATACAGATCCTAAGTGTACAACTTAATCAGCCTTCGTGAAAGCATCCCAGATGCTCACCCAGAAACTGCAGTAGAAGGCCGAATGTGATTTCCTAATTGGTGGACCAGTGGTCCCTACACACTTGATTTAATAACCCTTTTTTTTACTCCTGAGTTAGAAATGTCTGTTTGCTTACATTTCCACAATTACTTGTTCTATTTCTAGCCTCGCTATTTTAGTCCATTGATCCTTCTGGTTTCCTCATTGTCCTATTCTTCTGGTTAGTTGAATGATATTTATAGTACATTTTCAAAACGGGCTGCCTAAGCCCCACCTCATTGTTCTTTCTCAGAGAAGCCTCAGAGCCTCCCCTGTCTGTCCAAATCCTATTAAGATTTTAACTCTTAATTCATTAAATATATACGTTAATTTAGGAAAAGTGACTTTTTCCCTAATATTATCTTCGTAAGAGCAGAGTTCATCTCCAATTGTTCAATGTTTGTTCTATGCTCCTTGCTGACATTTTACTGTTTTGAAGAGATCCTGAATATCTTGTTCAGTGTATTAAGTGTATTCTTAGACATTTTAAGGCTTTTCATTGTTGTTGTGAATAGATTATTTTCTTACATTATAAGTTCTAGTCTCACAGTTTGAGTGAGTTGTATTTGGAAAGGCTAGTGTTTGGCTGTTGATTTGCCCACAGCCAGCTCATCGAACTCATTCCTCATTGTTTTTCATCTGAGCCTTTTGAGTTTTTCAGGTTTATAGTCACATCTGTCTTGGGATTTCAATCCATCCCTCCAGGTGGCACCCTTCCAGTCAACATTTTAATGTGTCAAAGATTCCATAGCTTACATGTGATAAACTGACCCCCATTGGTTTTCCTTCCTCTTCTTCCCAGCCCAACTACTTAAGCGGGTTCCTTCCCCTCACTGTCCTGACTTCCTCTCCCCAGAGACACCCCACCCCACAAACCCAGCTGCAGCCCCCCCTGTTCCACCCCAATGATTCTTTTTTTTTTTTTAAAGATTTTATTTATTTATTTGAGAGACACGCCCCAATGATTCTTGATAGCATCTCTGATGACCTCCACGCCTAAACCTAAACCTTGTTTTCATCTCCCATGCTGACCTCTCCCTTACTGTAAGGACTGATGGTCATGTCCTCATTTTCTGTCACCTTCTCGGGGCATCCATCACCTGACATACTCGTGGGTTTCCTCCTGCATCTCTGGTTGTTCCTTCCCCGTCTCCTTACGGTTTATCTTCCTCTCTCTCTCTCTCTCTCTCTCTTTTTTTTTCCTATTGTTGGGGATTCTTAGTGCTCAATTTTAGACCCTCACTTTTTTATGTTAGTCTCCATGTAGGGGATTTCACCCATTTTTTATTATTTTAATTACCAATTTTATGCTCACGACTCCCAACTTTGTATCCTTGGACTAGGCCTTACTTAGCTCCAGATTCATGTATCTAGTTGCTTCCTTGGCATTTCCACTCGAATGTCTCAAGATCATCTTAAATCCAGCATGTTCAATGTCCTCTTCCAGTCCCCATCACTATCCAAACTGGGGTTGTCTTTTTCCTCTCTCTTCTCCCTCCTCATCCTAGTCAATCCCCAACCACACAGATTTACCCTCCTAGTGTAAGTCTTGCGTCATCCACTTTTCCTCCTTTCTCCCCACTGGCACCACTCTGGTTCAAATTACCCTAGCCTCTCACTGAGCTGCCAAGAGAACATCCTGACCGCTTTCCTTTGGTAAGCTCTTATTCTCCTTTAACTTCTCCTCCTCCCAGTATTCGTGCAGATCTATGTTGTTCTTGTGCTTATAATCCTTTGTTGTCTTGCCCTTGCCTTTCTTTGTAAGTGAAGACCCAAATCCTCAACTGGGTTTATTAGGGCCCCACCAATGAGGCTCCCACCTTGTGCTCTTACTCATTTGCTTAGCCATAAACAGTCTGCTTCTTGTAGTTGATTATCCCAGTTACCACCTTCTGGGATTCTCTCACTTTTTATTCCCTTGGACTGGAAACCCTCTTCCTTCCACCCTTTTCCATCTCTAGTTAGCTATGATTAACACTCTGCTCAGGGAAGTCCTCCTGAGGCCTTAAACTGAGCCCAGTCTCCTTGCTGTGACCTCCGTGTGAGCTCTTACACTGCCTTGAAATTTTCCTTCGTATTGATTATCAGATTGTAATTGCTGATTTCTTTGCTGGGCTAGTCAAAATCCGTCTCTTCCAGTCCTTGAAGCCCTGTGAGGACAAGGATATGGGCATGTTTTGCTCATTTTTGTATTTCTCCTTCTCCAGTGCCCGACATAGAGTGGGCATTGAAACTTTTTGTGAATGCTTTTTGTTTTCTAGATAGAAAATGAATTTTTTGTTTAAAGTAATCTCTATACCCATGTGGGGCTTGACCTCATGACCCCAAGATCAAGAGTCACACACTCCTCTGAGCCAGCTAGGGACCCTGAATATTTTTTATCTTGATTTTATTATATCCAAGTATTCTACTGAAATAGCTTGAGTCAGTTTGGGTCCTTGGAAAAGCAGATGCTAACAATTGCACATGTAAGAGATTGGTTGGGAAAGAGCTGGCAGGATAAATGAGAGGGGGAGCAGGAGTGGGCAGGGAAACCTCCCAGCTATGGTGCAAGTGACAGCAGTGAGGGTCCCATTAGCCGGTGTGTTTTACTGTGTTAGTGAACCACGAGGGTTGTATCTACCAGTATTTTATTTATAATTTTTGAGTCAACACTTACACATGAGAGGGAAGTTGGGTTTTTGTGTGTATTTGTTAGGTTTTGCAGACACTGTCATCCTGGTTTCATAAAACAGAAATTGGAAGCTTTTCTTTCCCTGGATCCTTCCTTGGAAATTCAAAAGAACTGATCTGTGAAAGTGAATCCTGGCACTTTTGAGGATGCACTCACTATCTATCTATTTATTTATTCATTTATTTAAAGATTTTATTTTGTTTATTTGACAGAGATCACAAGTAGGTAGAGGCAGGCAGAGAGAGAGGGGGAAGCAGGCTCCCTGCTGAGCAGAGAGCCCAATGCGGGGCTGATCCCAGGACCCTGAGATCACAACCCGAGCCAAAGGCAGAGGCTTTAACCCACTGAGCCCCCCAGGCGCCCCAAAGATGCACTTTTTGGACACTAGGTTTTTCTGTTGTTTTGGTTCTTTTTTTTTTATCTTGAGTAAATGTCAGGAAAAGTTTTTATTGAATATTTATGCAAATTTCTTAACAAAGAACTCTGGGGAGTAATCTGTTTTTTTTTTTTTTCATTTCCTTGGTGTTAGTGATTATTTCCTCTTACATTTTTCATTCTATACATGTATATATTTCCACTATAATTCATAATTTATCAAGTCCATTTGTTTCTGATTTGTAACTTATTCATTTAGGCTTGTTTTTTTATTAACTTTCGACACTAGTTTCTCATGTACTTCTTGAGTCAGATGTATAGTTCAGGGTTTTTCTTTTTTATTCACAAGGCTTACCATCATTTTTAGATACATACATCTTTGAAGATCTTATTTGAGAGAGCAAGCACACGGGCAGGGGGAGGAGCGGCAGGCAGAGGGAGAAGCAGACTCCCTGCTGAGTGGGGACCCTGATGTGGGACTCAATCCCAGCACCCTGGAATCATGACTGGAGCTGAAGGGAGATGCTTAACTGACTGAGCCAGCCAGATGCCCCTAGATATTTTTCTAGATATCAAAATATGCTTGTTACATAATTCCAAATACAGAAACGTATAACTGAGAAAGTGAAAATTCTCTATCACCAGAACTAACCACTGTATGTCTTAATAGTTTTCCGGCGTATTCTTCCAGATTCTTTTCTATGGATGTATTGTCTCTCTGGGTGTTGTATGTACCAGTAATATTTGTATGTATTCTATAGATGCGTGTATATATGTAGGTACACATACTTCCATGGTATGTGCATTGCCTATCTACATCTGTGTCCGTGTTATAGTCACCTGTGGAGAAGGATGGCACGCCCTCCATATTTTCATTGTTAAGTCGGGAATGATGATGCATACACACATCAACGGGGTGTGAAAAGGTCTTTTTACTTAATTACAGAGTTGAGGTCCCTGGGAGAGCAGGACAGCCCTCCCAAGCAGCTCCAAATTGACCTTGAGAGGGGAAGGCAAAGAGACTGGCTGGGGTTTTTATTGTGGCCGGGATAAGGGGTCCCACACCGGGGTGGCCACTTGTGTGGTGTGGATCTTTTGTTGGAACCCAGGCTCTCTTACCAGTTTAGAAGTTGCGGTAGAAGAAGAGGAGGGAAGGGTGAGGCTTAAGGGCTGGCAGCAAACATCAAGTGGAGTCCTGACTCCTTTTTGCACTATTTATGTCCATCTGTGTGCGTGTATATGTAGCTGGGCCCGTATGTAAACACACGCACCCCCCAACTGCCCATCTAGCCACACATATCTGCATATTGCAGCTGCCTTCACATTGATAACCTTTTTATGTTAGTAAACGTAGATTAACCTCATTCTTTCAAGTAAGTGCATGGATTTCCATTGCCTGGATGTGCCATAATTAGCTGTTATTTGGTGGATGAATAAATCATTTGTGTTCTTTCTGCTTTTACAAACGATGGCACCCTGACCATTATGCACACACCTTTGTATGTGGGCAACTATATTGGCCATTCGATAGCACTGAGCTCTTTCATGTTATAGATACTGTATAAATCAAGGTCTCACATTCTTTGAAGTTACATTCTCGTGGAGAACGGACAAGGGACAGATGGTTTACTAATATGTTAGTATAATTAATGCTATGTACACATAGGAAACAGAGAAAGGAGATGGTGATGGGGGTGGTCTGCTAGCTAAGATGGTTGGGGAGCCTCCCTCTCCCCGCAAAAGGGCAGACGATGTGGGGATGACTACAGAACACGTCTGATTGAAAAAGCATGATTTTGTAGAAAAAGTCTGTTGGATGATTTTTAAGTCAAAATGTGTATGTATCTTAAATTATGAGGGATCTTGTCAAACTGTTTCCTCTAAAAAAAAATACTCCTTGATAGAACATTAACTTTTTTTTTTCTAAAGACTTATTTATTTTTATTTTTTTTAAAGATTTTATTTATTTGACAGGGAGGAGAGATCACAGGTAGGCAGAGAGGCAGGCAGAGGGAGAGGGGGAAGCAGGCTCCCCGCTGAGCAGAGAGCCTGATGCGGGGCTCGATCCCAGGACCCTGAGATCAGGACCTGCGCCCAAGGCAGAGGCTTGAACCCACGAGCCACCCAGGTGCCCCAAGACTTACTCATTTTTAGAGAGGCAGTGAGGGAACACGAGGGGAGGGGCAGAGGGAGAGGGAGAGAATCCCAAGCAGACTTTGTGCTAAGTGTGGAGCCTGACCTGGGGCACAGAGCCCCATGTGGGGCTCAATCCCAGGACCCTGAGATGATGGATCTGAGTTGAAACCTAGGGTGGGGCACTTTGACTGAACCACCCAGGGGCCCATACGCTTAAGCATCTGTGTTCTTTCCTTCCTCATCAAAAAGGATGGTAAATTTTTTTAATCTTTCAATGTGGTATACAATAAATTATAACTTAATTTGTACTTTGTTCATTATTAGTAAAGCCGAGCATCTTTCATAGGTTTATTATACATTTGAATTTTTTTTGACAAATTGCTTATTTATGTGATTAGCAACTCTCCTACAAGCAATTAGCCATTATTATGCTAGATATTTTTTTCAATGTTTGTAGTTTGTCTTTTGATTTCAAAATCAAATTTTTTGGCATATAAAATGTAAAATTATGATGTCATCAATTTACCAAGCATTCTCACTTAAGGAGCTAGTGTTTTGTGTCATGCTTAGTGGCCTGCATCATTCATGCATCCATTATTTCTAAAAAGACACAGCAAGTTCAAAGGCTGAATTTCAGTGTTTGATCTAAAACATTCAGGTGCCTGGGTGGCTCAGGTCATGATCCTGGGGTTCCGGGATCGAGTCCAGCATCAAGCTCCCAGCTCCTCGGGGAGTCTGCTTCTCCCTCTGACCTTCTCTCCTCTCATGCTCTCTCTCACTGTCTCTCTCTCAAATAAATAAAATCTTTAAAAAAGAAAACATTAAATTCTTTGATCTTTTCACAATTTGTTTATGCTTAAGGCCTGATGTAAGAATTCAGCTTTTAAAAGCAACAAAACAATGCCTAGCTGGTTGTTTCCAGGCCATTAATCATCCTTTTGTCTGGCTCCTCTCAATCGATTACCATGCCGCTAATTATAATAAGCCCAATTTCCATACTTAGATATATTTTGTAATTCATTGTTTTACAGATCTATTTTGGCACCAGCATCATACTGCTAATGATTAGAACTTTATTGCCACTTAGGCTAATAACTTCCATCAAATTCTCTGCACCTGAATATGTTTCCAGAAGTTCCCTGATTTTTCTTATATGTTCATTCTTTCAAATTAACCTTAAAATCAATTTTGTACCCAAAACTGACTCAAAATTTTTATTTTTAAAAAAGATTTATTTATTAGATCACAAGCAGGCGGGGCGGGGGGAAGCAGGCTCCCCGCTGAGAGCCCGATGTGGGGCTCGATCCCAGGACCCTGAGATCATGACCCGAGCCGAAGGCAGAGGCTTTAACCCACTGAGACACCCAGGGGCCCCTTGACTCAAAAATCTTGCTGGGTTTTTTTATTTCCTGCTGGGATTTTGATTGAGAATTCATTAGAATTAGATTATTTTGAGTACACTTTCACAATATTTTTCTAAGAACTAAATAGACTTATTCAATTTTACATATTCTTTATAATTTTTCTTCATATATAGCATATACTTATTTATTCGTAAGTATTTTACTTTTGTCCCTATCAGCTGTGTCCCACAAATTTAATATATATATATATATTTTATGATTTTATTTGAGAGAATGAGAGCATGAGCAGGGGTAGGGGCAGAGGGAAAAGCAGAACTCCTGCTGAGCAGGGAGCCTAATGCGGGCTCCATCCCAGGACTCCAGGATCATGACCTGAGCTGAAGGCAGTTGCTCAACCAACTGAGCCACCCAGGCGCCCCTGTATTTTCGTTGTTTTTATTTTTCATGAGGTTTTGACTCCTGGATTTTAGAAGTATGTGGAGATGTTGCTGTTTTATTTCCAGTGGATACTCTTTTAGTCAGGATATATTCTAGGATTTTAAATATATACTTTTTAAAGATTTAAGTAATCTCTATACTCAAATGTATACTCAACCCTGAGATCGAGTTGCATGCTCTACTGACTGAGCCAGCCAGGTGCCCCTAGGATTTGAAATCCTGTAAGGTTCATTTTATGCCTTCAGAACATGATCTATTTTGGTGAGTGTTCCATGGCCAGTAGAGAGGAATGTATATTCTGCTGCTGTTGGGTAAGGTATTCTGTGAATGTCAATTAGATACTGTTGGTTGATGGCATACAAAGTTCTTCTAGTCCTCAGTTTTCTGACTGGTAGTTCTATCACTTATTGAGAGAGAGGTACTGGTCTCCAACTGTATGTGGATTTACCTAGATCTTTTTTATATTTTCAGTATATTTTTACTGAGTATATTTTGAAGCTCTGTGGTAAACCTTTAGAATTGTTGTGTCTTGGTGGATACATCTTTCATCACTGTGTAATGTCCCTCTTTGTCCCTGGTCTGGGCTGATGTTTAGAAGTAGAAACTAATAGATTGATCTTTTTGATGCAGTGAATCAAAGAGGGGCCTGGGAATCTACATTGTCACAAAATTCTCAGATGATTTTTATAAGCAGGCAATAGATTTCTTCCTCACAAACAACAGAAATTGGTTAACTTAGGCAGAAAGAAATTTATTGGAAGAATATCCAATAACATCTATTGGATTGCGAGAGTCCTGCTATGAAGCCCAGACTGGGATTTCTGTAGGGAAGCCAAAAAAAAAAAAAAAAAAAAAAAGCGGGCGGTCGGGGGGCAGCAGTTGCTGTCTCTGATCCTAGGCAGTAGAGCAGTTACGTAACCTAAATTGAACCCATCAGGTCTCACACCACCTAGGATGTTAAATCTGTTGTAAAGGATAGGGAGAAATAGTTCAGAATTCATGGCTGGTGGTGGTTTGAACTGTGGTTTTAAAGGACAGAAAAGGCATGATTGGTCTTGGTTCAACTGCCTGGTTTCTTTTGGTTCCTACCTCCTTTTCCCTAATTCCTCTTTGGGAAAATTGTAACTTATTTTGGGAGACAAGTTAGGAAATAATACCTAATACTTGCTGGGTCAACTACCCAACAGTTAGGAAATCACTACCGTGGGTGGTTGGCACGGCAAGTGCAGTGAGTTACTGTTTGGGAAGGCAGCAGGCCTTGCGTGCAGGATGGGCTCTCCAACTGTGTAACTTAGGGGGACCTAAGAGGTTGAGTAGCACTAGATTGGGTGAGGGATCTACATGTGACTTTGGACAAGTAGTCCCTTTGCCCTTCCTTTAGTCTCATCGGTAACATTAGGTTGATCTAGACCTGATAATTCCTAGGTCTGTCCAAATTGCAGCATTCCGTGACTGGAGAGAGCCTTGCTGCTCCTCAGTCACTTCATTTAACCGTCCTTGTGAAACTAGTTGACAACCACCAAGTGCTTGGCTCTTTGCTAACTTGAGGCAGCCCTGGGTTAACAGATGTAGGAGATGGGAGTGTCTTAACTAGCCAGTTAACAGAGCATGGTCTTGGCCAACTGGCAGAAATCCACTCTGGATGTGGAAAAAACCGGACACCAAACAAAGTACTGTCACACATGAAGCATCATGAACAGAGATAAAAATGGGTCACTTTTCAGAGACCATTAGATTACATCTCCAAACAAACAAAAACTTCCTCCTAATCCTTCCTGTCAGAATGGAAGGGGGACAAATGGATGTTAGGCAGAAGAGTCCTGCATACAATGAGAATTGGAAGTTGAACAAACTAGACTGGTATGAAAGTGGGGGAAAACCAGATCTCTTATATTCCCCAGATACTGGTTTGCTCTGGAGATACTGAGGAGTGGGTGCAGAGAGGTCTGACCTGGCCCGTATGTGTTAATGTCAGTCCTAACAACTCACAGGGTCACTCAAGATGCCTGCAATAGCTGGGCCCAAATAAATAACAGTCCTAAGATGTCAGGAACATACAATTTACATAATGGCTGTAAAGGAGATTCATTCATGTAGGTGGAGGGAGGATTTCCGCTTATAACCAAAAAATCGATTTAGAAGTGACTGGGGCACAATAAATTGAGTCATTCCTTGTGACTTACAGGTTCTTATGAATGCATCGTTCCTGGGGGCCCTGTGTCTTTTCTCATCAGTCTGTGTTGTATGTGCCATTTCCGCATTTACTCTCCCCATTGAGACCAAAGGACGGGCCCTGCAGGTAAGTGATGCAGAAATCTCTTAAGTATTCTTAACTACCATCTTTGGACCACAGGAAATGAACTTGGAGTACGGACATGCTTCTTTGAAGCAGACCTGATATCCAGGTGTGTGTTAACCCATGGTATTTGCTTAATGGGTTCCAGTAAACAAAAAAATTGGGTATCCAGTTTGTTTGCATGTAACTTGGAGCAGCACTGAAACTAAAGTAACCAAGTATTCACTCCACATCTTTGCTAAATTCTTGAAAGAGGATATTTATATTATGATTTTTCTGAATGATGTCTTTATCCCACTAGAATTAACTCTAAAGCTACCATTGCCATTGCGAAGTACACAAAGGTAAATGCCAGGGTCTTAATTTACTTAAAAGTTGATTAAGAAATCTTCTGGGACTAGTTTTGAGTGCCAGACACTGAGGATGAATGGAAAAGGCTTTCTTTTTATTAAGTGTATTAATCTACTGAATCACTTCTTATTCCAGCAAATTAAATGAAGACCTGTAAACCAGTCTACCAGAGAAGAAAAATGCACTTTATCTTTACAAAGAGCTGTGGCACATTTTAAAAATTTGGTTTAATTTCTGCATACTACTTGGTAATTAAGAAACTGATGATGTATTTTTGAAAAATAAGGCACATGAGAATGAGGTGGGTAAACTTTATATTGATATCCTTCTTGGGAGATTATGAGAGCTTCTATAAAAATATACTTCTAAGACTGGGAAGGTTTCTGTGGGAGATGGGTAGGGCGAAGGTAGCTTTTATTCTTTGACATCAAGTTTGTTAAAGTTTCTTAGAGAAAAATGGATATATACTTGATATTTTCCCATGAGGTTTATAGCAAAAGTTGGCCTGAAATTTGGCAGCTAAGGCATGAGCTTGGGGTTATATCATTTAGCCTTTCAAAACAGTCACAATTAAAATTTGCATATATTTAAATTGTGGCCTCCATATTGATGAAAATTACTTATTTATAAAGTATGCTTAAATTAGCATGACTCGTGTATATAATCATGAAAAAGCTGGGAATAAACTAATTTTTTCCCAGATCCTGTTTTTATTGTAATTTCATTACTTTACGGGAGACTCCCATGATGCGATAAAAGAGTGCACCGAGCTTTCCTTCATCATGCAATTCCTTACCTGCCCTTGGTTGAGCAACTGTGTGCATGCAGGACCTCACACCCGGGCATACCACTCTACTAGGTTAGGTGTGGTGTAGGAGAAAAAAAAACACCAACCAAGACTTTTACATTGAGATATAGTCTTTTATTGCTGTTTAGGCATCTCTACAACTAGGGACCCCATGGCTTGTTCATCTACTGCTCCCATTCACACTTTGCAGTGGAAAAAGAACTCACTGCAACACAACTTAGCATCACTGTAGTAGCAAACTGTGTAGAAGAGGGTTTATATGCCTGCTGTAATAGGGGGTGAAAATCATTCCTATTTGAACCAGAGGTGCAAATGGCTTAAAGTCAAGACATTTTCTCTGTAAAGGGCCAGACAGTAAATATTTCACTTTGTGAGCTAAATACGGTCTCTGTCACACACTTCTACCACCCTTTCAGCCGCAAAAAAAAAAATCCCTGTCTCTTGGACTGTGTAAAAGAGGGCCATAGTTGTGTTGAAATAAATTTCTAGGCCCAAGATGGAATAGCTCCTGCCCAGAGTGTCGTATCAAATTTTAGAGAGTACCAGAGCTAGGGTCAGAGGGAGAGGGAATCTCAAGCAGACTGCCTGCAGAGCCCAATGCGGGGCTCAATCTTACCACTTGAGATCATGACCTGAGCCAGATTCAAGAGTCACACACTTGACTGAGCCACCCAGGTACTCCAGCAAACAGGAATAACCTTCATGTCCCTGTAACTATTCCACTGAGCCAGGAACCGTGTGTTCAGTGTGCCAATCACCAAGCCAACTCTGGCCTCTTATTATTTATCCTATAAAAGCTTCCTGCCTTCTGCCCCAGCGTGCAGTTCTATGGACTCTTGGGAATGGACATTGCCCACTCTATAAAAGTATCAAATAAGATTTCTTTGGGTCACCTAAATCACTTTTAACTGGTTGTGGCAACAAGGATGAGCATCTGAAGGAGCCTGCTGAATCCTGAGTTCCCTGTTCTCATCAAAACCAAGGGCCATGGGTAAGTTACTCTAGGCTTTGTGAGCAACTCTCTGATCTAAATGAGCTATGTGTTAGAAATATATAGTTATATACAGCTGTGTGTGTATGTATGTATGTAAAACATAGTTCCTAGGGAGGTACTATAGCCATCATATTGGGAGTCTGCAAGGGAGGGCAGCAGTTAGTGACTCCTAAACCCCTGAGGTACATCCTTTGTATAAACTGCTGGGAGACTTGGGGAAATAGGATAAGAAATTTGAACTGTTCTAACCAATGGTACAAGAAAATCTAAATGCACATTAGATTTTGGATTACTGGAAGCCATTGCTAATTGGAATTTTGGAAGCCAAAGAAGCAAAGTCGGTGGACATGGGCTTAGCACAAAACAAGGTAGACTGACACTAAGTCACTTAGCAACCTCAAGAAAAATTCTGTGTAACACAGTACACGGAAAACATCACAAAATCCCCAAGCCCTCTTGGGGATTAATCTGGCTCTGAGAAATCCAAAACTTGACTTAAATAAGATCTTCCAGTTTCAAAGAATTGAGTTTTCTTTTCTACCCTCCAGCACACCTACTTAATGTCCAAAAATTGTGGTCTTGGAAGCTGTATCTACTGACAAGAAGTGAACTTAAAAGGGTTCCCAAAATCAACCACCAGGAGGGGATACCTATTTTAATTGGTATGTAGAAGTCTCTGAGAGGTTTCAAAAGTAGAAAGTAGTTTGATTGCGTGCAAAGGGCTAAAGAAGTTTAAGATACTAGAGATACCTAAAACAAGACTATAATATGATGGGACACTTTCAACTCCGCTCTATCTTCCTTTACCTGAGTAACCACAGTCTACTCTTCCATTATCTGCATTGCCTTTCCACTCAGAAGAGACCACATGGTCTCTTCAGCCAAAGGTCCTGGAAGTTGCCCTAAAATGGCAACAGTTCCAAGGCCAGGAACCTAAGACAACAGCTTAGTTGATTGAATTCTAAGAATTCAAACGATTCCTGTGTTCTAGATTTAGAGCTGTTTGGCATTTTTCTCCCCTCTTTATAAATTTCATTCAATCTTAAGGGAGAAGGCCTAAAAAATTAGAATTCCCTGTCTGTGTCCATCCTAGGGGGTCCATCAT
This sequence comes from Nasua narica, assembly GCA_028533885.1. Classification (NCBI taxonomy): domain Eukaryota; kingdom Metazoa; phylum Chordata; class Mammalia; order Carnivora; family Procyonidae; genus Nasua; species Nasua narica. The sequence continues at coordinate 79,469,847 of CM052806.1, read as the reverse complement.
GAAAACACTGGCCCAGAAACTGATGCAATCAACTGGGACACTGGAAAAAATTGGCCTCCAAGATTTTATCAAATGTGAATACCCCCGTATCTACTCTGAAAGGACCTCTACCCTCTCCATGAGGCTAGGGTTGATGGAACTCTGAGGGATTCCCCTATAAATTACTCCCAGTTATTCCCTCAAACTGCCAAGAGGAGATTAAAATTAATGGAAAACCTTACCAAATCTTGAGAGCTACACTCAATTTTAAACGCCACTCAGGGAAGCCTATAGATGGGATCCTGGTAAAACTGGCAGAAGCTGGTGAAGAGTGAGAATTTTTATCTAGTATTGCCTGTATATCCCTTTCCCCTGGACCACTCTAATGCCTGGTCAAGAGAAACTGTGCATGGTCTTTTCCTTTCCAAATCTGATTCTTAGGAATTTGGTTTTAGGGAACCCATTGGTCATTGATCCTTTCTCTCCCAGGGATGGCAATTACTTTCTTGTGTCACTTTGTTTCCTGAGGCTATGGCTTTCTCCTCTGCTGGGGCTTGTAGGTTGTTCAGTCGTGTGTCTGTAGGCAGCTCAACGGTCAGGTTGGGGGCCCTAAAAGGTGGTGGCACAGAAATGTGGGTTGCACCCCTTTTGTGGCTAGGAGCCTCCCAAGTGTTGCTAGCTCACAGGAATTGTTAAGGTCCCTTTTTCTTTTGGTTACCTTTGAAAGGAGTTATGGATATTGGCAGGGTAAAATCTTTTGGGGTGTTCAATATTGCCAGGAATATTTACTATTTGTGCTGGCTGAAACTTGGCAAGGTAACTTGCAAAGGTTTGTTTGTTTTTTTTTTAAGTAACTCTATAGTCCTGTATGGCCAGAAGATGCCAAATAGCAAACAAATATTCAGAGCCTAATAGAATTTTTTTAGGCCTTCTCCCTTAAGATTGAATGAAATTTATAAAGAGGGGAGAAAAATGCCAAACACAAACAGCTCTAAATCTAGAACACAGGAATCGTTTGAATTCTTAGTTGAAGATCATCCTCCAGATATAAAAAAGCAAATTGAAGATAAAGTAGTTGGATGGGTGGGTCAGCCCCTTGCTATCATTCAGGGTACAACCCCATTCTTTAAGGAATTAAACCAATGTCCTTGTCTTACAAACTGAGTCTTTACAAGAACAGAAAAAGGCCACTCCTCCTTTTTACCTCCCCTATTCGAATCATAAGGCTTGTAGGTATTATAAAAATTCTAGACTTAGGAAAAAACAAAGATTCTTCTAGGAGGAACTTGCATTCTTTTTCTGTGCCTTTGAGATGTAAATGTTCTAACCAGTCTTTTCTAGGAACCATTAAGGGCCACTTCTTGGGGAGGCAATTGTTACTTTAAGGCTATTTGGAAATCAGGTAAGGTAAGTGAAAAAATTTTGGAAGTCTTCTCCACAAACTTCACTAAGAAGTTTGAGCCATCTGAGTAGGTAAACTTACTCTGCCAGAAACACAATTTGGATCCAGTTATTCTTGACAAACTAGTGAGTTTAGCATATAGATTATATCCATCTTATGGCTAAAATTTTAAAACAAAAGCTCTAAGAAAGTTTGCATCTGTGTGTCTATGCATGTTACAGATAGGATTTTTTTCTACCTTCAGATGGTACTGCCAAAATTAATTTGTGAAGAGCTCCATTGAAGTTGCTTAAAGACAAACATGTCTTTCTATAAATCAAGTATACTCTTAGAAGTACAGAAACTAACTCAAATGTTTTTCAGGTTCAAGTGATCTAGGATAATCTTTGTTTTAAAAAATAAAGCTCTTTTAAGTTTCTTGGCTTAATGAAAACAGGCGGATCTTTAGAGTTACCAATATTAAATATAATATAGACATAGGGCTTTTCTTCTAGGATTTACTGAAAGTCAAATAAGGTGATGGTTAGCTGTTTAACGGCTCATGGGTAATCTAAAGAACAAAGAGATCTTGTCAACAATTTATGCTTTGTGGTAGGTTTCCTTAAAAACTGTTTGCAAAATTTTTTTTGTGACCTGAAACCTTAGTTATACTGAGGTAAATTAAATGATGGAAATTCACTGACTATCTAGATCATTTACAAGTCAGCTAAAATACAGAGACCTTAACTACTCAACATAAGTTTATCCCTGTTGAGCTTCCCTTTACAGAAGAGATAAAAATACTTGGGTATACTAGTAAACACATTTTCTGCCTATGAGGAATATACTTGTAGAAATTATAAAATATATTTATACATTTGTCCATCCACAAAATGCTAGCCTAAGAGTCCTCAATTGCTTACTGTTAAAGGATCGATTCTAAGGGGCTAATAATTCTAAATAATATACATAAATAAAGGACACATCTCTGCAATAAAAGATGTTTGGGGTAAGAAAAGTTATCAGATACCGAGATGTGTTTTTATTAAAGGAAAAATAATACTCTATCCAAAGAGAAACAATGGATCGTTCCTGAATAATGCATGTGGAAAAGGGTAAGACTGGAATGGGTATAAGTTTTTCTCTCCTCCACCCCCCAAGATTTTATTTACTTGAGAGGGCACGTACAAGCAGAGGGGAGGGGAAGAGGGAGAAGTGGATTTCCTGCTGAGAGGGGAGCCTGGATTGTGAGTTGAAGGCAAATGCTTAAATAGGGATGGCTCAGTCGGCTAAGTTTTTAAAAAATGGTATCAAAAGTACATTGGTACAAAATTAGAATTTGGTTTTCTGCTCAAAGGGTAGTTTTCTTAGATTTCTTAGACTAGATAGACTTAAACATTTCTTTGCTTTCCAGGCAGATTAAAGAAATTTGTGTCTTACCAAAATAACTGACCAACAGGTCTTCTGGTATTTAACCCAGTTTTCTCATTATTACAAGAACTAAGGTTTTAAAAAAACAACTATGCAACTTTGGTTAAAGGGGTATCTCTGACAAAATTCTCCCAACTCAAATTCTAAACCAAGTCTTTTTGACTTTGAACTAATGGCAATTTTCTAGAGGGTCCCCCCGACACATCTCAAAACATTTTTTTCTAATGATATAGAACAGCTAAGCCTAATTAGGCTTATTTGATATGTTAAATTATAGAGGAAACATTGTCAGGTAAGGGATGTTTACCTTCTTAGGCTGTATCTGTACCCATACAGATATATTATTAATGTAAATGTCTCAGAAATCACAAATTCCTAAAAATCTGATATGTACTGGTATGTTATCAGTCATAATTCCTGTTACCTTAAAATGTTTTATCACAGAAATTATTTCATTATAATGAACAATCATTAACAGTATTATCGTTTTACTCTGATATTTTTGCAAAAGTGAGACTCCTACAAAGGGCCCTACCAAATTTCAAAGTGTTAAACCTTGGGTACACATTTCACGACTAAGGAAGATTCCATCTGGTCCTATGTAAACACCTAAGATTCCAGATCAAATTGGGAAGAAAAGCAGACCGTAAGACAAAGTGTTTCCTCCCAGGACCCCCCACCAACGATTCCTCCCCTTCCCTCTCTGCCCCTCCTTTATAATTTTTTTGTCTACCTTTTGCTTTGCCTTGGCTGTCAAGGAGGATACTATTATATACATATCTCAGGCCCTTACAAAGGAGGGTAACCATCAACCAATTACTGGATCTACTGGGGGGCTCGTGATGTGGTAGTTCTTTATACTTGTCACAAACTTCTCCCCAATTTCCAGTGCCTCACTTGCTCCTCGAAACAAACACTGAACAAACACTTCTAGGGAAGTAGACAAACAATTAGATGGAATACATAAGCAGGCCAACTGGGTTAAAGAAATCTCCCCCTCCATGAGATCATCCCTTGATTTCTAGTTGGTTTGGGATATAGTGATGCAGAAAAATGTTCACCTTTAGCCTAAAAGGCGATCTACAGCCTGCATAGTTTCGATAAAGATCAAATATGTACTGGTTGCTACATTCTTCAAGGGTCTTATGATTGCCTGTACATCTCACTGATAGTTAATAGTGAGCTGAATGATAAGCACCAGAAGACTCTCATGGAAGTAGTTTTACGAGTAGAAATTCAAAGACATTTGTGATCTAGTACTGCCTGTACATCCCTTTCCCCTTGAGCACTAGGCCTATAACTGCCAGCAAAAGGACAGCTGTTTCTGCACACAGATCCTATCCCTGCGCTCTAATAAAAGTACCTTTTTGCACCAAAAAAATCTCAAGAATTTGTTCTTGACTGTTCGCTTGCCAACCCACAGCAACAGGAACCTGGAGCACTATGCAAACCGTAGGCATTCTGTGGGTAAGCATTAGTGTCTCTCTACCATGCTGTGTTCCCTCATAAGTTTTAAATGCATGTGAGCAGCCACTAACGAGAGAGAATGCAAGAACATGACCAGCCCCAAGACTACAAGCCTGACATCTTTTCTGACTACTACATGGAAAGTCACGCTATTTTTGACCAAACTTCTTGAATGGTCGAGAGGAGGATCAAAAATAGAGGCAGAGGGCTACTGAAATAAATTTCTAGGTCCAAGATGGAACTGCTCTGCTCAGGATGTGTGCCCCACCAGCAAACCAAAACTTCATGTCCAGGCCCCTGTAACTGCTCCACTTGGCGAGAAATTCAGTCTATCCGGTTGGCCAAACCCCAAGCCCACTCTGGACTCTGACACTTACTCGATCCTCATTCTTCATCCTATGTAAAGCCTCTTGCCTTCTACCGCAGTTCCCTGGACCCTTGAGAACAGAGACTGCCTACTTCAAAAAGTGTTTGAATCTAATTTGTTTTCTTCAGTTATTTTTAAAAGTTTACAAGCCTACCTTGGCATAGCTATTAAAAAATTTAGGCCCAAATATTTCTGATGCAAAGATGTCTTGGCTACACATGTAGGGTTAACCAAACAACCCACCCCCAATCCTAACTGAAAATGCTGACAATGATGTTAGCAGCAATTTATAATTAAACCCAAGAATAATATAAAACCAAAGTCTAGCAGTGATTGGCAATCAGAGTCAACAATAACAAAGCTGATGCTCAAGCATCTTCTCAAGAATTTCAGGAACTCAGTATCTGTGATGGTATCCAGGCTTAAGGAACTTTACAACATTGTCCACCAGTCTAGTACCCAGGCTCCCTGGAAGACACTGAATTAGTCTACAGAAAATTTTATTAATGTGATTTTAATAGAATACTAAAGTCAAGAAATCCTTTAAAACTCAAGTGCATTGTTTACCCTCCTTACTAGTATTAGTCGTTAGTAGAAATGGAAGTCAATAAATTTCAAGTCACCCTGAACCTAACAGTTTTATATATAGACACTGATTTTAAGTCTCTTTAAAAAAAATTTTTTTTAAAAAAACGATGTTTGAGAGAGAGAACACAAGTTGGGGGAGTGTAGAAGGAGAAGCAGACTTCTGCTGAGCAGGGCTTGATCCACGACCGTGGGATCATGACCTGAACAAAAAGAAGATGCTTAACAGACTGAGCCACCCAGGCACCCCAGATTTAAGTCTCTAAAGCATAGTCTACAATGGCAAAAACTCAACTCATCCTGTAATATGAATACTGAAACCTTTAGACTTTCTATATTTTGGGCTTTCTTAGCATATATCCTCATCAATAAATCCCTAAAATCCATCAGTTTAGAGAACCAGTGTTATTGTTAAAAGTGCCTCATTCTTATTGCCATTTTTCCTCTTTCCTTTTTTTTTTTTTAAAGACTTTTTATTTATTTGGCAGAGAGATCACAAGTAGGCAGAGAGGCAGGCAGAGAGAGAGAGAGGGGAAAGCAGACTCTCCGCTGAGCAGAGAGCCTGATGTGGGGCTCGATCCCAGGACCCTGAGATCATGACCTGAGCTGAAGGCAGAGGCTTTAACCCATTGAGCCACCCAGGTGCCTCTTCCTCTTTCCTCTTAACACCCTGATTTTCTCTGGAGGAATGCTAAAGTCTCCAGTCCATACATTCCCATTCCAAGGGTGAGAAGTGCTTGATCTATATATAGAAGTGGTTGATCTATATATTCTATTCCCTATCCCCAAAACAATAATTTGACTTTAATCATTAGTAATGTAAAGATTCTGGACTGAATTTTCTAGTGCATTTATCTTAGGTTTGAAGGCATTAGAGAGCACAGGTAAGGAATTCACACAAGTATCCTGATAACATGGCAGAAGACATTAGACTTTATTCCACATCTACATTTGAAGATAGGAAAAAGAATTTTGCTAAATGTTTAACTTGCAATTTTTAAGATTCAAAGTAGTACTTAATTATTCTAGTTAAAAACTCAAACAGAAGGCTATTCCCAGCTCTATCAAAGTAAGATCTGTTTCATATCCAACAGTGAGTTTTAAAGATTTGAGGGAGGGAACACGTATGAGCAGGGGGAGGGACATAGGGACCGAAAGAATCCTCAAGCAGACTCCCCGCTTAGCACAGTGCCTGATCCCAGGACCCTGAGATCATGACTTGAGCTGACATCAAGAGCCAAGAGCCAGTTGCCCAACCTACTGAGCCACCCAGGTGCCATATCCAATAGTGAGTTTTAAAAAAATTGTAATTTCTGAGAATCAAAACTTTCTAAAGTTTATGGGTGAAATTAACATAAGTAAACTTTCTAAGTGACGTGTAAAAGTCCCTACTCTCTCTTCCCCTCCTCTTCCTACAGGTTTTAGACAAGAATTTTTCATGACATCTTTGGTTTTCCTACTTTGAGGGGGATGGGAATCAGCAACTGAAGTTATCATCCCCTTCCTTCCTGTTTATAAAATTATTTTTTGCTTATGAGGCTGGTGAAATGCATGTTAGAATTTTTAAGAAAGTTTTCCTATTATTTACAAACTAGTAGCTTATCCCATATAGCATCACTTTTTTAGAGGAACACACAAAGGCAGTTATGAAGACTCAAACTAAGTAAGACTCTAGTGAATGACATACAGTTTTTCCATCAAAATTCCTTGTGGTAAAACATTCACAGTTAAAATCCATCAAAGCTCATTTTTATTAAAAATCAAAGCACCAGTTGCCCCTCCCCCCACCAAATTAAAAAACAAAGACCAAACAACAAAGACTACTGCCTATGTCATCCTTCATAATAAGCGAATCTTTGTGGCAAAAGTAACCGATGGTCTGATTGGCCAGCATTATTCTAAGGAACATCAGCTACCAAATTGTGAATTATGACTTACTAAATTCACACCCAAGAGGAAAGGGCAATATATGTAAAAAGATATCAACTGTTAATTTACATGAGATTACAAAATACTTTTAAAAATATGTACACGTTACTTAAAAGGAGGGCTTCCATAAGAAATTAGATGGTCCAACTCATTGTCATGTCCATAATAACCAATCAGATTACTCAATTTCTCATTCATAACAGAAAATAAGCACATCTTTTATTTACACCTAAAAACCTTTTGCTCACGTGTAGCCACTTTAGGGATTCACATTAATTTACGGATCAGGCTTCAGCAAAAGGAAGGGTTCCTCTTTTCATTGTCTGTGGAACCCAAATTTAAAAGTTTAAGCACTGTAACAACATAGGAATTTGAAATGCAAATTCATAAATGTAGCATTCAACTGTATACTCACCTTTCTGATTGTGGAGTGAATCTTTTTGAAGTATTCCTAAGTTATATTGCATTTATCCTATGGCGTAGGGGTAAAACGTGGAGCCTGTCCTTTAGCTTGGAAAAGCAAGTAAAACTACCATGAGAAGAGGACATTTTCCTTTTAGCACATCCAACTTCTTACCCCTCCATTCAGAGAAGATAAGCAAGGCCTATTAATTGAAAGGACAAAATAACTGCACTGCCAGATGCTCATGTACAAATGTATTCTGAATATATTATTATTTTCTTATGCCAGAAAGATCAGATGCTTGACGCATGAGAAAGCTTTTGGTGAGCCAGAATTAGGTAAATCCTAGCTCCCACATGGTCTGTTCAATTCACAAGCCCTGGCCAAAGGTGTCATCATGTGATCACGTCTAGCATTACAGGATCTTACATGTATGACACTGGGCTGTGGTTCCAAATCTAGAAGGAAATCTGGAGTTTTTCATCAGAGGTAAACACTGGAGTGTTTTAAGTTTAGGTCAAGGTTGCTTGAATCACACTGAAATATGGTGAGGCTCACCTCATACTTTGCTTCTTTTAGAATTTAAGAACTAAGCTGGATCACCCAGGGACACAGGTGCTTGTTAATATGGTCACAGGACTTTAAAGACCATTAAGAAAAGATTGGAGAGAGCAACACCTAGTTTTAATATAATTTATATTATGTGTGATTATAGGAAGGATGGTTCTTAACACTACCTTTCAGTCAGCCAAAAAATGGTAAAGATGAAATACTGTTTTTAAAAGATTATTATAACTAAATGTAACAAAGTTTTGGGCACGACAGAAATTCTGGCTCAGATGCGTTTAAGAAATTATATATTTTTTCTCCCTTAAGTGCTATTTCCCTTTGTGATTCTCCTCAACATTTATCTGTATTGCTGTTTTAACTCGGGAAACAAGTATGGAAGAACAAATGGTCAGAAGATCTGAGATACCAACAATAAACTTACTAGCAAAACCTCCACAGCTGCTGTGCTAAAAATGTTAGAGAGAGAGACAAAAATTAAATGGTATATGCACTGTTATCAAAATTTGTTCAGCCTTTGGAGAATATATGTCAAACGCACATTCACAATACAACAGCTTTTCTGAAACACATATTTGGAAAAGTGATTAAGACTTTTTAACCATTAATAAGTAACTGACATATCATGGACAAGACCTAAGTCTACAATGAGAAGCTATGGTTCCTAAATTTTCTCCTATTTTATCTTTAACAACATAATGAAAACCCAATGAATTAGCTCCAGGATATTTTCAAATTGTCCATTTTATGAAGTAATGCCTTGTGGAAAAAAGCAAGCGCTCTAGGTGTAATTCATGGGAGATGATACCATCCAAAGAAGATTAAGGTTCTTCCACCTCAGCCTTATTTTTATTCTATTAGCCTAAAGAGAAATTTTTTCTCAGTTAATGTTTTATAAAGGTTACTTTGAAAAACTTCATGTGTAAAATATTTTGCCAAATGTTAGATTAGCAAATGGCACAATTTTTTTCTTCTAAATTTAGTTTCCTTCTTTGACACTGAACAAGTAAAAAGAATAAATGGATGTCAGTTCAACTAGCGATGTCTGGCTCAAGAAGATTGGTCTTGTACCTCTATCGGGAGAATGAAAATGAAATTCAAAATCAAGTAAGATAAAACATTCAATTTCTGGTTCTGACTTTTAAAAACAGGAAACAGAAGCTTCAGAAAAAATTTTCATTGTAATTCCCTCCAACTGCCTACCCCCAAATTCCACAACAGATTTTTATTCCAAATTATAAAGAAAGATGAAAACCACAAAATTAGTTCCTTTCAAGGGAACTTATATTTAATGCCCAATAGAGTATGTGTTGAAGAATCCTCACATCAAACATGGTGTACACTACTGTAATTTTATGTTCTGGGTAGTTCCACTAACAGCCATACTGCAAACAATGAGTCTTGTTATAAAAGGATCACCTGCACAATTAAAAAGCAAATAACAAACCACACAGAGACACACAGCGAACCAAACATGTGCACACTTACTTCCTCAGTGGAAGAAGTTATATTCAGAAATGTACGAAAAATGGCTTTGAACACCTGCTATACCAAACACCTCTACAGACAAGGAAGAAACAAAACAAAAATCAAACATTTGTTTTCCTGCTTTTTCTTTAATACAGTTGCCATCTTACATGATATACTGTTAGGTGCCTTCTTAATAGTATCTAATCTACTTTTTTGTTGCACCAGTCAGCATTCTAGGATAGAACTCTTATTACCACTCATGTTCACGGAGTACTGTTCTTAAGTACCTAAACTCATGGTTGGACCATAATTAATGGGTAGTGGTATTTTCTAAAAATGGATTAATGCACACATCCAAACCACATTAAATTTTCAACTTAAGAGTTCATACGTACTCTATTTCTCTTCTATAGTTGCTATCACTCCAAACCGTAGTTCTGAAATCCAAGTGGGAAGAATGTCTTTTTGTTGTTGACGCTTTTCTCCCTTCCTTCCTTTTTCCTTCCTCCCTCTCTTCTCCAACTCCCTTTTACTCTTTTCCTTACTTCCCCTCTCTTTTTCCTTTCTTAATAAGAAGATTAAAAGAAATGGTTTATTAAGGAAATCAAAATCTAGTAAACATCAAAAACTTACAGATCAGAGTGGTCACAAACTCTTTTTGTAATGATGTTAAAATTACTGACAAAATGTTTTTTAAAAACAAAAACAAAAAAATCTAAAAACCAGCATACGCCAATGGTGTTGCTTATTTAAGCAACTGGCGTTCCTCTATGCTTTTGAGGCGTTTCTTCCGGGGCTGTACAAAGTCATCATCTGAGTCATCACTAAATTTATTATCTTCTGATTCATTCCTGAATTCTAGTTTAGGAAACCTTTTTTCTGGATAAAGGTTCTTTAGAAGTTCTTCAAAATAGCTTTCAAGTTTTATACCAGCATTGGCTACTTCTGAATCAGGCTGTTGGATAAAAATAAAAACATGAATTAAAAACAAACGTCAATACTTTAGACAGTCAAGAGTCAATAAAAAAAGTAAATTTCTCACATTTTGTTCTCTTTTAACTCGAGTTTGGTGTTTATGCATCATCACTGATATAAAGTCACTGATATATAGTTTGGGGCTATTCAAAGTCTAGAGATGGTCAGATAAGTAAATAAAAGGCTTGGAATCATCTGGATAATTCTATAAGGTAGTGATAGCTATATGACTGTATTACTAAATTGAGATTATTGAAGAGATGCCATAATCAGAGAATCATGGAATAGGTGTTTTTTAAAGCAAATTAAATGAAATGTGGCTCTCTGGAACACGTAACCAATACAGAGAACAAACCATCAATAAAAGGCTGTAAGTCTGACAGATGTTTAGATAAACTGACACATCAAAAATTGAGAAAATTTAAACATCCAAGCTATTTCGACCACAACCTTAATATTTCAAGATCAACATCAAGAAGACTTTAGGCTGGAAGTGCCATATTTTAAGAAATAAAGGTGGGAATAACAAAGTATGTTTCTAGATAAAAATATTTTCTAAACTGTTTTCAAGTTGTCAGCTATAATTTCACCTACCATATAATAAATCTTTGAATAGGAATGTGGATACACTCTTCCTAATTACCTTTCATTCCCTGACAAACTTGAACTTCTAGAAATTTATGCAATCATAATCTTCATCTCTTTTGTTGATAAAAGTGTTCGAATTAATATTACTTTCCCATTGCTATGGTTTCTTTCTCTCTCTCTCTCTTTTTTTTTTTTTTTGCTTTTTTCTCTTACCTCATTGAATTCGGCACAGTTTTGGAAGATCAATCTAAAATCAGCTACAAAATCTTCAGGCTTTGTGTACATGGAATAATCTTCCTGTAGTCTCTTCTTGATAGTTGACAAGTCCATTGGATTTTTTATTATTCTGTAATAATCAGGCACCTTTCAAAATAAAAGAGACGCTATAATAAAAATGACTAAATTTTACCCGCCCTAAATAAATTCTATAAGCAGGAGAATAAAATTCAGATTGTTCTCATTGCTCTTCCATGTACTATTTTGTCATTGATAAAAAAACCTATATAGCAAACCTGTGGTGTGTGTACACACACACACACACACACACACACACACACACACACACACACCCCTCTTCTTCTGTTGTTACAAATTTACTTAGTACTTGAAGTCTGGACATATATAAATCAAAATATGTACCAAAAATTTCAGGAGTCTTTATCTCAAATTATAAGTTTTCCCCCAATAGTTTAGGATATATGCCTAAGCTTCTTGAGAGAGAGACAATTAATAGAAATCATTCCAGAAAATAGTATGTAAAATACATGAGAAGAACTTAGGAGAAATGAATACAAGTTTGGGGACAATTTGTGAACATCAAAGTGTATTCAAGATCAAAGTATTCCATTTGTGTTAATAAAGCTTTAAGATTTGGATTAGATATAGGAAACTGACTACTAAAGAATAGTAGAGAAACTACATTCTCATAAATCAAGTTTAAAAAAAATCATCCTACTTTGTGGGGTGCTTGGGTGGCTGAGTGTCCAACTCTTGATTTCGACTCAGGTCATGATCTCAGGGTCATGAAACTAAGTCCTGCACTAGGCATGAAGTCTGCTTAAGATTCTCTCTCCCTACACCACCCCCTCACCCCCACTCATGTGTGCTCTACAAAGCAACAACAAAAATCATCCTACTATGTAAAAATGCACAAAATGTTAATACTTACAGTTAGAGGAACTGGATCTTGAAAAGCCAGGCTCATTTCATGGCAGTAAAGAAATAAAAGTAGGCGTTCACACTTCTAAGCAAAAAATAAAAAAATTAAAGTAATGAAGTCATAGCTTATTTTTAATACCAATGTCACGGGTCTCAAAATACAATAAAAATTAAAACCAGATCGATACGAGAAAAATATCAATAGAGTTTTGATCTCTTCAGTTATTTACTGAACTCTACTGTTGAGCAGTTCTTATAGGAACAATAAGGAGTATCATGAGAAATGTATCTAAAAACAAATTTCCACTTATCTCTCCAATTTATATACTGATTATTAATAGTCAATAAAGAAGAGTATATGTATGTTAAGAGATCCAGAGATGGACCCTTTTCTATGGTGTGTCCAGTCCTAAGGCTGCCTCTCTGGATGCCTCCTCTATTCTTCTCTGCTGAGGGATTAATCCCAGTAAATATTGTGTAGCACTGGCAGTGTGTGTTTGGGCCCCCTCTTGCCCAGTAACTTCCATACTGATTGTTTTACTTAATAATTTAGCAAAGAACTGCTTTAACTACTAAAGAAGTGTTGATGTAGTAGCTTCGAATGTCAATTACAATTAACTATATTAGCTGGCTTTGAGGTATAAACCCAGTACCATCTGGTAAAAGAATGGAATTATTTCCAGGAAGAGTAAATAGAAAAGCCCTTCTCTTTGGTGCTGATTCTAAACAAATTAGGAAGAAAGTTTATTTACAGCAGAAATAAATTTACTAAAGGTAGACTAAAATTCTAGACCACATTGAGGATACATGTTTTACCTTGCTCAAGTATAGTCTTTTAAGCTTCTAGAAAATGTATAGATAGTACTGTGATTTTTTTTTTTAACCAGAAAAAGTTACAAGTTATATTATTTGAGATTCCTATACTCTTGTAGAAAAACTAAAGAAAAAGAGGTCAGTATAAAATTTGATTGAATACACACTTCTTTGATGAAAGGTACACTGGCATTACAGTAATCCCCTCTAACCAAAAAAGCCTGTTTAACAGTCTAGGTTAGAAATGTTAAAAAAAACTTACCCTTTTATCTATTGGTGTTAATTTAACAAGGCCTTCGGTTTTCTTTTTTTCTGAGTTGTGACTGGGAGCATCACAATCATATTCAACTTCTGGTTTAGATAAGTCTCTGCAGAAAGTGCAAATCCATTCTCCACTGTTGGGGGATAAGGTATTTTTGAATTCTAATGCATCGTTTCTCTCTTCACCATCTCCCTTTCCCACCTACTTCCTCCACACCATCTATGATACAGATTTGTTTGTTTGGCATGAATTTTAATCACTGAGGATTTACTGCATGCATAACTACTATGTATACAGCAACATGTTGGGAGAGCCTAACAGCAGGGTCAAAGCAGTAAATATTAGTCTAGTCAAAGAGGCACGAAACACACATGTGAAATAAACACATAAAACAAACACACACATTGATTTATGGTTGATGTGAGGCAAAACTGGTGTTTTCCCTGAAATGATTCAAGAAAAAGAAATGTTCTTGGTTCCATTCTTGTAACTTTAAATGTGAAATTTTAAAAAGTATAGCTTTTGAAGAACTAAAGTGATCAACCCAAAGACTGCTGTTCATCATCATCATCATTATCATGATCATCACCATCAGCAGCAGCAATAGCATCTCACAGGCTTGGCTTGAAAATGTACTTGATGTATTTATAAATGATACAGCTCAATGCTTGGCAAATACAATGGAGTAATTATGGCAATTATATGCACAAGGATCACTGTTCTTTAGGGTAACAATTTGTAATAATTTGAAGAACTGGCTATTTTTTTTTCCTCTTTAACAGTCTAGGTTTTTGAGAGATGCACAGGGAATGGGAAGTTGAGTACTGAAAACCCTATGTTGAAGGTTTCAGAGTAGGCATTTGTGTGAAGTGGACTTAAGTTTCTAAGATTTTATGTTACATTACAATGATCAGTGATTGCTATTTATAGTGGAAGAATGTGGAAAAAGGAAGCAAGTGCCATCCTACCTTGGAAAATTTGCCAAAGTGGGCACATGACAAGAAAGATGAAATACTTTGGGACACTTCTCACAGCACAGGAGTTCCCCTCCATTCTGACAAACCGCACACCAGTCCTCGTTGGGGTCATCCTCTTTCCTGGCCTCTCCAACATGAAGGGGCGACTTCTGGGAGGCATCTAGCCAGTCAGACTTTCCATTTGAGGAACTTTCCTGGGGAAGGCCAGGCTGATCTCCTGTGCTATCAGGGGCATCTGACCTTAGCACGGACTCCTCAGAGGTAGAGCTCTGACTGCTATTTAAGAGCAGGGAGGTGAGTATGCTTCTTGGATAGTTGGCCTGCAACGGAAAGAAGTTAAGAATATGTCTCATTTCTCAAAATTGACATTCTTTATTTGTACTATTACAATTTTGGACTGTAGATTCCTCTCTCACAGGCACCTGGGTTACTTCAAGAGTCTGTGAAAATGTATGAGAACAGGTTTACTGCTGTTATGACTCCCCAGGGATAAAGACATGAACCTCTAATAAAAACTATCATCAAAATACACAATCAGCAGAAAGAGAGTGTGGATAATATAAAAAATCTCTTTTTATTTGCTGACAGCTACAGAAATGGGAGAATAGGTGGGTAGTGGAGAGTCAACCATATGAATTGCAAATACACTGAGTATTAGTTCAAATTACACTTTGAAACTATGCCTACTGTTGACTTTTTATCATTTGTAGAAAAGTATAGTGCTTTAAATCCTAGAATTTCACTTCTGTAGGAGCCATTAATAACTTTAAGATGAATCTAAATTTGGGACGCCTGGGTGGCTCAGTTGGTTAGGCATCTGCTTTCAGCTCAGGTCATGTTCAGTTTTAAATGTATATATATATATTCCTTAGTATTGAAGATTAGATTTTTCCTGCCCGTGTCTCCATCCCCTCTGTACACACACACCATTCATGCCACCCTCTTAAGCTTTATTAAGTGCTGATTTATTTATTATTTATTTATGTTTAAAAAAGTTGTTAGGTACCGGTATAACTTTATGGCCAACATCTATTCCAAGTCAGTATCATTGCTGCACTGGTTAAGTATCCTGAAAAATCAACTTTTGGTTAAATGTGTATTCAGTTATATCCTGATTTTATCTAGTTTTTAGTCAAATTTGTGTAATACAGTTTTATCATTTAATTAGGACTATAAATATTGCTCACTACATAACCACACAATGTACTTATGACTACACTTCCTTTTTTTGTCTTTTTGTTTTTACTATGATTCAATTTTTCCTCCTTCCCTTCCTTCATTTGCTTACTTTTCTAGGTCCCTATCTCTAAGTCATTCGCATAAACTGCGATAAAATGTCTCTTAATACTGCCAAACATTTTTTGCCCTTCCGTATACCCCATGTAGCTGTCCTTTGCTACATGGTGTACTGGAGAAGGTTTTGTACTCGGAACTGTGTTAGATCCAATTTCTGGGATCTTATGCCTCCTTCTGTCTTAGTTCACTCCATTTTTGATGGAGCATATTCTCAAATATCTGAGAATGAATGCATGAGAATTGAAATTTCTGAGACCCTGCATGCATGTCTAAAAGTGCTTATTTAATCTTTATGCATGACTCATAATTTGCCTGGGTACAGAATTCTGGCTATGAAATATTTTCCCCCCTCACAATTTTGATATTTCCATACTATCTTTCAGATTCAAGGGTCCATTTTGAGGACTTTGTGCCATTATGATGTCTGATCCTTTGTATAAGGTGTTTTATTTCCATTTGGAAGCTTTTAGAAATCCTGGTATCCTGTAACTGATGGCAATAACTTGCATCCTTTTTTCATTTAATGTTCTGGTACTTGATGGGCCCTTTCAACTCAGATGAATATGCTTTTCAGTTACAGTAAGTTTCCTTGTATTATTTTTTGGGCAATTATCTTCCATGTGTTTTGCTCAAATGCCCAACCTCCTTGTTTGAGCCTCTGATTTTTCAAACTCTTCTCCCTGTTTTCCATACATCTTTTTCTTTTAATTTACTGAGAGATTTCCTCAATATTTTCAGCCTTGAAGTTGACTATTTCCTGGGTTACAAATATAACAAATATATAACCTCCTATCTGTTATTTAAAAGTTTCCTTCAGCCTATCCCCCAAATAGGCATAGTATTCCCCCAATTAATATAATTACATTTTGAGGCCTAGATTCTTCATCTGATTCTTGTTTCACTATAACAACAGGAAAATCATAATTTTCAGGCGGTCCACTGTTTTCCTGTTTTATTCGGATTGGCTCCAACATGACCACTGGGACCTTGTGTGTAGAATCCGCTCCTGCTGGCTTGCTGGAAGAGCCAGAGCTATAAGAAAGATGGAAAAAAAAATATCAAAGAATGCTGCCTTAAGTATCTCAAGACAAAGTATAACAACAGCTTCACAGCAATGGTCACTATGTTGCATTATCAATAAATAATACATAACTGAAATGCAACTTCTATATGCAAAACAGCTTCATGTATAAAAAATGTTTTACATATTAGCCTATCTAAATAGTTACATTTAAATAAAACCTGAATTAAAACTGGCTTCAATATTCTGAAGCGCTACAACTAGGCGGCCAGATTCAATATTTTAGAGCTAGGATCTTCTTTTTAGGCTTTCCCATTTCCTTCTCTAGTCAGTGACAAAGAGACTCTGGGCTCACATTAACGATTTACTGTCATGAAGTGTGAAGACAATTAAGTAGAGACCTAAGTTATTGGTGTTCTGCTACTTAAAAGTGTAGTGGGACAAAAACCTTTTACAGATAGCCACTTATGTTCTAGGGGATTAAAGGCAACCTTTTTCTCTTCAGAGAATGCTTCTTCCATATGATTAGGCAAGTTAAGAACTGAGTTCATTATCTAGGAGAAATTTGCAAGCATAAGAAATAGGTGAGCAAAGCAGTAAGCTAAGATAGAATTTCAACTACTATGAGTTTATTTAAGGCAGAATTAATGTTTGGCCATTAAAAGTTAGTATAAAAAGTTATTGTTTCTTTTCCCCCTAAGCTTGTATTTGTACACATTCCTATATAGTACAGTATGTGATACCTACTTCATTTAAATTTTCCTTGCTATTAAGCTAAAGTCAAATGTATTTTCTTATTTTCAACATTATTACCCCATCCCAATTTCTGTACCTTTACAGACAAAACTGTACTTTATTTACTTCATCCACAAGTTTATCAGATTAATATGTAATAATTGTTAACATTTTAATTTAAAAGTTAAAAATAAAGGAGATTGTTCTAAATGTATTCAGTACCAAGAGCATGTTGGAGCATTGTCAAGAGAAATCTAATTGGAGATTTATATATGGGAGAATAAGGTTGAGTCAGTTTACCTTCCTCGGCTCCCAACACTGGAGGCACTAGGTGAACGTATTGGTGGGTGTACGCTTGTCATAGTAACAGGTCCTGAAGAAGAGGAAATCATTCACATTCATAAAATGAATTATGTATTAAATTCCTAATGAATGTGCCCACTTAATACTACACTGAAACTGGAAAACAATGAAATTATAAAAAACAATAAGCAGTTGTTGGACTCCCAGCAAAGTCTAACTCCCTTAGACCAGCAGGGGTCTCAACCTCAGTATCGCTGGCATTTTAGGCCAGATAATTCTTTGTTGTGTGGTGGGGGGCTGTCTGTGAATTGTAGGATGTTTAGCAGTACCCCTGGCCTCTACTAGTTATTAGATGTTAGTAGTATCCCTCCATATTTCCCACCCAGGGTGTGACAACCAAAAATGTTTCCAAACACGGTCAAATGTCCCATGTTAGAGTAACCAGGGTATAATCTTAGCGAGGACACCAGCGTCAGCGAAAGCTACAGAAGACAATAAAAAGTGGTAGGCGCCTATATAAAAGCAGTCCAAGAAAGAAAGCCACATGGAGACCAATTAATGGAGATACTGAAACAAATACTCTACTAGGCAATGCACTTAAGATACATTGTCTAATGCCTAGCACAGAATCAGCAATGGATAAATGTTAGCTTTAGTAATATTGTAAAACTGGTTTACAAAAATGTTTTGTCAACTTATACTCCCACCAGCTATGTATCAGAGTATTCTCTTATCGCATTCTTATCAATGAGTATTTTCACTATTTAAGTCTTGGCTAACTCAACAGTTAGAAATTATATCCTGTTTTGATATTTTTAATGACCACTAGTGAGACTTAATCTCCAAGTTACTGGCTATTTGTATTTCCTCTTCAGGGAATTATCTACTCATGTCCTTTGGCAATACTGAGTACTTGCCTTATTTGTACAAACTTGTTTTATAATTAAACAGTTTCTCTGCCATATTTTGTCAACAGTATTCTTCCAGATTGTTTTGTTTGTTTATGTTTTAAATAAGCATCGACTTTTAAATTGTGTAACTGCCTTATTGCCTTATTAAGGTTGTGTGACTGGTGAATGCTTAAGAAATTCTCCTCCTTCCTTATTTTGTTCTAGGGTACCTATTTTGCCAAGGTGTCTAGGAGTAGGTATAGAGTGCTTCAAAGGAAATGAGTAGGTATTTAAAAAATTTTTTAAAATTAAATACCAAACAAAACCACCAAGAAGTGACTGACACTGATAAGTTTTGACCCTAGGCAACTTACATCCAAAAAGAGACCATAACACAGGCAAATTTATCAAAAAGAGAATGTGTAATACTAATTTCCTCCTAAAAATGCTCTAATGCCTGTAAATTTTATTGAAATTGAAAAGGAAAAAAAAAAAAAAAGAAATCGAAAAGGTACAGAGGTTTAACCTTTGCTTCCCACTTTGAAAGTATACTAATTTTAAGTGCCAAAAATTCAGACTCATTTTAATCATCCAACAAAATGGGGTGCGGGGGTCATTACACGTAGAGTAAAAAATGGGACAACACTTACAAAATCAAAAGAAGCCCACTTTACCTGCAAGGCCTGGAGATGGCACTGATGAATTTGGTGACTGGACGGTTCTGTTTGAGGGTGGTCTTGGCTGGCCATGATCTATACTAGTATCTTTCCTCACAATATTGTCCAGCATAATAGTACTTGAACAGTCAATCTTATAAGAAAAGAAATTATTTCACGGCATCCTGACTTTGCAAGTTAAAAGCTACTTTAAATTTAATATAAAACTTTAATAGTTTAATTACTATCAAATAATAAAATATGTAAATATCCTATTTGAGAAGTTCTGATGCATATTTTCCCCATAAACAATCTTGAAAAAAGCTTTCATTCTTCTTAACATTCCATTTTAGTAAATATGCTGAGGACATACTATTTCAGAAGTTATCAGCAAGGATAAAGGAGTATCATGTGTCATTCATACCCGTAAAAATCGAAACAAAAAAATACTTAACTTATTTAAAAATAACAAATGGTAGCCAATAAAAAAAAGGTGATGAGAAAAATAGCATAGTTTCACATATTAACAAACCTCTTTAGTGTCTGGCTTACTAACAGCCAACTGGATTCTTATATCTGCTTCTGCACATAATCTGTTGTGCTATGTGGTTTTGGTTGAAAAATATGAAGAAAATATGGCCTTACAAAGGAAGGATCTTGTGGAGTCCCTGATCCCCACTGTCTCTGGCTCACATTGAGAACTGGTGCTCTGGTATGACTACATAGATCAAGTAGACCCACACATAACACATTTCTAGAACACTAACCTCACTTACGTACATTACTACTATTTGGTAGGAAGAATGGATCCTTTCCTGATTCTTGCTTTAATATAACAGGTATAAAGGAAACACTTCTTTCTTAATTGATTGCTTGGTTAAAATACTGATAAATTTCTACTGAATAAGACTTTAATTCTTTAGATGCAAATATTTTTTGTGCTTAAATAGATCATTTATTTCCCCAAATGTCTTTGTGATTAAAGTTCAAGTTCAATTCTCTAACATAGTTCCAGCCCTTCTCAATCAGGATTCTGCAAGAGGCTTAAGTCCTATGGTCCTAGGGCACAGATTGTGTGTGATGAATTTACTTTTCAACTCTCCATCTAGAATGGTGCTAGTAATGAACTATCTTTGAGGGGGGTGAGAAAATGGTCACTCAAATCAGCTTCTTTATTCTATGGTTCAGATAAAGAATTTCAGTTGAGCAAACCTGAGAGACAAAGGGTCACCTGTATCTGAGGACTGCAGAGAAAAGAGCAGAAGGACAATTCTACTTTCTATGGGTCCTCTTTAGGGTAGGGGGTAAGCACACAGGGTCATTTATGTTTAATATTTTTTGGGCAATACCTTGGCCAATACTTTTCAGAGTGTAAAACATATTGGAATGTGACTGGATCTTTTGGATCTTAATGTAAGAAAAGTTATTTACATTGGAAGGTAATCCTAAAAGCTAAAATGAAATTATAGAAATGAGACAAAAAAAGCTTTCCTATGTACCACATAGGTTGTATGAAAGTAAGAAAAATACATATACTTTACCCATTTAAAGTATACACAATTATTTTAAAAATTAAACTCTGGTAAAATTAACGTTGCAACTATTAGGAAATATTAGTTGATCTCAGTAACTTGAAAAACCAACTAAATGAAAAAAATTATTTTACAATGTGACAAGATATTTCTTATAAGTTTTTAATGTTTGTGTCACAATTTTCTAACCCTATAGGGTTAAGATGAGGTAAAATAAGTATCAGCTTATACTTGGAGATCTGTTTATAGAATGTTGTATTTTCTGCCTTTGGAGATTTTTAAAAAAATCATGTTGACGAAAATAGCAAGTACATGTATTTAATTTAAATATAAAATAAATCAAGAGGTAATTCTGCACTGGCCAGTATGATCTGGGAGGAAATGTTTCCATTTCCATTGTTAAACTTGTCTCCACCTCTTCTGATGTCTTCAACTCTAGCCTCCCCTGCCAACCTTATTCTAAAATAGCACATTCCAGCAATTCAACTTTCCAGTACCTCTTCCCAGCTCCTTACTTACTTCCCTAGTCCATCACTGTAATCGTTCATTTACAGACTCCTTTAACTGCAGTGCCATGAAAGATGTTCTATAGTATGCTTAAGTACTTAGCATCTTTTTATCTTTCCTGCTGCTATATTTCTAAAAAATAAAAATAACTTCTAAAACCAAACACATGACCTATAATCTGACTAACTCAAGGCTTTTTACCAGAAAAAGTTCACTTAAAATTCTCAAAACATTCTGAATATAAATTTTGTGTATACTTACATCTGGAAGAGAAGGAAGATTATAAGAACCTCCCACTGGTGAGCTCAAATCAATCATAGGTGAACTGAAAGCCTTTGCATCATATCCTGCTGCACTAGTAATGGTAGGACTAGAAGGAGTGGATGATGTGCTGTTGGCAGTTGATGCGGCAGCCTGCCCACTGCTGATCTGCCACTACAGTAGCAAAAGAGGAGAAAGGTTGTCTATCAGCGGGCCAAAACATAAAACATCCAACTAATCCCTGTTCCTTTGTTACAAAACAAAGTAGAAGACACATTCTACTATTTGAATTCAACTATAATTTGAATTGAAAGGCAGGGGGTGGGGGAGGAGATGGACAGGTATATATAATTTTCATTAATCCTGTCCAAAAATAAAAAAATAAAAAGCTGATTTTTTTTTTTAACCAGAAAACCATGATACCCCATCTCGGAAAGCTTATATATACTGGAAAAGAAATATACACATAGACAGGAACTTTGACGTAAAGATGGTGGGCTAAACACATACATTTTTCTTCTGTTCCTACCTGAGACATCTGAAACTAAAGTAACAGCTAAGGGGAATTTTTTAAAAAGGCTTTCGACTCAAAGAACATAGGAAAGAAGACAGAAATCCCATTTTGGAAGCTGGAAAGAAGATGGACAAATAGCAAACCACTTAGTCATTTTGCTAAAGCTGAAACCTAAGCTGACAGTGGGGAAAACAGAGAAGCAAGTCAACATATACTGCAGAACCTTAAGGGCTCGGAAATTAGAAACAGGACAATCTGCTGAGAGTCTGTTTAAGAAGCACTGAGGCCCATGTTCCTTTCCTACTTTACCTGTAGTTACCCCAAGATAATGTGGAATTCCTCCATCTCCACAGATGAAGGCTGGAAGTTTATTGTCTAAAACAGGTAAAACAGTGTCATTTGACTGAAAGGTACCAGGTTCAGCAGAAGGCAGAAAAATACTGTACTGAAAATGAAGATACGAAACCATACTCACACTGAATGCTGAGCTTCCCTCACACTCTGCCACTGGCCCCCTACCATTCTTACCCGTGTGGCTTCAAGGAGCAGCCAGGCCCTCCATTTTAGGCTGAGGACAGGAAGATCCTCTGGGAACTGGGCCAGCCTAAGAAGACTTAAAGATGGCAACACTAGGAATTCTCCCAATAAAATCTGCCTCATAGCCTTAAATCTAGCATGAAATCTCAATCACCAAACACTAGCTCCAGACCAAGGTTTTTAAGATTTTTTTAACCCACTTCTTATATATGAACAGATAATTAAACCTCAACAAACTTTGGAGGAAACTCTTTGTCGTTTATGTTAAATCTCAGTTAAAGCTGAGATAAATACATTAACTAAGAGAACACTAGGAATGAAAAGTATAGAGATGAACCATGATGCCTCCACAATTTACTTCAAAGCCTATCAAAAAATAAAAACACTTGATTGATAGATGAATAGATAGGTATATGGAATAATAAATGAGAAGGCAAATAGAATACTATGTCTCCTATACAACTCTTTCAACTTGTTGTGTTTGAAAATTTTCATAATAAAACATAGGGGAAAAGGAAAGCAACTAAGAGGTACCTCAAGACTATGCAAGGGAAAAAAAATCTCCAAGCACAATGTTTATACATAGTCTACACTATATAGACTGATAGTGTCAGAAGCATTCCAATTTTGAAAAATCTAATTTATATTCTTTACTGAAAATATTGTGTCAAGAACCCTGTGAATGTCCTCTTCACCACCTACCCACTCATCATATCCATCCATCTTTTTCTTTTTTTCTGGACCCTAATCCTCCTTCCCTCCCACAGAATAATCACAGTTAACAGATAATGTATATCTTTCCAGGTTTATATCATGTATATATACATGTTATATATATCATATATATAACATATATGTATGATGTAGATATATCATACATATGATAAAACAGATACACAACCAGAAGAATGAGGTAATATCCCACAAAAATTCTAGAACATGGTTTTTCCCATATAACATAATCATATCTAAATTACTGCATTTTCTCAATAGATGAACGTATTCTCACTGTGCAAGTATGCCACAGTTTATTAAATTAACCAAATGAAAACCAATTCCCCACTATATTTTCTTAGTTTGTTCATTTATTCATTCATGTTTACATTTTTGACCAGGAAACATTTTAAAAAACATTTAGAATGTGTGTCTACCTATTAAAAATAATAAATGGGGAAGCGAGAAAGTACACATTTGTGTACACAGAATGTGCTAGAATGTTTCTGTATATGTTAGCACTCAGTATCAGCACAAATCTGCAAGGTACTCAATGTAGCTGGGGCAAATGACATTTAAAAGATTAAACTTGCACAAGGTCACAAAATTACTAGGAAAGTAAACAGAATTTAAGGCTAAATTTTAGCATGGGTCCTTTGCACCTCCCTTTACTGATGAAATAGAGGTATGACTTTTAAAGTATTTTTATTAAATATTATTTAAGAAAATTTGGTGATATTACAACAAAGCCTAATTATAAACACACACACACACATGCACATATAGTATGTATACTTTTTAGAATGATCTGAATAGAATTTTCAGATCATTTGAGTAAATGAATGTCACAAAACTATGAAAATAGCATCATATTACTTATTTTGGTCTTGGCAAAAAAACTAAAAACTGAAATAAATCTATAAGTGTTAAGCTGGAAAGACTGTTGACACAAGTTCTTAGAGAAGACAAAGAGAGAACTTTTACTTGTTAAAAAGTAATGTCTTATCTAAAAAATATTTTTACCCAAAGACATTAAGAACATAATTATTAAACTTTATCGGACTTAATAAACAACTGTAAATAATCAGATATACATGTACCTCATATTAAAACTGTCAGTTTGTTTTTAAGAAGTCTCCTTATAACAATTTAAAGATTCATTCATGTATTCTTGTGCAGAAATATAACCTATATTTGTTAGAATACTTCTGTCTTAATGAACTCAGCTAAAAGCTACACCTGTCAGTATTGCCAAAATCCATACTTATGAATCATTGATTATTCTGGGACTTCACTCCAATATCAATGTAAGTGGCTTGATTTTTCTTGTTAATTAAAAATCAAGACCTTTTCTCTTAGCTTTGTCTCTGTAAGTCTGTGTATAATAAACTTGGTAACTCAGATTTATTTAAAAAAAGGGGGGGGGATGGGGTGCCTGGGTGGCTCAGTCAGTTAAGTATCTAACCCCTTGGTTAATTTCTTTTAATCTGAACACTCAATTGTTAAAGTCACTATTGTGTTATTACTCTTCTTCAGTTTTTAAAGACTGTTCATTAACTAGGAATACTGATCCAACTTAAATGTCCTAAATGTGTGTGTGTACACATATTTTTATTATTATAGTCTTCGAATTTTAAACACAGGGGAGTTTTCTCTCTATATTTGTAAGATCACTCACTTTTTAAAACCTTTTAAGAAAGTGCCCCTCGTTCCTGTTCTTGAAGTGTTTCTTTGCTACTTAGATATATCAGGGCACCTGGGTGGCTCAGTGGGTTAAAGCCTCTGCCTTCGGCTCAGGTCATGATCTCAGGGTCCTGGGATCGAGGCCCGCATCAGGCTCTACGCTCATCAGGGAGTCTACTTGAGCATTCTCTCTCCTTCTACCTCCTCTACCCACTCCCCACTACTCACGAGCTCTCTCTCAAATAAATGAATGCTAAAAAAAAAAAAAAAAAAAAAGCTTGCTCTTGCTCTTCATCGCTTTATCTATAAATTTATGTGATTTGAAACTAGAGAAGCAGAACAAGAAGCTGAAGATAGCAAATATATATACCTGTTTTATAGCTTGTTGAGCCAAAAAAGCCATCTGTAGTGGGTTGGGCTTTATTGCTTGTCGTGGCATGTTCTGGTTTGGCGGATATCTCAGCTGTTGAGGATGTGGAGGAAGAACTGGTCCATTCGGTTTGGGGCTGTGATTCTGAAAATTTATCAAACGTGGAGGGGGTTGCTGGAAAAAAGAAATTAAACCAAATTAGTGACAATCATCTCTTGAAAGACAAATTATAGAGAACTCTAACTTTCACAGGAAGACAGCACCTCTGTCACAGATGAATAACTTACTAACACTATAACAAGGGTATGGGGGAAGGAGGCAGCCTTCCAGAATGTGTATAACCATGTGAAAAGTTTTATTAGGAAAGAGCCTTGGGGGAGGGGTTTCCAACTTTAAGCAGGTTACAAAAGGACTGGACATAGGCCATGCTAGGAAGTAGGGAAAATTTGTGTTTGATATCCTTCGGAGTCTCTGATGTTTACATTTTGCAAAGAACTCCCCTCTTCAGATCTCCTGAAGTAATGTGATGGTAGAATAGCGATTGCTAGCATTTACTGAGCAGTTGTTACATGCCAGGTACTGCTTTAAGGGCTTTACATGAGTTAACTCAGTTAATCTTCCCAACAATATTATGAGGTATGGATTCTCTTCATTTTTGAGAAAAGGAAACCGAGGTATAGAGAAGTCAAATAAGCTGCCCCAGATTAATGAAGATAATTAAAGATGAAGCTGGAACTTGAACTCAAGCACTCTGGCCCCAAGGTCCGCACTTTTAACCAATAAATCATAAATTATGAAAATAGTTGTTATTAATAACATTTAAAAATTAATGAGTTTTAGATCTCACTGAGGTCAAACCATATGCTAGGCATTTTAATTAGCATTTTACATATGTTACCTCATTATTACCTTCCCCTCATTTTACAAATGAGGACACTAAACAGTAGAAAGCTTAGAGAACTTGAAAAAGGTCACACAGCTAGTGAGAGGCAGCAAGAGAGCTTTAATCCAAATCTACTCCACCATGTCATTACCAAAACACCTGCTGGTGTGTAGTTGGGGGTGGATTAAGGTACTAATTAGAGCTGAGAGGATGAATTTCCCTAAAGGAAAATAGATTTCAAGTGGAAACCCTTCAAGGACAACAATGGTGGGTTATACGATAGGGCACGGGCTGGGAAGGCAAGCCTACTTTGTGCATAAATGCTAGCCCTGGAAATTGAGACCAGTGTTCTAGAAAAAGGTAACCTTATATGCCAGTCGCAGTCTTGTGGTGAACCAATTCTATGGTTGGCAATTTATTGTAAAGCAAGTACTTATTTTTAGCTCTCTAAACTGTATATGATTAGAACTTCTCAGAAAAGGAAGTATTAACCTCCATATTCATAAGAGCACAAACATGTGAAATGTGTAGGGCTGAAGTAAGAGTACCTTAACTTTTGGTCCTCCGAAGGAAGAAAGCTATAAAAGATAGCTCTATTTCTGTCTGCTATTTTTGCTTTTCCTTTCTCATTTGTGGAATTTACCCTCTTTTCCCCCTCTCTTACAAATTAGTTGGCACTGGGTAACTCTCAAGAGTGGCCAGCAATTACGACTCAATGAAAAATAGATTTAGATATTGTTTCAAGACCAAGGGAAAATCTGTGGTTGAAGAAGAGAAAAATTAGAGAAAATGTCGTGACTGTACAGACATATAAGCCCGAAGCCCAAGCAATTCTCTTTGATTCTTAAAGTTTTGTGACTTGAAGGGTTTTGTATCAGAGAAACATAACAGAAAATAGTTGGGGAATTACAGTAGAAATAGTGGAAAGTTCTAAATTTATCTAAGAGGTAACTTTTTAAAAAGTGGGAAATCATCCAAAATGGTTCTTAAGAGACAACGAAGGAATTTACCTCTGCTACCTCACTCACAGCCCCACCCAGACTGAGATTTATACACTGATACAGTCAAGAAACGACACTTGATGCTAAAATAACGTACACTGAGAAATCAGTGTCAGAATGGATGTCAACCCTGCCATCAAGGAGCTCACAGTTTTGGTAAGACGTCAGGTGCTTTTTTCCCTCTCCTAAACTGTTACAGCTGATTGTGTTAGACAAGGGAGGTAACTTTGAAGAATAAGACTAGGAACTAGTTTTGTGCATAAAAGAAGAACCAAAACCAGTGCTACTTTAATTAAATGGATTCAACTGATCTGCAAGGAAGATACAGAATGAAAAAAAAGAGAATACAGAAATAATTGAGCACTTAAGCAAACTGACATATAAACCCCATTATCCTCATCCTCTAAGTACCTTTATTATTATAGATTTTGATTACATTCTAGGTCAGTAGTTCCCAACTGAGAAGCAGTCCTTTAAACTTAACTGTGTCCTATGGACAGATGTGGAGTGAGATTTGAACATACTCACAAAGCCAGAGGCACACACAACCTTCTTATAGACAGACACCTTCCCACACTTACATGTAAATAATCTGGTAGAAAACTAAGTTTATAGCTAGGCAGAGCACTGTGGAGGACAAACTGAGGAGTGAAAAATGTATGAGTATTTGGCAGAGAATACATAAAAATGAGAGATGAGAGTATGAAAGAAGATTCAGGAGTCACTGAGAGTAGTAGAAAAACAATACTGTGTGAGGGAACAACAAAAGATGTGAAAATTTATTTCTAAGAGGGGAAAATTGGGTTTCAGAATAGAGAATTACATGCATTATATAATGCATATATTAATTATGTGCATTATATAGGTTATATAGCAGTAAATCCTAGAGAGGAAAAATAAGATCAAAAGCAAATTTCTGAGACAAGTAGGCCAAAGGCCCAGACATCATTTTCTTTGTGACTCCTCTCATAAATAACAATGAGAGAGGAACCAAGTCACATAGTATCTACTAAATGCCTAGTTCCTTACTTCTTAGTGAAAAGGCAATTAATACAAATAATGAATTTATCCTTTTTCACATTAATAAACTTAAATAAAAATCACTTTTCAACCTCCCAGACACTTAAGATAAATACTAATCATGAAAATGCTTAGCACTAGGCACTCAACTCTCTCTTCTCTTTAAATTTATCTTTACAAATATTTTGGTACTCTTTGAAGTCTACCTGCACTGTATCAGTCTGCAGAGGTAATGACAAAATTATTCCTCAATTTTCCTAAAATTTCAACTCTGTCAGTTGTGTTCCTGGTATCTAAAGTGTACAAGTCTTTTCCCATGGAACACCCACCAAAGACCTCAAATTCTTTGTTAATTACTTCCTGTGAAAACGTGAGTTAACACAAAGTTCTAGAGGAATAACCTACGGGGTATATTAATATTTCCCTAGATCTAACATGCCTTCTTAATCAATTTACCAGAAAGCCATAAGCCTAAAATAAATTGGTTTAGGTCTTCACAGAAGCAACCTAACAAAATCAAGATCTACACATGTCCATAACTTAATTCAGGGTTGAAGTAAGAGCCCTACAAAGACAAATTCCATGTTTTGTAAAGTTGCTACAAAAAATACTATGCCATTCTTAATTACTTCTTCATAAAGAACCACATCGTGCATTCCCCTTAGCCTTAGAAAAATGCTAGTAAAAAGTTTCTTCTGTAGTTAACTGGCATATTGCCTTTTTACCAAATAATATAGATATTATATCTGTTTCTTGTTTTCTTTGGTTGAGAAAAAATTCTCACCTAAGTCTTGTTCTCAAGTAAAAGAATTCTTAGCCTAGTTCTGCACACTTTTTCACTAAACCTTGTTCCATTTCATTCATTTGTGCCAATCCATTTAAAGTATACCACTTCAAATCCTTCTTATAAATAGGAAAAGTATAAATTAATAAATATAACTGTAAATAACAATTTGTATGAATTAATTAGACTTTACACTCCCGATAAATTTTTACTAAGTATACCCAGATCTCACTTGAGTGGGATGGTGAAACTCTTAAACAGAGGATATAAATTTATATTCAAAAATCAGATTAAAAGTAAATCGAATACTTCATATCTAGTAAAAATAAGAATGGTTCATGGAATAGCTGATAAGAGTCTGAAAGGAGATTTCTAGTGAACCACTCCCCAACCCTTTTCTATTTCATTTTACCCTAATTTCAAAGATGTGCTGCAGTTTTCCTAAACACTACATCCCCACAACCACCAGATAACTGAAGTAGGAATCATTCCAAAGCACTAATACAGGAATGACGGGTTACAGATACACAACTTTATCATAAGCCACAGGCATGCATTGTTTAGGAATGCAATCATTTATCCTTGGTTATAACTGAAGACAACAAAGAGTAGATGAAAATAGTTTTACCAGCTAAACAAACCATTAATTCCTTTTTGAGAAGGACTAAAAACTAAGAGTTAATCAGGGATACTTTGATAAATTTTTATAAATTCATGTATTTATATCATAGATGACAGATGTGTTGGTTATTTTAAGAGATGCTGAATACAATTGTACTATAATTATCTAAGTTAGGACAGGCCTGCTTCCAAATTTACCTGATGAGAGATGGAAGGTTGCTGGATGGGCCCCTGCATTCTAGGGTTTGGTAAACCCACAGGTGCTGGCCTCCGTTGCACCTGTTGCCTCTGAGCCATTACCTGTTGCTGCATATGCTGGAGTCGTAATTGAGCTAGGCTGATCTGTGTTGGAAACTTGGATAACTGGTTTGAAGATAAACCACCTGGTGGCTGTGAATTCTGTTCCACGACAGGATTCTGCTTAGGCATTTGTGGTTGACTCTCTTTATCTTCAATTACTAAAGAACCTAATCAAAGAGAAAAAGTTAAGTTGTAAAGGTTTTCTGATAGTGAAACACCATATTTTGGAAGGCTATTTTTGCTGAACTTCAAATTGCCAAGAAATTTTTTGGTCTCAGAAACACTTTACATTTTTTTTAATAAGATTTTATTTATTTACTTGACAGAGAGAGAGAGAGAGAGAGAGAGATCGAGATCACAAGTAGGCAGAGAGGCAGGCAGAGAGAGAGGGGGAAGCAGGCTCCCCACCGAGCAGAGAGCCCGATGCGGGGCTCGATCCCAGGACCCTGATATCATGACCTGGGCTGAAGGCAGAGGCCTAACCCACTGAGCCACCTAGGCGACCCAACACTTTACACTCTTAAAAACAGAAGGCCCCAAAGAGCTTTTGTTTATGTAAGCTCTATCAAATTTTACCGTATTAGAAACCATTAAAAGCATTTTTTACTTATCAATTCATTTAAAAAATAACAAATCCATAATTTTTATGAAAAATAATTTTTCAAAAAAATTAGTGATGAGTAGCATTGTTTTAGTATTTAAAAAAATATCTCTACATGTTTTGCCTAAAAGTTGAACTCTCCTACCTGTTTTTGCATTATCTGTCATTACATATTGTTTGGGTTGAAATAAATCTGAAGAAAACTGGCCACAAACAGACATGTAGTTGGAAAAGGGAGGCCTTGTGGTCTCCTAAAGGAACCTCATACTCTATCTTGAGAACATATCAAAACAAAACAAGCAAGCCTGACACTGGCTCTAAAACTCCCACAATATATTTCTGATTCTTTAGTATGAGCAATTCATAATCTTTCCAGTTCCTTATATCTTCATAGTGCACACTACATCAGTTCTCTGATAGACAATACTTTGGCTTACAGTTACACTTTTAGAATTTAAAGGTGCCCCTGAGTAGGTCTGATTAAAACACAAGGCAAAGCTTGAGTTCTTCAACAACAGAGAATCAAATGTTTCTGATTTACTAAGCATAAACATCCTAAAAATGTGGTTATAATTAATAAATACTCACTATATGCAGGCACTATGATAGTAAGTCTATGTATATCCTTGTTTAAGTCCTTTCTATAGACAAGGGATCTAAGGGTTCAGAGAGATTGAACAACTTACCCAAACTCACCAAGACATTAACTGAACATTCATCTAGATTGGTTATTTTTCCCTCGCACTCTTCTATTTCTCAGAAGCCATGGATAAACAAGTTTAGGAATCTTGTCTCCTTGTTAGAATATTTAAGATGCAAATCCCATTGTAAATAAAAATTTATACAGCTGTAAATGATAGCTCTGAGAAGTCTTAGAGTGAATGATACTATTTAATTTTTTTATAGGATTTTCACAAACTTCACAAATAGGTATGTTGTTTTTATTTTGTTTTTGCTGATTTAGATTCATCTAAAACTATATCCACTTATGTGTATATAGTTACACACATACTCTTAATTTTACCTATGTCTACATCATGTGGTTTATAGTGTAAGCAATATGCTTCTAAGTACATATATTTCTGTATATGACTATTTATGTGGATAGGTTCCCTGTAGAGCTAAATGTGTGGCGGTTCAGTGGGGTAGGGTAACAGATAGTTACTTATAAACACACTTTGTATTAAGATGCTTCTTTTTAGTAATATAGGTGAGATTGTGATTCCAGTTACCTGCTACCCACCAATAAATACACTGCTGCATGCACTTTGAAACTAAGCCGCAGGGGTCATCTTATCACCATTCTTTTTGTTCTTCTGTTGTATGGATGAGATCTGTGTAAGCTTATTGCTCTCTTTCTGGGTATATTATGACAGCACTGGCTCTCTCTCTTTCTAGCCACTTCTTTTTTTCCTACCCAGAATCTAGCCTAGGGAATGAAAGAGTAACCATCTTTGATGACTTTGAAACAGTCAATGAGACCAAAACCCATCATCAAAGGGAATACATTGGTGGTTGAATGAAGAATGTATAGGGAATTCTTAAATTTCTGCTTCTATAGATTCCCTGTGAGAAATTAAGAAACAAAACGTGAAGGCTTTTTCTACTAGCAAATAATGTAGGGAAGCTAAAGCAATAACTTCCTGCTGAACTGCCTGCAAAGATATTTGAGCTGACCAAAAATGATAGTCTCCCTTTGTGATAATTCAGTGGGCTCTAATACTTAAAACTGGGGCACTTTTCTGTGTGCATGTCACACTCTAATTAGGAAGTTTAAAAATATATAGTTATTACATAAAAGGCAGAATAAAAAAGTGGGAAGTCTTCCCTAGCAAGATCAAGCAAATGAACCTTTAGGCGCTTCATGACTGGGTATTATTAAGAGTAAGTAAGCCAATAGGAGACATACTATTTTATCAGAAAACATTCCAAATATCAAAAATCCTGTATTGATGGCAGTCATGAGTCAAGTTTATTACCCCATTCTGATAAACCTATATACAGTACAAACAAGATCCTATGGAAAAAAGAACTTCTAAATCCTGAAGTCTAGATACTCTGTGAGTCAATATAAAGGATGCTCATATCCATTTATTTACATGTGTATTTGTACTCATGCCTTCACATATACATAACATTAATAAAATACTGGCAAAAATTCCATGTCTTCAAAACAAGGTAATAAAAACACTTTGGGGGTGGAAGGGAATACATTTTCAATAACATATCATAATCATTAAAGAGTTCCAGAAACAAATAGCACTTTGAGAAAATGGACATAAGTGCGTACCTAAATTGATAATATTTTGAGCCCAGAAACTAGGATCACAGTGAAACTGGATGGTATTGTTGGTCACTGGGGAAGCATCACACCTTGCTCGAAGAAGGTGCCGTAACCGGTATGTAATCTAAAAGAAAGGAGAGACAACTAAACATCGGTGTCTTTAAAATCAGGCTAATAATTTATTAAGTTCCCAGTAAATACACAAAAAATGATCTCTGGTATATATGCTAACACAAAATAAGTGATCCTATCTAAGTTATAAATGTGGGTAAGTGTTTTTTTTTTTAACATGTTAAAAGTTTTGAGATATAATTCAATTAGCTATACTCCTGAATACAAAACTGAAAAGTATCTTTTTTTTTTTTTTTAAAGATTTTATTTATTTATTTGACAGAGAGAGATCACAAGTAGGCAGAGAGGCAGGCAGAGAGAGAGAGAGAGTAGGAAGCAGGCTCCCTGCTGAGCAGAGAGCCCGATGCGGGGCTCGATCCCAGGATCCTGAGATCATGACCTGAGCTGAAGGCAGAGGCTTTAACCCACTGAGCCACCCAGGCGCCCCAAAACTGAAAAGTATCTTAAAGTGATAGGTTAAAGTCAGTTTTTTTAATTACTAAAACTTCAGAGAAGCACCAATTAAATATTTGTAAAATAAATTTTAACACATTTTGCTCTTTTATTTTACTTTTTTAAAGAAGGATCTGAAATTTATATTAGGGGACTAATGAGTTATGGGAAGTACAAATTAATCTCAGCTAGGGATTGTTTTCCTTGCTATGTTTGGGATCTCATGTCCTCACACCATACCACCCACCTCCTTCCATACTGTAGTACTCAGTGAATACTGGGGTCAATTTCCCTCAGTCCTTGAAGAATTTAGTTCATGGCTCATTATCACCATCTCTAATATTACTCTTGTCATAATTTTTTTAAAAGATTTTATTTATTTATTTGACAAAGAGATCACAGACAGGCTGAGAGGCAGGCAGAGAGAGGGGGAAGCAGGCTTCCCGGTGAGCAGAGAGCCCAACACGGGGCTCGATCCCAGGACCCTGAGATCATGACCTGGGCTGAAGGCAGAGGCTTTAATCCACCGAGCCACCCAGGCGCCCCTCTTGTCATAATTCTTGATGATTTT
Source organism: Nasua narica (assembly GCA_028533885.1). Lineage (NCBI taxonomy): Eukaryota > Metazoa > Chordata > Mammalia > Carnivora > Procyonidae > Nasua > Nasua narica. The sequence continues at coordinate 79,435,847 of CM052806.1, read as the reverse complement.
AATATCCATCCAGCTGATCCTTCTTCCCACTTCCTCTAGTCCCAGGTACCAATAATCCTACAAACCTTAAGGCTATCAGTGTTTACTCTTATAATTTTTCCCTGTCCTTTGATCTCACCTCACCATTAACCTAACCCAGCTGAAATCCCAGGGTCAATCACCATAGTCACCTTACATATACCCTTATACCTCTTTCTCTCACATGCTCTATCATATATACTTGCTTCCCTCTCAACTTTTCCCAAAACAAAACAACCCTCGTTATACCCAACTTTTGCCCAGATGTAAATGGACTAATAAACACATGACAATGTACTTCGAGTAGACCCCTAAATTTGACTGGCTATCATGACACTTTTTTGGTACTTTACTTCTCTACCCTCCTAAATGACTATTCAAAATTTCTTCTCAAATCTCTAGCAACTCCTTCCTCTCCTATTCTCAATCTCAGCTGATGATTTTGCTTACAATTTTACTGAGAAAGCAAGAACAATCACGGACCTTCTACAAATTCTCACCACTTGTCAGTATTAGTGCTCCCTCCTATTACAATGGATTAAATGGCCATGTTTCCTTTTTTTTTTTTTTTTTTTTTTAAAGATTTTATTTATTTGAGAGAGACACAGAAAATAAGCAAGAGAACGCACACAGGGATCTGGAGGGGAGGAATAAGGTGGGGGGGGCGTGTAGAGAATATCAAGCAAACTCCCCCAGGGAGCTCAGAGTCTGATGTGGGGCCTGATCCTAGGACCCTGACATCAGGACCTGAATTGAAATAGAGAGTCATAAACTTAAAAGACTGAGCCACCCAGGTGCCCCTAAATGGCCATACTTCTAAAGCCAGTTCTTCCACTTGTGCAACAGTACCCAACCCTTCTTCTCTACTCACAGACACTGCTCAGGATTTTCTTCCCTCTCCTGTATCACCTAAGCTTTTACTGGATCACTTTTATCAACATATAAACATGTTTTAACTTTTCCTAGCTGAAAACAAAACTCTTGGCTCCTTTTCTCTTAACACCCAAGCTCCATTTTTCTTTTCTTTTCTTTTTTTTTTAACAGCAAACTCTCAAACTCATCTATTTTTACTGCTCCTTATTCTCCCGTTCTTTTCTGAAACCACTTCCTTCCCTTAGCTTTCAGCATACTATACTATCATGGTTTTGCCTTTATTTTACCAGCTGCTACTTTTTGGGGCCACTGAGAATAGGTTTGGGTTCCTATGCACCACCAATCTCCAGTGTTGGTTCTTTCAGTCTTGCAACTGCCCTCTTTTCTCCTATACCCACATAGTTTTAGTGATCTTATATAGTCTCATAGTTTAAATGACCCCTTAATTTGTATCTCAAGTCTGGATCTCTCTTTTGAATTTGCATTTCCAACTGCTTAGTCAACATCTCCACCTGCTTGTCTAACAGGCACCTCAAATATGTCTAAAAGGGAACTTCTAATCTTTCTCGTCAAGTCTACTTGTCCTATAATCTTCTCCATCTCCATTATTGGCAGCACTACTTCTCCTACCACTTAGTCAATCCCTGGTTCCTTTCTTTTTCTCCAGCCCTGTATTCAATCTGTCAGCAAATCCTACTGCTTCTATCCTTCAATGACATGGATAACCCTACCAGTTTTCCCATCAACTCTATTAATTCTCCTACCACTTTGCATAAGTCACCTTATTGCAGTAAGATTCTAACTGGTCTCCCTTCTTTCTCCCTTGCTCTCAACTACCTACAGTCTATTCTCAATAGCCACAGTGATTGTTAAAATATAAATCATACTCTGTTCTTCTCAAGTCCCTCTCAAGTGGTTCCCTATCTTACTCAGATTAAAAACCAAAGTCCTCATAATGAACTACAATGCTTGTGCTACTTGACTTCACATTACTTCTCCTACTCGTATTACTTTCTGCTCATTCACCCTGTTCTGGCCCCTCAGGCTTCCTTGTATCCATATCACAAAAAATTCCACCTCTATCTTTGCACTTGCTGTGTGGTCCCACAGAATTTATTTCTCTTGAGTATTTACTTCCAACAGGCCTTGCTTCCTCATTTCCTTCAGTATCTGCTAAAATATAACCCTCTTTAGATAGACTTACATATCTAAAACTACAATCCCTACCCCAATGTTCCCAGACTCCTTTCCTTAACCTTAATATACTTTTCTCTATAGCACTTAACACCATGTAACAGTATATATATTTTACTTATTTCTGTACTGTCTCTCTCCCCTAAAATCCAACTCTTTGAGGGCAACGATTTTATTGTTTTCTGTCCTCCCAGTGCTTAGAATGCTGCCTAATATATAGCAGGTGTTCAATAAGTAAGTGTTGAATAAATAAATTTGCGTCAGTTGCTAAATTATTTCCAACAGCTATAATAAGTTCGGAGTAAAAAACCATGAACTTATTTTGGGACTACGTGGAATACATGGCACAGTGTGTAGCAAACAGCACTCAACAACACAATGTTCTTCTCCCTAAGTTTGTCTCCCTTTAATTTTTTATAACAGTTCTCACTGTAAGAATGCCAACCAATGTAATTATTCCAAGAACTTTCCCTCATTAATACACTCATGTTTTATCATTTCCCCAAATTTGATCATTTTGAAATAATTTTTAAAACTGTAGAAAACTGAAAAGAACTCTTCACCCAGATTTCCCAACTGTTCATGGATTAGCACATTTGTTCCAACGCCCGCCCAACTGCTTCTGCACACATACACTATTATTACTTGTCTTTTCCTGAACTTTTTTTTTAAAAGATTTATTTTATTTAATTGAGACAGAGAGAGAGAAAGAGAGAGAATGAGAGGGGAGAGGTCAGAGGGAGAAGCAGGTTCCCCTCAGAGCAGGGAACCCGATGTGGGACTCGATCCCAGAACTCCAGGACCACGACATGAACCCAAGGCAGTTGCCCAACCAACTAAGCCACCCAGGCGCCCTTTTCCTGAACTTTCTGATAGCAAGTTAAAGATATTAGGTTCTGTCTAGCCCAAGCACTCCAGTGAGTGTATCTTTTTTTTTTTTAAAAAAAAGATTTATTTTATTTATTTGAGACAGATAGAGAGCGAAGAGACAGCATGAGAGGAGCGAGGTCAGAGGGAGAAGCAGGCTCCCCTCAGAGCAGGGAGCCTGATGTGGGACTCGACCCTGGGACTCCAGGATCATGACCTGAGGCGAAGACAGTTGCTTAACCAACTGAGCCACCCAGGCACCCTCCAGTGAGTGTATCTTAAAACAAAGATGCTCTAACATAAGCAGCAAGTTCCAAATTCCAAAAGCAAGTTTGTCCCAACACTAGATTCCATTCCAAAGACCTCATTCAAACAACGCTCACAACAGGGTCACTTTCCAGAATGCTATCAAGGAATACAGGTTGCATTTAGTTGCCACATCTCTCCAGTTCCTTAGTCTTTCCCTGTCATTTATGTACTTGATGGCTTTGAAGAGTTTGGGTGTTACATTCTGCAAGATGACCTTCAACATAGGTCTGAGTGTAGTTCCTTCTGATCAGACCCATAAAGCATTCTTGTCAGGAATCCCACACAAAAGATAAGGTGCATTTCTTAGTGCATCAGATCAGGAAGCTCAGGAAGTCTTTCTGTCCCATAACTGCTGATCCAAATCCTTATCACCTGGCAATTCTGCTGCCCAGTTTCTCCACCTTAAATTCACTGGATTTCTCCCTTTGTAACTGATTAGTATTTTGCAAAGAGGTATTCTAGGATTACACTGAAATCCTTTTCCATCAATTCTCTACTCACTAGGTTACTGTGCTCTGATGACTCCTTAGTTACCTCTATGATAGTGACTAAAAGTGTTTATCTACTATTCTTTCTACATTTGATTTACATTGTGACAAACTTTTCCCTTTTTTATCATTTATGTAGAAAAAATGGTTAAAATCAGAAATGTGAACGCTTTCTTAAAAGAAAATCAGCTCTAAATAAAGGGATCTATGAAGAAAACAAACAAACAAACAAATAAATAAATAAAGTAATCTATGAGGTAAATCCCTTGGGACATACCTTCCCCCTCCCCCCCTTCAGGTATATGCTGTAAATCCCTTCTTTTGCTATTGAGAAGCTAAAAGACACAATTTATTTACAACTCAGATAGGTAGTATCTATTTGCTAATTAAGTTGTGCAAAGGTCTAAAAGTATTATCAAACTTGGGCAAACTCTATTCATTAAGTAATGATGTACTTTGCTGTCAAGATGTAAGAGCTCTCTTACTGTCAAATTATTTTACTACCCATCTAAAACGTAAACCTTGTCAAAACTCCAATACATGTTTTAGGTAATTTTGAAAGGTCATAAAGCCTGGCTGATGTAGAAGATAATGGTTCATTAAATATACTTGGTGGGTTTTTTTTTAAGATTTTATTTATTTTTTTGAGAGACAGAGAGCGAGCGCACAAGCAGGGAGAGCGGCAAGCAGAGGGAGAGGGTGAAGCAGGCTCTCCTCTGAGCAAGGATCTGAGCTAAAGGAAGACACTTAACTGACTGAGCCACCCAGGTGCCCCAATGGTTCATGAAATATACTTGTTAATCCTTTCAGATGTATCTGAACTTCAATATACTCAGGTTTCACACTGAAAACTTCAAAGAGCAAAAGATGAAAAAACTTTAAGATATAAGAGATATGAAAACAACTTTCAAGACAGCTATACTGTATACTGTCTCCTTTCTATTGAAGTTAAAGAAGAAATTTAGTATTTGAATTTCCAATCCTGTAAAAATTAACATGTAGTTTTGTCTATACTTAGAATTTCTGACAGATGTTTTATCATTTCTTCACCATCAATCTTCTGTTTCATTCCTACACATCAAGCAGTAACACAAAATTCCTACCTTTAATATACTAGGTTACTATATTAAGAGTCACAGAAAAATGCAAATAGTAGATAAAAAGCAGTAATAGTATGATGAACATATGCACAAAGGATTTGCAAACACAGAAGAAATTCAATCCAGTTTTGGTCATGAAAGGCTGCTAAGAGGAAGGAAGACAGAACTAAACTGAAGTTGGTAGTCTCTAAAAAAGATGAACATTACTCAAGAAAGAAGCAGCATTCTAAGAAAGGGTACCAGTACCCAGACAAGAGAGCATCATATACTGTGAGCCTCAAGGATTAGAAGAAAGGTGCTTCTAATGAGATGTTCAGGAAAGCATACAGAAGGTGTTCAAAGAGTAATTAGATGGGAGCAGAGGAAAAAGAAGAGATTGTAGAATTCCTTTTGTAACTTAATAGTTTCCTAATTGTTATTATTATAGAAATATTTACTGCTAGTAACAAGGATGATAGTGCTTTACTCCTAGTCTTTCTTCTGTCAATGTTTCTTGCCTTCCTTCTAAATTATATAAGGATAAATTCAGTGTTAACAGGCTGACAGAAGAATCCTGAGAAAATACTGTGAAAATGTTTCAAAATATATTTAAAACTGGACTTCTGAAAAGATTCCACTGTTGCATTGGGTTTTGTTTTTATTGACCATAATTCCTACAGCAAAAAGATGAACTGAGAATTGCAAGCCAAGCTTGAAATTTTAGACCTGCAAGGCATTTCTTCTTATTTTTTTTTAAAAGATTTTATTTATTTGATCGAAACCACAAGTAGGCAGAGAGACAGGCAGAGAGCCCAATGTGGGGCTCGATCCCAGGTCCCTGAGATCATGACCTGAGCCAACAAAGGCAGAGGCTTTAACACACTGAGCCACCCAGGTGCCCCTCTTCTTATTTTTTAAGCACATAAAATCCATCATTTAAAGGATAACCTGAATAAACATGGCTATAGGTATCAAGCCTAAGAATGATGAAAAACAGAATGTCAAATGTAGCAATTTTCAAAGTTTTTGAGGTTGGAAACCCCTATTAAGTATTTACAAATAATCATGAGCCTCAGCTCTATAGGCATTATAGGCAAATTATTTTATTAATCACATTGGCTACTGGTAATGCCTTAAGGCCCACTTGGGTTCTGTAGGCTTTTAAAAATTAGAAAAAAATGATTTAGTCAATTAGGTATTGATTCCTTATAACTGATTCCTTATAATTTGCTTATTCCTTATAATTATACATAAAACAATCTCCCCCTCTCCTATGTCAAGAGATCATTGACATGACTAAGTAATCGATCTTCTATTTTTGTTTTCTACTATAATTGTAAACAGAATCATAGAATAAAATTAAGAGAAATTTTTAAACAGAAGAGATTGACTGATTATATGAATGTCTTACACACATGTAGTAACAATATTCAATAATCCTAATTTTTCATTCATAATTGAAAAAAGAATTCTCTCGTTTTCTACTTTTCTTCTTTTTCCATTTACTTCCACAAAAATATTCAGGAAAACAGAGAAGATATGTACTAGATAGAAGCTGTTTTTCATTACATCAATAAAGCACTTTAAAAAAGAAAAAAAGACTCGAGAAAGATTATATCATTGAATATTACGAAAGAAAAAATTCTAAGAGTGAATACAATGCATGATTAGGAATAGTTTCAGATATATTTACAAATCAGTTTTTTTAATAAGTCTCAAACTTGATGTTTAAACCTAGTTTATAGAAGTTTATCCAGAAGTACATTTCCTTATTTCAAAATGGTCACAGAAAAATTCTGCCACTTGACTCCAGAAATTTAACAGGTGAATAGAAAGCTGATTTGGATGTCCTAATTTGAGTTCAAAGGATAGTGCTCTGTGGAATCCTTCATAAAATGAAGGTAAGGTGAAAATTCTTAAGAATGTTTATACGGTTTGACTTCCAGTGGCTAAGCATCTTTTAGATCCTTACTACCAAAGGCATAGTTGACAGACCAGTGGCATTAGCATCGCCTACAAGCTTGTAAATAATACAGAATCTGGCTCCACTCCACAACTATTAAACCAGAATCCTCAGGTGATTAGTAGTATGCAGTGACTAAATATTTTCAGTAGCAAGGTTATAGATTACAATCAAAATTGTTCATCTAATAACGCAGCCACTCTTTTGTAGCAAATGGGGTTTAAATATATAGTACCATATATGTATGGATGCCAAAGTAAAAAATGTACTGTTAACAAGAGAAATACAGCCTCTAAGCTCAGATGTCCAAGATAGAATTCTGGTTATATCTCTTAACTTTGTGCCTTGGTTTCATCATCCATACAATAAAGATGGATAAGTATACCTAGTTTTTTTTTTTTTTTTTTAAAGATTTGAGAAAGAGAGTGCGTGGGTGCATGAGTGGGAGTTGGGGGAAGAGAGGCAGACGAAGAGTCTTAAGCAGACTCTGAGCTGAATGTGGAGCCTGATGGAGGGCTCGATCTCAAGACCCTGAAGCCACAACCTAAGTGGAAACCAAGAGTCAGAAGCTTAACTGAAAGTGCCTAGGTTTATCTAGCTATAAAAAATGACCCAGCAATTGCAGTACTAGGTAGTGAAAAGGACACAAAAATGCTGATTCAAAGGGGCACATGCACCCTGATGTTTATAGTAGCATTATCAACAATAGCCAAATTATGGAGAGCCCAAATGCCCACTGACTGATGGATGGATGGAGATGTGGTGTATGCATTACAAATGGAATATTACCCAGACATCAAAAAGAATGAAATCTTGTCATTTGCAATGACATAGATGAAGCTAGAGAATTTAATGCTAAGTGAAACAAGTCAGAGAAAGACAAATACCATATGATTTCACTCATAAGTGGAATTTAAGAAACAAAACAGCTGAACATAGGGGAAGGGGGAGGAAAAGAAGAGAGGGTGACAAACCTTAAGAGGCTCTTAATTAGAGAATAAATTGATGGTGAATGGGGGGAGAGGTGGACAGGGGATGGGCTAAATGGGTGATGTAGTTTAAGGAGGGCCCTTGTCTTGATGAGCACTGGGTGTTTAAGTGATGAATCACTAAATTCTACTCCTGAAACCAGTATTACACTATATGTTAACTAACTAGAATTTAAATAAAAACTTCAAACAAACAACACCCCCTCCCAAAACAATGCTTAAGTTTAAGTGAAATATTACATGGAAAATGCTTAGAATTAGTGTCTGGCACACTATAGGTGATCAAGAAATATTTACTATTATCATTATTTTTAGTATTCAGTTCAATAGCCACTGAGAGAAACCCTGGAAAAGAATAAAACAGGAATGACAATGGTAGATTAAAACTGAAGTTATACCTAAACCATGGCAGTTAATATATTTTTTAAAACCAAAATATTTTGATCAATTAAAATTAGAAATAGGAAAAAAATAGAAATGGGTAAAGGGCAATGAAGTACAAATAGACTAACGAACATTTCTGAATTTTAAGTATTCTAATACCTCCACTGTTTCTCTGTGTTTTGATGGTATATTAAATGCATTATTTAGTCCATCTTACCAATCGCTTGCTATAAAGTAATGCTGTACTGCTGCCACTGGAAACTGCCCATTTAGAAAAATGCATGACATGTTCCAATTGTTTAGAAAGTCCAGCCACTTCCTGTTGTTGTTGCATAAGTTTCATGCGATGGTCCTTTGCAAGGCTCTGAAAAGAAGAAAATTTCAACATCTGTCCTGCATATAACATATTTTAATGGTCATTTTCAGATTATCAAATTAGAATAACTGCCACCTGTGAGAACCCAAATTACAGAACTTAAAATACGCTTAGTGTTTTTCTCCCTCAGTATGAAGGGTCACTCTCACTACCACCAAAACCTGTGTCCCAAACACTGCGGTGCTTCTGCTGCTGCCACTATCACCACTGCCATCACTGCCTCCGCACCTCCACCCGGGGCCCTTGGTCTGGTAGTTTGACGTATTCTGGAAATTTAGGTCTGTGTTCATGCAACTTCCAATACCCAAAAAGGGACAAAATCCACAGATTAACTAGGATACAGTAAATGCCTGTTAAATTCAATACTCACAAATAAAATAGATGTATTGTTCTGTTCAGCAATCTAATAAAATTACCAGATCACGTGATTTGCGCAATCACAGGATTTCACCTTTCCAGGCATTCTAGTCTTGACTGCAACCACTTTGTGGCCAGCTATGCCACATGGCAGACAACATTTATACTTTGTGTGTGGTTAGAAAGGGATATGATTTTTGTCTACTGAGAATTACCTTGGGAGCCAATTGATAAAATGACTAGTGGTGCCAATGTATTCTCAGAAAAATTACTTAAAAGCAGAATACAGACTATCTCTAAGCAAAGTACACAAGCAAGAACACAGATTAATCAAAAGTAGAGAGCACTGGGAGTGCCTGGGCACCTCAGTTGGTTAAGTGTGCACTCTTGGTTTCAGCTTAGGTCATGATCTCAGGATCCTGGGATAGAGCCCTGCATCAGATTCAGCTCAGCGGGGAGCCTGCCTGGGGGTTTTTCTCTCCCACTGCTCTCCCCCTGTTTGCATGTGCACGTTCTAAACTAAATAAATAAATCTTAAAGAGAGAGAGAGTACTGAACTTTGGTTATTTTAAAGTTCTCTATCTACAAGTCTTTGCAAGAAAAGGGGAAAACAATAGAATTTTGTACTGATCCTGAAGTTTAAAATCACCACACTCCAATATGGATTTATATTCTCATTTAAAAAAAAATGAACCTAGATCCTGACCCTAGTCAGTTTCAAATTTGGAAAATACAAGGTGAAGTGAATTAAGGGAAAAACTGCAGTGATGGTCAATGGCTTTATCACATCTAATTTTAGAGATTACTTACTTTTTACAGTGGTGAGAAATAGCCTAAATGTTTCTTTAGAGACATACTAGAAAGAAATAAGTTCTGTTGACTTTGGGAGAGGTTGTATATTGACAATGAGAAGCCCCAGTTACTTGGGTCTTGTATGGTGACAACTATTTGGGCCAATTTCTGGATTCTTAGATACAAGCGGCTATATTTGTTTTAGGAAGATTCTGTGAACCAGGAGAATGGATATGAGGACCAGAGGTATAGTTAAAAGGTGCTATAAAAACTTTAAGTCAATAAAGTTAATTACAAATATTACTGATGACTAAATTCATTCCTAGAGATTTGGGATCTGGTCATCTTTTGTTATCTTCAAGTGATTCTGATTTACAGAGAAGTCTGGAAAGAGCCACAGCAATGCATGCACTGCTAATCCCTGAGAAAACGAATCTAAGTAATGTCTGATTTTAAGCAGAGCTTGGAAAACCTTGTATTAAAAAAAAAAAATTCACAGAATCTTGAAAAAATAGTTTCCGTAAATGAGGTTGCCTGGACAGAACACTTCTTCACTAAATAAGTATCTGTTTCCAAAGATCAGAGAATTCTTTTAGTCTTTGTTTCATGTATGTCTGATCAGCCATGGGAATGATCATGCTTTCCCAGGATGGACAGGACTCTGACAAAGACCTTATAATTTTGTCAACTACAAAATGAAGAGTTTGAACTAAATTATTTATAGTTTTTTTTTTCCATCTTTAAACATCAGAATTCTAATTCTCTTCTAATTGTAAATTGCTGCTTTACTGTGAATTGTTTCTGCACCAATATACCAAAGAATACTAAAATACCATGCAATTAATATTATGTTAATATACCATGGGGAAACTGTAACTTCAAATTATTTGGAGGCAAACACTGACTTTGGATCCTGACCTTAATGAGTGTAATAAAGCCCATGAAGACCATAATATCTTTCTTACCATTGTGAGAAACAACTATCTTAAGTACTTTGAGCATCCCTCACTACATACTGCTTTCACAGTTAAGACTATAAAATGTTGAAAGAGGCACATCCTTTTATCTAATTTCTCATCATGTTAAATGCGTATGTTTGAAAATGAAATACAGCTTTGTTATCTTTCTAAAAATTTTTGCTCAATTGCACTGCTTCGGGGACCCGAAGTTTTCATTTCAATGAATCTAAAATGATTAATCTCTTCAACATTTACAGAGCTCCTTCTTCAAGGCATTGCGCTTTGTGTTACCAAGTACACACGAAGCCATAAACTCTGAACTACAATGCAGAACCTGGTAAAAGAAAACTTGGGAATGGAGATTACTAATGAGTCATAAATTGAAACAATTATATGAAAAAGGCGGGGATTCCAAGATTCATAAATACATGAGAAAATACTATATTAAATCTCTATAACATACTGTCCCATTAACAGTAACTTACCTCTAGCTGGTGCAGTAGGGCTTTTCCTTTTTTATTTATTTCTACCATCAATGTAAATATAGCAACTTTAATATCCTGTTCCACCTGCTTTTGATTTTGATTTACTTCAATTATCCTGAAAAGTAAATGAAAGGGGGGAAAAATCTAAAATCTAAGGCAGAAGATTGTTTTATAATATTTAAAATTGATTTTTTTAACGTGTAACTTAGGCCAAAATGTTTTCAACTCTTAAAAGCTCAGCTGTTTCTACAGGTCCTTCAGTTTAAATTGACTTTCTTGAAGATGACACAGCAGAACTTTAATTCTTCTGAAAGAAGTAACTTAATTCAATCTTAAAACCAAAATGTATGAAATTGCAAGAGAATGAACACATTTTAAGAAAATATGGTTTGGAAAGATCATGATGAAAATCATCCAAGAAAATCAATAGTTGGCCTAAAAAGGTGGACCAAAAAAATGACTCATAAACAAGAAAACCATGACTCTGAAAGTGTTCAATTGTATCCACTGTAACTAAGAAGTAGGAAAGCGTAAATGTGTCACCCTTAGTCATCTGAACTGCTACAGCATTCATTATATTTGCACAGAGGCAAAGAGAACAACAGTAGTTTGCTACTTTTAATAACACATTTGTCTTGAAATAAACAGCTAAATACTACTTTATGTTTCATCAACTACCATGTACTTTGATTAGAGAAAATGGAATGCTGTTTTCATGGAGATTGAGATAGACAGAAAGAAAATACATAGCATCATACCAGACTATCTTATAGAAGCAGAAGAGAATAATGGGACACCCACTAAACATTTTGAGATAAATTAAGTTTCATTTCTCCAGTATGCTTCTCTAATAGTTACCCACTGAAACTTAAAATCAATAGGGCATAGATTTTATTCTCTGTTGTAAATTCTTTAAGGTAGTCAACTGGCACCAATATTGGCTATAAGATCAAGAAAACCGGGGCGCCTGAGTAGCTCAGCGGGTTAAGCCTCTGCCTTCGGCTCGGGTCATGGTCTCAGGGTCCTGGGATCGAGCCCCACATCGGGCTCTCAGCTCAACGGGGAGCCTGCTTCCCCCTCTCTCTCTGCCTGCCTCTCTGCCTGCTTGCGATCTCTCTCTGTCAAATAAATAAATAAAATCTTAAAAAAAAAAAAAAAAAAAATCAAGAAACCCAGACAGATCTGGGAAGCAAACAACCCCTTGAAACAAAACAAAACAAATGCAAAAAAACTAATTTAAATCCTCATGATGGTTGAACATGATGAAAAAAAGGACAGGCAATGCTATGTTTGCACATGCATAAAAATGAATTAATACCAAAGTAAGCCATCCCAGTAAATGTAATCCTTTTATAATCAGGTAGTCTATACAGATATGAGTAATCAGCACCTAATCCAAGGATTCTTTAAGTCTTAGCACAATTCAAAAACCAAAATCCTTCCATTCAATAATGTATGATTTTGTAAAAACAGCATAAACCACTAACAAAGGTAAAAAAAACAAATGCAGAGAATTCACACTGATTTGAAGACTTACTATAAAAAGCTACGGTCATGAAGAAAGTGGGGGTACTGGCAAAAAAGAAAAACACAAGGGAACAGAATAGAGTTCAGAAGTAATGTCAACTGATCTGTGGTCAACTGATTCTGTCAACTCTAAGTTGTCAATCAGTTTTGTCAACTGATTTTGTCAATCAGTTGTCAATGTATGTTGTCAACTGATTTTCTACAAAGGAATCAAGGCAATTCAGTAGCAACAATAGTCTTTTAAACAAAGGGTATAGGAAAAAATTGACATCTATAATGTTACAAAAAGGTGAACTTTAGCTTATAGCTCACACCATATACAAGAGAGAATAAAAGTCAAGATACATTTTGTATAAGGGTGGATCTTTTACACAAAATTAGTTATTTTACAATTGCTACCATTGGCCACTTAGACGGTAGAAGCACCTAGAACTCTCTCCCTTCATCATTCCATAAATTCCTTTACAAATTTTCAACTACTCAGATAAAAAACTTTTAAACCCACCACTTACTCTATTTGGCAAAAAGAGTAGTGTGATTAGAATATGGTAAATGAAACAGTATTTCGTTAATATAGTTGTTACGTGAAAGAGTAGGTAAAATGAAATGAGGGCTGATAAGGAAGATAATAAAAACAAAAGATACACAATAGAACTGTTATTATCATAATAAATAAAAATGGGTATAATAATACTGAAGCACCAAGAAGGTAAATTTTATTTAAGAATATCTTTCAAAGAATCAAACCAGGGAATTCCTTGGAAAAAATTCCCACCATAGCCATGCTCCAAAATGACAAGTATAACAGATTATGATGATTGGTCTTAAGGAAGATGAGCCACAAAAGACTTGTAACATTCAAATCCCCTGTGAGGACTCTCTATTCAGGCTCTTTTTAAAAAGCATTTCTTGATTTATTTAGGTAGTGATAGGTTTCTTTTGTATGCAAAATAACAAAAGAAGGGAGATACGGGATTTCATAGGTGTTGTTAAAGGTTATAAATATGTCAGTGTGGGTTCCAAATGGGATAAAAAATTGGGAGGCTAGACAAACTCCCTCTTCCATATGGAGGTTAATGGTTTACTCTCCTAATCACTGAATTGTGAGATATGAGCCTCTGGACAAGTTGAAGAGGAGGACTCCTATGGAAAACAAAAAGTGTAACAGGTAATATGTAGAAACTATGTCAGTATTATATCTGATAAGGAATAAAAGGTGTGTGAAACTGTTTAATGATCCCTCTCTCCTTGTGTCCTAAAATCTCTACTTTATTGCGGTTAAAAGATGACAGCCCAGAGAAGGCATCTCAAAAGTTTGCCAACACTTAAAAAAGCAATTTTATAGGGCCCCTGGGTGGCGCAGTTGGTTGGGCGACTGCCTTCAGCTCAGGTCATGATCCCGGAGTCCCGGGATCGAGTCCCACATCGGGCTCCCGGCTCCATGGGGAGTCCGCTTCTCACTCTGACCTGCTCTCTCTCATTCTCTCTCTTTCCTGATGAATGAATAAATAAAATCTTAAAAAAAAAAAAAAAAAGCAATTTTATATATATATAATCAAGTATTAAAGTATTTTACAATACTGGAAAAAATAGCTGATTTTGTTTTTAAATCCTGGCATTTGAAAATTTTGAATCCTCAAAATTTGAAACACAATTATAAATTATCAATATCTGCCAGATAAATGAGCCATTACTCAATGTAGTTTATGACAGTAACAGTTTTGATATTTCACGGCTGAAACGAATGCTTTTCAGCCCAGTTTCCAGAAACGCAAAATTTCTGGAGAAGTTTTCTAAACCATATGTTATGAGAGCCATCTAACAAGCCTACTTGGACCTACTTCACCATGAGCTAAGAAAAATGTTTATTCTCAAAGTGAATATACTTAATACGTTATATAAAGATGATTTTTCATAACACCACAAATGTAAATTTACCTGTTTTGGATCTGATTTCCTGTGAATTTTATGTATTTTGTTTTCTCCATCAATTTGGTGATTAGTGTATCTATGATCACTTTCTGATTCTGAAAAGCTTCTTCTATAAATTGATATCTGGAAAGACAAGTAAACAAACCAATTATTTCAAGCTAATCTATCTAAAATGAGGAAAAACTCCCACATAGAAACTATTTAGGATAACAAGATTATAAAAGACGTAGTAATAATAATCTTAAAAAAAACCCCAAAACCTCTAATATAGCCCTAGAAGGCAGGTTTTTCATGCTCTCAATATTATCCTGAAGAAAAAGGGAGTCCAAACAGATATTATTCATGGATACTCTTATTTTGGAAACTTGGAGAAGATACACATCTATCATTCATAGTTTTAGCATCTTAGAGAGCTCACTTGGCTAACCTAGCAAAGAGTAATCACAGATATTTAAGTAGATTTATTTACTATTTTGCCATTTCATAATTATGAGAGTTTGATGGTATAAACGTATATTTTAAAGATCACTTTTAAACATTAGATAGTTGTGCCACAGAGGTCACAAATATATGTCTTTGGGAAAAATGGAAGAATAAGAAAAACTCTTGATGTTATGCCTTGTATGCAATAAAGCTTCAAGCAACATAAAATACAGCACTTTAAAAAATTTAACTTGGAAGTCAACATGATAACCTCCGACAAACTATGCAGATAACTCAAGAATAGCTCCAGGGAAATAGTAATGTAGAAGATAACCAGCTTTATTAATTTTTCATAAAATGCATAAAATACAGTATTTTACATACTATAATTTAAAAGTGCAAGTGCACTTAAATCAGTAAATATTATAAATAGGGTTGCCAGCATTAGAAAAAAAGGGAACACAGTTAATAGTTGGATTTCCTCCATACCTAATGTACTCTTTGGGACCCTGGTCAGTGTAATGTTAAATGAAATGGTCAAAATGGTCATTATTATCTTGTTCCTAAATTTAATCTAAAAACTTTCTATATTCCAGTTCTTTTTATAGATAATCTTTACCAGATTTAGGAAATTTCCTTTATTCTTCATTTGCTAAGATCTTCTATCATGGGTGTTATGTATGTGTGTGTGCACGCACATGTCTATTTACAGAATGTTTCTATCTCCACTGAAATCATCATGTATTTGCCCTTTATTCTCTTAATATGAATTACATAAATGATTTTCAAATGTTAAATGAACTGTATACCTAGAACAAAGCCAACTTGGTTGCAATTATATTGTCCAAAAATCACAGTATTATTGGATTTGGTTTCCTATTCGATTTCTTAGAAGTTTCACATTCATTTCATGGGTGAGACTGGTCTGTCATTTTCTATTTTTATTCCCCATAAAACAAGTTGGAGAGAATTCATTCTTTCATCATTCTCTGCAAGGCTGTATGTATTTAAAGGTGTTATTTTTACCACACCTATGTTGTTGATTCATCAATTAAGTCATATGGATCTGTTTCCTTTGTGAGAAAGTTACAAATTACGGATTTACATTAAAGGACTATTCTGATTTTCTAGCTTATCTTGTGCTAGTTTGCTAAGTTGTATTTTCTAAGAATTATCCTCTTTCAAGTTAAAATTTTCAAATCTATTGACAGATATCCTTTTCATAATTTTAAATGCCTTTAGAGATGTGTTGATGCCCCCTTTTTGCTCCTGGGATTGGTCCGGTGGGCCTGTTCTCAGTCACTTGTACAGGGAATTTGTCAATTTACTAGTCTTTTGAATCATCTGATTTTTAACTTTACTTCATTAATGTCTGCCCTTATCCTTATTATGTCCTTTTCTCCACTTACTTTAGGTTTAATATACTCATTTTTCTAATTTAAGATAAATGTTTAGTGTATTTACTTTTTATCCTTAGTATCAACTATGTATATTTCATGACATATATTTACCTCTCATCATGGATGGCCTTAACAATATATTTAGGATATTATCTCCACTATCATTCAGATAAAAATATTTTCTGATATCCATTGGCATTTCTTTGCTGCTTTATTTACATTTATTTCTAACTGCTTATTTTGAAAGAATTTCCAAGTTAAATGTGCAATGTACAGAGATCTATATCTTACACAGCTTAGTTTTTCAAATATTGATTCATCATAGCTCTTTAACACCTTAATAATCAGTATGCATTTCCTAAACACACGGCGGTATTGTTAATCACAGTATAATAAAGAAAATGGACACCGAGATAATACTCTCACCTAGTCTACACATCATATTCTAGTTATATCGTTTGTTTCAGTGATGTCCTCTCAATCACTTTTCCCCTTCTAGTCCAGGTTGCAGTATGGGATAACTCAATGCTACATTTAGCTTTCATATGTATTTCATTTCTTCATTTTCAAGTTTTTGGAGAATTTTCTCATCTATTATTATCTTCTAGACTTAACTGCATTGAGTTTATGCAAAACTTTATATGATTTTAACCCTCTAAAATTTAAGAATGCCTTGACATATGGTCAATTAAATTTGCTCTTTGCTCTTTGAAAAGAATGTGTATTATTAGGTGCAGTATTCTTTAATGTTGAGTCTTTGCTAATTAGATTATTTGAATCTTACTGAAACATCCTGATTTTTAATCTGCTTGTTTTCTCAATTGCTGAAAAAAGTATGTTAAAATTTCCCCTTATATGGATGTCTGTTTTAACTTGTTATTTTTTGTTATATATTTTAAGCCTAAGGGCATATATATATTTAGAACTGTTATATGTCTTATGAAGAGAGCCTTCTACTGTATAAAGTGTTCCTCTGTATCTCAAACAAGGCACTTTGATATAACAGCATGCCTTTGGTTAGTGTTTGTGTACGTCATCTTTTCCCATTATTCTTTCCATGTACTTAGGTTTCAGTTGTTGTTCTTATAAAAGCAAATAGTATATTTTTTATTCTCTTCCTTATCCAGGGTGAAATCTTTTAATTTTATCCATTTTACACTTATTTTATCCATTTACATTTTATCCATTTACACTTATTATAGTTACAAATATACTTATAGATTTACTAACTTACCAAGACCTTATTAAATCCCATCTGTTCTTTGTCTTTTCTGGCCTGTGTGTAGACAGATTTATTATTCCACTTCCCTTCTCTGTTAACTGATAATCAGACACTTTTACTATTCATTTAGTGATTACTCTAAACATTACAAAATATAGATCTGCACTTACC
Source organism: Nasua narica (assembly GCA_028533885.1). Lineage (NCBI taxonomy): Eukaryota > Metazoa > Chordata > Mammalia > Carnivora > Procyonidae > Nasua > Nasua narica. The sequence continues at coordinate 79,418,039 of CM052806.1, read as the reverse complement.
ACCTAATATTAATTTGTACTTTTTTACCCTCTTGAATCTTAGAACACTACCTTCATATCCTAACACCTCTGTTGTGTAATACACACATACATGACACACCAATAAGACATTTGTTTCGTAAGTCAACATTTAGATTTATTCATACTTGCCTTTTTAATCGCTCTTCATTCTACCATGCATTAACCACCATTTTTCTTTTGCCCAAGGTACATTTTAGTGAGAGTTTACTGGGGATATATTATTCTAGTTGATTTTGTCCGAAAATGTATTTCATTAATCTTCATTTAAAAAAAACTTTCACTGAGCACAAATTATTTTCCTTTTGTACTTTAAAAATATTTCTTGGGACACCTGGGTGGCTCAGTCAGTTAGGCGTCTGCCTTCAACTCAGGTCATGACCCCAGGGTCCTGGGATTGAGTCCCACATCGGGCTCCTTGCTCAGCAGGGATCCTGCTTCTGCCTCTGCCTGCTGTTCTCCTTGCTTACGTTCACTCTCTTCCTCTCTCTCTCTCTGACAAAAAAATAAACAAAATTAAAAAAAATAAAAATATTTCTTTTAGGGCGCCTGGGTGGCTCAGTGGGTTGAAGCCTCTGCCTTCGGCTCAGGTCATGATCTCAGGTCCTGGGATTGGGCCCCACCATCAGGCTCTCTGCTCAGCAGGGAGCCTGCTAACCCCTCTCTCTGCCTGCCTCTCTGCCTTGTGATCTCTCTCTCTGTCATGTAAATCAATAAAAAAAAATATTTCTTTTGATCCTGCTGAGGATTTATGGGGCTTCCTAAATATGGGCTAGACATCTTTCTTCAGTATCACCATATTCTAAGCCATTATATTCTGTCCTTAAATGTTGCTTCATTCCCATTCCCTCCCTCTCTCTCTTCTCTCCTTCTTGGGCCCCAGTTACACCCTGTGTTAATTCTTCTACTTTCCATCCTTCTGTTTACCATGCTTCATTCTGGCTATTTTCTTACTTTTCTTCTAGTTCATTAATTCTCATTTTCTGCTATGTCTTATCATTTTCTGCTATGTCAAGTCTGTTATAGCCACTAATGAGTTAATTCCAGTTATGGTAATTTTCAGTTCTGGATTTTCCATCTCATTCTTTTTTACAGTTTTCAGTTCTCTACCCAAATTTTCCATTTTGTCTCTTATCTTCAATATAGAAAGATGCAGCCCTAAGCATCTTTTTATATTATTTGTTGTATCTGCTAGGTTTTGTTCACATTGTTTAATCTCGAATAGTTGATCACTTCTAATTATGTGTTGGACCATTTTGCAAAATTCATTACTGAATAAATCTAAGGCAGAAGATGATGTTTTCTCTCTTCAGGAAGGATTTACACCTTGGGGCACCAGCAGTATGATTTCCATTTTATTCCGTATTTGGGTACTGAAAAAATTTGATGCTAAGGCTTCAGTCCCAGTCAGGAACTATTTGGTAGCTAGTTTTCATCTTTACTGTAATAGTGTAGACTTTCAGGATTCCAATCAAGGCAAAGAGAAGCCTTCAACCCCTGTAATCCCTGAACTCCAATTCCTTTCTTCCCAGCTCTGTGGCCTAGCAGAAGTGTTCCCCAATCTGGTAAATGCCTCAAAGGGAGAAAAAAGCTCCTATCATTCTCTGTCCCCACTCCAACCTGATCTAGTAATTCTTTAATAATAAGCTCTAAAATTTTTAATCAATGACTCCTATAGTTTATTCAGGTTTTCTAGTTATCCTCACTGGTATGGTTTGGTCTAAATTGCCTAGTCTGGCATTTTTGGGACCCTAGACGATTTTTGTTGTGTTTTTTTTTTTTTTAGTTTTTATTTAAATTCCAGGTAGTTACCATATGGTAAAATACTATTAGTTTCAGGTGTACAATTTAGTGATTCAACACTTACATACAATACTCCGTGCTCATCACAGGAGTGATGCACAAGATTATGCACACCTTAATCCCCATCACCTATTTAATCCATTCCCTTACCCACCTCTCCTCTGATACCATCAGTTTGTGAGCCTAGATCATTTTAAGCAATTTTATTTGTATCAATCAGAATCTTACTATTTTAAATAAATCAGTGGTTGCTAACTCAATTGCCTATGGGAGGTCAGATTTAAAAATAAACTTCAGTAGGAACTATGATGAATTGGGAAAGGCATGCCTCATTCCGCAGAACAAGAAAATGAATTCAACCTGAATGCGGACATGCAAGTGCATGGGGCCCACAGCCATAACAGGTTCCATTTTCTCAAAACCCAAAGATCTAAATTTTTTTCTTAATGTAAAATCTCATTTTACAAATAATAACTTGGCAACACATTCTGTTTATTTTCACATAGTGTGTAGGCCAGTGGTTCTCCACTCAGGGTGATTTTGTTCAAGCAGGGCATTTGGCAACATCTAGAGACATTTTTGGTTGTTACACAGGGAGGATATTACTGGGATCTAGTGAATACAGGTGAAAGATGCAGCCTAACACCATACAATGAACCAGAAATGCCCCCCACAACAACTATTAACAACTATTATGCCCTCCACAACAACTATTAATTAATGCCCCCCACAACAACTAGTAAGTGCCCAAGTTGAAAAATCCTAGAACAAGCTACCATACTGCTGGCCAAACAAAAGTTTATTTGCTTACTGCCATTTGGCTGGGGTTCCAGCAGTCCTCTATTTCTCATAAAGTTTATTACAAATATAAGTTAAAGATGCCAGTACCTATGCTCTTTATGCTCTAATAACTGGCAGTCCCGGCATGTCAGTTTATCACATGTTTCACAGTAAAGCTTCAGCTGCTCCTTCTTATGAAAAGGACAAAACACCGGTCGCTGACTGGTCACACCAACTGCCTCTGTAGAAACAATGAGAAGAAAATTAATGTAATTGAATACTACCTATTTATTATTCATTTAAATTTGAATCCATTAAGATATAAAAGAGCCATAAACAGTTTCTGACACCATCACTACTACTAGGCTTTAGGTATATAAAAATAGCATTGTGTGGTGACAGATATGGTAGCTGAGCTTGGGGTAAGCATAGCATAATATATAGACTTGTCAAATCACTATGCTGTACACCTGAAACTTACATAACATTGTGTCAACTATACTTCAATTAAAAAAAGAAAGAAAAGGGGCGCCTGGGTGGCTCAGTGGGTTAAAGCCTCTGCCTTCGGCTCAGGTCGTAATCTCAGGATCCTGGGATTGAGCCCTACATCGAGCTCTCTGCTTAGCGGGGAGCCTGATCCCCTCCCCCTCCCCCCGCACGCCTGCCCTCTCTGCCTGCCTCTCTGCCTATTTGTGATCTCTTTCTCTGTGTCAAATAAATAAAATCTTAAAAAAAAAGAAGAAATAAAATATTAAGTATTCCCAGCATTTTAGAAGGAAAAGATAAATAAGCTTTTCTTTCCAGAAATTCAAATTAAGTCAGGAGAAAAAGTATGTAGTTAAAAATATGCTTAATGGAATGAAAAAGTCTTAAGAAAATAGCCCAGGTAAGTTAGTGTGAACCAACTGGATGTTTTCTACTCCAAATATGGGAGGAGACTGTTTTAAATGGAATTCAGAGAATCTAATAAAAATGTATAGTGTGATGAAAAAGTTATTTTCCTACTTTTTAAAAATCCTTAGAGAATACCCATTAAAACAGAAATAATGGGGGTGCCTGGGTGGCTCAGTTGGTTGAGCGACAGCCTTTAGTTCGGGTCATGATCCTAGAGTTCCAGAATCGAGTCCCATATCAGGATCCCAGCTCTGTGGGGAGTTTGCTTCTCCCTCTGACCTCCGCTTTCATGCTCTCTCTCACTCTCTCTCTCTCTCTCTCTCTCTCTCAAATAAGTAAAATCTAAAAAAACCAAAAAAACACAAAAAACAGAAATAATCAGTTTTTACTATGTACTATGGTCCTCCATGTACTTTTAAAAAAATTTTTTTCTTTCTTAAGAGAGAGTGCACGGGAACACCTGGGTGGTTTGGTTGGTTAGGCATCTGCCTTCAGCTCAGGTCATGATCCTAGAGTCCTGGGATCGAGCCCCACATCGGGCTCCCTACTCAACAAGGAGCCTGCTTCTCCCCCTCTCTCTGTCTCTCCTCCCTGCTTGTGCGCTCCATCTCTGACAAATAAATAAAATCTTAAAAAAAAAAGAGAGAGAGAGTGCACAAGTAGGGGTGGGAGGAGAGGGAGAGAAAGAATCTCAACCAAGCTCTATGCCCAACATGGAGCAGGATAGGGGGCTGGATCTCACGACCCTGAGACCACAACCGAAGCTGAAATCAAGAGTCAATGCTTAACTAACTAAACCACCCAGGCACCCCAGCCACATAACTAACTTCTTAATGGTTACCCAGAGTGACAGTAAAACTGAGCAATGCTTATGTTATAATGTTAAGTTAAAAAAAAAAATCAGAATACAAATAATGATTGCTTAAACAGTAAATATCAGTCATTTCACTAAAATCAAAGGTAAAATCCAAACATTACAGAAATAATTCCACTTCCAGCAATAACCACTATTAATAACCTGGTATGTGTTCTTCTGGTTGTTTTTCTATGTATATAACTACATACATTAGTAGGTATTTTTGTTATAAAAAAATTTTTAAAATGGTATTATACACACTGTCTTGTAAGATTATTCAATTAACTCTTAAATACCTTTCTTATTTTAGTTTGAGAGATAGCACGCATTTGAGCACTCACACATGAAAGCAGGGGGAACGGCAGATGGAAAAGAGAGAATCTCAAGCCCACACCATGTGGAGCCAGACATGGGGCCCAATCTCATGACCCTGAGATCATGACCTGAGCCCCAAAATCAAGAGTCGGATGCTTCACTGACTGAGCCACCCAGGGGCCCCTCTTAGATACCTTTTTGTGAGTAAATATATCAACTTATTTATTAACTGCATAGTATTTCATCAAATGAATATAACCTCTGCAGTGGACATCTGAATGTTTCTCATTTTTCAATATTGTACGCTAATGCTGAAATAAACACATGAAATGTGTAAGTCATTGAATGTTTCCACAGATAAATTCCAAGTAGCAGAATTGTTGGGTCAAAAAGTGATTTATACAAACTAAGTACATTATCCTCCCAAAAAAATTGTACCAATTCATACTCTTACCAGTGTAGAGTGGCTATTACCTACTTTATTAACAGTGTTTTGTCAGTATTTTTAATCTTTGCCAATCTCATAGGGAAAAAAAGATTTCACTATCCTTGGACATATTTCTTTAATAACTGAGATAGAACAACTACCATATTCATTAATCATTTGTATTTCTTTTAAGAACTGTCTGTTTATAACCTCTGCCATTTTTCCATACACTTGTCTTTCTTACCAATTTATAGACACATTTGATAAATTGCTTGCCAAAGATTTTAGAAATATTTTCTCTAGTCTGACTTGGTTTATGGTACTTTTCCAAGTAGATCCCTAAAACGTTTTATAGAAAAATTAATCTGTTTTTATTTTTATGGCTTCAGTTTTAGAGAACTGCTTCTAGAAAGGCTTTTTCCTAATTATAGAAGTGTTCACTTTTTTCTCTTACAGTGAAATTTTATGGTTTCTCTTTTTAATATAAATTTTATATTTATCTGACATTTCATAGACAGTTGACCCTTGAACAACATGGGTTTTAAGTGCATGGTTCCACTTACATACGGATTTTTCTTCACAAATACAGTACGGTTACTATAAATGTATTTTCTCTTCCTAATGGCTTTCTTAACATTTTCTTTTCTCTAGCTTATGCAGTACACACACAAACAACCACATGCTCTTCTTACAAAATGTGTTTTGGGGCACCTGAATGGCTCAGTTGATTAAGCATCTGAGTTCAAATCAGATCACGATCTCAGGGTCCTGGGATGGAGCCCTGAGTTGAGCTCCTTGCTCAGAGGAGAGTCTGTTTGTCCCTCTACCCTTCTCCCACTTGTGTGCACATGCATGTGTGTGTGCATACTTGCACTCTCCCTCCCAAATAAACAAAAATTTTTTAAGAAATGTGTTAATTGACTGTTACCAGTAAGGTTTCTGGTCAATAGTAGGCTACTAGTAGTAGTTAAGTTTTGGGGAGTCAAAGGTTTATGTAGATTTTCGACTGTGAAGGGGTCTCAGCACCCTTGAGCCTCATGTTGTTCAAGCATCAGTTGTACTATCAATATTTACAAAACCTTACATGTATGCCAGCACATAGAATGAGTTCACAGACTCACATTTTCTGATAATAAAACTACAAAGTTAAAACAGGAAACGAAAAAATCCAAGCAATGGGAACATTTTCTTTTTCCTTTTAATGAATTCTTGGGTTCATAATAACCACACTGTTAAGCAGCATGCTTTTTGCATTTAACATACATCATGGCCTTCTTTCCATATCATTATTTATAACCAACAAGTAGAAAATAACAAACACAAAAATTCATAAATCTTCAACTGCATGGTAACCATAAGTGCAGAATATTTAAAGTTTGTTTTTTTTTTTAAATTAAGTAGGTTCCACACCCAATATGGGGCTTGAACTCACCATCTGAGATCAAGAGCTGCATGCTCTACCCACCGAACCAGGCAGGTGCCCCCATACACGCAGAGTATTTAAAAAATAGTAGAAATCTAAGTGGCAGATTATATCAAGCTTTAAACACTTATAATTCTAAGAAAGATAAAAATAAGTATCAAGTATTTATATCAAAGAAGTTAATAATATAACTTTAAAATAAAATTAGGGTAAACTGGGAGAAATTATAAATAACGAACTAAAAATATATAAAGGATAATCAGATAAATTTCATAGTTGTTTCTGTGGATAAAAACAAAAGGATAACCTATTATCTAGTCAGATCAAAAAGCAGGCAAAAATGCTTAAAACTCTTATGAAAGGAAAATAACTAGAGAAAATTAGCAATATGGTAAAAGACTATTAAAAGCACAACACATCAAGACCAAATGCAATTAATTCTAGCAATGCAAAAATGGCTTAGTATTAGTAATGTGAATATCCTCACAGCTCCCCTGTACCCTTCTTGATGTGCATGACATCTGGGCATCACAGTAGCTAGAGTGACCATACATATTTAGTTGGTTTAGGACATTGTGAGTTTGTGCCTGCTCTTCAACAGTAACCAGAGAGCTTCTGGTTTAGGTAGTTAGAACATTGTAAAACACACTTATAGACTTCCTTTACTTATTGATGAATTTAGATCCTAACTCAGTCATCTTCCTAGTCTTCAGTGTCACCATCACTGGAGATGATTTAGAAGTCCACATAGATTACCACATATCCACATAGATTACCACATAAAAACAAGGCTCTCAGACTTTCTCACCTCTAGAGACCTATACTCCATTTTAGCTCCTCACACCATGGTCCCACCCTAGACTTCTGATTGTCTATAACTGTTCCATTTCTATAATCATAAATTCAAACATCCACTCTAGTAACTTCTACTTCTTAACCTTGCAATTCTTAACTACTCTCACTGTGCCTCAATGATCTCTATGTTCCTAATCATTTCTTTCACTCTATCGACACTATCAACTTTATTTCCTTATAGAGGTAAAAAAAAAATCCTTCATTTTAATAAATGCCATTATTTGTACCTCTTACTCTACTGAACTTCTGCAATGCCTATGCAGCTAAACCCAAACCCTAAATAAGTTCAATTCTTCTCTGTATGGAGAAAGTTTTGTTTTGTTTTTTCAAGTTTTTATTTATTTATTCATGAGAGACAGAGAAAGAGGCAGAGGGAGAAGCAGGCTCCCCATGGAGCAGGAAGCTGGTGTGGGACTTGATCCTAGGGCCTCGGGATCACAACTTGAGCCAAAGGCAGATGCTTAACCAAAAGAGCCACCAGGGTGCTCCCTGATGAAGTTCTAAGGCCTATACATCAAATGTAACCTGGATGCCACCAATCTGTTTCTGAAGCTGGAGCTTTCTTACCAGAGTTATTTCAAGTATCCCACACATTCCTGACCTTTTCACCCTATTTCCTCTGCTTTACTTTTCAATAGATGACTGAATTCACAAAAAAAAGAAGTCTTTCTAGCACTATCTATTCAATTTATCTGAATCTGCACCTGGCCTCCTCTTTTTTGTTTTTTCCTCATTAGTGTCCTCACAAATTATATCCCCTTTTCTTCTGTCACCAGACTCCTAGCCTCATCTCTTATTCCTTCTCCTCCTGAATCTTACTCTCTAGCTACATTCAACTGTCTTCTTCTGGAAATTTGGGCATGTACTTCAGTTTTCCCCACCCCTCTCCTTGCAGTGATAAACTTTTTTTTTTTAAAAGATTTTATTTATTTATTTGACACACAGAGAGAGAGAGAGAGATCACAAGTAGGCAGAGAGGCAGGCAGAATCAGAAAGAGAATCAGGCTCCCTGCTGAGCAAGGAGCCCGATGTGGGACTCGATCCCAGGACCCTGGGATCATGACCTGAGCCAAAGGCAGCTGCTCAACCAACTGAGCCAGCCACCCAGCCGTCCCGCAGTGATAAACTTCTATTCGTCCTTCAAGCCCCAGATTTGGCCTCCAACCTAAATCCCCAAATCCAAGTTTGGTGCTTCTTTCATGTGCTCCCATAGAATTTAGGAGGCCAAACTATGATTGCTAATTTGTTCGTCGTCTTCCATCATACTTACAGCTTCTGTGGGGCAGAAGCATCTGTTTGATTCACTTTACATCTCTAATGCTTAGTAAAGTTCCTGGAATATTGAATAGACATACAAACACTGGCTGACTTGAATTAAAAGCAATAATTTTTTTTAAAGATTTTTATTTATTTATTTGACAGAGAGATGTGCGAAACACACAGCGAGAGAGCAGGGGGAGTGGGAGAGGGAGAAGCAGGCTTCCCACTGAGCAGAGAGCCTGATGCGGGGCTCGATCCCAGGACCCTGGGATCATGACCTGAGCTGAAGGCAGACACTTAACAACTGAGCCACACAGGCATCCCAATAAAGTAATTTTTAAACAAAAATATATTAATGAGCCATAAAAACAAATGGAAGTTTGATAAATGATATAACATGGATAATCCCTGACAATATTGTGATAAGTGAAATAAGCCAGACACCAAAAGAGAAAGCTATGTGAGTCCACTTGCAGAAATGAGCAAATTTGTAAAGATACATGGTAGATTAGAAGTTCACAGGGGCAGAGGAAAGAAGATAATAAGCATTATTATTTATTGGGTACTGTTTCTTTCTGTGATGATGAAAAACCTTTAGAAACAGACAGTGGTGATGGCTACATAACACTGTGAATGTTATTAATGCACCTTAATGAACTGTAAACTTAAAAATGGTTTAAATGGCAAGTTTTAAGTTACATATATTTTACTACAATAAAAGAATACATTAGGGGCGCCTGGGTGGCTCAGTGGGTTAAAGCCTCTGCCTTCAGCTCAGGTCATGATACACCAGGATCCTGGGATCAAGCCCCGCACTGGGCTCTCTGCTCAGCGGGGAGCCTGCTTCCCTCTATCTCTGCTTACTTGTGATCTCTCTCTCTCTCTCTCTGTCAAATAAATAAATAAAATCTTTTAAAAAAATTTAAAAAAGAATACATTAGTAAACTTTACATTATAAGCAATATAATAAAAACAGAAATTGTAAATTACATAAAAAGCAGAGCTTTAGTTACCTACGTATCAAATATCTTGAGGCAGGTTTACTACAACAGTAACAGAAGGGAAAGAGTTATAAAACTTTTATTAAGACCACTTCTTGTCACCTTAGAAATAAGAGAAGTGGTAAGAGAAGTTTAAAAAGCATTTTTTTGGGGCGCCTGGGTGGCTCAGTTGGTTGAGCAACTGCCTTCGGCTCAGGTCATGATCCTGGAGTCCCGGGATCGAGTCCCACATCGGGCTCCCAGCTCCATGGGGAGTCTGCTTCTCACTCTGACCTTCTCCCTTCTCATGCTCTCTCTCACTCTCTCTCTCCTAATAAATAAATAAAATCTTTAAAAAAATAAAATAAAATAAAAAGCATTTTTTTTTCATTTGCTATAAAATTACACCAAATTAAAGCATTTACAGAAGGAGGGGTTGGGAATATGAATATAAAGCAGAAAGAGTCTTTATTCATATTTAACAATATTTTTAAGTCTCCAAATTTCAAATACAATACAGACCTCCTTGTATTAAAAAACAAGAGTGTATTTAATGCTTACAAGTGTAACAAAACAAAGTTAGTACAGGAAGAGAGAGAGGAGTGGGAAGGATAGAGACAAAAAGAGATTTAAACCAATTCATTACCTGGAGATACTTCCTCCTTCTGTCTTACAGTGTGGTCTTTTGTGAACTTCACTCTTTGATGAGCCCTGATGCAGGTCTTGCAGAGCCATTCAACACATTCTACACAAAACCCATTAGCTTCTGCGTTGTCCTCACAGCTTGTACAAACCTAGTAAGAGGAACAGGTCACATTAAGTTTTAAGAAAAAGATGATTAAACAACTAATCATATAAAAATGATATACGAATTATACTTGCCTCTATCAGTTATCCTAACAGTGTGTGTAAATTTAAACTGATAGGTTTTAAATTATAAACATATGGAATGAAAATATGGCATTGTCCTTCATTCAATATATCAAATACTCCAGGCACTATGCTACGTGCTAAGGACTGAACAACGTGGAAAGCAAACACGGTTCCTGCTCTTACGATACCATGCGTGTCACTGAAGGGAATGTGCGTTCATATCGCCTTTCCCCACTTATTAGATAGGTTGTCTTGGGCAGATTACTTAGAACTCATCTTTAAAGTGAGGTTAGTAACAGATTTTATTGAGTAGTGCTGAGATTAAATGTGAAGCACACAAACATTACTGAAAGAATCACAACAATACATAATTGTGGACTGAGAAGTGCCATAAAGGAAAGGTGTGAGAAGCTATAAAAGCACATGATAGGAGAACTGATCTCATTTTAGTGGAGTTGGAATGTTGGAGAAAGCGAGAGATTACCCAGGCAAGGCCTTCTCTAAGGAGATCATATTAACAGTAAGATATGAAAGTTGAGTCATCAATTACTGATGAAAAGACTTCTAGGCAGAGAGAACACCATGTACAAAAGCCTCTGGCAAGAAGAGTACAGCAAGTTCAAAGAACTGACAGAAAGTATGACTGAAGTGCAGAGATCAAGGGAAGACTGGCAAGAGAGGCAGCTAGGGGCATGGCAGGCAGAGGGGCCAGATCAAACATGATCACATGGTCATTTTGGTCCTTGTCTGAAGAAGTCTTCTAAAAGCTTTTTAGTAAGTGACATGGCCAGACTTGCAATTTTAAAAATCACTGTCAGTGTAATATAGAGAACAGATTATAAAAGGGGCAAGCAGTTTCTGCAGAGACAAGGAAGAGGCTTTTTCAGTGGTTTAGGCAGAAATTGGTAGAAGTGGGAATGAATGAGGAAGATTGATGGTAAAACCGGTTCAGAAGATGCACTGGATATGGGAGGTGAAGGAGGACAGCTCCTCTGTTTCCAGCTTGTGTAACTGTGTAGAGGGTGGTACTATTCTCTGAGAAAAGATATTAAAATTATATATAAGCAGTTCTCATTATCTTCTATAGCTGACGGGGAAAAAAAAATCCCTTCGGCGCTTTACGTTAGCCAAATTCCAAATACCTGGATAACATTTTTCATTAATTCAAACGCTGCTTTTTCTCAGCTCTTATCATCTGTTTCTAAGATTATTGACTCTACTTCCTAGAAATCATTAGGATTCCTTGATACCTCCAGATCCTCTTACCTCTTTGATTGCCGTCTGGATCCCACCTCCACTCTTTCTCCTTCAATTCTGTACATTTTTGTTAGATCTGGGGATTGTCTCATCCATACTCCCTTAGTTTCAACTATCCTGTCTTTAAGAATGTCGCCTAAAATTTAATCTCCACACTATGCTACAAGAAAAGGATCTATAGTATACGAAGTAAAATAAAAAAGCAAAGTGGAGAAGCATATTATGGTACTGCTCTTCTAAGAAAGATGGAAATGGATGAAATAACATTTGCTAAAATTTCTTAAATAACATGGGGTGCCTGGGTGGCTCAGTGGATTAAAGCCTCTGCCTTCGGCTCATGTCATGATCTCAGGGTCCTGGGATGGAGCACCGCATTGGGCTCTCCGCTCAGCAGGGAGCCTGCTTCCTCCTCTCTCTTTGCCTGCCTCTCCGCCTACTTGTGATCTCTGTCAAATAAATAAATATTTTTAAAAATTTCTTAACATAAAATTACTTAAAATCATACATAAAATATTTTAAATGAAAGAATAAAGGAAATTAAATGGTTACCTGTAGGATAGAGAAGAAGTAAGGTATATGGATAGATTAAATAGCAATAGAAGTTTGAGTTCTCTTAATACACTGTGTTTTATGGTTTTTACTTTAGAACTATAGGAATGTTTTATATACAGCCCTACAAATTTAAGTTAAAAAAATTAAATCCCTAAAAACCAGAAGCAAATGAAACAAATGAACGTGCCTATCAAGTGGGTGGCTTAACTATTCAGAGAATTATTTATTTCAAGTAACTTTAAAATATTACAGTTGTATGTTAACTACCTGGAATTTAAATAAAAACTTGGGAAAAATTGTGATTTGATCGACTATTTCCAGTGCATACATGCAGTAATTGCTGTCTTCTTTGCTTTCTATTTTGACAGAAACAGCTCTGTAATTTCTACTTTCAGTCTCAACTCTATTCTTCCACACTCTTACTCTGCAAACCATATTTATGCTTTATGAGCTGGTTCCACATTAGATTCTAACAACAGATGGTGCTGGAGGGAGACTGCAATGCCAGAGGAAAGAAGGTACTTCATCATCTTAGTTGTCCTTCTATTTGCTTGCATTTTCTGGGAACATCATGCCAATCAATGCTACTTCACCCCAGGAGCAGCACTTAGCTCTAGTTTGCAGTTTTTCCAATCCCCACGGAACCAGTTTTAGAGATATTGACACCACAGGCCTACTCCTGCTCCTCTGAGGTCTGCCATCCCAAGGCCAAATGCTCAGACACCAATATGGGACAAGCGGCACTGCCTCTTCAGATGTTTGAACTGATGTTCCACAAGACCCTTCCTCTAACTCTGACTAATTCTAACCTTTTCTCTTTGTTCTCTGAGCTGCTTCATTACAGTATGATACTTTAAGTATTTTTTATTTATCCTTTCAGTAAACAAGTTTATATCTAGTTAATTCTTAAGAATTAAGATGCTCCTGATTATACCAAAACTGATACAATATATCCTATAATGTAATTATATATATCTGGAGAAAATAATTATATCAATGTAATTAAGAACTAAGATTTCCAATGTCAGACAAGTGAGATAAACATAAAATCAAAAGAGTAAAACCTACAAATCTAAATTGGACTTATAAATATCAATATACTTATGGTGTATTTGCTTTTTCCTTCCTAGATAGTTGCTGCTTGTATATTTTCAACAATTAGGCACCCATTACCTCATATAGAAGCATATCTTATCTTTGGAGAGTGCACTATTGAGCCAAATGAAATCTATTTCTCTTCTTAAAGTCTTCTAGTTACTGGAATCTTAGAGATAGATGTTATATCCTCCCTCAGTAACTTCTCATGAGTGTCAAATCAGGCTGTCAGTTTGCTTAGGGGTGGAATACATTCACATTTAATAATCACAGACTTTATCCTCTCTGCTGAATTTGAATTTTCAGCAGATCCACAACTCTCCTGATAACTCAGCAGTCTTCTTGGTGCTGTTCAAATGACAGTCAGGGCAGGGAAGGGAAAAGGGGAGCTTTCTGTGATCCTCAGCAGGGTCAAAATAAAGCCTCAAAGACTTGCTGCACTGGAGATGATCCTGGTCCTCTTATGGGACAGCCCAGAAGGCATGGCTACAACCCTAATTTCTCACATACTCTGCAGCACACCAGGTCAAACTACTAATCTGTTCTGTGGAAATGTAACAGCAACAAAAACATGACAGTTGGACATTAGGTATCATATAGAACAAATATCTATACATTGAATTTTTCCGCTATCATTTGGTGTTTCAGACACTAGGGAGATGCAGTTTCAGGGTTTTTTGGTGTAGAGAATAGCCATTTGCTGCCTGAGCTTTTGGGTCATTTCTCACATTTTTGTTCCAGAAATTTGTTTACTTGGTAAATACATTTTGACCATTAATACTAAACTTGGTTGCTTTTCCGTTAAAAATCTGCACCCATTACTTTTCTAAAATCCTAGCCCTCTTAAAAACACTAGTTTTCTTACTAAGGTTAACAGCTTTCTATCACCTTTTATTCTGTTTATCCCTTTCCCTGACAATAAAGATTTCAGAGACTGTCTCTATTACAGTTCCTTAAAATTCCATGTGTTTGAGGTCGATGAGCTGCCTTTTTTTTTTTTTTTTTTGACAGAGTGAGAAAGAAAGTGCGTGCACAAGCAGGGGGAGTGGCAGGCGGAGGGATAGGAGAAGCAGACTCCCCGCAGAGCAGGGGCAGCCCCATATGGGACTGGATCCCAGGACTCCTGGATCATGACCTGAGCTGAACGCAGTCACTTAACTAACTGAGCCACCCAGTCTCCTGGTTGATAAGCTTCTTAATAAAAAGATGCCTTAGAGAGGATCCTTGCCTGTGCCAAGAGATACTATGTGGCCTAAATTCAAGACCAAGACAGATTGACTTGTTTATTCTTCTTTATTCAAGTGTAATTAACATGGTATATTAGTTTCAGGTGTATAATTTTAGGATTCAAAAATTCTATACATCGCGCAGTGTTCAACGCAGTAAGTGTAGTCACTCTCTTTTTTCAAAAAATGTCTGCTAAATCATTCTCCTGCAAGACCAAGAAAAATGACCAACCCAGTGGTGATAAGTATTCCCAGCACTCATACTGTCTCCAGATACCATTTCTGACTTAAAGGAACCAAAGCATCTAATAATATGTTAAAATAGAAAGCAGGGGAGACAGCAGTGACGACTGTGATTGTATCAGAATGACTCAGGAATCAATGTGACGCTCCTGTTGCCAAGATGGCACAAGTGGACCATCAGTAACAATTACTGTAACACATTTTATGTTAAAAATCCATGAATTCATAATGACACACACACCACTCATTAGTCAACCTCTGAAGAATGCTAAGAAACTAAGTTACTACTCTAAAAATTAGCAACTAAAGGAAAAGAACCAAGTATTTAACCTACCTTTCCTTTATAACCAAAGAATGAATGAAGGAAGGCTTCTGTTTCTCTTCTAGTTAAGAAATACAGGGGCATGACACAATGAGAATGTCATAATTTTCCAAGGCCGTAATATAATATGGGAGCATGGCAATGATCATTAATGGCCACTGACATCAGGAAAAAGGAAGACAACTAAACTCCTATGCCTCCCGACTGAAGTACACACAGACATATGGATCAAAGTATTCTTTCACCCAATGGAACCTGAAACCACATCAGCCTCTACATTTTTATTGCCAATGAACACAAAATACAGAAGACAGAGAAGTATATTAAATGACTTTACAAAGATGATCAGCAAAAGGCAGAATAAGGCTAACTGTATGGGGCTAACACCCAGTTTCTCTAACAAACATGTTGAAAAGAGGAAAAAGAAAGCCAGTGAAGAAGTGAAGAGATAATTTGAGGTTAATTAAAAGATAGGATTGAGATAGATCAACCAAATGCACTGTGTAGGCCTTACTAGATCCTTACAAACACAAACCACTGTTTAAAAAAAAAAAAAGAAACCACAACAATTAGGGCATTATCACTGGATATTTGAGGATATTAAGGAATTAATGTAAATTTTTTATATATGAAATTAATATGGTGGTTACATTTATAAAAAAATTATTTTTCTACAGAAGTACTGAAAGATTTATGGATTAGATGACATAATGCCTGGGAATCACTTCAACATAATATAGTGTGTGTCTGTGTGGGGGGGTGTCAGGTTAAACATAAAACGAGTTTATGGCTACTAAGCTAGGTCATGTGTACGTGGGAGTCTTATGTAAAACTGTACCTTTTCTTATAATGCTTAAACTTATCTGTAATGAAAAGTTTTTAAAACTTTATCTTTGGCTATAAACTATCTTCAGAGTTCCAGTTTGACCACAGATGACATTACCTTAATCTTATAATAATCACATTCAAAATCAATTCTCTATCTACTTTTCTGCCTTTCTCTTTGTGAAAAGCACCATCGTCCTGCTAGTGAGATTCCTCTCACCTCCACACCCAAGCAAGTATATCAAACCCTCCCCTCTCCTTTCCTTATTGCTACCAGGCTAGTTCAACTCTCCTTACCTCTTGCCTAGAGCTTCCTTCATCCCACATTATCACCTCTCCTGTCTTCATTCCGAAAATATACCTCCAAGTACCCTATTCCTGAACCAGGTTTAACAACCTCCTTATCCTCGTTTATCTAAAATAAAGATGTCAATTTGGAACTATCTCTAGTTTAATTTATAACTTCTTCCTATTATGTTTTGTGACAAAAACAGAGTAAACTTACCAAAAACTAATTGATTATATAGAGGCATAAAGCAGCCTCTTAAATTTGTCCTTTAGATTAGAATCCCTTCAATACTCATCTCTTATCACCAATTCATATAGGATCATAACTCCATCTTGTTGATTATTTATGCTCCTTTGCTTTTGACTTTTCTGGACTGAGCATTCACACGCACTACTAGAGTTCATCTGATGAAGCAGAGTTAGTGAGTGATATGACTAACAAAGTTTATCTAGTATAAATATAATCACATATGAAGCAAAGTGACAGGACACTCTAGAAGACAAAAAAATCATTGGTATTCACAGGAGAACTTTCGGAAGTGTTAAGTACTTGACACTGTAGCTCACATAATTACATTTTCATGCTTTAAAACCGGTTTCACAACAACTGGAAAGTTTATTCCCTACACCAAGCCCTGTTTTGACCTCTGATGAACTGTGGATATTTTTGAAACAAAAGTGGTATTTAAAAAAAATTTTTTTTGAGAGAGAGAAAGCAAGCAAGCGCATATGTGCATAATGGAAGAGTCAGACGAATGGAAGGAATAATAATTTTTTCCATTGTCAGATTCTGTTCCTTCACAGATCTTATGTTCCAACTTTAAGGAAATGCCTAGAGAAATCATCAATGAATCGTGATTCAAAAGTACATTATACTTTAGTGTACACTACAGAATTAATCATAGCTCACTTCCACCAGAGTATTACAATTCACCCACCAGCGACTGGACATTTAGATTTAAAGGGCCAATAGAAATGTTCTACATGTGGGTTATGGAAGTGGGGGAAAAAAAAAAGACTATTGGGTCTCTAAATCCAACACCTTGGACAATATTACCAAATGAGGCTTTCAAAGAAATACCATGCAGAAAAAAACACGTTCTTAAAATGTAGAAACCATACTGATCACTGACATGGAATTTTTCGTATGTATCATTATAGAGTTCATTATTAAAACAGAAAAAAATGAAAAAAGGTGGGGCTTGAAATAAAAAAAAATGTATTTGTCAATACACAGTAAAGTTACAAAAAAATGAAATACTGTCAAATATAGAATAATGGTGTTCTCTCTGAAGGGATAGGGAAGGTGGGGGTACAAACAAGGTTTCTGAATTGGCGCTGTTTTATTAAGATGAATTATTCATTAATCTTTATTACCTTTTAAAATATTACATAATTTGATAGACATAATGCTCAGTGTCAGTCCTTCAACAATTCAGGCTGCCTCATTAAGAGGAGGCAAAACATTTAAGACTTAATCAGTACACTTACCTGATTAGACTTTTCTACTGTACTGCTGGGAACCTCAGTAGTGTCCTTCACAAAAAAATTATCTATGATGTGTCTCTCTGCACATTCTTGGCTGCAAACTGGACATCGAATGACTCCAACTGGGGAAAACAAAATTGCATTCTAAGTTTTTTTGGTATGCACAGCATAATGATTTGATTGTTTGTAAGTAACTGTAAAATGATCACTGCAGTACGGTTAGTTAACATCTGTCACCAGGCACAGTTAAAAAGTTTTCTTCTTGTGGTAAGAATTTTCAAGATCCACTCTTCTAGCTGCTTTCAAACATGCAATACAGCATAAACTACAGTCACCAGGCTGTACGTTACAACCCAATGACTTATTCATTTTATAACTGGAAATCTGTACCTTTTGACCCTCTTCTTTCTTTCACCCACCCATGACCCTTTACACCTCAGGCAACCACTAATTTGTTCTCTATATCCATGAGCTCTCATTCTAAGTTTTAATACAAATATACTAAACACCAAATGAGCACATCTCATTCAAACTGTAACTTGGTTCTTTTACAATGCCCACGCTTGAGTCATGTCTATTGTTACTTAACACAAAACACTTTTTTGTGTTAATATACACATTTTATATAATGTATATATAAAAACTTTTTACAGTTTTTATATATAAACTGTATAACAGTTTATATACATATATGGATTATACGTATGCATGTATGCATACATATAGATATATCCCATACCTAGTTTACTTAATGATGAATAAAAGTTCATTATTTTAAATGAGATGCACCTCCAATAACCCCATGGGCTGCTCTTTTCATTGGTTAGCAACTTCCCCTGGCAGTGGTTTTCAAAATCTCATGTGGAGATTTTTTTTTTAAAAAGAGACTTCTAGTTTTCTCTGTACCTATAGAACCAGGATTTCTGAAAGGGGAGTACAAACATACTTGTTTTCCTTAAAATCTCCATGGGAGATTAAGAAACACTATTGTGTTTCCTTTAACAAGTGCAAATATGTTTCTTTGGGCGGGGGGAAGAATAATCTTTCATAGTGCTTGGTAAAACAGTAATACTATGAATGAATTAAAATCTAAATTGATTAAAATTTTAAAAATCTAATAATCACTTGATGCTATAATTTCTACCAAGGAGACTGTGATAAAGTTCCCAGGTACATTTTTTGTAAAATGAAATGTAAAAGAATGAATATAAAGTAATCCAAAGGTCAATTTCATTTGTATATATAAGCAATAAACAAATTTTTTTAAATTACTCATTTTACAATAACAAAAATATACTAAGTACTCGGAAATAATTGTTTTAAATATATAAGGTCATTGTGGAGAAAAATGTTAAGTTGTATTTAGAAGTATTAAAATATATCAAATTAAAGAAAAACCATGCTCATGATGGTAAAGATACCAGTTCTCCCCAAACACATCTATAGATTCAATGCAATTTTAACAATCCCAACAGGAATTTCAATAGAATTTTAACAAGCTGGGGGGATATGCCTACCAAATAAAGGACTTATTCTAAAGCTATTGTAATAAAAAATGGTGTAAAATTTATGTTAGGATTAAAAAAAAAGTGGAACAGAATACACATACACAATACCAGAAACAGGCTCATATATAAGTATGTTTTATACAGGATAGATGTGGAATTAGAGACCAATGGGAAAAGGGATGAACTTTTCAGGGTGTTACAGTTCTCCAAAGTGGAAGGGGGATGAATTAGATCACTACTCAATTAAAAACAATAGATCTTTCAAAAGATTAGGAACCTTAAAATCTTCCAAAGAAATATAACCTTAGAGTAGGAATTAATTTCTAAAGCAAGAAACAAAAAGCAAGAGATTAAGGGAAACATTAATGAGTTTGATTTCATTTACATTCAGAACTACAGCTAGTCAAAAGATTACCATGAAGAAAGCGACAAGACAAGGCCCAAACTGGGAAAGATATATCTAATATGTGCTACTAACAAAGAATTAATAAAAATCTGCAAATGTGACAATGCACTTCACAAAAGAGTAAGATTGAGTAAACTATTTTTCCATATTCCTCTAGATAAATACAGCTAAAAACTCTAGATGTTCTATATGAAACAATCATAAGGAGACTGAAAGGTAAAGAGAAGGCAGCAAACTAGCTAGAGTCTTCAGGACCCAAGCAGCGACATAGTGGTAAGTTCACTGGATTTTCTTTTAGCCTCATATATTCCAAAGTAGGCAGTCATGAAGTCACCATCCTATGTACATCCACCGGTATCAACAAACGAACAAACAAATCCCATAGAAAACCGCTCTTTAGCCAAAGGACCAGGAAATGGGCAGCCCACCAAGACAAAACTTTTAGACAATAACAGCTCTACTCCAGCCAAACACAACAGATAAAAAAAATAGTGCTCCTTGTCCCACCAGCAAAGGCCCAGTGGGAAGCCTTTACTTCCACCCTGGCCAAGCAGAAACCAAATACCCCAACCACACACTGCTGTGTCTGTTAGAGAAGACTGGGGGAAGCTGTGGCATTCATCCTTACTGGGCGCCAATTTGGCCCCCTGCAGTATAAGTGGAGATCACGGGAAAAGCCTGAATTTTGCCCTTCCAGAACAGTAATGAGGTACTCCTCTACCTCTGTGCTGGCCTGGTGTTAGAAAAAGACTATTGGATACTCAGAATTTTTACTACTGCCTACCAGTTTCCTCCTCTGTCCCCGCTCCATATTGGTCAATGAAGAACAACTGGAAGTGGTAAACACACACTCATTCCCCCATTACCAAGCGAGGTATCAAGATGTATCAAGAGACTTCTACACTATCCACCAGTAATAAGGAGGAGGCCCTCCCCTTCCAGATGTCAAGGGAGGCATCATAAGATAGATTTTGGGGTGCCTGGGTGGCTCAGTGGGTTAAAGCCTCTGCCTTCGGCTAGGGTCATGGCTTGGGTCATGGGATCGAGCCCAGCATCTGGCTCTTTGCTCAGCGAGGAGCCTGCCTCCTCCTCTCTCTGCCTGCCTCTCTGCCTACCTGTGATCTCTCTCTGTCAAATAAATAAATAAAATCTTAAAAAAAAAAAGAAAAGAAAACATGGACTTCAATTTCAATCTTACAGGAGACAGAAAATAATCAATATAAGAGCAGAGACTAATGGAATTGAAAACTGAAAAGTCAATCAAACAAAAAGCTGGTTATTTGAAAAGACCAATAATATTAACAAACTTTCAACAAGACTAAAGATGGCAAAAGAGAAGACACAATTTACCAAAGAATGAAAAAGGGAATAGCACTACAGATGATGTGAACATCAAAAGGATAGAAGAATATACTAACACTAGTCACACAAATTTAACAATGTAAGTGAAACAAATTACTCAAAAAGTGAAAACTACTATGACTTATCTAGTATAAAATAATTTGAAAAGCCATTTGGAAATTGGGTTCTTAACAAACCGAAACACTTAGGTGTAAACCTTGCAAAACATGTATTGAACTTAAATGCTGAGAACTATAGAATGCTTATAAGAACCATCAAAAATCATCTAAATAAATGGAGAGACACAGAGGGTTCACGGATGGGGATAATCAGTGTAAGAAAGACGCCAATTCTCCTTAATGTGAGCTGTGGGTTTAACACAATTCCTAATATCCCAGCAACATTTTTTTGTAGATATAGACAAGATTTTAAAATTTATATAGAAAGGCAGGTGTACAATAGTAGCTAAGTCAATACTGAAAACAAGAAAGAGGAACCATTCTAATTTCAAGGTATTACATAGCTACTATAATCAAGAATGTCTGTTACTGATCAAAGGATAGACAAAGATGAATAAAACAGGAAAACTGAAATATATCCACACAAGTAGGGGCAATTCATTTTTGACAGATGCGTAAAAGCATCTTAGGATTCCAAGTACAAAATGCTGATGAGATATACTGTGTTCATGGATTGGAAGATTCACTGCAGTAAATATATCAATTCTCCCCAAACTGACCTACAGACCAGTATATTCCTATCAAAATCCTAAGCAAGATTCTTTTTAAGTATAGACAATGTTATTCCAATATTTACATGGAAAAGGAAAGGAACTAGAAGAGCGCAGGACTGACAAACGATTCATATCTACAATATATAAAGAACTCTCAAACCTCAACAATGAAAACAAACATCCCAATTAGAAAATGGGCAAAACACATGAAGAGTATCATTCTTCAAAAGATCACTTATGAATGATTTCCTTTACGTAATAGTCTCAAAATGACAAGACTGTAGAGATGGAAAACAGATTAGTGCTTTGCCTGAAGTTAGGGATGATGGAGTATGGGGAAAGGAAAGGGTAGACATGACTACCAAGAGAGTTTTGGTGGTGATGGAATAAAACAAGAACACTAGTATCTTGATTGTGAGGATGGATATATGAATCTACACATGTGATAAAATGGCAAAGAACTACAGGCACTATTTTATCAATGCTAATTTTCTTGTTTTGATTTGTACTAGTTACAGAAGAAGTGAACATTGGGAAAAACTGGGTACCTTAGATCTCTCTGTAAATTCCCATCGATCTATTTTTATTTCAAAATATAAAGTAAAAAACAAAACAGAACAAAAACACCCTAAAATAATCTAACATTTCTTCAGTGTTCTCCTTATACGCACTGTATTATCCTCTTAAAGATGAGGAAACAGATCAGAAACTTTGGTTAACCTGATCAAGGTCACACAGCATTGGAATTATGATTTGAACCCTTGGCTGAATGACCCAAATGCAGGCTTTATATTACTACACTTTACAAATATGTTTAGAAAACCATGGGTTAGTAGATCATGTCATTTTGAAAGATATTAGTCCATGAATTAAGAATCCTGGCATAGTACTCAGTAAGAATTTGGTTAATGATAAACTCCCTTAATATACATACCCTATGATTCACAATTCCAACATTGAGAAACTCTCATACTTTAGCATGAGGAGATACATTGTTCAAGAACGTTCATCACAGCATTTTTCATAAAAGCTCACAACTGGAAACAAGCCAAATGTCCATCAACAGTAGAATCAAAATACTGTGATATATTCAAATAATAAAATACAACAACGAAATCATCAATGCACTTAAACTACAGATATTAACATGACTGAATCTCAAAAAATATTACATTGGGTGAAGAAAGGAAGCCCTAGAAGAATACATTCACCATTTAAGTTCAAAAATCCAAAAACAATCCAAATAAAATATTAAATAGGAAAGCATACATAGATGATCAACTATAAAGAAAAGCCAAGGAAGGGAATGATTAGCACACAAGTTGGACAGTGGCTAGGCCTAGGAAATAGGAAAGAGGCAACAGCTCCTCTCCACTACTAACTTCAACCCATCTATTGTTCCTGAACTAAACTGCTTCCAAGGCCTAAAAGCAAGGGGAGATGAATGGGTGCAAATGAGACTGAAGGCGCAGTGAAAGACCTGCTGGCTCTTGTCACAGCTCCTCTAACTCTAAACTAGTTACTAGATGACTAGTAACCCTCAGAGCAAACTAGTTCTAGCATATCAATAAATATCCCCATCTTAAAGATCAGAAAACTGATCACCATCACTTGCCCAGGGTCATAAAACTAAGTGGTAAATGTAGGATTTGAATCCTGCCTAATGACACATCTTATAAACATTCTACATGGAACTTATTTAAATAAAAAGAGATAGAATATGGAGTTTAAAACCATATAGAACTAGGTTGTTCCTCTTCACTGATTGCTCTATAACCCTTAAATCCTTTTGAGCTTCTATTTCCTCTTCTGTAAAACAACAGTAAATGATAAATAATCATATTGATAATGGTTACCATATTGAGAGTCTGCTGTATTCAGGTTATTGTGCTAAATGCTTCACACTCATTAGAACAAATTTGAGGCAGGACTATAATAAGGATTACATGAATAAATGTATAAAAAGGGCCTAATGATGTCAGGCTGGTAAACCTGTACATTAGGAACTTTGTGCCTTCCAATTAAAATCAGGTACTAAGTGACTCCTTCTGAAAGGATCAGCATGACTTCACTTATCTGATTCCCCCAAAATATGATCTACTAATGCTATAAATGATTTCAGAGCCATAAATGCACCTCTACCCAAAAGTAACAATAGGAAAACAAATACATAAATAAATGTAACAATGGGGACTAAATGTTGGGTATATCTTAAATTTGTGTCTCTACCCAAACTTCATTCCAAGCTCACAATTTGAGTATAAGAAAAAACAGACATTGCATATCATACAGTAAACAGCTGAACAACTATATGAAGAAAGTGATTCTTTTGACACGCTATCCTGCAAAGAGTGGGAATACTGTGAAAACAATTCAACTCCCATTTTTTTTTAAGATTTTATTTATTTATTTGACAGAGAGAGAGATCACAAGTAGGCAGAGAGGCAGGCAGAGAGAGAGAGGGGGAAGCAGGCTCCCTGCTGAGCAGAGAGCCTGATGCGGGGCTCGATCCCAGGACCCAGAGATCATGACCTGAGCCGAAGGCAGGGGCTTTAACCCACTGAGCCACCCAGGTGCCCCTCAACTCCCATTTTTGGAAAGGAAAAGCTGAAATCCAAAAGACAAGCAGGGAGTTAGCTTTATAATTAAAGAGACAGAGTAAAGCAAATGTATCTCCCAAATGCTATAAATTGCTTCTCTTAGCTAATACCAAAAGTAAGAATATGGAGAATGCCCTGGGAAGAAGCTAAACAAGGAAATCACCTATTTATTGAAATAATACTTCAGTATTATATTTTTCTGCATTTTAAAAGGAAAAGGACTATTGAAGTTATATGTTTTTATATGTTATTATCTGTCTAAATATAAGTTTGTGTTTACTAAATGAAATCATCAAACATGTTTGGATAACTATAAGGTTATAAAACATGAGTCATAGGAAATTAATGAGATACCATAAATTATATACTTATAAAAGCACAAGGACTTAAAATGAACTTACTGGTATTACTCTTTTTTTCTACAAATTAAATGTTTACAGCTTTTGGGTTCTGAGATATGAATATTATCCGCTATCTCCTTTTTGTGAAGTTTTAGTTTCTAAATCTAAGCATAATGCAGGGTTTCTGTTTTGACATTAAGTACCAGGAATGACTGGCAACTCTGACTACTCATCTCTACAAAAGAGACATATTGGATCTAAAGCCTCTTATTAAACACTGTGGATCAGAGACACGAGTGAGTTGAATGACAGGACTATGTGATGGATCGCCACCAATCATGAAACTATAGACCAACATCATTCAGAGTTTTAAAAAGTAGAGAATCTTATACAGTACAAAATAGTGCTCTGTCCATGGTCCTATCAATACCACTGATGGCTTCCTACTTAAGCATACACATATGTATATAAAAAAAGACCTTATTAAATACTATCTACAAGAAACCCAATTAAATACATATACAGTTTTTAAAAAGAAAAGGATAGAAACAGATACACATTCAACAGTAAGCCTATAAAACCTGGAGGACTTTATAATAATATCAGAGTACACAATAGAACAACAACCATTATCAGATATAATTTGGGGACAATGTATAATAACATACGGGTCAATTCCTTACAAAGACAATATAATCCTAAATGCACAAGCACTTAATTAACAGAGCTTCATAACAATGTAAAAACTGATATAGCTGAAAAGAGAAACCGACAAATCTACATGATAGAGATTTCAACTTCTCAGAAATCAGTAAGAAGTAGACTTAAAAAGATATAAAAGACAATAACTTGATGTAATTGATGTTTAAAGAATACCCAATATTAGCAGAATATATATTCTTTAAGTGTGATTGGAATATTTACCAAGATATACCAAATGCTGGGCAACAAAACAAGTATGAAGAAATTAAAATAACTAAATACACACATAAGATGTCCCATGACCACAATGAGATAAACTTGTAAACTAGAAACAGAAATAAATGGAAAATCCCCAACTCTATGGAAACTGATTTCCATGTTAATGAAGAAAGGCATAAAAAACATATCAATGATCTAGGAAGCTTCCATGTCAAGAATCTAGAAAAATTGCAAATTAATCCCAAAGAAAGTAGAATGAAGGAAATAATGAGTAGAAACTACTGGGGGGAAAAAAAAAGAAAACGGGAATAAAGGAAAACAAGGCAATGAAACTGAAGTCAGCTTGGGAGGGTGAGGGGGTTGTTAAAATTAATATTCTAGGGGTGCCTGGGTGGCTTAGTGGATTAAAACCTCTGCCTTCGGCTCAGGTCATGATCCCAGGTTCCTGGGATCGAGCCCCGCATCAGGCTCTCTGCTCAGCAGGGAGCCTGCTTCTCTCTCACTCTGCCTACTTGTAATCTCTCTGTGTGTCAAATAAATAAATAAAATCTTTTTAAAAAGTAATAAAATAAAATTAATATTCTAGCTAGACTGATCAAAAAAATAATGAAAAATCAGAAATAAAAAGAGGTCATTGTACAGATTTTGTGGACCTTAAAAAAATAGTATGGGATTATTGTGATCAACATGATTAAATGCATTAATTTTTTGAAAGACACAATTATCTAAAAATCTTTTAAAAAAATAGAAAAACTGAATAGCCCTGTTATCAATGAAAGAAACTGATTTATACTTAAAAATCCTTTCCACGGGGTGCCTGGGTGGCTCAGTGGGTTAAAGCCTCTGCCTTCGGCTCAGGTCATGATCTCAGGGTCTTGCGATCTCGGCGCTCTCTGCTCAGCAGGGAGCCTGCTTCCCCCCTCTCTCTGCCTGCTTCTCTGCCTACTTGATCTCCCTCTCTGTCAAATAAGTAAATAAAATCTTTAAAAAAAAAAAATCCTTTCCACAGAGAAAAGTCCATCTCTAGAAGGAACCACTGGTGAACTCAACATTTCAAGAAGATAATATCAACTCTACACAACTCTTAGCACACAGAAAAGGAATACAATTCTCATCTCATTTTATAGGGCCAGTAATGCCTTGATACTAAAATCAGATGCAGTCATTACTAGGACAGAAAAGTACAAATCGGTATGTCTCATGAATAAAGACAAACAAAAATTATTATCAAAATATCAGAATATCAAGTTCTATCAAAAAGTATAACACATCATGGTTAAATTAAGTTTATTATAGAAATGCAAGGCTGGCTGAGCATTCAAATCAATTAAACTAATTCACTATATTAACAAAACAAAGAAAAGTTATATGATTATCCTTGAAAAACTCAGAACCCATATAACATAAGGAAACTTTCAGCACTCTAGGAACAGAAGGAAACTTTCTCAACCTGATAAAAGTCATGTATGAAAATCTTACATGAACGTATTTAATGGTGAAATAGTAAATGCTTTATGGTGTGTGACTCGGAAGAAAGCAAACGACTTCACAATTTCTATTCCAAGCTCTTTTAGTACAAAAAAGTCAAGATAAAGAAATAGAGGGTAAACAGGTTGGAAAGGGAGAAGTAAAATTGTTTCAAGTCATAGGAAACATAATCACCTATGTAAAAAATTATAAAGCATACACACATAAAAACAGACAAAACAAAAACACATGAAATACTTGGAAATACTTTTAACAAATTATATGAAGACCTATATAATGAAAACTAAGAAACAAAAATTAATGATCACCCTTAAAAGAGACATTAAACTTGTTCCTGGATTGGAACATTCAATATGAGTAGGATGTTCCTTCTCCCCAAACTGGGCTAAAGATTCAGTGCAATCCCAATTAAAATCCCAGCAGGCTTTTTGTAGAAACTGAGAAACTGATGCTAAAATTTATATGAAAATGCAGAAGGGCTGAGAATAGTAAAAACAATTCAAAAAATAACAAATTTGGAGTACTTATGTGATCTGATTTCAAGACTTACTGTAGAGCTACAGTAATCAAGACAGGATGGTATTCATGTAAGGACAGAAATACAAACAATGGAACAGAATGGACTCCAGAAATAGACATATACATATAGAATATAAAAAAAGTATTTAATCATTGTCTCAAAAAGGACTGCGAGCAAATACAACAAAGAATTTTATAGATGTGATAAATCTCACCAAGAGAAAAAAAATCTTAAAAGCAAAGAAAAAAAGATGGATTATCATCAAACAGGATGAAAGTAAGACTAATCACCTAGTCTCATCAGCAACAATGGAAATCAGAAGACAGCAGAAAGACATCTTTCCAAGTTGTACTAAATACTAAATACAATTGCCTCGCCAGACCTCTAAACCCAGCAGAAATACCTTTAAAGATCAATTACGATGGCCTACATGAGAGATAAACAACTTTACAATATATCATCTGGCCAATCAACCTCAATCTATTCTCCTAGCAAATCTTTACTAGACACTGTGTGCTTCCTGATGTGATGCAATATGAAGAATATAGCATCTTCTATGGAGTATTGTTATCTAACAAGGTTCAACCCGAATTTAATCATCTAAACTTCTAGTTGAGAGGAACTTAAAGAGCTTATAAAGAAACATTACAGAAACCCAGAATGCAAAGTATTTTATCACTCCAACTGACTCATTCTTTCCACCAAGTCCAAATAATAGAAATGGGGATAGGAAAGGGAACTATTCTAGATTAAGAGTTAAGAAACATAATAACTAAACGTGGTCAATCCTGACTGCATTCTGGTTTGAACTAAACAGCCATAAAAGACATTTTTAGGACAAGATGGTAAATGTGAAATTGCACTTGTCTTAGAATATTAGAAAATAATTCTGCTATTTTAGTTACCCATGATAATGATATGGGATTATCCAGGTGATTGCTCTTATTTTGGGAAATTCAAGTTAAGGTATTTAAGGATGAAATGCCAAATGAAAAGTAAGTGATTACTTTTAAATAGCAGTAAAAATGGGGCACCCGAGGGGCGCCTGGGTGGCTCAGTTGGTTGAGCAACTGCCTTCGGCTCAGGTCATGATCCCGGAGTCCCAGGATCGAGTCCCATATCGGACTCCCGGCTCTGCGGGAAGTCTGCTTCGCCCTCTGATCTTCTCCCCTCTCATTCTCAGTCTCTCGCTCTCTAATAAAAAAAAAAAAAAAAAAAAAAAAAAAAATGGGGCACCTGAGTGGCTCAGTCAGTTAAGAATCTGCTTTTGGCTCAGGTCATGATCTCAGGGTCCTGGAATGAAGCCCCACAATGGAGCTTAGTCGTGAGCCTGCTTCTCCATCTCTCACTCGCCCTGCTCATGCTCTCACTCTGATAAATTTAAAATCTAATAATAATAAATAAATAGTAAAAATGGCAGCAAAGGATGTCAAAAAAATGGCACCTTCCGGAGTTGGTCTCTCCATCAAAACAAACATTGAGCTAGAAAAACACTATCTGCATTGGAACTCTGGAGCCCACTCAGACATTTACAACAACCAGAGAAATGCTTAATGGAGACAGAGGCTGCTGAACTTTTGGTAAAAGAGCTGCTTGGGTAAATCGATGACCATGCATGCCTCTTTCCTTAATCCTGTTGCAATGTGCAGGACAGCAGCCTGCATTCCTCAAGTGGCTGGCTGGTTCCACGATGGCCAGTAAAGATCTTGTACTCTAAAATTCTGGAGTTGTGTGATGTGGGTAGTATAACATTCCCTGAGGATCAGCTAGGATGCCTGGCTTTATTTAGTACCACCAGGAAACAGCAGTTTCTTTGGTGGCATCTATTAGAACACCTAAAAAGGCATAAACACTTAAAAACACATACACACACACACACACACACACACACACACAAGACAAAACAGAAAACAAAAACCTCTGAGATGTCACAGGATAAGTGCCAAGGAAACAGGTCAGTAATAAGCACAAAGAAGGCTTTGCAAAAACAGTTTAGAAAAATCACTATACAAATAGACAACTAAAGACCTCAACAAGCAACAAAATCAATTCCTGAAGAGAACCCAATTTCCAGAGTTACCACAATATGCTAATCGAAATGTCTAGTTTTCAATAAAAAAAAATTGGAAAGCATTTAAAGAAACCAGGAAATATAATTCACTCATAGGAAACAAGAATTCGACAGAAATGGCAGATATGAACAGGCAGAGGAAATAATCAGCAATCTAGTATGAAGAGATGAAAATAATGATGAAGAAAGTTGAACAGAACCTGAAGGACCTGTGGGATAATCCAAAAAAATAATGGATGAAAACCTCCCAAATTTAATGAAAGACATGAATCTACCTAAGAAGCAGGGGAGTTGGGGGGGTGGGGAGGGAACTCAAAGCAAGTTAATACAGAAATCTGGTTATTATGGTAACTCTAGAACTCTGATGGTCCCACTCCTCAGGGATTGCTGATTTTTCCTTGTTGATGGAGAGAATAGTTCATTTGTGACTTTTCCAAATGATTTTGCAAAGTATGTAAATATTCCTTGTTAAATGTAGTCACTGAAGTTTCTGTTCCATGCTGTCGGGTGGGCAGCCAGTAACCTGACAAAGATTTCCTTATTTAGCTCCAAAAAGTAAAGGAGGTACTGACATTTTAAATTTCAGCAAACATCAATGTCCAGTCCTCAGTAATCTGTCAAACCAATTAAAACACATAACCCCAAGTTTTTGGAGCCCTGCACCAAAGAGCAATCGCCCCTCTCTTCAAGCAAACACTCTCTTGGTTCTTTTAAGAGTTTGACCAAGGTCCAGAGTCTAAAATAGTTGATTCTAGTCATTTTCTCCAGTTTATTGGTTGTTTCATTGAAAGAACAACCCCTACAAAGTCCTATTGTGTTATTACGCATGATGTCACTTTTGTACATCAAACAGCACTATCAAGAGGGTGAAAAGACAACACACAGAAAGAGAAAAATATTTGTAAATCACATACCTAATAAGGTTTTAATATCCACGATATATTAAGAAGCCCCACACCTCAACAACAACAAAAATTCCATACCACACAAAGGACTTGAATAGACACGTCTTCAAAAAAGATACAAAAACAAGTAACCATATGAAATGATTCTCATCATTACTCATTAGGGAAATGTAAATTGAAATCACAGTAAGGGGCACCTGGGTGGCTCAGTGGGTTAAAGCCTCTGCCGTCAGCTCAGGTCATGATCTCAGGGTCCTGGGATCGAGCCCCGCATCTGGCTCTCTGCTTAGCAGGGAGCCTGCTTCCCCCTCTCTCTCTGCCTTTCTCTGCCTACTGGTTGTCTCTCTCTCTCTCTCTGTCAAATAAATAAATAAAAATTTAAAACAACAACAACAACAAAACCACAGTAAGATACCACTTCACACCACAAGAATGACTAGTATCCAAAAAAGGAATATAAGTGTTACAGAGGCTGGAGAAACCAAACCCTCATACAATGCAGGTGGCATACAGCTGATAAAATTCTGCCAAGGCAAAAAAGAGTTTGGCAGTTCTCAAAGAGTTAAACGTAGAATAATTACATGATCTAGAAATTCCAGTCCTAGGTATATGACCAAAAGAACTAAAAACAGGACTCAAACATATATTTGTACACCACTGTCCACAGCAGCATTATTCACAACAGTGGCAGAGTGGCTGCGTCGATCACAGATGAAAGAATGAATAAAATGTGTTCTATCTGCAAAATAGAGTATAATCTAACCATTAAAAGAAATGAAATTCTGATATATGCTACAACACTGATAATCCTTTAAAATACTAAATAAACCAGACAAAAAAAGGTAAAATGACATATAATTCTACTTATATGAGGTATCTGTAACAGAGAAATTCAGAAAGATAGAAGGTGAAACAGAGGTTTCCAAGGACAGGGAGGGGGAAATGAATTATTGCTTTATAAGTACAGAATTTCTATTTAGGATGAAGAAAAACATTCTGGGAATGGTGGTGATGGTTACACAACATAATAATTGTACCTAATGCCATGAAATTGTAGGCTTGAAAATGATTAAAATGGGGGGCACCCAGATAGCTCAGGAGCTTATATGTCCCACTCTTGATTTCAGCTTAGGTCATGATCTCAGGGTTGTGAGACTGGGCCCTGATGAGTCAGACTCCGTCCTGGGCATGGAGCCTCCTTAAGATTTTCCTTCTCCCTCTGCCTCCGCCCACCCTGAGTGCACTGCAGGCACTCTTTCTCTCTCATTCTCTCTCAAAAAAACAAAAAAGTCAACACGGTAATTTTATTATGTCTATTTTACCACAATGAGAAAAACACTTGAAGAGTAGGTAAGGCATAGTAGAGTAAACCCAAATAAATGACAAGAAAATCAGTTAACTACCAGTTTCTCAAGTGAAACAAAACCTGAAGAGTCTTATAGATAAAACTGAATCCAGAGTAAAAAAGTCTTCCCACAAAGAAAAACACAAGCCCTGACTGCTATTATATATTCAAGAAAGAAAATAATTCCAACCTTACACAAACTCCTTCCGAAACTGAAAAACTAGCACTCTCTAATTCATTTTTATGAAGCTCATATAACTCTACAAAAAAGCTTGTAAGAGCAGTATAAAATAGGAAAATCACAGAAGAGGAGCAGGAAGATGGCAGTGGAGAAGGAGGATGCTAGGCTCACCTTGCGCCATGAACACAACTTGTTAACTACCAAACCATCCTAAATACCCCAGAACATGACCTGAAGACTGACAGAATAAACTCCACAACTAAAGGGAGAGAAGAGGCCACAATGAAGAAGGCAGGAAGTATGTGGAGATGTGACTTAGAAGAGAAACATAATGGCTGCTGCAGAGTGGAGGGAGCCATGGTCACAAAGAAGAATGAGAGAATTAGAGAGGGAAAGGGAGAAGCAGAAGGAAAGAGAGAGGAGCACAGACAGGGAATATACAAGGAGAACATTTCTACCAAGCCATTGGCTTAGAAAACAAGGGCTGAATTTCATGAGTTTTTGCAACCAGTGGGGCTTAAAGCTTGGAGTTTTAAAGGTCAGTGGGCTTGACTGTGATAGAGCCCCAAGGGCACTGTGCTGCTCCAGGAGAGAAGGCAGGCAAACCACCTAGAAGCACACAATGTGGAAAAAGCAATCATAAGAGTGCCTGGAACACACAGGAAGGGAAATTTATTTGCTCCTCTTAGAGAGGGTCCCTGAGAGGCAGAGTTCACAGATATATCTCTCAAATAACAAAGGAGCTGGCTGGTGCCATTTCACTCCTCCCACCAAATAAACGCAGAGCCACATGTGGGAAAGCAACAAAGTGCCAACACTGGCTGACTAACTTGCTTACTACACCAAGCACAAATCCCGGTAGAAGTGCCCTTCTCAGTCACAACTGCCTCAGTCCCAGCATGGCTGGCCCCTCCCTCAGAAGACCAGCACAAACTGCAGCCTGTGCCACCTCTCCTGACCAGAGAGTTTTGCAGGACTTCCATTCTGGTAGAGGTGGTAACAGGACTTATTTCACAATAAGTCTAGTTAAACCTTGTTAAACCTTGCCACACTCAGGCCAGGGACCAAACATTGCCCACAGCAGGCAAAGAGAGCCTCTACAGACAATGCACCTGAAGGACAGAGCAGCCAGAACACAATAGCAGAGCACATGTAGCACACACCAGAGACACCTTCTGCAGCACCAGGCCCTGGGCACTACATGATCTCTTCCTCAAAAGGCCATTACTTTCAGAAGCAGAAGACATAACTGGCTTTTCGAACATAGAGAAGGATGCAGAGAATAGAGGAGTTTATTCCAAGTAAGAGAACAAGATAAGGCCAGGCCCTGAAATCAGAACAAAATAGATATAAGTAACATGACTGATGGAGAATTTAAACTAATGATCATAAAGATACACTCTGAGCTTCAGAAAAGAATGGAAGACATCAATGAGAACCTTACCACAGAGATAAAAGAGTTAAAAAGGAATCAAAGACAAAGAGTACAATAAGCAAGGTTAGAAACATGCTTAATGCAATGAATAGCAGGCTGTAAGAAGCAGAGGAATGAATGAATGACCTAGAAGACAAAGTAATGGAAATTAATCAAGCTGAACAAAAGAGAGAAAGAATTATGGAACATGAGAACAAAGGGAGGGAACTCAGTGACTCCATCAAAGGTTAATAATATTCGTATTATAGGAATCCTAGAAAAGGAAGAGAAAGAAAAGGGGGCAGAAAATTAATCTGAAGAAATAATAGCTGAAAACTTCCCTGATCTGGGGAAGGTAACAGACACCCAGATTCTGGAGGCACAGAGAACTCCCATCAAAATCAAAAACAGCAGGCCAACATCAAGACATACTGAAATTGAAATCGCAAAATACAGTGACCAAGAAAAAAAGTCTCAAAAGCAGCAAGACCAAAGAAATCTGTAACTTACAAGGGAAGACCCAGAAGGCTAGGTGGAGATTTCTCAACAGAAATTTGGCAAGCCTGAAGGAAGTAGCATAATATATTCAAAGTGTTGAGTGGGAATAATCTGTAGTCAAGAATACTCTCTATCCTGCAAGGCTACCATTCAAAATAGAAGGAGAGATAAAGAGTTTCCTAAACAGGGACACCTAGGTGGCTCAGTGGGTTAAAAGCCTCTGCCTTCGGCTCAGGTCATGATCTCAGGGTCCTGGGATGGAGCCCCGCATCAGGCTCTCTGCTCAGCAAGGAAGGAGTCTGCTTCCCCCTCTCTCTCTGCCTGCCTCTCTGCCTACTTGTGATCTCGCTCTAACTCTCTTTGTCAAATAAATAAAATCTTAAAAAAAAAAATTTCCTAGACAAAACTTAAAGGAGTTCATAACTACTAACCAGCACTGCGAGAAATAACTGAAGGGGACTCTTCCAATGGAAAGGAAAGACCAAAAGTGACAGTGTAAGGGCAGGAAACACAAAACCAGTAACAATGGATATTTTTGTAAAAATCAGTCAAGGCACTCACTCCAAAAAAGGACAGAAAATATAACACATATCTAAAACATGGGGAGGAGAGAATGGGTTCAAACTTGAACCACCACCAACTTAATATAGATTGCTGTGTGCAGAAGATGCTATATACAGATCTAATAGCACTCATATATTAAAAACCACTAATAAACATGCAGAGAATAAAAAGAATTCCAAATATATCACTAAAGAAAATCAACACAAAGAAGAGAGAAAGACAAGAAAGAATCTAAGAAAATCTCCAGAAACAACCACAAACAAGTAATAAAATGGCACTAAATGCTTATCTATCAATAATTACTTTGAATGTAAAAGGAGTAAACACTCCAATCAAAAGACATGGGGTGGGTGGGGTGACTTGGTGGCACAGACGGTTGATTAAGTGTGTGAATCCTGGTTTTGGCTCAGTTCATTATCTCATGGGTCATGAGATTGAGCCTCATGTCGGGCTCCAAGCTTAGCATGCAGAATCTCCTTGAGCTCCTCTCTCCCTCTTCCTCTGCTCCATTCACACCCCCCCCCCCCCAATAAAGAAATAAATCTTTAAAAAAAGACAGGGTGACAGAATGGATTGAAAAAAAACCAAGACCCATCTATATGCTGCCTCCAATAGACTAATTTTAGCCATAAAGACACCTGCAGATTGAAAGTGAGGAGATGTAGAAGGAGGAGCAAGATGGTGGAGAAGTAGGTTGAGATGGAGTTGGATCCCAGAAGTTCATCTAGATAGCTATCAAATCATTCTAAAAGCCAGCATACTCAACAGGAGAGAGAAGACAGGAAGAAGAGCAATTCTAAGAGCAGAAAATCAACCACTTTCCGAAAGGTAAGATGTTTGGAAAAGTGAATCCAAAGCAATGGGGAGAGAGACCACGGGGCGAGGGGCTAGCTCCCTGCAGCTGCAAGCCCCAGAGCACAAAATCGGAACTTTTAGAGTCTGCTCCGCTGAGGGACATCGCTCCAGAGGCTAAGCCGTAGGTTTAGCCCTCGCGGGAAGAGAGTGGATTCATGACCCACGACATCACAAAGACACCGGGGGAGTCTGAGTGCAGCAGAGTTCCCAGATATTGGGGCCGAGAAGCTGGAGGCAGAGAAAGAGCCCCACAGTGTATTTTCAACTGGGGCTTACCCTACACCATGACCACGGCCCTTCGAGCGGGGACCCCACAAGGCATTCTGGAGAGACCCCCTTCTTCCTCCTTGGGGAGGAGTGGCGCGGGGAGCACGCAGCAGGAATTTGCTGGGTTTGGAGACTCCAGATGGGGCTGCGTGCCAGAGATAGGAAAGCTCTGCCATCGGTGGCTGAGCTCAGAGCTTGGGCGGGGACCCAGGAGACAAGAGTGATAGACTGCTTTCCTCTGAGGTCGTGCTGAGGAGCAGGGACTCCAGCGCTCAGCTCCTCCAGCAGAGACTGGGAGCCGCCATTTGCATTCCCAGCCTCCAGGGCAGTACAGAAAGCGCTCAGGGAACAAAGACTCCCGAGAGGGAATATGAGGGATTTGCTTGGCCCATCCCTGGGCAAGGGCGGGGCAATTCTGCCTCAGGCAAAGACATTTGAGAACCAAGTTCAAAAGGCCCCTCCCCCAGAAGATCAGTGAGAATATCCAGCCAAGCTCAAGTTCATCAATCAGTGAGAACTGTGGAACTCCAGAGTACTTTTCTCTCACTCATCTATTCTTAGCTCGCTAAAATGACAAGGTGGAAAAACTCACCACAAAAAAAAGAACAAGAGACAGTACCGACGGCTAGAGACCTAGTTAATACAGACATCAGTAATATGTCAGAAATAGAGTTCAAAATGACAGTTATCAAGATGCTAGCTGGGCTCAAAAAAAGCATGGAAGAGATTAAAGAATCCCTTTCTGGAGAAATAAAATACCTTTCGTGAGTAATAAAAAATAAAGTCTAACCAAGATGAAATCAAAAAAGCTATTAATGAGGTTCAAACAAAAATGGAGGCTCTTAATGCTAGAAAAAATGAGACAGGGGCGCCTGGGTGGCTCAGTTGGTTGAGCAACTGCCTTTGGCTCAGGTCATGATCCTTGCTTCTTCCTCTAACCTTCTCTCCTCTCATGCTCTCTCTCACTTTCTCTGTCTCTCAAATAAATAAATAAAATCTTAAAAAAAAAATGAGACAGAAGAAAGGATTAGTAACATAGAAGACCAAATGACAAAGAATAAAGAAGCTAAGAAAAAGAGAGACAAACAACTATTGGACCATGAGGGAAGAATTCGAAAGATAAGTGATACCATAAGACGCAACAATATTAGAATAATTGGGATTCCAGAAGAAGAAAGAAAGGGGTGGAAGGTATATTGGAACAAATTATTGTAGAGAATTTCCCTAATCTGCTAAAGGGAACAAGCATCAAAATCCAGGAGGCACAGAGAACCCCCCTCAAAATCAAAAATAGTTCTACACGCCATCATCTAATAGTAAAACTTACAAGTCTTAGTGACAAAGAGAAAATCCTGAAAGCAGCTCGAGACAAGAAATCGTTAACATACAGAGGCAGGACTGTTAAGATTGGCAGCAGACCTATCCACAGAGACCTGGCAGGCCAGAAAGGACTGGCATGATATATTCAGAGCCCTAAACGAGAAAAATATGCAGCCAAGAATACTATACCCAGCTAGGCTGTCACTGAAAATAGATGGAGAGGTAAAAAGCTTCCAGGACAAACAAAAACTAAAGGAATTTGCAAACACCAAACCAGCCCTAC
>CM052806.1:79354780-79380199 GCA_028533885.1 Nasua narica | reverse complement strand
AAGACTCCATCAAAATCCTGGAGGAGAACACAGACAGCAACCTCTTCGACCTCAGCCGCAGCAACTTCTTCCTATAAACATCTCCAAAGGCAAGGGAAGCAAGGGCAAAAATGAACCACTGGGATTTCATCAAGATCAAAAGCTTTTGCACAGCAAAGGAAACCGTCGACAAAACCAAAAGACAACTGACAGAATGGGAGAAGATATCTGCAAATGACATATCAGATAAAGGGTTAGTATCCAAAATCTATAAAGAACTTCTCAAACTCAACACTCAAAGAATAATCCAATCAAGAAATGGGCAGAAGATATGAACAGACATTTCAGTAAAGAGGACTTCCAAATGACCAACAGACACATGAAAAAATGCTGAACATCACTTGGCATCAGAGAAATACAAATCAAAACCACAGTGAGATACCACCTCACCAGTCAGAATGCTAAAATTAGCAAGTCAGGGAACGACAGATGTTGGCGAGGATGCGGAGAAAGGGGAACCCTCCTACACTGTTGGTGGGAATGCAAGCTGGTACAACCACTCTGGAAAATTGTATGGAGGTTCCTCAAAAAGTTGAAAATAGAGCTACCCTACGACCCAGCAATCGCACTACTGGGTATTTACCCTCAAGATACAAATGTATTGATCCGAAGGGGCAAGTGCACCCGAATGTTTATAGCAGCAATGCCAGCAATGCCACAATAGCCAAACTATGGAAAGAACCTAGATGTCCATCAACAGATGAATGAATAAAGAAGATGTGGTGTATATATCCAATGGAATACTATGCAGCCATCAAGAGAAACGAAATCTTGCCATTTGTAATGACGTGGATGGAACTAGAAGGTATTATGCTAAGCGAAATAAGTCAGTCAGAGAAAGACAATTATCACATGATTGCTCTGATATGAAGAATTTGAGAGGCAGCGCAGGGGGTCATGGGGGGTGGGGAAGAGAAATGAAACAAGATGGGATGGGGAAGGAGACAAACCATAAGAGACTCCTAAATTCACGAAACAAACTAAGTGTTGCTGGGAGGTGGGGGGGGGGGTAGGGTTATGGATACTGGGGAGGGTATGTGCTATGGTAAATGCTGTGAAATGTGTAAGCCTGACG
This sequence comes from Nasua narica, assembly GCA_028533885.1. NCBI lineage: Eukaryota > Metazoa > Chordata > Mammalia > Carnivora > Procyonidae > Nasua > Nasua narica. The sequence continues at coordinate 79,379,085 of CM052806.1, read as the reverse complement.
ATTCACAGACATGTACCCTGGAGCAAATAATAAATCATATGTTAATAAAAAATTTAAAAAAAAAGTGAGGAGATGTAGAAACATTTGTCATGCAAATGATGTTAAAAGAAAACAGGAACAGCAATACTTATATGGGGCAAACTAAACTTTAAAACAAAGACTGTAACAAGAGATAAAGAGCACTGTATAAAAATAAAGGGAATAATCCAACAAGATATAACAATCGCAAATATTTATGCATCCAACACAGGAGCACCAAAATATATAAAACATTAACAAACATAAAGGAACTCACTGATAATACAATAACAGTAGGGGACTTTAACATCCCACTTACATCAATGGACAGGACATCTAAACAGAAAATAATCAATAAAACCAGGAGATGGTTCTTTGAAAAAATTAATAAAATCGATCAACCTCTAGCCAGATTTATCAAAAAGAAAAAAGACCCAAATAAATAAAGTCACAAATGAGAGAGGAGAAATAACAACCAACATCACAGAAACAGAATTATAAGAAATTATGAGAAATTACATGCCAACAAATTGGACAACCTGGAAGGAATAGATGAATTCCTCCTAGGAAGAGAAATTAACAAAACTAAATAGGAAGAAACAGAAAATGAACCAACTAATAACTAGCAATGAAATTGATTCAGTAATCAAAAAAACTCTCACCCAACAAAAAAGTCTAGGAGTAGATGGCTTCACAGGTGAATTCTAGCAATCATTTAAAGAGTTAACACCTATTCTTATCAAACTATTCCCCAAAATAGAAGATGAAGGAAAGCTTTCAAATTCATTCTACCAGCATTACCCTGACAGTAAAACCAGATAAAGATACCACAAAATAAAAGAGAAGTACAGGCCAGTATCTCTGATGAACTGATGCAAAAATCCTCCACAAAATATTAGCACACTGAATCCAACAATACTTAAAAAAAAAAAAAATCATTCACTTCGATCAAGTGGGACTTGTTCCTGGGATGTAAGCAGGAATATTCAATATTTGCAAATCAATCAATGTGCTATATCACATCACTATGAGAAAGGATAAAAACCGTATGATCATTTCAGTAGATTCAGAAAAGGCTTTTTACAAACTATAACATCCATTCTCCATAAAAACCCTCAACAAACTAGGTCTAGAGGGAACATACTTCAACATAATAAAAGACCTCAAATGTAAAACCCACAGCAAACATCATACTCAACGGTGGAAAAACTGAAAACTTTTCCACTAAAAGTCAGAAGAAACACAACCATGCTGTCCACTCCAACCATTTTTTTCAGCATAGTACTTAAAGTCCTAGCCACAGCAATCAGACAACCAAAAGAAATAAAAGGCATTCAAACTGGTGAGGAAGAAGTCAAACTTTCACTGTTTGCAGATGACATGATACTATATATAGAAAACCCTAAAGATTCCACCAGAAAACTACTAGAACTGAATTCAGTAAGGTCATAGGATACAAAATCAATGTACAGAAATCTGCTGCATTTCTATACAGTAATAATGAAACAGCAGAGAAAGTGAAATTACAAAAACAACTCTATTTACAATTGCACCAAAACAATACCTAGGCATAAACTTAACCGAAGAGGTGAAACATTTGCACTCTGAAAACTATAAAAGATTGATGAAAGAAATCGAAGATGACACAAAGAAATGGAAAGGCGTCCTATGTTCATGGGTTGGAAGAACAAATACTGTTAAATGTCTATCGTACCAAAAGCAATCTACAAATTTAATGCGATCCCTACGATACCAAAAATACGAGTATTTTTCACAGAGCTAGAACAAGAAATCCTAAAATTTGTATGGAACCACACAAAAGACCCCAAGTAGCCAAAGCCATCTTGAAAATGAAAAGCAAAACTGGAGGTATCACAATTTCAGACTTTAAGTTATATTACAAAGCTGTAGTTAATCAGCGAAGTATGGTACTGGCCAAAAATAGACACATAGATCAATGGAACAGAATAGAAAACCCAGAAATAAACCTACAACTATACGGTTAATTAATCTTCAACAAAGCAAGGAAGAATATCTGGGGCAAAAAGACTGCGTCTTCAATAAATGGTATTGGGAAAACTAGACTGCTATATGCAAAAGAATGAAACTGGCCCACTTTTTACACCATATACAAAAATAAACTCAAAGTGAATGAAAGACCTAAAAGTGAGGCTGGAAACCATAAAAATCCTAGAAGAGAGCACAGGCAGTAATTTCTGACATCAGCCATGTCAACATTTTTCTTAGCTATGTCTCCTGAGGCAATGAAAACAAAAGCAAAAATAAATTACTGGGACTACATCAATTTAAAAGGTTCTGCAGAGCAAACCAAACAATTGATAAAACTGAAAGGCAACATACAGAAGGTATCTGTAAACAACATAACTGATAGAGGGTTAGTATCCAAAATAAAAGAACTTAGAAAACTCAATACTAAAAAAAAAAATAAATAAATAAAAATGGGCATAAGAGATGAACAGAAATTTCTCTAAAGAAGACATACAAATGACCAACAGACATATGAAAAGATGCTCAACATCACTCATTGTCAGGGAAATGCAAATCAAAACCACAATAAGATATCACTTCATACATGTCATGTCAGAATGGCTAAAATCAAAAACACAAGTGTTGGCAAGGATGTAGAGAAAAAGGAACATTTGCGCTCTGTTGGTGGGAATGCAAATTGGTACAGCCACTGTGGAACACAGTATGGAGTGTCTCTGAAAATTTAAAAACAGAATTACCTTATGATCCAGTAATTCTACTACTACTCGATGCTTACCCAAACAATACAAAAACAAGAATTTGAAAAGATATATGGAACCCTATGTATACTGCATTATTTACAATAGCCAAATTGCAGAAGCAGCCCCAGTGTCCGCCAGTGGATGAATGGCTAAAGAAAAGGTACACACACAATGGGAAATTACTCAGCCATAAAAAAGAACGAAATCTTGCCATTTGCAATAACATGGATGAATATGGAGGGTATAATGCTAAGTGAAAGAAGTTAGTCAGAGGAAGCAAATACTGTATGATTTCACTCATGTGAAAATTAAGAAAATAAATGAACAAAGAAAAAAGGAGACAAACCAAAAAACACACTCTTAACTAAAGAGAACTGATGGTTACCAGGAGGGAGGTGGGTAAGGGGATGGGTGAAACAGGTGATGGAGATTAAAGAGTATACTTGCCATGATGAGCACTGAGTAATGTATAGAAATATTAAATCACTATATTGCACACCTGAAACTAATATAACACGTATATTAACTATGCTGGAATTAAAATTAAAAACTTAAAAAAAATTCTCTGAACATCTTATCTATTGTTTTCCTGCTAAAAGATCTCTTGGCATTAATATAAAGACTCAATGGCATGATTATTGGTGTAAAAACAAACTGATCCAGACCAGAGAGCCGAACAATAAACCCAGAAATACATAGACAACTGTTAACTGACAAGGGCAATGCAGTAGGAGAAAGGATGGTTTTTTTCAATAGCAGTGAAAAAACTAAATACCTACATGTAAAATGAACTTGGATTCATACCTGATATCTTATATAAAAATTAACTCAAAATGGATCATAGATCTAAACTTAAAACTATGAAACTCCAAGGGGAAAACATTTATGTTAAGATTTCTTAGATATAAAACAAAAGAAAAATTCACAAAAGATAAATTGAACTTCACTAAAATAAGGAATTGGAGCTCTTTGGAGAAACATCCAAGGCTGGTACAGAGAAGTACAAGATGAACCTAGAAACTCTCTGGTTTGCCAGAAAGTAAGAAGTACTCCAAAGTCAATAGGGGCATGTCAAAGGATAAGATTTCAACTTGAAGGGGTTTCTGTTGCCCAAACTGGAACAATGTGGTTATCAAAATAAATAATGAAAGGAATGGTTTATAATAAGTAAATGGAAAAGGAAAATCTCATCCATACAGAATATCAGTAAGCAGAGAGTGACAGAAAAATCACCATTTTTGCAACATTACAATAATAAATAATAAAGGGGAAGAATCAAAAGTGGATGCTAGCTACGTTTTTTGGAAGAGAACACTCACACAGACCCCAAGTATCTTGCAGGAGGTTACTTATTAATTACAAAGGGAGAAAAAAGATATCTGTAAAGTGGAGAATTCTGGCTGTTCAAATTAGTGATCAAAGCCAAACACCAACAACAAGACAGAATGACATCATGGTTTCCAAATGTAAAAGCACCTAAGTGGACACATTACTTTTGCCAAAAATGATGCATCAGAATGGGTACAATAAGGAGAGAAAATAAAACAAGTTCGAAAAAATTTGACATAAATAATTTTTTTTAAAGATTTTTTAGTTTATTTATTAGAGAGAGAGAGACTGAGAATGAGAGGGGAGAAGGTCAGAGGGAGAAGCAGACTTCCCGCAGAGCCGGGAGTCCGATATGGGACTCGATCCCGGGACTCCGGGATCATGACCTGAGCCAAAGGCAGTCGCCCAACCAACTGAGCCACCCAGGCGCCCGACATAAATAATTATTAAGTGCATCAAGGAACTGGGATGACAAGGACTCACTAGTAAGAAGTTGAGACAATATTGGGGCGCCTGGGTGGCTCAAAGCCTCTGCCTTGGGTCATGATCTCAGGGTCCTGGGATTGAGCCCCACATCGGGCTCCCTGCTCTGCAGGGAGCTTGCTTCTCCCTCTCCCACTCCTGCTTGTGATCCCTCCCTCTCTCTCAGTGTCTCTTTCTGTCAAATAAATAAATAAAATCTTTTTAAAAAAAAAGTTGAGACAATGCTCAAGAATGTAAGTATAACAGCTGATATGATAAATATGATACCTAACAGCCACTACCTCTAAGGCCAGGACAGAGTGCCCAAGGAAAAATTTTCCCTTCAGAACTGGTACGAGACCTTGTTAGAAAAGATAATACCCATCGCTCACACTTTGGTGCTGTATCCCTGGGATTTGCTGGAAATTCACCCTCTGGAACTTGTCCACAAAATATCATGCTGGCAATCTATGTCCTGGATTTCCCCCATTATCAACGGGGGGAAGAAAGCTGCTGTGAAGGACATTATTGTGACAACCGGCAAAATTTGAATATAGATTATTTATTAGATAATAGCATTGTATTACTGTCAAATATCCTGAATTTGGTAATTATACTGTGGTTACAGAGGATTATCCTTGCATATATCAAAACTCATCAACCTGTACATTTTAAATATGTGCAGCTTACTATATGTTAATCTTATCTCAGTAAAGCTAAAAAAAAAAAACTTTAAGAAAAGAGTCTGTACTTCAGAGACACATTGAGTTATTTGGGGCTCAAGGATCATGTCTACAACCTACTCCCACATAAATCAGAAAAAAAGTCACACCAAGTATACTGGAGTGAGAAATAAAGAAAATGCAGCAAAATCTAGTATCCTTAGAAAGGGCTCATAGGAACAGTACTTTCGAAGTTCTTACATGTGCTTTTTATGCTTAAATATCAGTTGGCTGGGTATTGTGTCTTAATTAACATTTTTTTCTATGAAAATCTTAAAAATCTTTACTCCACAGTCTTCCAAATTCAAGTACTAATGTTGGAGAGTCTAATGATAATCTGGCATTCCTTCCATCTAACTGATGCAGTCTTTTTTTTTTTTTTTTAAGATTTTATTTACTTATTTGACAGAGAGAGAGATCACAAGTAGGCAGAGAGGCAGGCAGAGAGAGGGGGGGAAGCAGGCTCTTTGCTGAGCAGAGAGCCCGATGCTGGGCTCGATCCCAAGACCCTGAGATCATGACCTGAGCTGAAGGCAGGGGCTTTAACCCACTGAGCCACCCAAGGTGCTCCTAACTGACGTAGTCTTTTTGTGTAGATGCCCAAAATATTTTTTTCTTTTTAAAGCCCTAGAACATGTTCCAGTGGTGGCTGTTGTTTTAATTTTTCTAAGCACACAGTGAACCCTTATAATACAGATAGTCATCTTTTAACATTTTCTTGTTTTTGTTTTTTCAAATATTCTTCAGGTGCTACTATTAATGTCCATATATTTATGTGCATATGCATATAAGATCTTGTCACTTTATGAATTTCTTTTATCTTTATCTGATTTGTTTTCACCTGTTCTTTTCCATCTTTTATTTCTTTTATGGTACTTTCTGGAGAGTCTACTCATTCAAGAACTTTTCTGATTCATCTTCATTTCTGAGAAATTTCTAATTCATTCCTCAAGTCTGTCAGTTTTTCTTTTCATGACCTTCTATAGCATAGGAGCTCATTTCTAAACTTTCTAATTTAAATTGTTTTTTCATAAGATACTGTTTAATTTTCCCAGCTCATTTTGTAGAAATTGGTTTCATTATATCTCTGCTTTGAGAAAAGTATACTGCTATCTTCATTTCTTCAGGTCTGTTATTCAGAGGACTGTTGTCATTTTTTTTTTCTTATACTATCTTTCAATGGTTTAAATTATAGTACTTTCTATAAATCACATAGTAGAATGGGTTTTCCTACACTCGACCTTAAAAAGACCAAGACAGCTTTCCTAGAGTCAGAATTCTAAGGTTTCCTCTCATGTTGTTACCACGAAGTATTCAAACCTATGGTACTTTAGTGTAACCACTTCCCTAAGACTTTGAGATCTGCCTCCTCCATGCCCCCTTGCCACATGTATCTGAGCCTTTTCTCTTCTTTGCCCCTGAATTCCTACTCTTGTCAACTTTTATTTGCAGCATTTTCTTCTCAGTGGGGGGCCCTGTTCTTTCACTATTTCTAAGAATCTCAGGAACCAGGCTGTCCTAGCTTCCCTCATACTTTTCAGCAGCAAACAGTCTCATTTCAGACCCTATTAGCAGTTTGTGGACCACACTTTGAATAGCACTGTCCTAAAATACTCTGCTTCTTAGAGAGGTGTTGGGTAGCATTAGAAGGCGGCAGATAGGTATTACTATAAATGTATGATCTCTAGAAGCAAGTGGACCTCAACAAGATCTGCAATCATCTACATTTTACTGGGAAATGTAGTCCACTCTGTACACACACAGACAAACCTTCTATATATACACCTATTCTTGCCTTCTCTCCTGTTCGTAACAAAGTGTTTCACCTATCCAAAGTCACCAATCTCTTCACCTATACCTTGGATTAATCCTATCCTGCCTTCTCATAACCCTCACACGCTCACTTACAAATCCCTTCTTTGATATATTCCATAGCTCACTTAACTGAACTTTTCCATTTTCCCATAAACATGCTTAAGCCTTTCCTATTTACAAAAAGCCAATAAAGAAACCCTAACTCCATTTTTCTCCCCAACTATTTCCTTATCCCTTTCAACTTTTCCAGGATTGTCTTAACTTCCTATCCACTTTAGAACTTACCCCAGTAGAGTTTCTCCTACTTCTCCACCAAAATATGCTTTTGCACGACTGCCATATTTCTAACACTAACAAAGTGTTTTTGGCCTCTCTTATTTGACCTTGCAGGAACACCACACTGTGAAACTCCACTGCCTTTGTTAATACTTTTTTTCCTTGGCTTCCATGACACTACATTTTCCTGGTTTTCTCATACCTCTTCTCAGTCTCCTTTCTAGGTTTCTATCCTATATACCAGTTACATGTTTGAATTTCTAGAGTCTTGTCCTAGGTGATCTCCGCAATCTAATCTCCAGAGAAGAAGGGAAAGGAAAAGGACAAAAGAAGACCAAAAACGAAGGGTCAGATATGAAAAGATAGGTGGGAAAGTGAGCTGATAAAATCAGTAAAAGCAAGGTAAGGCACACGACACCCAAGTCAAGTATAGAAGATTGATGAGGACCAGCAGATACATAAATCAACATGCACCAGTACAAAGAGACAGATACTAGGAATGTCATGTGCTAGAGGTTCTCCTCCTGGTTATCCTTAATGCTGAATATAGAAAGTCAAGAGATCCCAGAAAGACTATGCATAATCAAGGTAAAATAAGGATCTTCTGATAGTTATGATTCCCAATTACTATACATGACAGTTTTCTTTTAAATTTATTTTATCATGACGAGAGTATCTATCGACACTGTTACTTTAGAAGAAATCAGAACAAAGTTTTTTGAGGAATCCTGTATTTTTACAACCTAGAAGAGGATTTGAAAACCATTTTTAAAGATGAGGTAGGGGCACCTGAGTGGCTCATTGGGTTAAAGCCTCTGCCTTCAGCTCAGGTCATATTCTCAGGGTCCTGGGATGGAGCCCTACATTGGGCTCTCTGCTCATGGGGGAGCCTGCTTCCCCCACTCTCTCTGCCTACTTGCGATTTCTCTCTCTGTGTCAAATAAATAAAATCTTAAAAAAAAATAAAGATGAAGTAAACACAGAAAAACATTAAGGCAATTCAGCTGCTAGTTATATTCACATGTTGTTTTAAAAACAAGTATTTGAGGGGCACCTGGGTGGCTCAGTGGTTAAGCCTCTGCCTTCAGCTCAGGTCATGATCCCAGAGTCCTGGGATCGAGCCCCGCAACCGGCTCTCCGCTCAGCAGGGAGCCTGCTTCCCCCCCTCTCTCTCTGCCTGCCTCTCTGCCTACTTGTGATCTCTCTCTCTCTGTGTCAAATAAATAAAATCTTAAAAAAAAAAAAACAAACAAGAAAAAAAACACAAGTATTTGAACATGCACCTACATATATATTTGTTATGTGTATATACTACAGAACTAGTGTACCCTATATATAATAAATCACAAAGAATAAAATTTTTAAAGAATAAAATCAGGGTAAAATATTTTTAAATACCTTCCTAATCATGACAGCTTCATACCACTATTCTTTAACGGTCCAAGATGTAATACACACTTAAGGTATAGATCGTCATTAATATAGAGGATGTCAATCATTTTCAGAGTCTTCTCAGTAATTCTGAAACTTTTAGGCGCAATTATTAGATTTGGTTAGAAAATCACTTCTGTTAACCTCATAGTAAGACTGATAAAGAACCTATGAAGTTATCAGTTCTGACGCTCTAATGCTGTTATACTTACAAATTAGTATTATCTTTATCATAGCTGAAAATGAGACTTCAACGATTGAGATAATTTAGGGCTGGTGGAAAATCATGTCTCCCATCAAGTCCATACACCTGATAAAATGAAAAACAAAATGGAGCAGCAACAATTATAGCTTTCTATAGAACACAGATTTCTTTGCTGGCTAACCCACCATTGACTGCATATTCAGGTGCCAGGAAATGGCAAATACCTATCCCTGTACATAACACTAAACAAGTCATCAAATATGGGAAGCCCTGAGGAGCTTTCTGAACTGGAGAAGAGCCAAGTTAGCAGCATCCAACCTTGATGAGACTTAAATGTAACTCTCTATGCTATTAATTGGAGTTGGGGATCACTTTTTATGGCCATTACACATGTGCCCTACATCCTACAAGTTAGGGACTCTCCAGGCTGCTGGAACTGAGGGGCTTTTTTGAGTGGCCTCCATATGGGAATTCCCCAGGAACTGAGATTACAGGGTTTCATGTCAGGGTCCTGGTAATGGCCTATCATGATCTTCAATTTTTGCCAGTCATTTTAGTTAAAAACAGAGGCTACAATCCATAAGCCAACTTATCCAAGAACATGTAAATTTTGTTACGTGTCTGTGTGTGCTAGCAGTGGAGTGGGGATCGCAACAGGGTCTGCAGTATAGAAATCCTATTACCTCCAGGGCAACTGTGTACAGTTTGATTGGTTGTACGGCACAAAGGACTACTTAATTTAAGAGGGCAAATGGAGATTAATAGGCATCCTATGCCTTGTAGTCATTGGTGCTACATATGCCAAGAGGACATGTATTCCTAAATCAAGATACCTTTTGGACTTGCAGCAGCCCTCATTCCTCCCCCTTACAATACTTTGTATGCCATATGTGAAACGTAGCCATTTGACATGCTTATTCATGTGACCATGACATTCTATTTATCAAGTACTTTAAAGATTAACTTAAAAAAGTTCTAATGTTTTCCCTCAACTCAATGAATTATGTTACCTCATAATGTGTGACACACATCCCATTCTGGAGACTACTGGTCTAGTATGTACTTGAAAATGCAGACATAAATTTGAGAAAGGGGTCAAAGTTATAGAAGAAATATAGGGCTCATGCATTTAGGATGATAATTTAACTTGGTAGATCTCTAAGAAAAATTTAAAAGATAAAAATCTAGAGATCTAAGAACCAAATTACCCATGTGAGTATATTAAAAAAGGAGCAATGCAATCTAAAAATGGTATTTTGACACCAACTTTGCATCAGGACAAAGTAATTAGTAACAAGACAAGTTTGCCTGCCATAAACAACTGTATGTAACTGTGAAGAATCAATATATGAGGCAACTGTCTTCAGGCATTGGACAACTGGCAATGAGGACCGTGCTCCCTGAAAAGAGGGAAATTCAGGAGGTGAACCCTAACACGTCCTGATTCTCTGCCTTGGGACTATTTCCCAACCATAACACAGGTAGCAAGAGCCCAAGTAGAACATAGTTTTAAAAGCCCACAAGAATCTGGGGCTTGAAACAAATTAAACACCAAAGAGATGAGAGCTACAAAGAGGGAGGGTGCCAGTAGTCTCTCTAGGGTTTCTCCAAGTACTTGGCTAAAGGATACCATGCATGTGCACAGCAAGCCTTTGGGAAGCTTACCAGAGAACAGTAGCTAAGGGATTGAGAAAAACAGATACTAGAGGCCCAGCAGGAACAAAGGGAAAATAAACTTTTAAAAAGTAGTCTTAAACTTGACCATACTAATAATTACTTAAAATGTAAACGGATTAAACAATTAAAAGTAAAAATTTATAGGTTGGATAAAAAAGCAAGACACTATGATTCACTATTTACAAGAGGCCTACTTTAAATAGAAAGGTTAAAAGTAAAAGAATGGAAAAATATACCATTCACAGGTAAGAAAACTGATGTAGTGGTATTAACCTAAGACAAAGTAGACTTCATGAAAAAGTAGTACGAGAGATAAAGAACATTTCATAATGTTAAAAAAGGCAGACAATTAATCAATTAGATAAAGCTTCAAAATATCTGCAGCAAAAACTAACCAAGATTAAAGGAATAAAAAGGTCAACAATCATGAGATTTTAACATTCCTCTCCATTACAGATAAAACAATTAGACAGCCCCCCAAAAGAAAACCAAACCAAAACAAAGATTTTTACAACACTATCAAACAACTTGACCTGACTTTTCAGAACACCAAACAACTGTGGATAGAATGAATTTAAATTCTTTTCAAATACACACAGAACATTCACCAAGATAGATAATATGTTAGGACATCAAAAGTCTCAATAACTTTGAAAGAGTTAAGTCTTACAGAGTATTTTTTTTTCTTGCTACAATGGAATAAGTGATCCAGAAAATCCCCACGTAACTTTAAATGAACACATTTCTGAGCAATCCATCAGTCACAGAAGAAATCACAAGTTTTAAAAATTATTTTAATGGAATGTTAATAAAAACGCAAAATTTGTTTGAGGTGGCTTACTTAGCGTGCTTAGAGAGAAAATTGTACCTTTAAAGCAGAAACAAACAATAAATAAAATTAACAAAGCCAAAGTTAGTTGATAAGCCCTTAGGAACAGCAAGCAAGAAAAAGAGCAAACACTACAAATAGAAACAAAGGAGGTCCGAGACATTGTTCAGGCCCTGAAAACATTAAAAGGGAAAAGGAATATGTGAACAAATATATGCCAGAAATGTACCAATTAGATGAAACAAAATTTTCAATTTATCAAAATGGATTCACGAAGAAATAAAAAAAATGTGAATAACCCTTTATCAAGACACTGAATTCCCAATCAAAAACCTCATAAACAAAACTAACGTGAAACGTAGCCATTTGACATGCTTATTCATGTGACCATGACATTCTACTTATCAAGTACTTTAAAGCTTAACTTAAAGTTCTGTTTTCCCTCAACTCAATGAATTGTTACCTCATAATGTGGGACACACATCAAATATTTGATTCATTGAATTCCATCAAATATTTAAAGAATTAATGATAATTTTACAAAACCTTTTCAGAAAATTAGAGATGGAACACTTTACACATTTTGATACCAGTTACTACCTTGATACCAAAATCAGATAAAGATATTAAGAAAACTCTTATCACCAATATTCCTCATAAACATAAAAGTCCTTAAAATATTAGCAAATCAAATCCAGAAGTACACAAACAGGATAATACCTGGTGACCAAGTAAAGCATATCTCAAGAATGCAAGACAGGTTTAACATTTTCAGTACATTAACAGAAAAAAAGAGAAAACCCAGATCATCATTTTAACAGATGCAGTAAATGCATTTAACAAAATTCATCATCCAACACAATTAAAATCCTCAGCACACTATGAATAGAAGGGATCTTCTTAATTTTGATAATGGGCAACTGTAAAAAGCTAATAGTTCTAACATATTAATGGTGAACAACTATCATTATCCTCCTAAGATCAGGAAAAGGCAAGGATGTCATCTCTCATTTAATGGTGAAATTAATCTTCTATTCAGTATTGTACTAGAGGTCCTACCTAGTGCAATAAGGGAAGAAAATAATAGAAATTAGGAAAGAAGTAAAACTATCCACCCGTGAGCAACAGGATAGTTTTTACGAAGAAAATCTTAATAGACAAAATTTAACTACTAAGATTTAATCATTGAATTTAGCAAGATAATGGGATACAATTATCTTGTATCCCAAGATAATGGGATACAATCAATATACAAAAGTCAACTGTATTTTAGCTAGCAACAACTGGAAATGATATTTAAAAAATACCAATATCGGGGCGCCTGGGTGGCTTAGTGGGTTAAAGCCTCTGCCTTCGGCTCGGGTCATGATCTCAGGGTCCTGGGATCGAGCCCCACATCGGGCTCTCTGCTCAACAGGGAGCCTGCTTCCCCCTTCTCTCTCTCTGCCTCTGCCTACTTGTGATCTCTCTCTCCTCTCTGTCAAATAAACAGATAAAAATCTTTAAAAAAAAATACCAATATCATTAAACATTATAAAATATTTGGAATAAACTAAAATATTGTGCAAGACTACTATGATAAAATAGTATTGAGAGAAATTAAAGATCTAAATAGGAGATAAAACATGTTTATAGATAGGAATAGTCTGTATTGTTAGATCATTCTCCCCAAGTAGTATCTGGACTTAATGCAATTCTAATCAAAATCATAGCAGGCTTCTGTGTAGAAATTAACAAGCTGATTCTAAAATTTATGAAGAACTGTAAATGCCTTCAAAGAGCAAAACAATTTTTGAAAAAGAACAAAACTGTCCAACTGAAAATTTACTTTAAAAGCTACAGTAATTGGGGCAGCTAGGTGGCTCAGTCAGTTAAGTGTCTGCCTTGGGCTTAGGTGGGCTGGACTTCCTGCTCAGCAGGAAGTCTGCTTCTGAGTCTGCTTCTGCTTCTCTCCATCTGCCCATCCCCCCTGCTCATGCTCCTGTGCGCTCTCAAAAGAAGAAAAAGAAGCTACAGCAATTAAAAAAACAAAAAAACAACAAAATACTGACTGGATAGCTCAAAAGAACAGAAAAGTGTATAGAAATAGAACCATACATATAGGTTGGACTGATTTTTAACAAAAATGCCTAAGTGATATAATGGGAAAAGTACCCTTTTCAATAAATGGTACTTTAACATATGGTTGAAAACATGAACCTCAACTCTTATACCTCATACAAAAATGGCTCAAAATAGATGATACATCTAAATATAAAAACCAAAACTATGAAAGTACTGAAAGGACAAAATCTTAGTAAACTTAGGGTAGGCAAATAATTAACTGTACAAGAAAAAATTGACAAATCAGACTTAATCAAAATTTAAAACTTCAGCTCCTCAAAGGATATTAAGAAAATGAACAGGCAAGCTACAGGAGTAAATATGTGCAATACATGTATCTGTTAACAAAGGACCAGGATACAGAATGCATATCAAGAATATCTACTTTTTAATAATGTAACCAATTACCTAATTTTAAAAATCTACAAAAGACAAATTTTACCAAAAAAGCTGTAATAACTAATAAGCACAGGAAAAGACGCTCATCGTTATTAATCGGAGAAATGAAAATTAAAACCGTGAGACTCCCCCTTGCACATACTGGAATGACTAAAATTAAAAGACTAACACCCAAATTGGCGAGTATATGAACCAACTGGAATTCTCATACGTTGCTGGAAGGAATGCAAAACAGTACAACCAGTGTAAATACATATTTATGATGCAAACAAGAAATTTCAATTCTAAGTATTTACTCAAGGAAATGAAAACATATCCACATAAAGACTTGTCTACAAATATTTATAAGTTTCATTCATAATAGCCCCAAATTGAAAATAGTATAGTTTCCATTAACAGGTGAATACTGTATATAAGAACTGTTTATGTACAAAACTGGTAGGTAATATGGATCCATCTTAAATAGTAAATTCTCTGACATTGTATCTTATACTCACAAGATGATTTATACTTCTCACCAAGAACTCAAAAAAATTAGATCCCAGAATTGACAGTTACATCTTATATACTGCCAGTTAGTAAAGAAATGTAAGAAAACCGGTGGGTTCTTATTTTTTACTCTCCCTGGACAAATAACGTGACCCTTTTTAAGAGTATGCCAGTATTCTTTTAAAAATAGCTTAGGGTGGTGGGACGCCTGGGTGGCTCAGGTGGTTAAGCAGCTGGCTTCAGCTCAGGTCGTGATCCCAGGGTCCTGGAATCGAGTCCCACATCCGCCTCCTTGCTCAGCGGGGACCCTGCTTCTCCCTCTGCCTCTGCCTGCCACTCTGCCTGCTTGCTCTGACAAATAAATAAATAAGATCTTAAAAAAAAAAATAGCTTAGGGTGAAGGGGTGGGGTAACTGGGTGATGGGCATTAAGGAGGGCACGTGATGTGATGAACACCGGGAGTTAGAGGCAACTAATACATTATTGAACACTACATCTGAAACTAATGATGTACTATATGTTGGCTAATTTAATATAAACAAAAAATTAAAAAGATAAAATAGCTTAGAGCTTGCGACTCTTTTGCTGAACACTACATACACACCACAAAATACTGCACGATGTAACATTTCTCCAAGATCAGTTTGCCTTCTGTCTTCAGGTACCTATAATGTACCTAAAAAAAAATCTGTTTTCTAAGCTCTTTCCTCTTTCCTGGATATAACCTTACATTAAGAAAATGACAGTCGCACCTGAGGTACTCATCCAACTTTA
Organism: Nasua narica; assembly: GCA_028533885.1. NCBI lineage: Eukaryota > Metazoa > Chordata > Mammalia > Carnivora > Procyonidae > Nasua > Nasua narica. Next base: position 79,363,806 of record CM052806.1, on the reverse strand, counting down.
GCATGTGGTCATTCATCCTCCTTCCTCCGAACTGGCAGCCTTACAAAAGGACAGTTTCGACCCATGTTATCCATGAGGTGTTGGGAACTAGTGTAATTGTGTCTAAGCATTTATAAATTATAATATATATCTTTTTGTTGTTATAAGTTAGCCTTTTATTTCTTTTTCACAAACAATATTTTAGAAAGATTTATTTCCTATGAATTTCATTTAGGATTAACAGGGAGCACCAAAAATTATTTAATAGAAAAATTAGGTCTGATAATGTTGAAAACTATTATTCTGTACCTTGAATTTTGGTCTTAATTTCCTAAGGAATCCTCTTATTATCAATTTTATTTTGGAATATAAAACTGCTTGAATTAAAGAAACACTAGGGTTTAATATTATACTCCAGAATTCTAAAACTATGCCAAGCTGGGCTCTCTGGAGGAATGGGCCTAGAAATCTAAATTTTTTAAGAAAAGATTTTATTTATTTCAGAGAGAGAGAGCGTGAGAGAGCACGGGAGCAAAACCATGGAGGAGGGGCAGAGGAAGAGGCAGATGCAGACTCTGTGCTCAGCACAGCCGGTCGCCCAGTGGGGACTAGGATCCCAGGATCCTGAGATCATGACCTGAGCTGAAGGGAGACACTTAACCAACTGAGCCACCCAGGCATCCCTAGAAATCTAAATTTTTAACAAGTATACCAGTGACTCTAGGAGAGCTAAAATTTGAAAACCACTATCTAAATCTAAAAGGGAAGAGTATAACTACATGATTGTGGCCTCCACAAAACTTGTTTTGTTTGACCTACAGAATGGGCCTGTGTGGATGTTTATTTTTTTTATTTACTTGTCAATATCTAATACTAGAGAAAGCTCTCACAAAAATCTGGGCTTCAGACTTCTCATATATCTATATCTATATCTCCTTCAATACTGGTCCTCCCCTTTCTTGCATGACAACCTGCTGGAGCTGAGTTTGTTTCCCTCTGTTTCCCCCCCCCCCCCATTCCTATTATTTTACTCCCAAGTTCATAGTTCTCTAACTCAGATATTTAGCTTAGCTCCTGTAGGTATTAGTTTGACCCATAATGACTGTATCCACAAGTTCATTAGGAGAATGAAGTACAGATGGTCAAATGAACCCTATATATTTATGAAATGTACTGGCTCAAGTTTTACTTCAGCTACTATTAAAATAAATTTGCAAGGAGAGAAGGGAGAATATATTCAAGTCCAGTAAGACTTAGGATAGATAGTATCTTTAATTTATTGAAAATAACTCTAACTCTTCTCTTGTACCGTATTTAAAGTATCATTTGTTAGAGACTTTGTCTTTCTTAGTATAAAAACAAAAACATTACCTTCCAATTTAAATGCTTTCTTGGAACTCTTGCTAATACAAACATCAAGATAAAATACATTGAGAGACTAAAATTGCATAGAACATTTTGAGAAATCTGAAATTGAAAATACGTCTCAGAGTTTAGTTTCAGAGTTATTACTTATGTTCTCATTCATTCAGGTCTAAACATCATGGCCAGGCACATGATAAATCTTAATTCTAGAATTATGCAAAATCCAGATCCTAATCGGATACTAGCCTGCTTAACCAATTAAAATATAAATAAAAGAAACCTTAAAATGTGTCTCAAAATTAAGAACTAAGAAGTTTCACCTATACTAAATTTCCACAGGTGGGTCACATCAGGGAAAACAATGCGAAAGATCTGAAACTTCAGTCCACTTGCAAGCTAGCTTACCATGGTAGAAGATACAAAGACTCAAGGATGAGAGACAAGGGGCAGTTATCAGTTACTCACAGTAACATAAGCCAAAGCATCAACATTTTGCCCTGGCTCCCAGAATCCCATTTCCCACCAGGCAAGGTGAAGAGGGCGAGCTGACACCTGCACCCGGGAGTAGGTGTTATACAAGAGGTAACCTAAGTTTAGAGAACCCCAATCTTTTCTCATGGGCAGTAAGCACGCCTGCCTTTTTCTCCAGTAGACATTATACTGGACCATATGCACGCCTGCTCTTTGCTCTGGTGAAAGACACTATCTCTATCTTCCAAGGCTGATCCTTATACAAACATTTTTTAAAAATAGAAACAAAGGGCAGTCAGTACCTCCCTGGCACGACCTGCAGAAACTGAGAGACCCATGGAAAATTGGCTCCCTCAACTAGATACTGTTTGTAACATATAATCAAATGAAGAGTCTAACACTACTATTTATAGCACCAATTTTATATACTCCTTGACCCAGCTTCAATTATTTAATTAGCATCTTCTCTCAAATCAACTAGACCCTCTAAAAGGATATACTAAAAATGAATTATTCCCCCTTTTCCATTTACTTTCTATTTTTAAAAAAGAGTTGCTCCAATATTTGCACTATTACAATTTAAAATCCTCAAGCATTCTTCTAGAATAATATCTGTGCTTACTTGAACTAACTTTAAATGTTTCAAACCTGTTAACATTTGCAATGGGAACTACCTGTCAAAAGTCTCATTATACAGTAACAAATACCACAAAGAGAACAGTAACATTTCTAGCTGTTATCTACGAAATATAAGAAAAGCCTGCACCCCAAGTCAGTTTGTTCTATTTCTCTTTACCCTTTACCATTTGAGAATGAAATCTTCCAATAAGAAAACACAACAAAATACCGTTTCTTTTGGTTCCTTTGTCCCTAGCAGAAGGGAGAAAAATCGGGGACTCGTTAAGGTAAAGAACGTGAAACAGGCAAGAGAGTAAATAGACGGCATCCGATCTGTAATCAATCACCAAAGAAAGTCACCATCACTTCATCTTCATCCCTCCCTTCCCCCTCCAGCTCAAATAACGTGGGTATATACGAGATGATTAGGATCATCTGGACCCGGACAAAGCTTTGGGGAGGGAGAGGGTAACAGCTAACAAGATGCAGTCGGCAAAGAATCCGAGATACACACCAGAGCCCACTCCAACAGAGGTTTTCAAAAGTGCGGGTCGCCCGGGCCACCCAACCCTGGAGAACGCTGAGCAGGAGGAGCAGCAGCGGCGCCGCCAAGTCCTCAGCGCCCGTGGAAGTTGCTCGCGGGGCGCGCCGCAGAGCGCGCGGGCCCTCCATGTCACCGCCGCCAACACAGACCCTCCTCCTCGCCCCTCCCCCGCCGCGCACCCCGGGCGGCGGCGACATGACAGCGGGTCGCGCCGCACAAGGGCGCTCGCCTCCCCGAGCCCCTCCCCGGGCTCCCCCGCGCCCACGGCCGGCTCTCACCTTGGGTGGCGAACGGCGAGGAACCGCTGACCGGCGAGCCGGGGGCGGGGACGGGCGGCGGGGTCTCGGCCGAACCCAGCATGGGCGCGGGCAGCATGAGGTAGCGCTGGGGCGCGGGGAGGCAGCGCTGGCAGAAGGAGTGCAGGCAGGGCAGCAGCTTGGGCGCCCGGCTCTGGATGTTCTGGTGGCACACGGCGCAAGTGTCCAACAGGTTGAGCCGGGCCGCCTCGCCTCCGCGCTCTGAGTCGGGGCCCTGCCGACTCTCGGCCTCGTTCTCCCCGCTTGGCGCCGCCGAGGGCCCCCCGGCGGCCGCCGCCGAAGCCGCCGCGGCCGCCGTCGCCGCCTTCTCCACAGCCACCTCCATTGTCCTGCCCCCGCCGCCGCCGGGAAAGGGGGAGCGCGGTCTCCGCCTGCCGCCGCCCCCGACGACCTCCTCCTCCTCCTCCTCACAGGCCGCTTGGGTGACCCGCGGGAGGGAGGGAGGGCGGGCCGGGCCGAGGAAGCCTCCTCAGGCCCCGGGGATCCGCCTCCCGGGTGGCGCGGCCGGAAGAAGGGGATCTGTCAGCGGGAACGGTTCCTAGCACCGAGAAGGCTGCGCTCCGTCCGCTTCGCCAACCGCCGCGGCGCTCGTCGAACCCGCCCAGCCCGCCCTCGTCTCCCCGCCTTTCTCCCTGGGCCCCCGGCCCACCTCAAGCCCCGCCCCCACCCACCCTCTCCCGGCAACTGAGGCGACGGCAAGGAACGCGCCGCCCAATAGCCGCCGCTCCAGGCCAGGGGGCGGGGCTTGCCCGAGCCCGCGAGGCTCCGACGGCCGCGGCGGGAGGCTGGGAAGTGGGAAGGCGCTTGCCCAACCCCGCCCCCACCGAACTCCTAGAGCTGCGGCTTCTGATTGGGCCTTTGTGTGTGTTTCGCTCCTCTGAAAAGATTAAGGGATCATTTGTTAATGACAGACTGACTAATTCGGTCCGCCTGTGTTAGCTCCTCCTATGGGGCGGAGCTCCACCGTGTGGACTACGCGCGGTTAATTAAGTAACTGCTTGAAAAGTCTCGTTTTACTGCTGAAGACCGGGGTCCTGTAGGAAGAGTAAATATGGTGGGAGGGTCAAAGGATGACGAAGTAGAGATTGTGAAGAGCAAACAAGGGAAGAATTTTATAAATGGAGAAATGTTGTGTGAAAAAGATATTGTGGAGGCAGCATGGATTTGCCACCTGAATTCACTCTTCTCCATGATGAATGAAGGAACCTGAAGAATAAGGGTGGAGGTTCTCTTGCAAAGTCGGAAAATTTTAAAGGATTTTCCCAGTGAAAAAGGTGAAATTAATTTTTAAAGTCAGTGTTTTGCTTTTCAAATAAATAAAAATGGCTTTCTCCAAGAAACAAATGTATAGATTGTTTGAAAATGTCTTTGTTGCATGAATATGACATCAATTCGAGAAATAAAAATAAATCTCAGTACTGAAGTCCCAAGTAATTCCTTCAAAATTTTTTTCATCCTGTCCCCCAAAACACACATACTTATATCAGAAGGGACACACGTTTTCACTCAAAAAATGGCCAAAGTTTGGGGTGCCTGTCCAGCTTAGTCAGTAGAGCATGTGACTTGATCTTAAGGTTGTGAGTTCAAGCCCCATATTGGGAGTGGAGAATACTTTAAAAACAAACAAAAATAATTTTTTTTTAAATTTTTAAAGTTTTTTTAAGCCTTTTTGAGAGTTTTTTTAAAAAAAAAGCTTTTAAAAAAATGTTTAAGCTTTGTTTAAGCTCCCCCATTTTAAGGAGCTTGAAGTATAGGAATGGGGTGGGGAAAACAAAATTTTTGTACACACATGTAAAAAATTGTATGTAAGTGCCATTTTAAGTACAAATGAAGCAGTGCTGGACCATTGAGGAAAGTGGGATGGGGTCAGAAGGCCTTGTTAAAGTTGGAATGATCCTGGAAGAAAAAATGGCATGAGGGAAGCAACCTGACTCTTCCTTTTCCAAGTTATTCCTCTCCTACCAGCTCTTTCCCAAACAGATCCTAAATCTAATCTCTTTAGGCCTCCTAAAGAAGAGTGAAGTTCTTCTTAATGGCCTTCAAGGGCTATCTATTTATTTTGTATAATGGTAGTTACTTAAACCTTCGTTTGCATAAGAATCACCTGGAAAGCTCACTTAAAAGCAGGTTATTGGGCTCATCCCCATATTCCAATTTTAGAAGCATCTGGTGACTGTGATCTGGGTGGTCCGGGACCACCCTTAGGAAAATAGGGGCCATCTCAGGTTTCTTAACCCACCTACCATCCCTCTATGATTTCATCCCTCTTCCATCCTATACCTCTCAAGCTGAAGCTCCCTCTAGTCTTATACTTTATGAACCAAAAATTTTAATACCTCCCTGCTTTGTACATGCTGTTCCCTTTGTTTTGGAATGCTTTTCCCTCAAAATCAGACTTACCAATTGTCTCTCTAAACCACCCCAGATGAAGTAAATTCTGTAAAGCAAATTCTGCATTACAAATTAATGATTTAATATACTAATAATTCATTACAGAGATAGTATACAGGATTCAAGCAGACTGAAGACAAACGCCTTTTATTCCCTTTGATGATAGTGGTGCAGAAGGAAAAAATAAGGGGTAAATTGTGGAAGTTAGTTTTTGGAGAATTCCATGTAACTTGATAACAACCTCCTAGTTTAATTTCTTAAATCATCATGGATAATCAGTTTTAGAGAAAATTATCTTCCATATTCTTAGGCTTCCTAGTCTCATATAGTTAAAACAATCATGTGTTTTACTTTGTTCAAATATACATGGTTACTGGTCTTTTTAATTCCAGAAAAAGAATTTATTGTTTTAAGTGCTTTTATCATGTGATTTTCTTATCTAGATATTGTCTTCCCAAGTGAGTTGCAAAAATGTTTCACAGGGATCCACACTATGATAGATGATTCTTCCTTAATTACAGCTCTCATCTATCTCCTGCTCTTGTTCTCTGACTCCTACTTCATTCAAAGCTCTACACAATTTCAGCCCTATCTGATCTCCCTGCTTGCTCCTACAGCTGGCCCATATCCACTCTAAGCTCCAGCCTAATTGGATGGCCTCCCATTTTCTAAACTGCACCACCACCACCCCAAACATCCCTCTGAGAGAGGAAATAATATTTGTCCCTGCTAGAAGAGAAGGGGTTCTGCAAGGAGAACAAGACTATTTGCGGCTAATGAGGACTTCTCATGCATACCCCTTACATGGTAGTGATGAATAGAAATTCCAGATCTTCTAGGAAACTTTAACAAAATCATTTTTTAGTAGAACTCTTTGAGGTTATGATACATGTCTAGGCAAGGAAGGTGTGCCTTCCTTTACCCAATCTTCTATAGCTGTAGAGGAATAAGGAAACCCCCTTTACCCAATCTCCTATAGCTATAGAAGAATAAGGAAAAGATTTCTGCACCTTCAATAGTAGCTGAGAGGTTGAAATAACTTGGCGACCTCATTGTTAGCACAAAGATGCCTTGTGCGGGGACCAAAGACTGTCTCATTATCTCAGTGGCTTCCACAGAGGTGACAGCAGTCAAGAACCAATGCAAGCAAGGCACATTCTGTATATGCCATCATGAACCGATGTCCTAGATCAACTGTCTTTCCCACATATGCCATGGGCCTATTAAAACCTTGGATCTTCAAATTGGCCCTAGACAGAAAGGAGGATGAATATTATATTGATGGATTTAAAACCCAAAACGATGACCAAAACCAAAATGGAAACAAAACCTAAATTAACTGAGAATAGGACTGGGTGTTTTCTGCCATCAGGATAAAGGGTTAACTCAGCAGGTGTGGGTAACTCAAATCCTGCACATTCCAAAGAAAGACTTGGTCCTTGATGGGCTCTTGGGAGATGCCCTTTGAACCTCTATCCTACCTGGTAAGGGTGTTGCTGTATGCCTGAGGCTTTGCCTTACACTCTTATCAGTTTGATCATAGTTTATACTAACAATATGACTTATGCTCACCCTGGGTTTTTTTTATACTTGAGGCTCTGGGTCACAGTGTGTTAGACCTCTGGAAGGTGGGAGACTGAATAGTTAAAGTCAGTCACCTGGGTATTCCTTGCTGATGTGACTGACCCCCAGTTAAAATCCCTGATACAGAGGCTTGGTGAATTTCCCTTGCTGGCAACACTTTGGCCATGTTGTTACACAAAGTTGCCAGGGAATTAAGCCTGCTGGTGAGACTCCGCTGGCTGGCGGAAGACTTCTGGAAGCTCACTCCTGGTTTCTCCTGGGCTTTGCCTATGTGCCTTTTTCCTTTACTAATTTTAATCTGTATCCTTTTGTCGTAATGATTGGTAACTGGGATATAGATGAATCTATTTTTCTGAATCTTATGAATCCTTCTAGCAAATCACTGAAATGGGCGTGGTCTTGGGGACAGCCAACACAAAAGGCATGGCATTTCTCCTACTAGAGTGTAATTCCTTGAGACTAAGAACCATCCCTTCTCTTTCGTATTCTTTTAATATCCCACAAATCGCATGGAAGCAAAAAATCTAGAGCGTGGCTCCTCCTGCTCTCTTCCTTTCACCCTTTGCTTCATTCTAAGTATTTACCTCAGTTATAGCTCCTTTGCTCAATAGTTTTGTTTGCTTGTTTGTTTGTTTTTTGCTTCTTGTGAGCCATTTGTTGAGGAGGAAGTCCCAGGAGAGATGATTGCAATGATTTCCCTTTTCCTTAATTACCTCCCTTCTGTAGTCATTTTTTTCTTCTAGGTAAACATCAGTTTTAGAACATGGAGGAAAAGAAGTCACCAAAGGGCTGGGGAGTAACAGGAAAAGGGGCATATTTATTCCCTTGTCTGAAGGACAAGAGTAATGAAGTGACCTGTAAACTGAATATTGAGTCGTGAGGTTTTATGGATGGAAATGCTACATTTGGAGCAAGTTAATTTACGTGCTGGGAGCAATACCTCTGCAGACCATTCTGGGAGTATCTAAGGGCAGAGAGAAGCCCCACATTTTAATATTCTGCCTGCTCTGAGGAAGCACTTTGATTGGGTTTTATTATAAGATTAGGAATTGCAGAGAAGAAAAAGAAGAAAGAAGCAACAGAAGACTCATAGATCAAGTGCAAGTCAATCAGATGACCAAGAAAAAAAAAAAAAGAGGGTGAGAACAAAGAACATAATACGGGAACAAATGAAAGCAAACAAATGGAATAAAAGGAAAAAGGAATAACAGTTGCAGATAACAAGGGAAGAAAAAGTGGAGTAGCTAGCAGCTGGAAGGAGAATGAGGAGATACATAACCCTCTGTGGGGAAGGGGAAAATAAGTGAGAAATGAGTGGGTGAACCAAATCGGGGGTTTGAAACAACTCCGAAAATGATGACATGGTTTATTCCGAGAAATAACATAAAAAATTTATCCTAGCACAGCCTAACATAAAACACAACCAGAGCAGAAGTCATTTCTACTTCCTAAGAAATCTTTCACTCGATAGTAGAATTCCTGGTACACATTGGTACTTTTGAAAAGTGTCATTCTTTTGAGGTTTTTTCCCCTAAAATTTACCCTGTATAACAAATCTTCATTTGTTATAGAGCTTTTTGTTTGCTTTTATGATGGTGATATACATTGAAGACTACTTTTAGCTCTGCCTCTTCTTCCATTCTATAACTTGTTCTTTTTTTTTTTTAAGATTTCATTTATTTATTTGACAGAGAGAGAGAGATCACAAGGAGGCAAAGAGGCAGGCAGAGAGACGGGGGGGGGGGGGGGGGGGGGGG
>CM052806.1:79273220-79354680 GCA_028533885.1 Nasua narica | reverse complement strand
ATTCTATACATACATATATAATTTGACATAACTGGAGTCATAATATACATGATTTTAGTAATTTTTTTAAATCAATGCCATGAACTGAATTGTGTCCTCCTTTAAATTCAAATGTTGAAACCCTAATCCTATATGTGAGAGTTTTTGGAGATAGGGTCCTTGGGACTTAATTAAGATTAAATGAGGTCATCAGAGTAGAGACCTAGTCCAATAGGATTGGTGTCCTTGTAAGAGTAGGAAGAGACCAGAGTGCATTTTCCACCCCTGCCTCCCCCCAGCCCCCCAAGCACATGCAACAAGGAAAGGCCATGTGAAGACCTAGCAAGATGGCCATCTGCAAGCCAGGAGGAGAGCCCTCATGAGAAACTGCATTGACTAGAACCTTGACCTTAGACTAGCCTCCTGAACTGTGAGAAGTAAGTTTCTGTTGTGTAAATCCTCTAGTCTGTAGTATTTTATTACAGCAGCTCAAGAAGTCTAAAAAAACACAATGCAGGTAGACATTTACAGATTGATGAAATCACTTTTAATGATTGCTTATAATTCCAATATAACAAAATTTATGTTTAAAAAACTATATTGACCAACATTTAAACCTATATTAATTAATTTATTGGCTAAGCTGATATGACAATTCCAGCAGCTCAAACAACATCAAGTTTATTTTATTGTCATATGCTATGCTACACTGTAGGTCCACAGCTCTGCTTCTCAGTCATTCAAGGCAACAGTTCTTCTAGCTTGTTCTTCTGTCATCCCTTAAAATGTTGTCTTCGTCAACATGGCCAGATTGGGCCCACAAGCACTATGTTTTCACCTGAGAAGAGAGGAACTGGCAATTTCCATCAAGTAACAAAATAGTTGGGCATTTGCTTCCACTGACACTATGTTGTCACGGGACCACACCTAGTTTCAAGGTGAGCTGGGAAATGTCCTCTTCAGTGGAGTAGTCATACATCCTAAAACTAGGAGTAAGGGAAAATTGGATCTGGGTAGATGGGGGCAGAAATTAGTAATCTGACATATGATTGTTTTCAGCATTTCACTTATCTCTGTGACCTTACCCTGAATTCCTAGAAGTGAAATTCTTAGAACAAGGGTTGTACAATTAGTATCTTTATATTTATTGCCACACTGCCCTTCAGAAATAATTTATACTATACTCTACCAATGTTTTATGTGAATACCAATTTCCTTACTTCTTTGTCATTATTCTAGTTAATCTTTGCTAATCTGAATGTCTAAAAAAATGTAACCCAGTATTGATTTTATTTTCATTTCTTTGATTAATGCTGAGACAGAACATATCTTCATATATATGGAGACATTTGTATCTTTTTCATTTGTGATTACCTGATCATGGCCTTGGCCTAGTTTTCCATTAGATGCTCCTCTTTTTTCTTATTGATTTGAAAGGGGTCATTGTTTTTCACACACCATATCTTGAAAAAAAATACTTTTCCTATGTGTCATTGCTCTTTTAATCTTGCAGATTTCTTATTCTCCTAGGGAAAATTGTTAACTTTTTATGTGGTCAAATTTATTATTTTTTGGTTTTCTGGGTTTCAATTTTGTGGCATATTCAGAAACGCCTTCCATTCAGAGATTACACAAGTTTATCTTATAAGACATATATTTTAATGGGTTACACATTTGCATGGTATAAAAATAAAAATATAAAACTACCCAGTGAAAAATCTTGCTGCTACCCCTGGCCTCTTCGATTTCATTAACCTCATGACCTTCCTCCTCCTCTGGAAAAGCTACTGTAAACTCGTGAGAGCAGAAAAGCGAAAAACAAAACAAAACAGTATTATTTTTAAAATAGTTTTGACCTCATGGACCCCCTGAGATGGCATCAGAAACCTTCAGGAGTTCCCAGACCACATTGGAAAACCACTGAGCCAGCGGTTTCTAGCAGGGAGAAGACTTCATGAAAGCTAGCTGAACAGATTCATTTATTAAATAATTACATACTTATTCAGTGATTTATAATTCTGACAGCCCTTTCCATGTGAATGTTTCATAGTATGATTTCTTTCTGAATTAAGCAATTATGGAAGTTTGGAATAAAGACTAATATACTCCCACATGTACCCCAAGCCTGCTTACACTCCTCCTTGTGGTCACCATAGTAGCAGTTGGTTGTACATACTTCCAAACCCTTTTTCTATACATGCGTGTTCATATATACATGTGTGTATCAGGGGTTTCACAGTTGTCAACCCCCCCAAACGCATATGAGTAAGACTGGGCCCTATAAATTGCTTTTATAACTTGCTCTTTTTACTTTACAGTCTGAAGATCATTTCGTATTTTTACCCATAAATGTACTTCATTCTTATTAACAACCACATAATATAGTAACAGCTTGGTGACATGAACATTTGATATTTAGGGGGAAGAAGGAAAGGAAAAGCGAATTTATTCTTGTTTCTGTATGGATGACCAGTGGTACCAACTACAATCATTCAGTGGTTCATCTATCTCTTCCTAATTCGAAATGCTACCTGTAGTTGATACCAGATTTCCATATATGCATGGATCTGCTTCAGATACTATTTCATTGATTAATTTGTCTCTTCCTAAATACTATCTATATGTATTGTTAAGAGTAAGCTCACCCTCCCTTTTATTTCTCTTTTCACATTATTTAAACTATTCTTATATATTTACTAGTCTTTATACTTTTTTCCTGCAAGGAAACAAAGTATCTTTATTACCTTCCATAATGTATTTAGAGTTTTGCTTCTTGGAAGCAATTTGAATAGGAATTCAAATTTTGTTTTGCACAATCATATATATTCTAGTCAGGTTCTATTAAACTTTAAACAGTCAGGGAAATACCACATCACTATCCACATACATTTGTAATCAGTTTGTCAAGTTCTATAAAAAATCTAATTGTGATTTTCAAAAATGAAATTAAGTATTTTTGAACAGGAAATACATGGATCTGATGCAAGATTCAAAGGGAATGTGTGCACACTGGAAAGCAGTCAAAGCAGACAGCACTTAGATGTTAATGTGTGGTAAAGAATGAATTTATGATCCTTATGTTCTTAGTTTATGTCCTAACCATTAATTCTGTCTTTGGTTTGTACTTATATTTTTCTCTTATTTTTATTACAGTTAATGATACATAGAACTGTCTCTCTCTCTTCCCATTAGAAGTGTGAACTTCCTGGAGACAGTTTTTGTGTTCACTTCTCTCTGTAGCCTGGTGCCAAAAATACAGCCCAAAGTCCTGGGGTATCATTAAGGAGAGAGAAAAAGTTGATTTTTGATATATAAGAAGGTGAGCTCTATTATCACCCAGCAGGAGTAGACACTGAAAACTGAAAAACAAAATCATCGCTGAAAATGTATAAACAAGCATCTGCCTCCTAGAAGGAGAGATTGGATGCACATGGAGACAAACCATGCCCGAGTTCCAGGTAAACCTAATTTTGCTTTAGTTGTGCAAATGCAAAGTAAAGAGCTTTTTCGAATGCTCTTTAGCTGTAGTCTAGGAGCTAAAGTGTTCTTCATAATTCTGTAACATTTGTCGTCGTGCTGGAAATTGTGTCTGAATTTTGCGTCTGAATATTGTGTTTCCTTTGGATTCTTTCTTATTTATTTATGTATGTATGTAAGATTCTTATTTAGAGAAATGTTTGCTTCCTAGATTCCAATTGTCCCATGTTATTACTTCTGCATATTCTTGGGCCATATCTGTAGTAATACCATTTATACTATTAGTTGCCCATGGGAAATCAAAAAACCCTGGAGACTGCTGAAATAATATGCAAGCCTGGTCATCCCTTCACGGTGCAGGAGAAATTGTTCAAGGAACTATGCTGATCTTGGTACTGCTTGACACCGACTGGACTGTTGATAGCACATGGTTTTATTCAAGACGTAATATCCTGGACTCGGATAACACGACTGATATTGGGTTGCTGTGTTTTTATATACCACCATACCTAGCATACGGAAAACACATGAAACACTTCTTGAATAGATTAAATAAACTAGATTTGGAGGGATGAAAAAGCAAGACCACATCTATGGCAGAGAATGGGGATTCCTCTGAAGATAATAGAATTTCTAGTCTGCTAGGAAGAATTGTCTCCATGGAGAGGAAGCAGGAATGTAGGATATAGATGAAGGGAAGCTGAATTCTACTCTGAACTGCAAATAACTGAATGCCTACACTCCAGGCATTGGTGTACTGGATCTGGCTTGTAGGTTTGTGCGGGTTCTTGGCTAGAAAAACCGGCTGCCATGTTTTCAAGAATCTTGCAAGCTGGTTGTTAGCCTGTTAGTAGCTTAAAATTGGCCCTGGTGGGAATATTTACACTATGGAAATCGACTAGGTAGGAGCAAACATCCAAATGGGCTTTTTCTAGCAGGTAAAAGCAAACACTGAAATGGGCTTCTCTCCTCCTAGAGAGTTAGTTGTTCAACATCTTTGGACTCTGGGTAGAAGAGATGAACTCAAACACATCCCTCATTTGCCTGGGACAGTCTCATTATACCGCCATTTTCCTGATGGAAGTATCAATAGCTCCCCTTTCACTGCTGACAAGTGTCTAATTTGCACAATAAATATTTGGTTATTCTAGCTCAAGGTCAGTCCCTTTACTGAGCAGTAAACTAGCCCTGCAGTCTGGCTTGTGGCCAGGCTCAGGGACTCCTGGTGTAAGACCCCAGTTGAGACTTGGACCTACAGAGTTTGAGAAACACCAGATACAACTATCCTCTTGCTTAACATCTTCAACTCATTCCCTGAAACACTGGTGTTAATTAAAAATCCATTTTCAAAAAATTTTTTTTCACTAATTTTAAAGGGAAGAATTAAGATGCCTTAAATAACAGCCCAGATCCTATATAATTTTTGCATAAAAATAGGACAACTAAATAATACAAATTTGTATCAGTAACAAAGAACAATTTGAAAATAAATGAACGTGATTTGTGTGTAAAGTATAATGTAATGAAAGTTTATTTTAGTTGCCAAAAGATGAATTAAGGACCTGGTGGCTGGTGGAGGAGGAGGAAGCAGGGGAATCTAAGGGACTTTCAGCCAGACATTCAAGATCAGAGTGAGACACACTTGATAATAATTTTCTCTTTCTTGAGACTACAACTAGAAGCAGCTTCTTTTGTGGACGTGATTGATTTCCCAGAATATACGACTGACTCAGAATTTTTCTTTATCTTCTCATAATTCACAAAAATTCTATGCACAATATGATGAACTCCCCTTTAAAAATATTCAAAGTATTTTATTCTTTCTCCTTTCTTCACCAGAAAAGTGGTTTTATTAAAGCATGAGGACGGGACCTGTGGGCAGAAAGAGCTGCCTTCTTTTTCCCTTTTCATTCTGCTTATCACACTCATCTTTTCTGAATGGCCAGGTTCCTCATTCTTCTCTTTTTTTCTGTATCATTTCCTTTCCACCCGTATTTGAACATTTCAGAGGCTCGTACTGCTTTGTACCTATGCTCTTAAAAATAAAGTTGTAATACAAAAAACCCTTTAGAATAAAATGAAGGCTAAACAGAAAAGCACTTCAAAACACAGTGAAGAATCCCTCTCACTTAATGGACATGAAAAACATACACAACACAAGTTAAACGTAGCACACAATTCAGACTTGTTCCACATGATGCTCTTTAACTAGAAATTGTTGTGTCAAGTGAATTGGTGAGTGGGTCTTTGCTTAAAATGATAATGTCAAAATACTGCTGCTTGTAGAATATTTGTTTCATGTTCTGAGTGAAAATATTCCGTACTGGAAAAATGACTTGTCAGAAGAGTGGCATTATAGCTATTGTGGTGAAAAGTTGTATACTGAATAGTCACTGCAGGTCAAGAATGATAAATACAAAAAATTTAGCCTGATGTGTTAAAATTCCATTCTGAAATCTTTAAGCATTTAAGTATTATCCAATGGTCCAGCCAAGCCTTAGCTGTCACCATTGGGAATGGAAGAAAGAGTGCATGCCCATGTTTAAAATACAGCAATAAGAGAGAAGGAGGTACAACTTAGAACACGAGGGAGTTCGACATCCTCAAAGCTTCTAGGGAGAAGATTAGCAAGTCAGATATAAAGGACTACGAGTCAGATGGAATCAAACTTCTCAACAGCCACATAGGCAGCTACAACACAATGGGGAAAGAGCTTTTAGAATTATAAGGAAAAAATATTACCAATCCTGAAATTGTTTCTAGATTATTCACTTGAATTTTAAAAAGATAACATCAGTTCATAGCTCTGTGATTATATGTATTCTTAACCCCTCACACGCCTAAAAAGTAATCTCAAGGGAACACTGTCTCTGGCCTGTTTTTAACATTATAATCATTGTAAAGTGTTGCCTGTGACAGACTTTATGACAGGATGCCCTGGAAAGTTGTGAGGTCTTCCGTGAGGAGCCCTGCCCCCTCTCCCACCTGCCTCTCAAGGAGAATTCATTCTCCTTTCCAGAACTCCAATGTCACTTATTTTGTATTATGATTAATTGTCTCCTCATTAGATTGTAAGGGTCAGAAGCTCGGCTTAATCTCACTAACCCTGTTTGCCTAGCATAAGATCTTGAACATGGTAGATATGAGCTGGAGTAATTTTTTATCTTTGGAAATCTGTTGAAAAGCTTTTCCGTTATTTCAAACTCCCCCCCGCCCCCAACACCGCTTCTCCCTCAAAGTAAGAGAAAGAGTTCTCTCAAACCATGATTTTCTACAATTTGTTACATAGGAAAAACAAATTAATGTTGAAATCCTGAGATCCGATCACACTTCATCCCCTGATAATCTTTTCCTTCTTTAAGTATCAATCATCAGAGAAACAACTATTTATTACACTCAATTCATTATTCATTGTTCATAAATATTTGAATTGAATCACTCCAAATGAGATTCAGTAATAAAATATGCAACTTGAAGTCTTGCTTTCTATCAGAATAGTTGATTTCAGAACTTTTTAGAGCTTTAAATGTACTCTTTTACTGAATTGTACAATGAGTGAATCCAATTTGACCCTCACACTAGTGAGCATTCATTCCTTGGAATTAAAAAAGTATATCCACGTAGCTTCTCTAAACCACATGACCAGAAGGTGCTATCTGCCATTTCTTTTTATAAAGCCATGGTACTATAAAAGTAGAAATGCACTAATGGGAGTATAAATCAGTTCAACTTGAAATATTCAGTAAAAATCTTTTTTTTTTTAGTTTTAATTTATTCATTTAAGTTATCTCTACACCCAACGTGGGGCTCCAATACATTACCCCAAATCAAGTCACATGTTTTTCCCACTGAGTCAGCCAGACGTCTTTATAGCAAAAATCTTTATTGCATGTATACATTTGACCCCAAATTCTGCTCTTAAGACTTTATTTTATGAAAAAGTATGCACACACTTAAATAATTGCATACGTACAGTTTAAAAAAAATCATAACAGTAATTATGATAGTCAAATAAGTAGAAATAACCTGTAAACCAGTCCTAAGTTTGCATAAATAAATTGTGTTGCAACCACGTAATGAAATGCTATGCAGCCTTTAAATATTCTCTTGTCAATAGGTGAAAAACTAAGTTTAAAAGACAGAAAGGAAAAAAAGAAGGAGAGAGGGAAGGAAAGAAAGACCTGGAAATCTCTATAACAAAGGTCTATATTTCAGTGGTCTTTTCCTGAGTAAGAGTGCAGGTGATTTTTATTATCTTCTAGGTGTTTTTCTGCTTTTCCAAGATTTTCAACAATAATAGTTTTTTTTTAACCAGGCAACAGACTTTAATAAATCAAAATTGAAAACAGCTTGGAGCATACCCTAATGTAAACTATGGACTTTGGGTGATAATGCTGTGTCATTGTAGGTTTACCAGTTGTAACAAATGTATCACTCTGGTAGGGAATGTTCATAACCTAGGAAACTATACATGTGTGAAAGTAGGGTGTATATGGGATATCTCTGGACCTTCCACTGAACTTTGCTGTGAACCTAAGACTGCTTTAAAAATGAAAGTTTATAAAAATAAGTTTAGATAGATAAATAGGAAATAAAAGGGGAGGAAGTCAAAGCATAAGTACTGCTGTTGGGTCAAGTAGTAGATTTGGTAACTAATCTCCTGATTTTTATTAATCATCTATATCCTGCTGGTCTCCTCTTACTCTCTAAATCACATCTTCTTTAAAACATTGGAACCATGCATAATTATAAGTTTATATTTTATGTAGCTCTTTAAATAATTTATGAAACATTTTACTATTTAAGGGAAATAAAAATGTCTCAAATTTGAGAAAAAGTGATTTAGAGTAGAACTTCATTGTAATGTAAAATTAAACCACCTTCTGGGAAGTATCTAGCATTTCTAAGAAAATGTTTTAAGCAATTTTCTGATAGACTTTGGTTAGGCTCCTTAAGCCAGGACTCCTTGGAGAAATGACTGATCTCAGATTTGGAGCAGGAAATGTCTAAAATGATCCTAGAACATCTTGTCCTAACCAGAAAGCAAAGAAACTGTGAAAGCCTACTGTGGTCACATCAAAAGGATACAGGAACCAACTTGAAGAGGCTCCCATTGACAAAAGTGGTAATTTGAACATGAAAAAGAAGAATGATAACCACAAGGAATTAAACATATCATCAGGTATGAAAGTTTAAGTATTCATATATAGTTAACACTAAATCACACTGAATATCTTTGGGGGATGCCTGAGAACCAACTCCTTTGCCCACTAACAAAAGTTATCCCACTGCTCCATAAGAACTGTACTTCGGGAAAATCATGTGGTAAAATTCTTCCTTATAGATGAATTTTAGATTGGAAATACAGAAGAATTAATAGTTACAACAACACCACACATTCCTTAATAATAATAGATCTAGGAAATTATCATCAATGGCTGTGAAAACCATTAGGTGAAAAGTTGGTGGGCAACTTTCTAAAGAAAGGATCAGGCCAATCCACTAGAAACCAAATATCAATCTTAACATCACAAAAAGAGAGAGCATTAATTAAATTCCATGCCTCCAGATGGAATAGAAAGTGTATTACCACCAATAACTATTTTTGGGAAAAAAAAATCAGACTTGAGTATGATCAAGGCCCTATATCTAACTACCAGTTTATAGGAAATTCAGAGAATTGAAGAACATTGTAGGGTGAGAATAAAGTGGGAAGGAGATGCAACTGGCAAAATTCAGAAAATAGGAAATTTTATATAAATACAGATAACCTATGATTTTCAACATCAGCAACAAAGTGACAGAGAGAGAGAGAGAAAGGGAGACTATAAGTTAAAAGAGACCTAAGCAATATATCAACCATGTCCAATAGGAAGAAGACATTGTTTGTATACTGTAGAACAAAGCAATTATAAAAACCAAACGTTCATGATGTGATAGAGGAAGTTGGAACACTGGCTGGATATTATATTATTTAATGATATTAAGGAAATATTATAAATGTTTCTTAGTGATGTTAAAGGGCAGAGAGAAAGAGAGAGAAGAGATCTTAGAAATACAAGCTCAAAATCCGTAGAGGTGGAAAATTTCCCTCTAACCTCTTAGATTCTCCAGCTGGATCTGCAAAATAAACTGACAAGAGATAGATTATCAGGTCAAAAGGCACACACGTTTATTTGATGTTACAAGTTTTGCAGAGAATGAGGGGACTTCATAGAGTGAGGAGAAATCTACCCCCCCCCCCGAAAGAAATGGGTAAGTTTAGAGGCATTTTTACCAATCTGCCAAAAGAGGATAAATTAAAAGAGAAGTGAAAAGACAAAAGAAAGAGGCTTTGAGCTTCAAGAGGTGGCAAGTTGTAGGAAGGCAAGTAAATGGTGGAAACTAGTGGTAAATAAAGGCTGGTTAGCAAGGTTTGTTTGTGTAAACTCTTTCTTGGTGCCCTTTCTTCTCAGGTTGTTATTCTCTCCCTGGTACGGGAAAGGGGCATGCGTCTTTGCAAGGAGGATCTATGGTGGTTTCAGGAAGATAGAGGAATGGCAGACAGTTCACCTTGTGTCTTTTTCTCCATTGCCTTCAGCTCAAAATAATCATTATGGCAGGAGTGGCATATTTTTGGTGGCATATTCTGATCTACATATCCATAGATGAAATCTGGAATTCACTTTGAAATGATTCAGTTTGAAAAAAAAAAATAAGCTAAGTAAGTAAATAAATAAATAAACCAGTTTGGGAGGGGGAGTATACAGGAGTATATATAAATAAGATTGGCTATATATTGATACCATTTGAATCAAGGTGCTAGGTAACAGATCTATTACCTATTCTCTCTTGGTTTGTGTATATTTAAGCCACAATAAAATGTTTTAAAATAAAGAGCTATTATAAAGATTAGATTTTCCCACACAGTGTTATGAAGAGTAACTTGCACACCAGAAGTGTAGTAACTTAATATGTGAGTTGCAAGATTTTCTCAGTGAGTTCAAGTATAGCTTGGTAAGACTAAAACATATCATTATAGGGATGCCTGGGTGGCTCAGTTGGTTAAGTGTCTGCCTTCAGCTCAGGTCATGATCCTGGAGTCCTGGGATCAAGTCCTACATCGGGCTCCCTGCTCAGTGGGGAGTCTGCTTCTCGCTCTGCCTGCTGCTCTTTCTCTCTCTCTCTGACAAATAAATAAGTAAAATCTTTTTAGAAAACAACAATTGTATCATTATAGGAAAAACAATAATAAGAGTCTTCAGTCCATCAATAAATATTTATTTTTTTATTGAAGGATAATGAAGGAGCAGAGCAGGGCTGGCTCGTTTTGCTTACACCTGCCTTCTTGTGTATGGCCCCTGCAGGACCTGCCTCTGGGAGGGTTGGAGTGTGGCTCAGCCCTCCCTTGAGCTAATTGGCCCAGATTGCCTGTGGGTTGGTTTGGGTTAGCCAGTAGGAATGCAGAACCCCTGACTAGGAAAGAATATAAACCCCGCCTTTTGCCCGCCAAACTTGTGTGCCAATTCTGGCCAGGGTGATAGGCTAGTTCAAACAGTTACTAAGTAACTTTCTGTGTGTTACAATCTCATTGGCCACTGACCCCTATAAAACTGCTGCGCTTTTTGAAACTCGCTTTCTTTCTCTACATCACGCCGCTGCGTTGGTGAGTGTGGGAGACTGAGCTCGAGCTAGCTCGAATAAAGGGCTCTTTGTTTTTGCATTGGACTCAGCTCCCTGGTGGTCTTTGGGGATCTCAAAATCTGGGCATAACAGGTAATTGACATACAATATCTTATTAGTTTTAGGTGTACATCACAGTGATTCAAAATTTTTATATGTTTTGACACGATCCCCACAATCAGCCTAGTTACCACACATCATCATACAAAGTTATTACGGTATTATTGACTATATTCCCTATGTAACGAATATGTGTTGTTGACAGTATCATTTAGGTCAGTATTCTGAAACTAGAGCTCCAGAAGCTGAAGGGAAACAGAATAGAAGAACAGTAATAGTCTAGTTTAATTTACAAAAGAAAAGGTCAAGGAAGAGAGAGCTTCAGCAAGAAATTAAAAACCACTTCTCCACAATCAAAGCAACCGGATTCTCTTCCAAATTTTAGGGCAGTAATTCTAACAAAAGCCTGTTAGATACTGGTGAGTTTGAAGCTGAAGCAATGGGAGAATTAGAACAACTTGGAAGAACTTCAAACTGAGTTAATCAGTGGTTGAAAAGATTAAGCAATTGAGATGATAGAAGAAAGAGGGTGCTATAAGAATCCTATATCCTCATTTATCACTCCTAAAGTCAATAAGTAATGTCTAAAGTTGATAAATGACAAAACAATGGTATAATGAAAATACTAATAGCCAACCTATATTAAGTATTAATGTGCAAAGCATAGTTCTAAGTTCTTGACACGCAATAATTCATTTCCTCCTCTAAATGATGCTATGAGGTAGAAATTATTCTATTTCCTTAAGCATGTTATTTAAATCAACAAAGGTAAGTAGTAAGAGAAAGAGCTAACAATTAAAAAGTGGTTCCCTCTGGAAACGGAACTAAGAGAAATATTTATTTTTTTATTGAAGTATGACTAGTGTCCTTATGTAGAAGGAAATTTGGACATGGAGACAGACACATTCAGAGGGAAGACTATGTGAAGACACAGGAGAATGTCACGTGAAGATGGAGGACAGGAGTTATGTTGCCCTAGGCGAAAGAACACCTGGGGCCACCAAAATCTTCCAAGGAAGAGTATTCCCTGTAGGAGGAAGAAGGATTCCCTTATAGCTTTCAAAAGGAGCATGGCTCTACTGACACCTTGATTTTGAACTTTTAGCCCCCAGAACTACGAAACAATCAACTTCTGTTATTTTAACCCAGTTTGTTGTAAAACCGATCCATTATTCTGTGTCTTTAGGTTTCCTTTTTTACCCCACTCAAAAATAGGTTGGAGATCTATCCAATGGGGCACTTTAGAGTGTGAATTGGAGATCCAGTATAAACTGGGGTTATCCTGGGTAAACTGGGATGAATGTCGCCTAGTATATATAACCACTTGTTCAAAATCCCAAGTTTTGTGGGGGTTTTTTTATGTGTATAAGTTTAAAATTTGTGTTAATGTGGATATATATATATAAACAAAACTGAAGTCATAGATACAGAGAATAGATTCATGGCTGCCAGAGGTGGGGGGCCAGAGAGTTAGGGGTAGGTGAAATGGGTGAAGAGGGTCAAAAGGTACGAACTTCTAGTTATTAAAAAAATAAGTTGTGCGGCTGTAATGTACCACATGATGACTATAGTTGATAATGTTGTATTACATATTTGAAAGATGCTAATAGAGTAGGCTCAGAAGTTCTCATTACAAGAAAAAAAATTGTAACTCTCTATGGTAATGGTTGTTAACTAGACTTATTGCGATGATCATTTTGCAATACATACAAATACCTAATAAAAACTGATTTTTTTTAAAGATTTTTTTTTTTTTTGTCAGAGAGAGAGCACAAGCAGGAGGAGCAGCAGGCAGAGGGAGAAGCAGGCTCCCCAGTGAGCAGGGAGCCCAATACGGGACTCAATCCCAGGAGCCTGGGATCATGACTGAGCCGACGGCAGATGCTTAACTGATGGAGCCACCCAGGCATCCCAAAAAATTGATTTTAAAAAAGAATTGATTAGGGGCGCCTGGGTGGCTTAGTTGGTTAAGCAACTGCCTTCGGCTCAGGTCATGATCCCGGAGTCCCGGGATCGAGTCCCATATCGGACTCCCGGCTCTGCGGGAAGTCTGCTTCTCCCTCTGACCTTCTCCCCTCTCATTCTCAGTCTCTTAAAAAAAAAAAAAAAAAAGAATTGATTAAAAAAGAAATGTCCACTGGTCAGGTGACAAGACATATACAAAAATAGGTCCAGGAACAACTTATTTGAACACAGTTAGAACCAACTCCCTGTGAGAACCACAAACAGAAAAGTCTGCATGATATACAAAGAGCATGCATCCTTAAGTGCTTGAAAAGGTGGTTTTAATGCACTTCTAGCTGAGTGGATCTTCTGGGAATACAATGCTCGAACAGTCACAGAGTCTCAGTATTCTTATTTACCTTGAGAAAATTAAATATTTTCCAACTCTAAATTTCAGTGATTCTGGTTGTTTTTAAAATATTGCATTTGATATTTAGAATATGAAAGACAGAGGCTCTCTTTGTTCAAGCAATCAGTTGAATAAACTATTAAAATTAGAGTTAGTTTATGTGCCCGAACACCTCAAAATATTGGGTGGTTATAAAGTTTTTATAGCTGATGAATAATTAGTGAAGGCTTTACTTCAATAAGGCATTTAAAAAAGTGGCTAAATCTTTTCATTTGTAGTTCTGATGGAATAGGGAGTACAGAGTATATAATTTATTATACATAATAATCTCATGGACAGCTGGGAAACACAAAACTCATCTGAAAGGGATTGCGTTTTTATTCACGTACGTGCAATTTACTCAAGAGTGGATTATTTTTTAATTGTATGTGTTTGAAGGAATTTAGTTATATCAAAAGAGATGAAACAATAACATATGCCTTGCTCTGCAAGCTTTTAAAAAATACAGCAGACACTAAGATACTGCATTGTCGGCTTACCAGTTCTCTTTTTTAATGCCCCACAACCATCTGTCCTATATTTTCTAGGACAGACCTGGTTTTAATATCCTTTCCCATCATCTCCATAAACTTGTACAATTCTCTAGGAATTCAAATATTTTGAATGTTTTGGCAAGTTGGAAGTGAATAAATCAAGTTAGTATCCATTAAAATAATAACACACATACACCACCAACAAGAAAAGGTGGGAAGCCACAAGGGACAGAGAATTACGGGCTTAAGAAACACCTTGACTGTTTACAGGAGCTCATGCATACCTGTGAGGTATCTACCCATCGTATCATCATAGATCTAGGGGGCTATGGAGAATGAGTACAAATTCTGTTCAGCACCCCAAATCTCAGGACACAAATAAATATGGCTCCACCTCTGTTAGTCGCTCTATTTCCGCCCATCTGTTCTGGTAATTGCTTTTCCTTCCTCATTGTAGTTTCCAGGGTCTGGACAGGCTTATCCTGTTTCCTCCGGATGGTGTTTTTATTCGGAGTCAGTTCCTGAATGTTCTTCCTGTTCCCTCACATCCGCTCTTGTTTGGCCTCTCAGTTGTGCTGTAGACTACTTACACAGAACATGCTAAGCGAGGATCCAATAACCAACCCATTTTGATATGATGGCTAGAATATTCTGGCAATCGACTTTAATATCATATTTTTTTTTTGATACCACTATACACACAAACCTTAGGAAATTAAGAAGAGCACAGTGGACTGGGGGAGTGGCTTACTTACTAAACATAGCAAGGTACTTTAAGTTGTGCAACTATGTACAGACAACAACTGATAAAATTCTACTTGAAAAGTTAACAAAGCAGGAATGAGCAGGTGGTTCTGTGTGAGTGTTGGGGCAATAGGTGGGTAGAGTGTGTTTCTCTGAAGTGCCAAGTCTACAGCTGTGAACTAGAAGAGAAGGAATCAAGGCTGGGGGAAGTCATTAGCAAAAATCCAACTCACTCACAGGGAAAGGAGGACTCATTTACAGCTATGGAGATGGATGGGGGGAATCACCATGAAAGATCAAGTCCAAATAGGGAAGTTGAGAGACCGTTCTCTAAGAGTTTCTGCATTTCCAAACAACTTGCAACCAGGGGGCTGATTGTCTTACGTTCTGAATTTTGTTTTCAGGGATGCTTCTATAGCAAATTACCTTGGAAGATAGAGATAATGTCCCTTAACAAAAGACAAGTTGGCCTACTGTCTAGTGTAGGAAAAATAATGTTTGCTACAGCAAAGGACACACGTTTACAATCTTATAAGGCATTGTAAAAAAGAAGAAAATTCTTATTTCCTAGACTCAAGGTGTCTTTCCTGCTAAAGAACCCACTGTGTATATAGGTGTAAACTGAACT
This sequence comes from Nasua narica, assembly GCA_028533885.1. Classification (NCBI taxonomy): domain Eukaryota; kingdom Metazoa; phylum Chordata; class Mammalia; order Carnivora; family Procyonidae; genus Nasua; species Nasua narica. The sequence goes on along the minus strand of CM052806.1, from coordinate 79,339,244 downwards.
TTGTGTCACTCTATGGGAATAGGACATGGGGAAATGGCACAAAAATGCTATTATTTTGGGGGCACCTGGGGGGCTCAGTGGGTTAAAGCCTCTGCCTTCAGCTCAGGTCATGATCTCAGGGTCCTGGGATCAAGCCCTGCATCGGGCTCTCTGCTCAGCAGGGAGCCTGCTTACCCCTCTCTCTCTGCCTGCTTCTCTGCCTACTTGTGATCTCTCTCTCTCTCTCTCTCTCTATCAAATAAATAAAAATAAAGTCTAAAAAAAAATGCTATTATTCTGGCTGCTGCCCTAGCTATGACTACTAGATGGTCTTCCATTTCCTACCCAGGAGTCTCCTATCTTCCACCCTCATCCATGAAACTGTGGCAAGCTAAATAGATATCATGTATGGTAAAATCTCAGGTCCTCTAAAGTTTTCGATGGGGACCCAAGCTCAAGTATTAAGATTATTGGGCACCTGGTCCTAGAAAATTGAGGTCATGGGGTGGAAATGCCAGACATGGAGCCAGAGGATGTCGGAGTTTTCATTTCAAGCCATAGAAGAGCAGTTCTTAAGTCCAATCCCTCATGCAATGGAACCACAACTAACTGGGATTTAGCAGTGGTAGGTGGTCTTGTGGCAACTTGTTGAAAAATCCTACATACCGAAGAAATCTGGGTAGAAGAGATCAGGTGGCTTTGCACGGTTCCTCATGGAGGATCGGGAGCGCTGCTGTCCTATGGCACCAGAGACATTCTTGGCCCTTCAGTCTGTGGATCCTTCTGATTCACAGCTACAGGCTCTACCCGGGCCCTACATGGTTTCCTAGGACGAGAGGGGCTCAAGCTATAGATTGCTGAGTGCTCATTTTGCATAGCAAATATGAACCAGAGGCCTATTGTCAGACACTGGAGTGGGAATTGGCATTTTTTTTCTTAAATATTTTAGTCTTTGTGGGCCATGCAATCTCTGTAGCGAGTATAGAACTCCGCTATTCAAATTAACAAGCAAACAAACCAACTCTGCTATTACAGAGCAAAAGCCGCCATAGACAATACCAATGGGCGTGGCTACATTCGAACACAACTTCACTTACAGAAATAGGGAGCAGCTGGATTTGGGCTGTGGGTGGTAGCTTAATGACTCTTGCACGGGAGGGCTGCTTCATGTAGGCTGACTTCGTTAGTGTGGGACCTCAGCAGTGCCTCAGGGCCCTGAGCTTAGAAGGGCGCTGCATTTGGTTTGATGCTCTGCTATCACTGCCTGGAAATTCTTAGTAATTTTTAAACAAGGATCTCCACATTTTCATTTTGCGTGAGCCCAAAGGCTGTGTAGCTAGTACCGGCCATACACGATCTCTTTTTGCTCTCACATCACCGTAGCCTGAGCCAAAACAAATGACTGAGACTGGGAATGTAAAATGATGAGATGAGGTCAGATGTAAGCTATCAGATGTGTGCCAGAGGTATCTCAGAGATAAAATGTTTCTCAGTGTGGAAGCGAGTAACTTAGGACTATGTCTCTTATCAATAATATTGGCATATATAAAGAAAGTGTGGGCCTGTTTGAAGAATGGCCATTTAGCGATCCATTAGGCAATATAAGATTTTGATGTGCAGTATGAATCTGTCACTGAATTATTGAGTTTATTGCCAACATGTATCAAAAACATACCACTTCTTGCCCTGATTCTAAGCGCCATAATTTCAATTATAATAGTTTCTTGCACATTTCTTCTGAGAATTCAGCTGTGAGCTGGTCAGAATAGCCAGTCCTCTTGCAGGTTTAATTCCTCACTGTGGTTAAATACATTGGTAATATTTTTACTTATTTTCTGTTACTTTAGGGAGCCTAGACTTTGGGCAAATTGACAAGATTAATTCATATGAAGACCCATGATGAAAGTGATGACTTCAACAAGGCAAATAGCATCATGATAAGCCAGCTACTGGTCCATGTCCTCTTCTTCACCACACAACTTCTTTTTTTTTTTTAAAAGATTTTACTTATTTATTTGACAGAGAGAGAGAGAGATCACAAGCAGGCAGAGAGGCAGGCAGAGAGAAGGAGGGAGGTAGGCTCACCGCTGAGCGGAGAGCCCAATGCGGGGCTCGATCCCAGGACCCTGAGATCATGACCTGAGCCGAAGGCAGAGGCTTTAACCCACTGAGCCACCCAGGTGCCTCTTCACCACATAACTTCTTTTGGTTTTCCCAATGAACTTTATCAAGGCACTGATAATCCATTAAAAACATTTGTACAGAGAGATGCCTGAGTGGCTGCGTTTGGCTCAGGTCATGATCCCAGGGTCCTGGTATCAAGTCCCACATCGGGCTCCTTGCTCAGTGGGGAGCCTGCTTCTCCCTATCACTCTGCCTGCTGTTCCCTCTGCTTATTTATACAGGGAAGTTCTGATTGACTCTTGATCTGGTGATAGTTTGAAAGAAGGGATGAATGGAGGCAGACTGGGAATGGAGCGAGAAAGGAAAGTTAGGAGGGGGAAGTGGGAAAGGAATGATCAGAAAGTTACCATTATATCTAGGTCTGACAGTTCACAAGAAATCTGTAAGAGTTAGCCTTTCTGCTCAGGCAAGGGATAGAGCATAAGGACTACCTCTCACAGACCCTCATCTCATCAAATGATCAATGTGAAGACAGAATGAAAGATAATCTTTTTCATATGTGGTGGGTTTGTCCAAAGACAGGAAAGAGCTAGAAGAGCACATTTTAATTATGAGGGATGTTTCCTTAAGGATATTTGATTACTATTAAAGATATTCCATAAAATTGTTTAAGTTAAAAAAGAAAGTTTTCTTTTGATTTTAATAGCTGTAAAATTCTGCTAAAGAAATCAGAAAAATCTACTCAAATCCAAGCTTGGGTAAATGAGATATGGGAAGATAGGATACAAGAAAGATGTGCCATACATGAAAACACATTTGCAATTTAAGTATGTAACTTTTTTTTTTAGAATATAGGATGATTTTTATAAAAAATCAAAAATTCAAAGGCAATTTAAAAATAGGCTATAAAAACCAAATGGTGATTTATTAACAGTGATGTACCACAGAATAAAATGAGCTATAAATATCTAGAACAAAATGGTTGGTAAAGATATTTGTGTAAAGCAACCTTCAGTGCATGCTACTTTGTTACTAAAAAAATGTTTTATAATAGAAGGGTCTGAAAATTGCTTATTGATTACCTACACTATGTAAAGGACTATTTTAAGGGAACTAGAGCATTCATATTATGTTATGACATAGTCTTCCCCTCAAGCTTGGAATCTAGAAAAAGCACACATAAAAATGTAATGAATTTTATGTGATACCAGATATATAAGTCATAAAAACCAGTGTCGATGAAATTTTAGTTCTTAAAACATTTTTATGCAAATAAAAATGTTTTAAGAACTAAAACATTTAGTGTTAAAAAACACAAGGGACTGTCTGAAAGGAAAAATTTTTCCTCTACCCTATTAAATTTATTTCTGGAACCTTTCAAATTAAACTAACAAAAGATTAATAGGTGTAAAAGTGCACAATTTTTATTAATATTTACATACACAGGAGTTCACAGGAAAGAAATGAAACCCAAACAAGTGGTTAGACTCATCAACTCATATACCCATTTAACAAAGGAGAAAGGTTTTGGGCTTCAAGCGATAATAAATGGTGGGAAAATGACTAGGAAATATATGGTGGATCTCATGGAATATAAGGGCTATTTTAGTAAAATCTGTTTATGCAAACTCATGGTGGTGTTGACTTCCTGTCTTTAATAATAAGAGTCCCCTTGGTGAAGGTTGGGGCCACCTTCCTCAAAGGGAAATTTATGTACTGCTTTCAGGCAGATAAGGAGAGGGTAGAGAACTCTTCCTGCACCTGTTGATTCTTATTTGCCCTCTGTTCAAAATAATCCTTAGGGCAGAGAGGCTTTTTTTTTTTTTTTTTTTTGAGGGGACTCCTTCATAGTCCTCCTATAGGACTCCATAGGAGGGCTATGCAGATGGCCAGGTTTAATATTTGTGATAAGAATATTAAGGGAGAAGATTGCTCTCTGGCTTCACAGATGCAGAGAACTTCTTCAGGAAGACATGATAAATTCTGCTATCTCCTATTATGAAATTCTGAAATAACTTCATATGCTTTTACTGATTATGAAATAAACAATGCTGCTTAAAGTGGAAAATGGAGAAAATTTAGAAAGAACAACTGGGGACGCCTGGGAGGCTCATTCTGTTGAGCATCTGCCTTTGGCTCAGATCGTGATCCCAGGGTCCTGGGGTCAAGCCCCGCAACAGGCTCCTTGCTCAGCAGGGGGCCTGCTTCTCCCTCTACTTGCTGCTCCAACTGCTTGTGCTCTGACGAATAAATAAAATCTTAAAAAGAAAGAAAGAGAGAAAGAAAGAAGAAAGAAAGAAAGAAAGAAAGAAAGAAAGAAAGAAAGAAAGAACAGCTCTTATCAACCAGAGATACCATCACTGTGAACATTTTTCCACGTTACATTCTAATCGTTTTTTTTGTTTGTTTTTTGTTTTTTGGGTTTTTTGTATATTTAACAATCTGTAGCTGGAGCAGCAGAAAATTTCTTTTATATGCCAAGTCAATTTACTAGGTACTGGAGCATGGAATGGAGAAGGCTACCAAAGCTCACTCTTGTCTTTGCTCCTTCATGACAACAACAACAAAAGCATAAAATTCACTGTCAAGTCTCTGTTTGGGATGATTGCTGAGAGGAGAATGGCAATTTCTTCTACTCCTTGTTAGAAACTTCTCAATCACATTTTAAACAGCTTTATTCAGATGTAATTCACGTACTCTGCAATTGACCCACTTAAAATATATCAATTCAGTGGTTTTTAGTGTATTTATAGAGTTGTGGAGCCATCACCGCAGTCTAAGTATAGGGTACTTTTACCAAGCTAAAAGGAAACCCGTACCTTTGAACAGCCACGGGCCAATTGCCCTACCAGATCTATGCAAGGAAGAATCTACTTTCTGTCTATATGTCTCTGCCCATTCTGGACCTTTCATACAAATGGAATTATACATTACATGGTCTCTTGTGATTGGCTTCTTCTACTAAGCATGGTGTTTTTGAAGTTTATCCATATTGTGGCTATACTTCATTTCTCCTTATTGATGAATAATATTCCACTGTATGGATATGCCATATTTTATCTATCCATTCACCGACTGACACACATTTGGGAGATTTCCATTTTTTGACTATTAAGAATAATGCCACCATGAATACTTGTGGATAAATTTTTGTGTGGACATATATTTTCATTTATCTTGATAGCTATCTAAGAGTAAATTGCTGAGTCATATGGTAAGTCTGTGTTTAACATTTTGAGGAACTGTTGTCCAAAGGAATTGGCTATTTTACATTTACACCAACAATTTATGAGGAATTCACTTCCTCCACATTCTTGCCAGAACCTCTCCCTATCTTTCATTTTTTTATAGCTATCCTAGTGGGTGTGTATGGTTTTGATTTGCCTTCCCCTGATAAATAATAATGCCGAGCATCTTTTTAGGTACCAATTGGCCATTTATATATGTCCTTTGTAAAATATGACTCTCAGATACTTTGCCCATTTTTAATTGGATTATTTGTCTTTATATTATTGAGTCATAAAATTTTTTTATATATTCTGAATACAAGACTTTATCCGAGGTATGATTTACAATTATTTTCTCCCATTCTGTGAGTTATCTTTTCCCTTTCTTGATGTGTCCATAGGAGCACAAATGTTTTCAGTTTTCATAAATTTACCTCTTTTTTGTTGTTGTTGCTGGTAATTTTGGTGTTGTATCTGAAAAGGATTTGCCTAATCCATGATCACAAAAAGTTATCCCTAGGTTTTCTTCTAACAGTTTTATAGTTTTCTTTTTTTTTTTTAAGATTTTATTTTTTTAAGAGAGAGAGACAGAGGTAGCAACAGAGAGAGCAAGAGAGAGCATGAGCAGGGAAGAGAGGGAGAAGCAGGCTTCCTGCTTAGCAGGGAGCCTGATGTGGGGCTTGATTTCAAGACCCTGGGCAGATGCTTAACTGACTGAGCCATCTAGGTGCCCCAATATTTTTATAGTTTTAGCTCTTATATTTAGGCTCACATCAAGACAGTCTGGTACTGCCATAAAGAGGAACATGTAGCTAAATGAACTAGAACTGAGAGTCCAGAAGTAAACTTAAATAGTGATGATCCATTGATTTTCAAAAGGATGCCAAATAACCCATGTAGGAAACATAGATTTTTCAATAAATGGTGCTGGGACAACTGGACATTTACATACAATAGAATGAATTTGAACTTCTTCCTTATACTATGTAAAAAATTAACACAAAATGAATTATATGTCATTAAAAAAATCTTTTATTTTGTATATAGCAGTGTCATACAATTCCTTATCATAGACACATTTTTACAACAAGTAAAAAGTATAAATTTTTACTACTATAAGTAAAGATCTTTTCATATAAACCTTTGCATTCATTTCTGATTATTTCTTTGAGGTATATTTCTCAAAATAGAATTGTTGGGGACGTGCCTGGCTGGCTCAGTTGGAAGAGTATTCAATTCTTGATCTCAGGGTAGTGAGTTTGAGCCCTACATTGGATGTAGAGATTACTTAAATAATTAAAGCTTAAAAAAATAGAATTGTTGGGTGAAGCAATTTATTCATTTTTAATATATATAGTAAATAGGTAATCATTTCAATTACTGCATAATAGGCTCATTTACCATAATGCATTTTCTTGGTAATTTCCATACCTAGTATTTCCCAATGCACAATTAACACTAAAGAAATATTTATTAATGGAAAAATGAATTGCACTTCTGTGGATCAGTATAGTTGCTTCCAATTTTTTCACTATTTTTTTTAAAAGATTTTATTTATTTATTTGAGAGACAGAGAAAGTGAGAGAGAGCATGAGAGGAGAGAAGTTTAGAGGAAGAAGCAGACTCCCCGTGGAGCTGGGAGCCCGATGTGGGACTCAATCCCGGAACTCAAGGATCATGACCTGAGCCGAAGGCAGTTGCTCAACCAACTGAGCCACCCAGGTGCCCTTTTTTCACTATTTTTATAAATAGCATTGAAATGCATATTCTTGTACCTCAGTCTTTTTGACATCTCTCATTATTTTTTTTAAGGATATATTCCTAACACTGGGGTTTTTTGTAAAAGTGCACATGAATCTCTTCTTATATACTCCTTTCTGAGTGAGTTCTATTTTAACCAAAGAGTTCTGGAGAAATCAGATTTAGTATTCTTTCTTTCTCCTTCAAATTATTAGCTTTTGGATTTTTTGATTTTATTGTTACCTTAATTTTTGAAATTTTCACCAAATTAAAATCTGTTTATCTTTATTTGCTTCTTTGACCTCCTTTAGGTTTGCTTTTGTTAATTTTTTCTGCTAATTTAGTTATGTGTAGCTGTGAAACTTTTATTTACACTTGTCATAAAAAAAGTAACCTAAATATACCAAAGTTTTACTCTTAGAAGTGACATTCTACAGGAAAAAAGAATGGTTAAATAAACATCTAATCATCCTTAGATTAGGTAAGAGAGAAAAAGAATGCTTAAAGATCTTCAGAATATTAACTGATGGTCAACTGATTAGATGAATACTTAGTCAGAAGATGTCTTTAATTCCATTGGGTTTATTAGACTTACTTAACTCTAATTTCTGTCTAAAAGGAGATTTATGGAGTAGAAAGAAAGTCTCACCTGGAGCCTGGATCAACTTTGAGACATTTTTTTTTTCCCTTTCTTTACACTAGTAACAAAGTGGCAGAAAGAGAAATTACGAAATTGGTCTAATTTGCAGTTGCATCAAAAAGAGTAAGATACCTAGGTCTAAACTTAATTAAGGAGGTGAAATACCTCTACTCTGCCAACTATAAGACACTGATGAAAGGGATTGATGATACCACAAACAAATGGAAAGCTATGTCATGCTCATGGATTGAAAGAATTAACACAGTTAAAATGTCCGTACTCACCAAAGCAATCGACAGACTCAACGCAATCCTTATCAAAATATCAATTGTATTTTTCACAGAACTAGAATAAACAATCCTACAATTTGTTTAGAACCACAAAAGACCCCAATACCCAAAGCAATCTTGAGAAAGAACAAAGCTGAAGTTATTGTTGTTTTTTCTATCTTCTCAATTAAATTACTCCAAGGAAGAAAAGAAATTCTACAGGCAGCCAAGCAGAAGTTACCTTATAGGGAAATCCTTCAGACTGGACTGAGATTTCTCAAGCAATATTTGAAGACATTAGAAATTCCAAAAAAGGATTCTCTTTTCTGCTCAGTAGCTATTTATTTGCAAAAGCAACAGGAAGACAGTCTCTTATTTATTTATTTTTTTAGGAAGACATTCCCTTATGTGCAAATCCTCTGGAAAGTTATCCCAGAACCTTTCTTAAGAAACAAACAACAAAAACCCAAGCATGTTGTAGGGGAATAAAATTAAATAACTTATTTAAATTATTTGTGTAATAAATGTTTATTGTATAAATGGTTTAAAATAATTTTCCCTCTGCCCTTCTGAGTTCTTGGCTGAGAACCGCTATAATAAAGGGCAGATTAACAAGAAAAAATGAATAGAAGTTTAATAACATATATACCTTAAAAAAAGATTTTATTTATTTATTTTGGAGAGACATATATAGAGAAAGAGCAGGAGCATGAGCAGGAGGAGGGGCAGAAGGATAGGGAGAAGCAGACTCCCCGCTGAGCAGGTAGCCCGATGTGGGGCTCCCTGAGATCATCTGAGCCGAAGGCAGATGCTTAACCAACTGAGCCAGCCATGTGCCTCAATAACATATATATCTTACCTACATATGATTGATATTCAAGGAAACTGAGTAACTCCCTAAGATGGCTCCAAGACACCACCTTAAATACTATCTTTGGCTAAGAACAAAAAGAAAGATGTTGGGGAAGGGGAGAGGAGAGGAGAGTTAGAGGAACTTATGAGGAAAAGTACAGTAAAGAAGGAAAAGCTTGATATGGATATTTATCTTCTCTATTCACAATATTCTGTTGTGCTTTAGAGTAGACACTCTCTTCCTAGTAAAGTGGGAAACACAAACGGAGATTTCCTTTATAAATGTACATCTCCTTTACAAAAGGTTAACTTCTACTCTCTTTTCAGAGCTTCTTATGTGTCTTTAGTTTCTCAAAATAATCAGCTCAAAATAATCTTTATACTAAAGAGGCACATTTTGGAGTGGCTTGTTTGCTACTCTTCAATACAAACTAACTAAATGACACAACCCAACAACAGGGTGAAGAATCAAAAAGAAAAACAACACGTGAATGAAGAAACAGTTATAATAAATGAGGAGATGTGTGAAGTTAAGGCACTTATATATGGAACTTATCTAACTATAAGATAGAAAGTGTTATGACTTTGAGAAAATGTAAGAATAGGTGAGAGCAAGGATTCTCATGGACTTGGTTTACTGTTGTATCCTAAAAAACATACCAAATGCCCAATAAATATTTGTTGAATCAGTGAAAAAAATGCTACACTGTATGGTAAAATTGTATATTATTATAATGAACTGGAACAAAGATGTCAGAGCACACTAGTCAAGAAAATGGGAATGATAAGAGTGGGTGTGTTATTTTTATTATACGGAATTGATATAGTATTTTTCTGTAATTGTTTCATTGAAAGTAACACTGAAAGGCTTTTATGCAGAAAAGTGCTTGTTCCTTCAATAGTGGGATAGCGTTGTCTCCTCTGGTAAGAGAAGATTAGAATTCTGATATTAAAAAATTTCCAGCCTCATCCGTATCTGCCGAAGTGCCCCAATATCCTATCTCAATATCTCCCTTATTCTGCATCAATACCCTTGATTAGCAGAAAGGTCCAGAGGTGTAACCTTTATGATTAGATCCTGGTCTTGGTCCTTGGCAGTCACTTGTGAAGGAGAAGAATTCCTCAAATCTATCATGGAGGTTTTTTAGTTCTCTATATGTGTTCTTTGTTGCCTATGCGTAACTTTTCATTTCTCTATTTTCTGGCATCAAAAATATTTTCTGGCATCATTTCTCTATTTTCTGGCATCAAAAAAGTTTTCATTTCTCTATTTTCTGGCCTAGTAACTCCATTATCTTTATGATCATTATTGTTATCATAATGAGGAAGAACTGAAGCCACTAGATTTCACAATACCTTTCCCTTCTCCTGGATTCATCTTGTTGAAATATAAACTGAGGCATATTAAGATTTTTTAAAAAAATTTATTTAGGTAAAAGTTGTTTGGAAGCAGGCTGTGTCAAAGCAGAGGTTGTTAAAAGCTCTTCACCCAAAGGCACCAGGAGAAAGACTCATGGAGAGAAAATACAGAAGCAAAGAAAGAAAATTATTTGATTGGCCATAACTTAAAGACTACTTGGTGTTTTGTGATTGGTTGTCCTTAATGTTTTGATTTCACAACATTGAGGCATTTTATGGGCTTAGATTTTGGTTTGCTTACATAAGCTGGCATGGCATTAGAGTCTCCTCCAATGGCTTCCTTGTTTAATTAATCCCAATCTACCGCTGGTGATAATATGAGTCATTTTGATACCATAGCATGCAATGAATTACTTGGGTTCCGTGCCTGCCATCCCCTACTCTTCTCCGTGTTAGGGATGGGACTAGGGGGAAGCATGTGAGACATTTACGGTGCATTCACACAATTGGCCTGACCCTGAGTGTGAACATCTCCTTAAGTTTTGTCCTCTGGGTGCTTCATTCTAGTCCTGGCCCTGCCTCCCACATCTCAGCAAGGAGGTCACCCTTAAATACATGAGTAAACCTCATCTAGAAGTCTATTTTGAGGATGTATTTTCTGGGGTCATTCCTGGCACCAATTAATTCTGTCACTCAGAGTCCCAGGAGGAAACAGATGTCACACTCAAATTAGAATAATTTGAGAAGGATGTAAAAATGGACTATTTGCAAATGTGATGACAAAGTAGAGAGAAACCACAACACCCTGGGAATAATAAGTTTGGGGTTCTGTTACCATCGAGACCTAACCCTAGCAAAAAGGGAGAAATGGCTACCAGGGCCTCATGACAGAGAGGGAGAGTGGAGCAGAGAGGACACTTGATAGGATCACAAAGTTTTAGTGACCTGGCGGGGAGGGAGTCAGGGCACTAAATGCTTGGACCACTTCTTCTATGTCCTGATTTGTGGTCAGCTTCCCAACTGGCTAGTCAGGATTGCTTAGCCTCCTGAAGCAGGTGTAGAAAGGGGAAGAGTAGAGGAGCACTGATGGGTAACTATATAGCAAGTTAAAAAAAAAAAAAAAAAAACCAAAGTAACAAAAGGAATAGAGGTGTTACATACGTATCAAATAAGGTTGAAAACAAGGCAAAAAGGAACAAATAAAATAGGGTCACTTATGTCCATAACTCACAAAAAAACCCCACATAACCTTCATGAACACTTTTTTTGCATCTAATACCAACTAGAAAAATATGAAACATTATCTAACAACACAGCTGTAAGAAATCTAAGGAGAAATTCACAGAGGGCATATAGTGAGAAGATTTAATATTTGGTCTAGAAAGATAAGCTTGGGAGAGTTTGATACAATATTAACAAGAAATGGTGAGAAACTTCTCTGTGATTAACCTATAAAACTAGAAAACATATCATAGAATAGGAGTTGGAGATCTCCATAGAAGACATGCAATTAAAATGTGATCAGAATTATAAGCTTTAAATCAAGGCATTAGTCTGGAAAATTTATAGTATTTTAAAAATTTATAGTATTTATACTATTGCAGCTTTATAATATAGCTTTAAATTGAGATATTTATTAACTAGGATTCAGGTCAGCTCCAGGTAACAGAAAAATCCCCAAATAACATTGACTTAAACAAAATTAAGTTTCAAGTTCCTTCCTTCCTTCCTTCCTTCCTTCCTTCCTTCCTTCCTTCCTTCCTTCCTTCCTTCCTTCCTCCCTCCCTCCCTCCCTTCCTTCTTTCTGTATAGGCAATGCACAATGTTACCTAAGTTTCAGGTGTACAACATAGTGATTCAGCACCCCTATACCTTTTGCTATGCTAACCATAGGTTAGCTACCATCTGTCACCATACAATGCTACTATGATATCATTGACAATATTCCCCATGCTATATCTTTTATTGCCATGACTTATACATTCCTTCCATTACTGGAGTCTGTACCTCCCACTCTCCTTCACTTATTTTACCCATCCCATCACCCCCTTCCCTCTGGCAACTATCATTTTGTTCTTTATATTTATAGGCTTGATTTTGCTTTTGTTTATTTACTCACTTGCTATTTATTTATTTATTTTTAAAAATTAACATATACTGTATTATTTTTTCAGGGGTACAGGTCTGTGAATCATCAGTCTTACACAATTCATGGAACTCAACATAGCAAATACCCTCCCCAATGTCCATAACCTAGCCACTCATCCCTACCCCACCACCACCCAGCAACCCTCAGTTTGTTTCTTGAGATTAAGAGTCTCTTATGGTTTGTCTCCCTCCTGATCTCATCTTGTTCCATTTTTTCCCTCCCTGCACCCAACGACCTCCCACCCTGCCTCTCAAATTCCTCATATCAAAGAGATCATATGATAATTACCTTTCTCTGATTGACTTATTTCACTTGGAATAATACCCTCTAGCTTCATCCACATCATTGCAAATGGCAAGACTTGGGGTTTATTGCTAGCTGCATAGTATTCCATTATATATATATATATATATATATATACATATACATATATACACACATACACACACACACACACATATATACACACACCACATCTTCTTTATCCATTCATCTGTTGATGGACATCTAGGTTCTTTCCATGGTTCGGCTATTGTGGACATTGCTGCTATAAACATTTGGGTGCATGTGCCCCTTTGGATCACTAACATTTGTATCTTTAGAGTAAATACCCAGTAGTGTGATTTCTGGGTCATAGGGCAGCTCTATTTTCAACTTTTTGAAGAACCTCCATACTTTTTTCCAGAGTGGCTGCACCAGCTTGCATTCCCACCAATAGTGTAAGAGGGTTCCCCTCTCTCTGCATTCTCACCAACATCTGTCATTTCCTGACTCGTTAATTTTAGCCATTCTGACTGGTGTGAGGTGGTATCTCACTGTGGTTTTGATTTGGATTTCCCTGATGCCAAGTGATGTTGAGTACTTTTTCATGTGTCTGTTGGCCATTTGGATGTCTTCTTTGCAGAAATGTCTGTTCATATCTTCTGCCCATTTCTTGATTGGATTATTTGTTCTTCGGGTGTTGAGTTCAATAAGTTCTTTATTGATTTTGGATACTAGCCCTTTATCTGATATGTCATTTGCAAATATCTTCTCCCATTCTGTCAGCTGTCTTTTGGTTTTGTTGACTATTTCTTTTGCTGGAAATTCTCTCCTATAATTTGCTCCAATATACCCTCTGCCCCTTCTCTCTTTCTTCTTCTTCTGGGATCCCAGTTATTCTAATACTGTTTCATCTTATGGTATCCCTTATCTCTCGAATTCTCCCCTTGTGGTCCAGTAATTGTTTGTCTCTCTTTTTCTCAGCTTCTTTATTCACCATCCTTTGGTCTTCTCTATCATCAATCCTTTCTTCTGTCTCATTTATTCTAGCAGTAAGAGCCTCCATTTTTGATTGCACCTCATTAATATCTTTTTTAAATTTCAAATTGGTTAGATATTAGTTCTTTTATTTCTCCAGAAAGGGATTCTCTAGTATCTTCCATGCTTTTTTCGAGCCCAGCTAGCACCTTGATATCATCATTCCGAACTTTAGTTCTGACATATTACTAATGTCCGTATTGATTAGGTCCCTCGCCGTTGGTACTGCCTCTTGTTCTTTTTTTTGTGGTGAGTTTTTCCGTCTTGTCATTTTATCTAGTAAGAATAGATGTATGATAGAACAAAATACTAAGAGGGTAGCAACAACCTCAGAAAAATATACACTAACCCAATCAGAAGAGACCTGAAACCAGGGGAGAAGAAAGGAGGAGAAAAAGAAAACAAATACATAGAATAATATATTATATTATTACATATTATTATATAATGTATTATAATAACATATAATATTATTGTATATAATGTAATATATAATTATATATACTATAATATATAATATAAATAATAATGTAATATATAACAATATAATATACAATATAATATGTAATAATATATAATGTGTATAAAATATAATATATTTATATGTGTATATATAATATATATAAATTAGACTGGTGAATAGAACAGAGCCACACACTTGATTTCAGGTGAATTTTGGTCTGTTAGAAGAAACTACCTCCCAAAATTTTAAAGAAAGAAAAACAAATATATATTATTAAAAAGTTATATATACACAAAATAATATATATGTATGTATAATATATACAATAATATGTATACATATATGTATATATACAGTTTTGTAATATACAAAATTTTGTAATATATATATATACAAAAATATATTTTTGTATATATATATACAAAAAGAAGAGTAAACACGGTGAAGGGATAGAATAATATCGTAAAGATAAAAATTAAAAAATTCTAAAAAGGAATTGATAAGATAACTAGTTGATTGAAAAAAGAAAAAAAAGAAAAAAAAGAGGAAAGAATGTGATCAGGCTGGAGACTAGATCAAAGCCATGCTTTAGATTTAGGGTATATTTTGTGCTCGTTTCAGCAGCACATATACAAAAAAAGATTTAGGGTATATTTTGATCTACTAGAAGAAACTGTATCCCAAAATTAAAAAAAAAAAAAGAAAAACCTATATGTATACAAAAAATAAGGTTAAGTATAATGAAGGGATAGAATATGACTATAACAATGAAAATTTAAAAAGATTTTTAAGAAGGTATTGATAAGATAAAATAGTTAAGAAACAAAGTAGGAAAGAGGAAAAATTTTAAAAAATAGAATAAGAAAAAAATAAACTTTAAAAAATTTAGCTTTGAAAGACTAAAGAATCATGGGAATAAAAGCCTTGAATTCTATGTGTTATTTTCCCCTTACTCTGGAGTTCCATAGTTCTCATTGATCAGTGAACTTGCTGTTGGCTGGATGTTCTTGCTGATCTTCTGGGGGAGGGGCCTGTTCCAGTGATTCTCAGTTGTCTTTGCCCAGCGTGGAATCGCACCGGGCTGAGTAATCTACGCGCGTTCACTCTCGGGAGTTTTTGTTCCCTGAACGCTTTCCGTACAGCTTTGGAGGCGGGGAATGAAAATGGCGGCCTCCCAGTCTCCAGCCCGGAGGTACCAAGAGCTCAGGGTCCCGCTCCTCAGTTTGCCCTAGGAGAAAAGCCGTCGGTCTCTCCCGTCTCCCTGGCCTCCGGCTGTGCTCCAAGCTCAGCCCGCCTGTCACTGAGCGTTTCTATCTCTGGCGCATGACTCCATTTGGAGTCTCCAAACCCAGCTGATTCCTGCCACGAGCTCCTGTGCTGCTCCTCCCAGGGGAGGAAAGTAAGTCTCCCCGAATCTGCCACTTGTGGGGTCCCTGAATGAAGAGCAGCAGCCCAACTGTGCTGCAGATCACAGTTTAAGGTAAGCCTGAACTGAGACCCAGCCCTCCTCAGCTCCATCTCTGCCTCCGGCTTCCCAGGTCTGATACCTGGGAGCTCTGCCACACTCACACATCCCCGGTCTTTTTGTGACCCTACGGGTCCTGAGACCACACTGTCCCCACGAGGGCTCCAGCCCCTGCTTAGCCTCTGGAGCGATGTCCCTCAGCAGAGCAGACTTTTAAAAGATCTGATTTTGTGCTCCACTGCTCTGTCACTTGCCGGATGCCGGCCCCTTCTGTCTCTCTCCCCGTGTATTGCTTCGGATTCACTTCTCCACATGTCTTACCATCCAGAAAGTGGTCGCTTTTCTGTTCATAGAAATTCTGCTATTCTTCTCTTCAATCTCCTGTTGAGTTTGTAGGTGATCAGAATGGTTTGATATCTTGCTGAACTTCTGGGACCTGGTGATATTAGGTTTCCTACTCCTCCACCATCTTGCTCCTCCCTCTCATTTGCTTTTTAGATTCTATATGAGTGAAATCATATGTGGTATTTGTCTCTCTCAGTCTGACTTATTTTACTTAGCATGATAGTCTCTAGGTCCATCCATGTTGACACAAATGGAAGGTCTCATCCTTTTTTATGGGATATTCCTATAATATTCCTACATAATATTCTATTGTATGTATCCACCACATCTGTGTGTGTGTGTGTGTGTGTGTGTGTGTGTGGTTTTTATTTAAACTCCAGTTCGTTAACATACAGTGTAAAATTATTTTCAGGTGTACAGTTTAGTCATTCAACACTTTTTACAATACCTGATGCTCAACACAATTTCGCTCCTTAATCCCCATCACCTATTTAACACATTTCCCAACCACCTCCCCTCTGATAACTGTCAGTATGTTCTCTTTTTTATTATTCTTAAAGATTTATTTATTTACTTATTTTTGAGAGAGAGAACGTGCATGAACAGAGGGAGGATCAGAGGGAGAGGGACAAGCAGACTCCACACTGAGTATGGAGCCCAATGTGAGGCTCTCACAACCCTGAGATCATGACCTGAGCTGAAATCAAGAGTTGGACACTTAAGTGACTGAGCCACCCAGACATCTCTCAGTTTTTTTCTCCATAGTTAAGTCTTTTTCTTCGTATGCCTCTCTTCCCCTTCCCCATGATCATTTGTTTTGTTTCTTAAATTCCATATATGAGTGAAATCATATGGTATTTATATTTTTCTTACTGACATATTTCACTTAGCATAATAGACTCCAGCTCCACTCACATCATTGCAAATGGCAAGATTTCATTCTCTTTTATGGCTGAGTTATATCCCATTGTATATATATACCACATGTTCTTTATCCATTCATCTGTTGATGGACATTTGGGCTCTTTCCATAATTGGGCTATTGTTGATAATGCTGCTATAAACATTAGAGTGCATGTATCCTGTCAAATCAGTATTTTTATATTCTTTGAGTAAATATCTAGTAGTGCAATTGCTGAATCATAAGGTAGTTCTATCTTTAACTTATGGAGGAAACTCCATACTGTTTTTGAGAGTGGCTGCACCAGTCTGCATTGCCATCAGCAGCATAAGAGGGTTCCCCTTTCTCTGCATCCTTGCCAACATCTGTTATTTTTTGTATTCTCAATTTTAGCCATTCTGACTGGTGTGAGGTGATGTCTCATTGTAGATTTGATTTGTATTTCCCTAATGATGAGTGAGGTTGAACATTTTTTATGTATCTATTGGCCATCTGTATGTCTTCTTTGGAAAAATGTCTATTCACATCTTCTGTCAATTTTTTTAACTAGGTTGTTTGTTTTTTAGATGTCAAGTCTCATAAATTCTTTATATATTTTGGATACTAACCCTTTATCAGGTATGTCATTTGCAAATATCTTCTCCCATTCCATGGGTTGGCTTTTAGTTTGTTGACTGTTTCCTTTGCTGTGCAGAAGCTTTATTTTGATGAAGTCACAGCAGTTTATTTTGGCTTTGTTTCCCTTACTTCAGGAGACATATCTAGTAAGAAGTTGCTGTGGCTGATGTCGAAGAGATTACTGCCTATGTTCTTCTCTAGGATTTTGATGGTTTTCTGTCTTAAATTTAGGTCTTTCATCCATTTTGAATTTATTTTTATGTATGGTATAAGAAAGTGGTCCAGTTTCATTCTTCTGCATGTACTGTCTAGTTTTCCACTCAGAGATGGTCTTTTTTCCATTGGATAGTCTTTCCTGCTTTGCTGAAGATTAATTGACCATCTAGTTGTGGGTCCATTTCTGTGTTTTCTATTCTCTTCCACTGATCTTTGTGTCTGTTTTTGTGACAATACCATACTGTATTTTTTTTTTAAAAAAAGATTTTATTTATTTATTCAATACACAGAGAGAGAGATCACAAGTAGGCAGAGAGGCAGGAGGAGAGAGAGGAGGAAGCAGGCTCCCTGCTGAGCAGAGAGCCCGATGCGGGGCTCGATCCCAGAACGCTGAGATCATGACCCGAGCCGAAGGCAGTGGCTCAACCAACTGAGCCACCCAGGCGCCCCAATACCATGCTGTCTTGATCACTACCGCTGTGGAGTATAATTTGAAGTCTCGAATTATGGTGTTTCCAGCTTTGCTTTTCTTTTTTAAGGTTACTTTGGCTATTCAGGATCTTTTGTGGTTCCATATAAATTTTAGGACTGTTTGTTC
Source organism: Nasua narica (assembly GCA_028533885.1). Taxonomy (NCBI): domain Eukaryota; kingdom Metazoa; phylum Chordata; class Mammalia; order Carnivora; family Procyonidae; genus Nasua; species Nasua narica. The sequence goes on along the minus strand of CM052806.1, from coordinate 79,321,000 downwards.
TAGCTTTGTGAAAAATGCTGGTGATATTTTAATAGAGATTATGTTAAATGTGTAAATTACTTTGGGTAATGTAGACATTTTAACAATATTTGTTCTTCTAATCCATGAACATGGAATCTTGTTCCATTTGTGTCATCTTCAATTTTGTTCATTAGTGTTTTATAGTTTTCAGAGTACAGATCTTTTACTTCTTTGGTTAGGTTTATTCCTAAATGGTATCTTATCATTTCAGGTGCAATTATAAATGGGATTGATTCCTTGATTTCTCTTTCTGCAACTTCATTATTGGTGTATAGAATTGCAACAGATTCCTGTATATTGATTTTGTATCCCACCACTTTACTGAATTTGTGTATCTGTTCCAGTCATTTTTGGTCGAGTCTTTTGGGTTTTCCATATATAGTATTATGTCATCTGCATATAGTAAAAGTTTGACTTCTTTGCTGATTCGAATGATTTTTTTTTCCTTCTTGTCTGACTGCTGAAGCTGGGACTTCCAGTACTATGTTAAATAACAGTGGTGAGAGTGGACATCCCTGTCTTATTCCTGACAAGAGGATGATACTAGGTGTGGGTTTATTTATGGCCTTTATTATGTTGAGGTATGTCCTCTCTAACCTCACTTTGTTGAGGGCTTTTATCATGAATGGATGTTGTCAAGTGCTTTGTCTGCATCTATTAAAAGAGCATATGGTTCTTATCCTTTCTTTTACTTATTTTTATTTTTTATTTTTTAAGATTTTATTTATTTGACAGAGCAGGAGGCCACAAGTAGGCAGAGAGGCAGGCAGAGAGAGAGGGGGAAGCAGGCTCCCCACTGAGCAGAGAGCCCGACATGGGGCTCGATACCAGGACCCTGAGATCACGACCCGAGCCAAAGGCAGATGCTTTCACCCACTGAGCCACCCAGGTGCCCCTATTTTTATTTTTTAAAGAGATTTTATTTATTTATTTGACAGAGAGAGAGGCAGGCAGAGGGAGAAGCAGGCTCCCTGCTGAGCAGACAGTCCAACGTGGGACTTGGTTCCAGGACCCCAGGATCATGACCTGAGCCGAAGACAGATGCTTAGCTGACTGAGCCACTTAGGGGTTCTATCCTTTCTTTTATTAATATAATGTATGCATCGTGTTGATTGATTTGTAAATATTGAACTAGCACAGGCATAAATCCCATCCAATCATGGTAAGTGATTCTTTTAATGTACTATTGGATTCAATTTGCTAGAATTTTATTGAGAATTTTTGCATCCATGTTCATCTGGGATATTGGCCTGTAGTTCTGTTTTATAGTGGAGTTTTTAATCTGGTTTTGCTATCAGAGTAATGGTGGTCTCATAGAATGAATTTGAAAGTTTTCCTTCCATTTCTATTTTTTGGAATAGTGTGTGAATAATAGGTATTAACTCTTCTTTAAATGTTTGGTAGAATTCACCCTTGAAGCCATCTGGCCTTGAACTTTTGTTTTTTGGGAGATTTTTGATTACCAATCCAATTTCCTTGCTTGTTATTGGTCTGTTCAAGTTTTGTATTTCTTCCTGTCTTAGTTTTGGTAGTTTATATGTTTCTAGGGATTGGTCCATTTCTTCCAGGTTGTCTAATTTGTTGGCATGTAGTTTTTCATATTTTCTTATTATTGTTTGTATTTCTGTGGTGTTGGTTATTTCTTGTCTCTCAATTGTGATTTTATTTATTTGGGTCCTTTCTCTTTTCTTTCTGAAAATCTTGCTTCTTCCCACCTTGTGTTCAGTGTATCAAATCTGCTTCTAATTTCAGTTATTCTATTTTTCATTTCTGACTGATTCTTCTTTAACTCTTTTATCTCTGTGGTAAGGGCTTCCCTGAAGTCCTCCATTCTTTTCTTAAGCCCAGTGATTACCCTTATGATTTTTCCTTTAAATTCTCCCTCAAACATGTTACTTTTTCTGTTTCACTTAGATCTCTGCCATGACCTTAACTTGTTCTTTCACTTGGGAAGAATTCCCCCCTCTTGGCATTTTGTCTAAGTCTCTGTCTCATTCTGTGTATTAGAAAAGCCTGAAAGTAATGGCTTTATGAAGAAGAGGTCATGTAGTGTCCAGGGCCTGGCACTTCAGGGTGTGTCTTTGGGGTGTGCAGTGTGTACTCTGCAGTTGTGTGTTGGTTGCTCTGTCCCTTAGGCCAGTGGTCAGCAGGGGCTCTCCTTGCCTGAAGCGTTCGGTCTTTGGCCAGAATGTATATACACCACATCTTGTTTATCAATTCCTCTATCAGTGGACACTTAGATTGATTCCAAATACTGGCTATTATAAATAGCACTGCAATAAACATAGGATGGGGGTGCATGTATCTTTTTGAATTAGTATTTTCATTTTATTTGAGTAAATACTACATAGTGGAATTATTGGATCATACAATATTTCTATTTTTAATTTTCTGGGGAACCTCCATACTGTTTTCCATAGTAGCTATACCAAGTTTATATATGTATTTGTATATCATTATCTAAAGGAAGGCAGTCTAATGTTGGTAGGGTGGCTCTACACAAAACCCTCTGGAACTCAATCTAATTCCGCTTTTCTGCTGCACTGTATCTAACTGGTAACCTTGAACTCAAGGTCAAAGATGAAGCCCATTGATCCATTCATTTTCTGGGTAGTGGGATAGAAGAAGAAGGCAAGAATGGACAAAGAAGAAGTGCTAACTATCTTTTAAGGAAAGCTCTTATGATTTGCTATGCAATACTTCTTATATCCCAGTAGTTAAAACTTAATCATAATATCTAATTGAAAAATAAAGATGAAAAATGCAGAATTCTTTTTCATATTCTGGTTGGCTATTTGGTCAGATGGAAACTTGTGACTAAGAAAGAAGATGAGGGCAGATATTGAAAGGCAACCATCTGTCAGTCTCAGCTATAGCTGGCATTTCGCACACTTCCTGGAACACAGTAGAACCTCAGTATTTGGGGAAGAAATTGGATGCATAGACACAGAAAGTTCAAAATGAGAAGTTTGGGTGTGCCTGGATGACTTGGATGGTTAAGCATCTGACTCTTGATTTCAGTTCAGGTCGTGATCTCAAGGTTGTGAGATGGGCTCTGTGCTGGGAAATGGAGCCTGCTTGATGTTTTCTTTCTCCCTGTCCCTCCACCCCCTTTGCCCTCAAAAAACAAACAAAAGGAAAAATTTGGAGTTATATTTTCAAGTTTTGTATTCAACTTGACCCATCAAGTTGGAAAACCACATGTTTGAGACAGTCCTTAGACTGCCTGTAGAATAAGCCTACATCTTCTTTTTCTCTTACCAAAGTGCCTGCCTCTTACATAATAACATCAGATAATGTACATGAGAGTGATTATGCAATGAATTGCCCAGCTAAAGAGTGCTTTGTTTTTGTTCCTCTTCTTTACTGGGATCGTGCCAGAAACCATTATGGACTCACTGGAGAGCACCTCTCTTAACTGTCCGTCATCTGCCTTATCATCTGCTTAAACAATGAAAATGAGTTTATTTGAAATAAGAATAACTCATGACTCCTGGTTTACTAGTCAAGAGATCAGTGATTCTTAAGCTTATGTCTCCATAAGAATCACCTAGAACATTTGGTGAAAATTCTTTTTCCTGGACTCCACTACCCAGACATTCTGATTCTATAGATATGGGATGGGACCTGGAATCTATATTTTAGCAAGTTTTTCAAATAATTTTGATGAATATGTTTAGAGTAGCACTATCCAACAGAAATGTGTTTAAGCCATATGTAATTTTAAATTTTCTAGTAGTCACTTTAAAAAAAAGTGAAAAGAAATTGGTAAAATTAACTCTGATGATATGTGTTATTTAACCCAGTATATTCAAAGCATTATCATTTCAACATTCAATCAACATAAAAATTATTATCAGATATTTTACATTTTTTGGTTCAAAGTCCAGTGTGTATTTTACATTTATGGTACACCTCAGTTTGGACCCGCCACATTTCAAATGCTCAATCACTATGTCTGGCCACAGGTATTGCATTTGATAGGGCAGGTTTAGAGGTTTAGACAACACTGGAATGAATCTATAGAGGTCAGAGTCTGCCTTTCACTCTTATATTTGTAAAGCCTACCATAGTGCCCAGAAAATAGAAAGTGTTCAAGAAATTCTGGTTGGCTAGTTGGTTAGTCACCTTAGAGTTTGGGTTATAATCACATGAAGCCATGTACCAATGGCAGTGACTGTGGCTCAGGAAGGAGTCCTAGTTTATTCTGTGGTATTCAGAAATCTGCTAGTGCAGTTAATAGATAATCTTTAGTTTTCTATTCAGAATAACTTCAAAGGCTGGAAGGGAGGATAAATTATCTTCAAAGGCTTTAAGAAAGAAAAATAAAGCAAGTTAGTAAAGCTGGTTGCTAGGACAACCTTCTCAGGATTGAAAGAGGACAATCATACATTGTAGACCTAGGCTTGGTATAGCTGTGATCTCTTCTATTGTGATATACTCTCCATTTGCTTGGGTTTAAGAAAGAAGAGTCTTTAAATGGCTATTTAAGAGCATAACTTAGAACCAGAGGGCCACGTGGCTCTAATGTGTTTAAGTGCAAACAGAAAGAAAATGGGCCAAAGTTGATTGGAAAGGGCCATCTGAAGTGAGGCACAATCACTTGTAAGACTCCCATTAAATTATTGGAATGTGCAGTTCAAGAAGAACTTTTAACTTCCGGCTGCAAATAGACCTTACTTATGGGAATCAAGAATGGGTATCAAAGTAAGTTTTTTCCCCTTGGGCTTAGACTATCACTAGATCAAGCAGTTTAAGATTGTTAAGAAAGTAATTATTGGCACCTAGGTGATTTTATTTTATATTTATACAGATATTAGTTGATAATAAATCTTTAAGTTTTTAAATAATTTCTAAATAGCAAACTTTTGTCAGGCAATTACTATATGTGTGGCACTCTACCAAAGATTTTCCTTGTGTTTAATTCTGGGGGAGCGGGGACCCATTTTATTTTTAGATGTTACAGATTTTTTTAAAAAAATAGAAATTTGGAGAGATTAAATGACTTGCTCAAGAATCTTTTCTATAGGACCAATATAAGTAGGGATCACTTTTATATTGTATTTTGGCCTTTTTGAAAGTATTGTGAATACTTCCTTATAATAGCCTTAACTAAGCTGTAAAATTCAAATTTACAACATGATGGTAAATGCAAAGAGCCTTTAAAGATCTACCATTAGGGTGTCCACCTGGCTTAGTTGGTAGAACATGTGACTCTTTTTTTTTTTTTTTTTAAAGATTTTTTATTTATTTATGAGAGAGAGAGAGAGAGAGATTGAGAATGAGGGGAGAAGGTCAGAAGGAGAAGCAGACTTCCCGCAGAGCCGGGAGTCCGATATGGGACTCGACCCCGGGACTCCGGGATCATGACCTGAGCCGAAGGCAGTCGCCCAACCAACTGAGCCACCCAGGCATCCTTTTTTTTTAAAGATTTTATTTATTTGAGAGAGAGAGAGAGAACAAGAAGGGAGAAGGTCAGAGGGAGAAGCAGATTTCCCGCAGAGCTGGGAGTCCAATATGGGACTCGATCCTGGGACTCCGGGATTATGACCCGAGCTGAAGGCAGTCGCTTAACCAACCGAGCCACCCAGGCACCCCTTTGTGACTCTTGATCTTGGGGTGGTAAGTTCAAGCCTCCCATTGGGTGTAGAGATTACTTAAAAATATAATCTTAAAAATATCTACTACTAACAGTAGATTATAATGGTAACTTCATGTAATAATTAAAGTGACATTTGAGGCACACGTTGCCCTAATAATATTAGGAGAGATTGAAATAAGCAGAGATTGAGGGCAAATGCAGTTGACTAGAAATAACTTGTCAGAATCCCAGCAGAAGGGGAAGAGGGCCTGGAGTAGAAGGGTATTTCTACACAAAGAAAGGAAGGCAGTGGTGATAGACTTTGGTAACGGGTCTTACTCACCTAACATTTCTTTTATTTCTTACAGGTCTTCTATTCTAAGAAGACCCATATGACTATAACTTCTACTGCATTCATTGTCACTTTGGCACTAAATACAGATTCTTTTCCAGTTGGATATGTCATCCTTGTTCTCTCTGTTGAGAAGTAATAACTGGACAAAGAACAGATTGATTCCATGCCCTTTCCCCACACATGAAAGTAATGGACTCATAAGATAGTGCAGAAAATATTCAGAATTCAAGGAGGTGAGTCACAGGGATTTTTCAGAAGAGTATTTTTTTTAACATAATGTTAAGCTATAAACAGAAGTTATCTGTACTTGTTCCACAACCCTCCTTGGTGAGGTTCCCCCCCCTTTTTTTTAGTTAAAAAATTCTAATAGTAAAGACAACTCTCACCACCTCTCCTGCCCTCATAGCCCTGCTCCCTTCTAAGGAAAGACAGATAAATAGTCAAATTACATATTCAAGCCACTGCATGCTCTGACTCCCTTTGCTGAACTAAATGACAGTGATACTCTTTGTGGTAGTCAAGGGTCCCTGCCAAAATGAAAGGGAATGGAAAGTCCAGAAATTTGACAATTTTCATGGTTAGAATAAGGGAGTACTTTTTGGGCCCAACCCACAATATAAAATGTAGAGAACCTTTGTGTGACCAAGGTCAGTAAGAATTTATCTTCTTGGCAAGGATTAAATCAAGGATGTGACCATCACATCCCTTTGTAAAACCTTTTAATGGATTAAGGCAAAGGCTAGTAAATCCTTTTAGTTAGACCAGATGACCTGGAATGGTGGGATTGGTGGGAGGGGAGGGATATTAAGGTTGTTGTTCTCCTGCTGGAGCTTGATAAACTTATATGCTAAACTGAATAAACTGAATATTCAGATAAACTGAATGCTCAGTTAAGGCCAGCAGAATCATAGAACAAAACAACCAAAAAATGTAGAAAACCCTGAAAAGTGTAACTAGAAGTATGTGATGGGATTATTGGTGTTTTCATTTAACTGGACCAAACAGATAAGAAGTTGACTAGAGTAAGTACCATCTTAGACTAAAAGATAAAGATATAAAATCATTCTTAGTCTCCAACCTTCTGTCAGCAGGAAATAGATTAAGAAAGTTACTCAGTCCCCAAGGAAGGCATATTCTCCAGTGATCTTTCAAACATAGCTGAGGAGCAAAATAGAAAAGGAAAGAAATTCAAAAGGGTGGAATCAAGGGTCATAGTAAATGATAGACTGTAAACCTTGTCAAGGAGCTACTTGATGCTAAAATGGACCAGTATCTGCTGTATATCTCCTACTCATTCCCTTTTCAAGTGGGAATACATTCTCTGTATTCTGTACCCATTCACCATTGTATAATGGGGGTATAAGGGATAGGAAGTTTATACTTTTTTTTTTTTTAAAGATTTTATTTATTCATTCAACAGAGAGAGAACACAAGCAGGCAGAGAGGCAGGCAGAAGCAGAGAGAGGAGCAGGCTCCCTGCGGAGCAAGGAGCCCGATGCGGGACTCGATCCCAAGACGCCGGGATCATGACCTGAGCCAAAGGCAGTTGCCCAACCAACTGCGCCACCCAGGCGTCCCGGAAGTTTATACTTTTAACTTGCAGTTATAATGAGTCTGAGTATTGCTCATCAAATAATTGTTCTTCTCTACTTTTCCCTTGTGAGGATATATATTTCCCTGTCCTAATGACTTCGAACACAAAGCCTTGCTTTGTGATTTGTGAACATGTGAGCATGTGACTTGCTTTGGTCAATGGAATGTAAATATATATAATATATGCAAAGGCTTCAAATGTTGTGCATTCGGCTTATGCTCCTGTGCTCCCATAAACTGTCACAGAATGAACATGTCTCTTGGACCAAGAAAATGTGGAAACACGTGGAATAGAACCAAGTCAAACTTAAGTGAAAACAGAAATGTTTGTTGCTTTAAGCTATTGGGATTAGGAGTGATTTGTTACACATCATTATTGCGTTAATAGCTGACTAATACACTAATTCTTTAAATGAAGAGAAACTATATCTGGATATGACGTAGTGAACCCAGATATCATTCCAAATGTAGGGTCTATCATTATTTGAGCTTGGTAATATAATTAGATGAGATTTTTGGGTTGTTAATTTGGGAATGTGGTGAATGTGCATGAGGAAGAGTAAATTAAATATTTAATGGCCATAATGTATACAATGGTAGTCACTAGTGCTATTCACTGTATGTTGTTCACCCCCTCCAGGCATATATTAGAATTGCATTGCTGGCCCCTTGTGATTGGGGTCAAATACCTAGAACTGACGAATGAATTGTGAGCAAAAGTGACATGTAATCGTTAATGCAAGAACCTCAAAAGCTTTCTTTTTACATTTTTGCACAGTGACTGGTCTTCCAGATAAATGGCTGTTCCATCAGCCTGGGTCCTGAGCAAGGACATTGTTGACCTACAGCAGAGCCTACAAACACTCCATGAAGGAGTAGCATTAGTGATAAATAACTAATATAATAAAATAATTTTGTTGTATTAAACTTACTAGGATTCTGTAGTGGGGAGTAAAATCATCTTTCCCATCTTTTTGGATTTGGTGTCTGAATGTGGGATAGCCGGGTTGATATTTTCCTAATATACTCAAACTGGTTTTGTTATAGACTCTTAACATTCTGCTTATTCAATGGCATACTCTGTTGGTTTTTAAGTTTTGAATATCATCCCTGTGGCTGGCCAAAAATAATGTAAAGTGCACAGTGCACTATTGCAATGTACATTTTGAGCATGGAGAATATCGGTTTATTCACTTAAAATTTTTTAATTCTTGAATTAGACTTTTGGTATAGAATCCCAAAAGAAGTCACATTATTTTACATTACCATAGTAATAGGTAGTTTAGATAAAACCTGGGCTGAGACTATGTAAGCCCCACCCTGAGTCTACCAAATCAGGTATTTTGGTGTGAAGATAGAAATCCAAGTGTTTCCCTGTCTTTTTGTTAAACAGTATTTGGAACAGACATACTTTCCATTCCCCAAGTTAAACAGTTCTGAGAATTAACATACTTCCTGTTCCTGAGCTAAACAATTCGAGGATGAGGAATAGACTCATCTCCTTGCTAACTAATCCTGAAAATAAGTAAAAACAACTCAGCTGCTTGCTCTAGGGCATAGTTTATGAATCAACAAATAAGGGTTTCTTAACACAAAAATATACAAATCAGGGGCACCTGACTGGCTCAGTCTGTAGAGCATGTGACTCTTGATTTCAAGGTTGTGAGTTTGAGCTCCACCTTGGGTGTAGAGATTACTTAAAAATAAAATCTTAAAAAATAAAACAAAACACAACACAACAGATCAAGACTCCCTTGCCTCACTGTATCCAACAGTCCAAAGTTATACAATAATCTATGCCCAATCCTCAACAGTTCCCCATCTTGTAAGGCATACTTTAAACATCCCCCAGTCCAGACATTAAAATCCTAAATATATCCTGTCTTAATCTCCCGTTCTGAGAAACTGCTGAGACTCCAGCAAGGACATGTTCTGCCTCATTGCAATGAGTCTAATAGAGTTATCTCCCTTGATCTAATGGGGTTTTGTGACAGTTAAAAAAATAAAAGATTTTATTTATTTGAGAAGAAACGGAGAGAGCACGGAGCGTGGAGAGAGGAGTACAGGGAGGGGGCGCCGGGGAGAGGCAGAGGCAGAGGCAGCAGAGCAAGCAGACTCCCTGCGGGGCACAGAGCCCGATGCAGGACTCCATCCCAGGACCCTGAGATCATGACCTGAGCCCAGGTCAGAGCTTAACCGACTGAGCCACCCAGGTGCCCCTGGTTTTCTGATAGTTTTTTAAGGAGTCAACTGACTGCACCTTTCATAAGTGTGAAATGTCACTAGCATGCATGGGTGTGATGAAACCTTTTATTGAGGCTAACATTAAATATTATTGTAACTGGGAAACCTTTGCTTATGTGACAGGGAAAAAAATTAGTATTTTATTGTTTTAATTTTAAACTTTGGAGCACTGCATCAAAAACTAATGATGTATTTTATGGTGACTAACATAACACAATAGAAATTTAAAAAAATTAAACTCAGATTACTCTTTTTTTTTTTAAAAAAAAAGACCATTTTTTTTTTTTTAAGATTTTACTTATTTATTTGACAGACACAGAGAGAGAGATCACAAGTAGGCAGAGGCAGGCAGAGAGAGGAGGGGAAGCAGGCTCCCTGCCGAGCAGAGAGCCCGATGCGGGGCTTGATTCCAGGACCCTGAGAACATGACCTGAGCTGAAGGCAGAGGCTTTAAGCCACTGAGCCACCTAGGCACCCCAAACTCATATTACTCTTAAATTTAAACACATTTCAAGTTTTAAGTATTCCATCTATCAAATGTGAACCTAAATTAAGGTCCAGCACCATGTGCTGACTTGAAATTTGATGAAATCGGGATGGCCTTCCATGGACTTAGTGCAAGTTCCCCAGCTCCATTCTGCTCTCAAGGATAAGGTCCTCTAGCGAAACCACCCTCCTTATTAGAGGGACTAGGTGCAATTCCTGCATATCCTTGAGTAGTGGGCTTTAGTTCCCTGCCAGTGAGTGGAATTATTCATAGAAGCCAATTACATCCTCCCACAGGAACCAAGAGACATGCCACCCTCTTGATACTGCAAAGTCTGCTTTCTTTGGCATCTCATGGTTCACTGTTCCCAAGAACAAGCCCTGTGTGATCCTTGCCTGGTGTGTCTTCCTTCTCTAGACTGTGATGATGTGACACTAGTAAACTGCTGTCAGGATCACCTGTCCTGGTGAAAGGAGGGTGTCCAGGGTCAGGAGTTGTGTCTTCAGCCATCTTTATGACCCTAGGGGCAGGAAGCCCTCCCTCACCAAGTGGGTGAAGAGGACGTGATTAATACAGTACATCAATATTTGTTGTGTTCCTACAATGTGTCAAGCAATGTGCCAGTTGTGAGATCACCCTAGTGCATAAAACAGACTTACTCTGCCCTCAGAGATCTTATAGGTTCGTGAGACAGACACTAAACAAACAGTTACACAATAATATATAATTAAAATTGTGCTAAGTGCTATGAAGGAAAATGTAAGGGCACTTTTGTGAATTGTTTATGTCTTTTGAGCGTTTACCTTGGGTTCTTGGTGTTTATCATGTTTATTTATTTGAGCTAATAATACGTTTAAGATATAAAACTTTGTCAAATTTCTTTTTTTTTTTTTGAAGATTTTATTTATTTATTTGTCAGAGAGAGCACAAGCAGGGAAGTGGCAGGCAGAGCTAGAGGAAGAAGCAGGCTCCCCACTGAGCAAGGAGCCCGATATGGGACTCGATTGCAGGACCCTGAGATCATGACCTGAGCCGAAGGCAGTCACTTAACCGACTGAGCCACTCAGGCATCCCTGTCAAATTTCTTATGTATAGTTTTGTTTGGAGCTTAATTTTTGTATTTAATAGAGATGATTTTAATTTTATGTTGTCAAATTGATCAATCTTTTTCCTCCTGATTGTTTTTGTTGCTTTTCCTCTTAGAGTTCTTACACTTCAGAAATTTGGTCACTATTTATTTAATTTTGTACATGATTTTTTTATTTGAAAAGAAATACATGCATATGTATTACATTTCCATGCAAGAAAAAAAAAAGTTGTATAGTACAAAAGAATATAGTATGGGGTGCCTGGGTGGCACAGTGGGTTAAGTGTGGGATTCTTGATCTCAGGGTCCTGAGTTCAAGCCCTGCATTGGGCTCTATGCTGGGCATGGAGCCTACTTAAAATATATATTTCCATATATATATTATATTCCATATATATATTATACATATATCCATATATATATTCCATATATATTCCATATGGAATATGGAATATTCCATATATATATTCCATATTCCATATATATATGGAATGAAAAGTAAGATTCCTTTCCAACCCAGGTCTCCAGACACATCAATGGGTCTCAAGTACTCCTTTAGAATTTTCTATACACATATGGGTATACACCCTTCAAGCAATGCTAGCCTTTTTATTACCAACTGTCTCCTGCCTCTTGTTTCTTTTACTTAATGATATGCCTAGGACCTTTCTAGATTAGTCTGTAGATTCGTAGCCCATTTTTAAAAATAGCTACACAGTTTTCCACTGAACATCTCAGAACGAACAACTATGAATCCAGTCTACTGGGTTACATAGAAGGCTGCAATGAACCCTTTGTAAATATGTCTTTGTATACATATGCAAGAACACCAATGGTTAAATTTTCAAAACCTGAATTGCTGGGTTGAAACAATTGTTTATTAAGAACCCTCTCTATATTAAGAAAATTAGTAATTCACCAAATAATGTCATAATTATTTTTTCCCAGTTTGTCATTAAAGCTCATTTGTGGTACTTTTGGCCGTACTGAAAATTTAAGTGTTTATGGAGTCCAATTTATTTATCTTTTCCTTTTTTCTTTCTAGTTTCTGGGATTTGTGTCTTGTTTATATATATATATATATATATATATATATATATATATATATATATATGATTAATTTATGTTTTTTTCTACTACTTTTAAGATTTCATTTTTACATTTAAAATTTTGATTCATGTAAAGCTTATTTTGGCGGAAAGAATGAGATAGGGAGCCAAGTTAATTTTTTTCCAGATGGCTTCTCAGCGTCTCAACACCATTTATTACAAATCAATTTTCCCCTACTATTTGATATGTTGCCTTTATCCTCTACTAAATTCCCATATACATTTATATCTATTTCTATAGTTTATATTTTGTTCTCTTGATCTGTTTATTTATTGATGTGTAGGGATCAAACCTTTTAAATTACTGTTCTTTATAAGATATTCTATATATCAGTTTTCATTCCATCTGGAATCAATTTTGGTAATGATGTCATGTGAGAATCTAAATGCCAAATTAAGTCACACTCTAGACAGAAAGAAAGTTAAATAAAATGGAGGTGGTAGGTATAGATCTCTCATATCTTGTTTGTAAAATTAATTTATAAAAGATAGGAAAGAGAAAGAATAGCTTACAACTATGGCATTTTTGTCACTTTTTTGCTAAAAATACATCATGGTATTTATTATTATTAACAATATAATAAATGAATACTGGTGTTACTATATCACCATTTTGATAAATTTTCTGTCTCTATAGTTCTTTGAAATTGTTAATATTAAATTCTACTATCTGGATGGGTCTTGTGGGTGGCTTATTCGGTTAAACATCCCACTTGAGATTTCAGCTCGGGTCATGATCTCATGGGATGTGAGACTGAGTCTTTGTGTCAAGTACTGCACTCAGTGGGGTGGTCTGCTTGGGATTCTCTCTCTCCCTCTGCCCTTCTCCCAGCTTGTGCACACATGTGCACATACTCTTTCTCAAATAAATAAATAAATCTTTAAAAAATTAAATTTTGCTATCTGGATAAATCACAGAAGAGTCTATCCTGTTATTGCTCTATACCACCCTTTTCTTTTTATAGTCTTGTCTTTCCTATTTTTATATTTTTTTATAAAAAAAAAGATTGAAATACAAGTCAAAATGGTTGAATTTTGCCCCAGGATTCCAAGGAGGAGCAGTACCATGATATAACAGAAGTATGTGGAGCTGAGCCCAGAATCTTTGACCAACAGATTCAGCTTGGCTATAATAAGTATTAACTTCCTTTTAATGAAGTAGAAAATGAACTACAGCTTTAAAGAAAACAGAAGCTTTAAGCACTGGTAGAATTTCAACATAAGACTACAAAAGGAAGTGACATTAGGTTGCCTCCTCTTGTAGGGCACAATAGTTTAGGGGTGAATTCAGCTGCATTTTTTGTTGCAGATAGTTCATGGCAATTTCCACTACTGAGACTGGGAAAGCCAAATACTGACTTTCTTAATCTTTCTTAATCTGTAGTCAGTTGTGGTTGATGTAACATAGAGGCTATTACTTTACTGATGAAAGAGAATGCTACAGATTGAATGTGTCCTCCTGAAATTCATATGTTGAAATCGAATCCTCAATATGACCATGTTAGGAGGTGTTCATGGGGTAATTAGGTCATGAGGGTGGAGCTCTTGTAAACGAGATTAATGCCCTTACAAAAGAGACCACAGAGAGCAGTATTGTTCCTTTCACTATGTGAAGACCCAAAAGAAGATAGCCATCTGTAGTGGCCTCTCATCAGACACCACATCTGCCAATGCCATGATGTTGGATTTCCCTGGTTCCACAACTGTGAGAAATAAATGTTAAAACCACCCACTCTGTGACATTTTTGTCATAGCAGCCCAAGCAGACTAAGACAGGGATAGATGTGGCTGAAACTACCTTGAAGCTGGGGTGCAGGAGTGCAAGAGCATCTGACTCTGGGGGGCCCAAAGAGACTAGATTTAGTCACTCAACATTGACAAAATCCAAAGGCAGAGAAAGGAGTGGTGGTGAAACAAGAAAGACATTTATTTCAACGAGGCCACTACCCAGAAGACAGTAGACTAACATCTCTAAGACTGTCTCCAAAGCACCAAAAATAGTTCTAGGTCTATATAAGGAAGATGTGGAACAAAGGTCGGTGAGTAAGTGCAGGTGAGCAGTGAAGATCAAGTCGATCATTATTGCCTTGGGATCAATCATGGGCACAGTCTTGTTGGCTCAGGGCAGTCCTTACTGCTTGAGGTGTAGTCTCAGTTTCCATCATGGGATGCTTTGCCTGCAGGGTCTTTTGCCAGAATTGAGACCAGCTAGAAAGAAGAACCCAACTGGAAAGTCTGAGGTCAAAATGGAGGCAGTTGAACTCCTCTTTCACAGACTTCAATATGAAGACCCTAGTTGCATGATATAGGTGATAAATTCGCTTTAAATTATCTGAGGAAAAGTGTTAAGAAAATTCAGAGCTAAAAAGCAATCTCAAGAAACGCTCTATTCTTGCCACTCACTTTCTGTCAGATGGAGAATGAAACAAAATTTCTTTGAGTGTTTTTTTTGAACTGGTTTCAAGTTTAAAAAGCTCTTCATCCCAAGATTATGACAAACATTTGCCTGAATTTTTTTTATTTTATAGTTATATCGTGTACATTTTATGTTTAACATTTTAATCTGGCCAGAATTAATTTTTTTCATACTGTTATGATGTGAGAGAGATCAAACTTTGTTCTTCCAATAGAAAGATATTGTCCTCAACTGTAGATTGAATAATTGATCCTTTCTTCATTTATTTGAGCTGCCACCATTCATCACTCAATTATCATTTACATAAGTATTTATACATACATTGATATGTATCCACTCATTTATATACTTGATTATCATATACATGATTCTGTTTCTGGATTTTCATTGTGTTGCCACAATGTAATTACAGATTTCCATGCCTGTATGATACCGTGTTAGCCATAGTACCTTTGACTTCAGTTTTCAGAAGTTACTGTCATGTACCTAAGTGTGGATTTCTTTCACTTGGGATTTGCCCAGCTTCTTTAATCTGTAGGTTTATCTTGGCAAGTTTTTGGCCACTATTTCTTTGATAATTTTTTTCAGCCCCCCATTACTTCTTTTTCTGGGGATCCGGCAGTTAGATCTTTTGTTATTGTCCCATGAGTCCCTCGGGTTCTCTTAGTGCCCCCCCCCCCCAGGTCTTTTGTCTCTCTCTTGCTCAGTAAGTAAAGTCTAGTAGCTAGTGTTCTCATTCTGTCTTCTGTCATTTGCCCTCCACTACTGAGTCCACCCAGTGAGTTTTTATTTCAATCATTATAGTTTTTAGTTTTATAATTTCCCTTTTTTTGAGAGAGAGAGAGAGAGAGAGAAAGAGAGATTGGATGTGAGCAGGGGTGGGGTGGGGAGTGGTGGTCAGAGGGAGAGAATCTCTAGCAGGCTCCATGCCCAGTGTGGAGCCCCTCATGGGGCTTAGTCTTAATGACCCTGGGATCATGACCTGAACTGAAATCAAGAGTCAGACACTTAACTGACTGAGCCACCCAGGCTATAATTTCCATTTTTAAAACTTATATTTCTTTGTTGATATTTTCATTTTTTTAAAAATTTTATTTATTTATTTGACAGAGAGAGAGACAGCAAAAGAGGGAATACAAGCAGGGAAAGTGGGGGAGGGAGAAGAGGCTTCCTGCTGAGCAGGGAGCCCTATGCGGGGCTTGATCCCAGGACCCTGGGATCATGACCTGAGCTGAAGGCAGATGCTTAATGACTGAGCCACCCAGGCGCCCCTCTTTGTTGATATTTTCTATTATTTTATTTGTTCCATGAAAACTTGTAATTGTTTCTAAGAGCATTTTTTTTTTTATGTTGGCTGCTTTAAAATCTTTGTCAAATCACTCCAATATTTGACTCATCTCTGTATTGGCAGTTGATTATCTTTTCTCGTCCAATTTGAGATTTTCCTGGTTCTTGGTATGATGAGTGTTGTCTATTGTATCCTAGGCATTTGGGATATTGTTAGGAGACTCTGAATCCTATTTAAATCTTATATTTTAGCAGGCAATTAAGATGTAGGTCTTGGCTTACTTTTGTGGACTGTGGTTCCAATGACAATTTAATTTTTAGAACTCTTAGAGTGCTATTCTTGTCTGCTTAGTTCACCTGAGGCTGCTGGGGCTCCTGTTGTCCCTGTTGGGGCCTCCTGCTGGGGCCCAATACTCTTCTCTGGTCTGGTGCTGCTAGGTAGGCAGGAGAGGAACCAACTGGCCCCCAGGGAAAGAGCAGTCCCTGGACTGGCTGGTGCCTGCAGGATTCCACTCAGTCCCTACTGGTTCATGCATGGGGGTAGAAGGTACTTCCTTGGGCCTACCATTACTTCTAGCCAGGGGGTGGAGGATGCCAGGCGCCCATGGGAGGGAGAGTGTTTTCCTACTTCTGCCCTCTGGGCTGCTAGTTATCCATGGGCTTCTCACCTGATCTCTGTTGGTGTCTCGGGCAGGGAAGAGCCTACCTGGTTTACCTTGTGCTACGGCGATATACCAGAGGCAAAACCACTTCTACCCATCTCAGTTTAAACTGGGACTCTCTAACAAAAAGATTAACAAGAGATAAATGGTTTCTTTCTCTTTTTTTTAAAGTTTTTATTTTTATATCAGAGAGAGAGAGCACAAACAGGCAGAGAGGCAGAGGCAGAGAGAAGCAGGCTCCCCACTGAGCAAGGAGCCTGATGCGGGACTCGATCCCAAGACCCTGGGATCATGACCTGAGCCAAAGGCAGTGGCTTAACCAACTGAGCCACCCAGGTGTCCCAAGGCAAATGGTTTCTTAATGTGCACACTGCATGTCATGGTGGGAAAAACTTAATAGAAAGTAAGTTAAAATGGCAGTTTAGAATTTCAGCTTATATACAAAGAATGCATTTGTAGAGAAAGGACAAAGAGAAGCAGTTTTAATGTTTGGAGGGTGGCAAACTGTGGGAAGGTAAATATATGGGAGGAAACCAATAGAGGAGATCTGTTTGCAGGTTCTTCTGGTTTGTCTCTGGGCTGAAAGGAGTCTGTCTTCAGTGAACAGATTAAACCTTTAGGCAAAAGAGGGGGAACTTTCACTGCCTTTACTGCTTTTTAATAGCCTTTGGCTCAAAATAATTTTTATGTCAAAAAGGCATATTTTGGGGTGCCATATTGTGGTTTCCTTCAGGGGAAAAGAGGCTGTGAAATGGCATCCTTGGGTTGCCAGAGTAGAGCACCAGGAAGGTGCTGGTCTGCGGCTGGTTGGTTTGGAACAATGGGCAAGGTCCCTACCTGGTGTCGCTGGCCTGCCCCTTTTCAGGTCCTTGAGCCAGAGGGAGTGAGAAAGGGAAGCTGAAGGGACCCCATGAAAAAAAAAGCTGTTTTCTCTTTGCTCCCTTTCCTGGCTCTAGTCTTATTAGGATCTGCACCCCCAGCCTCACACATGCCTTAATGTATGTCCCCCTCATAAAGGTGAAGGAGTTAACGATTTCTTTGGAGTCTCCTGGCACAGTGGATAATATTTAAGGAGCGTGTGGGTGAAGTTGCTGTGAACGTTTTCCAAGACTGCTGACTCCAAATACCCTGATGCCAAGACCCTGGGTCCAGGGCATAAGTGACTTAGAGAGGACACTTGAGCCCTCATCCTTGTTTGATCAGTTCTTGGATGCCTGAGAGGACACAGCACCAGGCCACAATCACCAATGAAAAATCAAAGACCACAAGCAAGGGCGAGTCTCCCTCCTTTCCTTGCTGAGTCTTCTGGTTGTTCCATTTGTATCTCGCTCTATCTTCAATACAATTCTGCTTTCACCTTCTGCTGGCTCACATTTGCTCTGCATCCTGCATGAAGCCAATGACCCCCTCAGCTCATCCTGCGGGACCCCCTCCAGTTCCTTGAACCTGGTCTACCTGCATCAGGAGAATGGTGTTCTCGGAACTTCTTTTTGATCAATGACTCTTGGCAGCTCCAGCCTGTGGTTCTCCCCAGTGCTCATTTTGAGGTATAAGGGAGACAAGCAGAAAACCCAGGGAAATTGTTGCCTTGTTGTTCTTCCAGTGCTGAGGTTCCCTAGGCAGTTTGCCTTCTTTTTTTTTATCTTTCAGAATCCCCACTAAGCTTGACAAAGCTCTGCATGGCTTCCAGCAGACTAAAGCCTTGTCCCTGGGACAACACAGCCCCCCGTTAAGTTCCAGCTTGGAAAATCTCAAGGCTGCCAAAAGAATGAACTGTTTCTTCCAGCCAAAACCTTATGATAGGAACCTGGTTTTCCTCTCCTTCGAGTATCTGCTGTAGAAAACTTGCTATTATACATCTTTTCTCTGTCTCTGTGTTGTATGTGTACCTTCAACAACCCAACAATTTCTTTCTCAGGGGCTTGGGAGACATTTTTTTTTTAATGTAGTCACCGAGAAGGATAGGGCCAGTTAGCAGAGTTAGATGGCTTAATCATACTCCTTGACATCCTTCAGTACTTTTCTTTTAGCACACATATATATTTTTTGGGGGGGTGAGGAATACAGGAGGGTTCACTGAATGGGTCTGGCTTGGTCCCTCATGAAGTTACCATCAGATAGTGGCTGGAGTTGGGACAGCAGAAGGCTAGAGTAACTGGGGGCTGGCTGGGCAACTCTATCTCTTCCTGTCGTCTTGGGTCTGACTCTGATGTCTCACTGGGGCTGGTCTGGGCCCTAAGACAGTTGGACTCCTTACATGACAGCTGCAGGCTTCAAGGACTAGTATTCCAGTGAGCAGGGCAGAAGTTACTCTGCCTTTTCTGATCTAGCCTTGAAAGTCAAGTGGTATCCCTTCCATTGAGCTCTAAATAGAATGTTACAAATGTTCCAAGTGAGTCATACATCTACCCAGAGTAAGGGGGAGGAAAAGTAGACCCATTTCATGATGGGAAGAATGTCAAGGTCACACTGTAGAGGAGACTAAGGAATGGGAGATAATGCTGTGACCATGTTTGGGAAATGCAATTTGCTACAATTATCCACTTTTCCAGCGTTCTGATTTAATATGCTATAGTTTTTTCTATCCACAAATGGAAATGTTTCTTTGCCCCTATATTTTCATTTTCTTTTTTTTTTTTAAAGATTTTATTTATTTCTTTGACAGAGAGGAAAGAGATCACAAGTAGGCAGAGAGGCAGGCAGAGAGAGAGGGGAAAGTAGATGCAGGGCTTGATCCCAGGACTCTGAGATCATGACCTGAGCCAGAGGCTTTAACCCACTGAGCCACCCAGGCACGCCACCCCTACATTTTCTATGGGAACTTTAAATTCTTTCCCTTATTTACAAGAGTTTACAAAATTGCAGGCATTTGTCTGGGGACTATAAAGTTAGGAGAAATAAAGCTTTGGAACACTGTTAGAAATCTGTGTATTTGAGAACTTTTTTTTACCTACTTCATATTCTGGGCCACAGAAAGCACCAAATCACCTTTATTATTAGTTCTAGCATTCAAACCCAGGGACTCCAGCACCCTGAGATTTTTGTTTTTTTCCATTTTAAAAATAAAGCAAGAAATACTGGTAGTGAGATATAAAAATTAATAACATTAATTTTTCCATCCTTGAAAGTAATTACATACTCACCGAAGAAAGTTGAGAAAATAGAGACAAGGTAAAAAGAAGAAAATAAAACCAGCAATGTTGAGTTTGAACTTCAAAAAACTTTAATTAAGAATCACAACAGGGGCGCCTGGGTGGCTCAGTTCGTTGAGCAACTGCCTTCGGCTCGGGTCATGATCCCGGAGTCCCGGGCTTGAGTCCCATATCGGACTCCTGGCTCTGCGGGAAGTCTGCTTCTCCCTCTGACCTTCTCCCCTCTCATTCTCAATCTCTCGCTCTGTAATAAATAAATAAAAATCTTTAAAAAAAAAAAAGAATCACAACAATTTCTTGATGATAGACAACGTTTTTGTTCTTTCCCCCCTGTAAGGCTATTTAGGGGAGAGACAGTAATACACAAAAGTGAGGGTTTTTGTTTTGTTTTTTTATTTAAGATTTTAAAAAAATCCACACCTTCTCCCACCTTTAATTACCCAGAGAATATCAACAAAAGAAGATAAAGATATTTTCCCAAAGGGAGATAAATCCCAAGTCTAAGTCTGGATGACTTTCGGGGACTCCTGAGGAGATGAGCCTACCTGGCTGGGTGTGTTCATGGAATCCTGAAGAAGAAAAGGTAGTTTGTGAAGCAGCTCCACTCTGGACTCCTTGTATTTGACTTTTAATTTGGCACTGCAAGTAGTTTTCTCTTTCAGTACTTTCTTAGTTCTAGACTCAGGTTTAAATTTTTGGCAAGCATATTTTTTTTTTCCTAATCATTTTCGTGTAGTCTGTTACAGAGCTAAATTTATACTGTATGTAATCTCTCTATTTTGACTGACGCATTTTTCTTTTTTGATTTTAACACCCGATACCCCAAATTTACAAAGAGTTTCTGTACAGTATTTCTGACCCAGAGATGCAGTCACGCTTGAACGTGGAAGATGCAAGATTTGGGGCCTTTGGGGATTAAAGAACTTTTCCCCAAATAATCTTCTACTATAATGCTCAAATCTGTCTATAAATATAACCAATATTAACATTGGGCTCTCTATTTTTTTCTGTCATACATTTCTCTGCAATTTTCTTTCTAGGTAATTGGGATTATATTAAATATACTACTTTGTAACCTCCCCTCTTCCATCTTTTCCAAGTCTATATATACAGACTTCTACAATAATTTTTAATGGCTTAATAGTGATCCATTATGAGATACTGCAATTTATTTCATTAATCAATTTACATTAGACATTTAGGTTATGTCTAGCTTCTCACTATTATCAAAAACAGTGAGATGAACATATTTAAAAAATGTTTTTGCACAGCCATTATGCTTTCTTAAAATAATGTGGAATTTCTGAGCTAAAGGGCATGCAAAAATTTAAGTCCTTCGATTTGTATAGCCAAATCACCCTCTAAAATGCTTATCTTATTTGGAGTTTTTCCCACTGATTTCCCCCCTGTGTCATCAGTATTGCATACTACTTTAAAAACAGCAACAATAACAACCCTCCTTGAATCTGTTAGAAAAAAAGGTACCCCAAATAAAATCCAGTTCTTGCAGGGTTACAAAGTTTTGCATGTT
Source organism: Nasua narica (assembly GCA_028533885.1). NCBI lineage: Eukaryota > Metazoa > Chordata > Mammalia > Carnivora > Procyonidae > Nasua > Nasua narica. The sequence continues at coordinate 79,299,475 of CM052806.1, read as the reverse complement.
CCAATGGTCTTGCATACCTATGACTACCTTCTCCATTCCACGTTATGCTCTTCGCCACTCTACTCAATGCTCCAACACTTTTCTGCTTTAGTGCCTCCCACATCTTTGCTTCTTCTACATTGAGTGCTCATGTCCCATCTTTGAAGTCTCATTTTCACATTCTTTGAATCTCTTCAAGTTCAATGGGAAGGATGGGTTGGATAAAGGTTAATCTTCATCTACTACTGCAGGAAATCAATAAGTTCTAATTAAAAGAAAATCAAGAAATTTGGCTCCTGTCTGCTCCACATGGGCTCCATTCACCAAAAGTCCAGTCTGGGCTTCTTTACACAGTGGGCTCAGGATTCCAGAATTGTAAGAGAGGGCACGCTCCAAAGCATAAGAACTTTTCAAATCTCTGCTTACATCACATTCTTGATGGCCCACTGATCAAAACAAATGATATGAAAAAATCTATGTTCAGATATAGAAATATAGCCTCCACCTCTTGATGGGAGGACCCCCAAAGTCATATTACAAAGAGTGGGAACAGGGATCTGGGGACTTATTGTGGCTCCTTTGCAAAACATTTTGCAGATAGCCATTTTGCAAACAATCGACACACTACTTTCCTCCTTCTCCTCCTTTTCCTTTTTTTCTTCCTTGCCTTTCTCTTACCCCTTTTTCTCCTCCTTTCATTTGCTTCTTGCTTTCTTTTTAAAATAAAGAGCTGGAAGGTTGACATATTTGCCTTTATGTGAAATAGTCAGAAGTACTCTGCCAGTAGAAATTATGGGGAAAACTCATTTAGAGCTACTTGAAAACAAAGCATCAAAGTTCTTTAGGAGATTGAAAGACTATATAAGTTTATAGAGCCCCTTCTGCCATTTCCAACTGTTTAGTAGCTAAAATTAAACTTAGAGTAGCGATGAAGTTGAAGTGGTCACTTTCTTTGAAGACCTCAGATACTTGTTTAAATTATGAGAATAAAGAAAGTGTAGCTATCAAACAACACTGATGTTTAATTAGAAAACATAAAATTTTCCAAAGATTTGTTCCGAAGTCATCATTCACAATGTTAGTAGGTTTCGGTGGGTTATGTTATAGATAAATTGCCCTAGGAATTTTTCTATTTTTATGTATTCAGCTATTTGTAAAATAGCATTTCTCAAACCATACTCAAAACAAAACAAAAAGTAATGTGTCAGATTGTTTGCAAAACGGCTAACTAAAGATTTAGAAATAAATGAACTGACAGTCTAAAAACTTATGACCTTTAAGGAAGAAACTTTTATGGCTCATGAGGGTGAGATCTTTTCATTTAGAGCCTCATCTTGTCACGTTCCAGAAAAGGAATTCTAATCTGGAAAAATGTAACAGTACACATTATGTCATTCATTGCCATATGCTACTTGGGTGATATCAACATGATTGAATGGGGCTGGTTCATCAGAGTTGAATAGTCTTCAGTATAACAGCAGCTTCTGAAATGGTCTTTGGGGATGAAATTGAGAGAGGGAGATGGGGCAGTTGTGGAGGAACTTAGTTCATCCAAAGGGGTCTTCTCCAAGTGAGAAAATGAGAAGGGGCCAGGGTAGCAAGCAATAGATAGCTCTCATAAGGTAGGATTTAAAAAAAAAAAAGGAAAATTTTTTATCCACTTAAGGAGAGATTTGAAGATTTATTTTTTAGTGGGATGGGTAATGAATTAATTCTTCTTGGCCTTGTGTGCTTCCTGCAATCCCTAGATATTTATTGTCTTCCAAATCTTTCTTTTTGTTTATTATGGCATTTAGATGCATGACTTCAGTTGCTATATTCTGAACTACTTACTGTATCAGCAAGAACTATTGGCATATTCCTCCTCCAGTATATGAATGATGTCAAAACAAACATCAATTTTTAATTTCCTTAGTATATTTAATATCCATTGATTGCAAAGTAGGGGACTCATCAATTCTAGAGGATGTGTTCTTTATAGGGGGACTGAATGGTTCATGATGTGAACATCATTCTACAGTAAAGCTATACAGTCACTGCAGATGTCTTATTGTTGTAATAGATGTTTCCTTTGGCCATTCCTCTATGTGTATGTGTGTGTGCGCGCGCGTGTGTGAAATGAGGTCATGATGATAATAAAAGCGTATTGTTTCTCTGAGTCCTTCCTTATTTGCAGAATACTAAGAACTATTTCAAATTCCCTGCAACTGTTTAGGAGTTCTCCGGGGGGTGCCTAGTGTATACTGTTGGCTGCAGTCCTCTAAGGTGCCATTTCCTGCAATACGTCCTCAGAGACATAGTCTCTCAGTTCTAATATGGTATCCTCCATTTGATATCTTCTTTCCTTGCTTTCTAGCTGCTATGGTGATATTCCCTGTTGGTGCTTCTTAATTCATATCTTAGACTCTTCCGGCTCATTGTTCATAGAGAAGTTGTATTCCACACTCCAATATATATTTAGTATGTTTCATCCATACCAGCCCAGTCACTAGCCATGAATGAGAAGGCCATCTTGGTCATTCAGCTCCAGCACACATAACACGGAGAGGGACCGAGGAATCAACTGACAGAACTGAAGCCCCGGATATATGACCCCATCCCAGCTCTCCCTGGCCATTTGAGCCACTTGTGGATTCAGTGATGGTGGAGCAGAGGCAAGCTATTCCCACTTGCTCTGTTCAATTCCTGATGTACAAAATCATGAGCATAAGGAAACGAATGTTGCTGTACACCACTAGGTTTTGGGTGGTTTATTTCTATCTGAGTCCACTCAGATTGCTTTAACAAAATGCCATAAATGGGTAGTTGGGTGGATTATGAACAATAGCAATTTATTCTTCACAATTCTAGAAACTGGGAAGTCCAAGATCATAGCACTAGCAGATTCAGTGTCTGGTGAGAGCGCATTTCCTGCTCTTATGGCAACTTTTCAATGTAACCTCACACAGTAGAAGGGGATCAGGGAGCTTTCTCTGGCCTCTTTTATCAAGGCACTAGTTCCATGCATGAGGGCACTAAGCCCTCACGATTGAAATACCTCTCAAAGGCCCTACTTCCTAGTACCATCGCCTTGGGGGCTAGAATTTCAACGTGTGAATTTTGGGAGAGAGGCATATAAAAACATTCACTCTATGGAAGTTAGACAGCAGATGATGACTGGAACAGGGAGAACATTCTCTTGGCTCCATTTATGCCATTCATTTTTTACCTAGGCAAATAGCTGGTTCCCTGCACTCTCATTGCTGTTCACAGATTTTCAGGGAAACAGCTGTCCTCTGACCTCTGACATGAGTCCCTGGCCTGAGGGTGACAAGAAATTTGAGAAGGTATAAGCTGCACACATCCTGTTTTAGTCAAAATTGTTCAACTAGAAAATCACCCCAAACAATAAGGAGAACAAGGAACAGAAACTCTAGAGAGGAAAAAGAAAATCAAATCACTTACAAAGAAATGGGAATTAGAATGTCATCAGACTTTTTAGCACCACCTGTGAAAACCTAAATATAATACAGTACTCACAATATTCTGAGTGAAAATAATTTTCAACTTAGAATTTTATCCGCCCTCTAAACTATCAGTTGTATATGAAGATAGAATAAAAACATTTTCAAAGTAGAAAAATCTGGGGAAAAAAAAATATCTCCTTTGTAAACTTTTCTGAGAAAGTACTGAAAGATGCTCTATAAAAACCAAGGGAAAAAAACAACAACCAGGATGCAAGAAACACAAGTCAGTGCAAAAGAGGCAAGGGGATGTCAGCTGTGCTGCACACCTAAGGGACAACAGTCTAGATTTGAGCGCCAGGTCTGGGCTTTAAAAAAAAGAGGGACTGGTTAACCACATAAAAAAATATATTGAAAGTATTCTACAGAACTATTGGAAATTGTAAGAATATTTAGACATCCAAAGAAAATTAAGCAAATTAATTTCAGATGAAATAGAAAATTGTAGAAGAAAGAAAGTATGCTTAAAAAAAAAGATGTATTTATTTATTTGTTTTCAAGAGAGCACAGGGCAGAGGGAGGGACAGAGGGAGAGGGAAAAAGAGAATCTCAAGCCGACTCCCCGCTGAGAACAGAGCCTGATGTGGGGGTCCATCTCACAACCCTGAGATCATGAACTGAGGCTTGGACTCTTAACCCATTGAGCTACTCAGGCTCCGCAAAAATATACTTTTAATATGCCTCCGACTCACCAAGGAGCAGTATCTACATAGTTATAGTCATAAGAGGGAAAACATGAAAATGGGGATAAAAATTATAATGGGAAGAGGTGGGGGAGGAAAAGGAAGTTGGGAGCGAGTTAAGTCTTTATTATAATATGACATCATGCATATTGTTGAAAATGGATAACACAAGTAGTTATGTGTCTTTTATTTAGAAATATGGACATAAATACCAGAAGAAACAGTCAATTGCATCAAAGGTGGTTTTTTTCTGTGGAGTGGGATGAAGGGAGAAAGGCAGAGGGGAACAAGGAAATGCTGGGTTATACATAAGCCCGTCAGTATTATTTGAATTTCTGAGTTACTTACATGTAATACTTTTGTAAATATAAAAAAAAAATTTGCCCTAGATTCATGTGCATAGATATTAAAAATAAGATTAGAGTTTCTGAGGAATAAAAATATATAAGTACTTTTTTTCTCTCATTAGAAAAGTAATATGTTTGTTAACAAAATAAAAAAATTTAGGGGTGTCTGGGTAGCTCAGTCATTTAAACTTCCAACTTGTGATTTTGGCTCAGGTCATGAACTCAGTGTTGTTAGATTGAGCCCTGGGTCAGGCTGTATGCTCAGAGGGGAGTCTCTTGAGATTCTCCCCTTCAACCACTTCCCCATTCAGGTGTGCCTGCTCTCTCTCTCTCTCTCTCAAAAAACCCCCATAAATCTTCAAATATATATACATATGCCCAATGAAGAAAATTATTATTATATAGAGATTATTATTATTAATGTCTCAGCATATTCTTTTATTTTTTCTATATATGTAAATATTTGGGGAACCAATTTATTCAGCACTATAGGTCTGGTGGAGTCAAAATCCTGCCCATAGTAGGTTAAGACCTTTTTTTCCTGTCCCTTAATAATACCATGAAGGGCTGTATAATTTTCTTTTCAATTTCATTTATTAAATCAAGTCTAGTGCAGGTAGAAACTTCAATCTCATCTTTCATTTAAATTAGTATCTCCTTCAGGCTGGCTTTAGTGTGAGGGATTGGAGAATGGAGACAGTGGGATCTTCTCTTTTGCTCTTTCTCTCCTTCCCTGTTTTAGTTCTTTCTCCTCCGCCATTGTGGGTGGGAGGCACTCAGGGAAAGGGGTGAAGGGCAGGGGGTCAAACCGAGTGTGTGATGCAGTGCCTTCTTTCTTAACTTCACTGTACCTTAGTTACCAGCTGATGCAAGACAGTTTTAAGAACGCTTGGCTCTCCTGTGGCCAGAAAAAGAAAAAAGAAATACAAAAAATCCAGCATGCTTTATGTATTAATATTTTAAAATAGAACATTTATATTACCTTTTAAAAAACTGCATATCCAATAAAATATAAACATCTTTTGCAATTCAATGTACCATATCATTCATTTAAAAAATATAGGACCGGACATTTCTTGAACAGTCAGGCATATTAAATCATTCCCTTTTTCTCTGTGTACTCTTATTGTCATTCTATGTCTGCATGGAAACAAGACGATCCATAGAATTTGTACTGTAATATAATGTAATATATTTTACCTGTAAAGGCTTTTATTGATCACATCATTAAACATATATACATATTTTTTTAAAACTTCCTAACAGTTTGGCTCTGAATGTTAAAAAATTTCTTCTTGATTGGGTTATTGCAACAACCATAAATTCACAATTAATCAAAGCAACATAAATATTTTATATTTTGATGAATAATGATGAAATATAAAAAATAAAACATTAATGGGAAGGAATCTCTTAAAAAAGATAGATGGTGCTCCTTCCCCAATTACTTTATTTATAAATTGCCACTAATGGCTAGAATGAGAGAGGGTTCAGCATGCATCCTATTTCTATTTTTCATCTTTCTAGAAATAAATACTAAGAAAACGTGATTGCATAAATATGTAGATGAAAATGGAAGGAGTTTTGTTATAGCAATGCCAATCAATTCTTTGGATGCCTTCTGAGTTGTTTTTGAAAAATCATATAGTTATCTTCCCTGAAAATTATTTTTGATAAGCTATCAGCTGGCAACTCAATTAAATCCTCCAATTTTGTTAGGGAATAATTAGAAATCATCTGACTTGCAAAAAAGATTGATCTACTTATTGAAAGCATTCATTTATGCAATTACTAGAAAGCATATCAAAAAAACCTTCCTGAGAGTTATCAGTGACAACTTACTTACTGTTGCTAACTTAGAGATGCCTTGCTTTGTTGAGCTTAAAGGAGAGAAAACTAGGATTAAAATAAGCTATAACTGAAAAATATGCATTTTAGGATTTTTTTTCCTCATAGGCTGTTAATAAATCTAGGTCAAATTAATAATTTTTTGGTTGTCTAGAGTGGTCTCATTCTACAAAATGATAACTACTGCGGGACATTTGAACACCGTATTGCTATTTGTGGTAAACATTCATATATCCATCGTGGATTTAATTATTAACTTTTGGCCATCTTTGCTTAATTTTTTGAAGTATTTTATGGTAGAGACATCAAATCATTTCTCCACTATTTATTTCATTAGATATCTCTAAAAAACTAACCACAATAACATTGTCACACCTAAAAACTAACAGTAATTTCTTAATATATAATAGATAGTGCACAGGGTCATGCCATGAGCTGATACCTGGGTTAAACAATGCACCTTTGCATTCACTATTCCTTACTGCCTTGTCTTTTTTCAATGTCCTTTCCCTGACAAGTGACACATAAGACACAATCATAGTTGGAGGAAGGAAAAGGCACGGTCATTAAACAAATATCAAAGTCCTTCCTAGCATTCTGTTTTGCAATGTATCTGATTTCAGAGCATAAAGGAGGAAAAATCTCTTCCTTTATCCATTGCAGGTCCTACAGCTGCCCTGTATGTCGGACTGACAGAGAAGAGAAAAACAAACAGAAGTTTATAAACATGTGTCATGCACGTAAGACATGGGAGTCTCTAGAGATGAGTAACTCAAACGTTTGGTTAGAACTTGAGTTTATATTGTTTCTCAGCAAAGGAACAACCAATTTCTAGAGAAGTGAGGAGACAGAGGAAAGGAGCCATGGGTCTCTGAGGGCAAACTGTGAAGGCAAATATGGGGGAGACTAATTAGTCAAGTTTGTTATGTAGATCCCCTGGTGCCACCTCCAGGCTGAGAAGGGTCTAATGTTGTCTCCTGGGATTAACTTTTATCTTTCCTGCTAGGCAGTGGTGGAGGGACACCTTTGTAAATTTATGTCCTGAGTTTATTCAAATGGGGGAGGGCAGAGAGCTTTTCTCACATTCTCTACTTCTTAATTGCCTTTAGCTCAAAATAATTCTTAAGTCAAAGAGGTGTATTTTTGGGTGACATACTTTGGTTTTCTTCAAAAGCATCCCAACACGGGCCAAAATACTCCATTTCTAACACCGGTCATCTGCCTTATCAGATACATTTACAAGACCTGAAAAGGCACGACTCCTTATTATGGATTCATCATGCCTTTACTTAAGGAGCCTTTACCAATGCCAGTGTTACAAATCGTGCCTTTGCCAGGTGTTCCATAGGTTTCTACATTGCAGCATATTATACCAGAGTCAGATTCAAGTCAACCTTTCTTTTGGAAAGTTGGAGAAGGAAGACAGTGAAAAGGAAAGTAGACTGACCTTGTCTGTGGGTGCTTTCTCAGGTACATATCAGTTTTAGGAAGTAGTACCCACAGAAGCTGAGGATTTGGAAGCCAGTTCCGTAGGGGAGTTTATTGTATCCTCAATAATATACATGCCTCCTCTGAAGATGGGCTCTGGAGGGAAGTAACTGCAGATGTCTCGTGGGACTGCTGAATGTTTGCCTCTTTAGGTTGATGTTTCTCCTTTATGATGTGTGTGAATCACCATTCCTAATGCAGATAGCCACATGTGGATGCTTCTCCCTCATAATTCTGGAAAGTGGTTTCTATGAGCTATTTTTTGGAAAAAGATTTTACTTATTTTTTTGAGTGAGAGAGAACAATTGAGCATGAGCGGGAGAGCCAGAGGGAGAAGCAGACTCCCTGCTCAGTCCCAGAACCCTGGGATCATGACCTGAGCTGAAGGCAGCTGCTTAACCAACTCAGCCACCCAGAGACCCTCAGGTATATTTTTCGTACAAATATACCTGACCGGAAAAAAAAAAAAACTACCCATAGTTTCATCTAACTGGTTTCTTCATAGACTAGTAACCCTGTCAACTTCCTGAACGCATGTTTCCTATTTACAGTATTTATTTTCTAAAACCCAGTTGTTTAATTCACTTTAACATGCATATATTTTTCATGATAAAATTAACCATAGCAACATTTCATTTGAATTCTTTCTTTTTTTTTTCATTTGAATTCTTTCTACTTTAAAATACTTGACTCAGGGCGCCTGGGTGGCTCAGTTGGTTGGGCGACTGCCTTCACCTTAGGTCATAGTCCCGGAGTCCCGGGATCGAGTCCACATCGGGCTCCCAGCTCCATGGGGAGTCTACTTCTCCCTCTGACCTTCTCCCTTCTCATGCTCTCTCTCTCTCTCAAATAAATAAAATCTTTAAAAAAATAATAAAAAATAAATAAAATACTTAATTCAGTGGTGCCTGGGTGGCTCAGTTGGTTTGTTTCAGGATTTCTTTTCCTTTGGTGTTGGGTACCCACAGTTCTTGGTCACCCAACTTTGAAAAATGAAGAGGTAGACCAGACACAGGGTGGTGGCAGCAAAGCGAAGTTTATTGAGTGATGGTACAAAGCTCCCAAAGACAGAGGGGACCTGAGAGGGTTGTTGTTAGGGCTTCTAAATCTAGGGGTCTTTATGAGAATGTTGGCAGACTGTTTTAATCTGATTAATCCTCCATGTACCTGCCACCCAATCAGGTTTCTGTCCACGAGCTCATCTATCTATCAGGTAGTTGTTCACATGGGAAAGGGTGGAGGGCTCCTTCCACAGTGGTATAAAATAATAGGATGGAGTCCTTTTCCTTTTAAGGGTAGTTTTCTTTTGACGGGGTGTGTGCAGGGGGCTTGTTCCTGCTTGCCTTTCTTTTGACTATCCTCCATTAGGTTAAGCACTGGATTCTTTTTTTTTTTTTTTAAATATGAAACGCTTCACGAATTTGCATGTCATCCTTGCGCAGGGGCCATGCTAATCTTCTCTGTATCGTTCCAATTTTAGTATATGTGCTGCCGAAGCGAGCACTAAGCACTGGATTCTTGATTTTGGCTCAGGTCATGATCTCAAGATTGTGAGATTGAGCCCCATTACAGGTTCTGTGCTCAGCAGGGTGAGTCTGCTTGAGATTCTCCCTCTCCCTTTGTCCCACCTCCCCTGTGTGCATGCAGTCACTCTTTTTCTCAAATAAATAAATAAATCTTAAGAAAAAAAAACTCGATTCATATCTTGCCATTGTAGTTGCTTATGTCAGTTTTAAGATGGGATATTACCCCTTCCCCTCCAAATTATCAGCTTCATTAAATTGTAGAAATATCTTTAAAATACCATACTGATGATGGGATGCCTCAGTGACTCAGTCGGTTAGGCATCTGACCTTTAACTTTGGTTCAGGTTATGATCTCAGGATTATGAGATCAAGCCCCAGGATCTCCACTGGGAGTAGAGCCTGCTTGAGAATCTCTCTCTCCTTCTCCCTCAGCCCCTCCTTCTCCACCTCCTGCTCTCTCTCTTAAAAAAAAAAAAAAAGTCATACTAATGTTTCTCAATAAGTGGTAAAATTTGGCCATGCAATCATACATTTAGGATGAGACCAAGAAAGTACTCTGTATTAGGTGGTAAGAGGAGGTACTTTGAGAGAAAGATAGATATTCATTTAAATACCACTTCCACCACTGAATAGCTCTGTGAATGAGGGCAAATGACATAAGCTTTCTGATCTTTGTTTTATCAGCCATAAGGTATAGCTAATTACACAAATATTACTTGTTTGTTTCGAGGGTGAAATGAGTACCTAGCATGTAGAGTGCGTAGCACTCATTACTGATAAATACTGATAAACACTAAGCACTCATTAGATGGTAGATAATAATGATACAGCTTGTAGATTATTTTTTTCTTTTAAGATATAAATTTTTCATCTACTTTCTTTTTTCTTCCAAATTTTTATTTGAATTCTAGTTAGTTAACATATATACCTTGCATAGTCTTGTTCTACTCTACTTAACCACACTGATAAAATGATTGAGAACAAGTCTTTTGGGGCGCCTGGGTGGCTCAGTGGGTTAGAGCCTCTGCCTTCAGCTCAGGTCCTGATCTCAGGGTCCTGGGATCGAGCCCTGCATCGGGCTCTCTGCTCAGCGGGGAGCCTGCTTCCTCCTCTCTCTCTGCCCGCCTCTCTGCCTACTTGTGATCTCTCTCTGTCAAATAAATAAATAAAATCTTTAAAAAAAAGGGGGGGGGAGAGCCCCACTGGAAGACCTAAGATGAGTTGAAGAAAGACTTTCTTCTCTCTCCTACAGTTCTCTCTACTTACTGCAACAGCTCTAGCAGTCGATTCATTTCTGGGTCTCCAAACATGGCTGCTACAGTTTCCATGCCTACAGGATGACCCCAGTCCATAGAGCAAAAGAAAAATTATACAACAAACACTTGTTTAAAATAGCAGGGCACATTTTATTCAAGCTACTGCAGTAGGGGAGAGAGACTTCAGTATAGAACCGAGCTCAACTCCAAGTACAGCAAAGATAGCTGGGGATTTATAGCCAACAAGCAGAGTGAAGGGGCCAATGAATGGAAAAGTACTGAAAGGAACTTGATTAGAATCAAGAGTAGGGGGAATTCTTGTTCAACTGGCTTAACAGGATTTTTGCTGAAGTTAGACCAAGGATTTAGATATCAAGGGTAAAGAAGGAGGAGTTTGATCAGATATCAAAGGGGGGGAGGGTTTCACCAAACTGACTTGACAGGATTCTTGATAAAATTGGGCTCAACTGGCCAGACATGGAAGAGGAGGGGTGGGGGGCAGAGAGAGCTCTAAGGAGTCTGACTGAAGTTCATACCTGAATTCCAATAATTATCATTTTTGTGCTTCCAGTCTTGGAGAGATAGTTGCTCTGTATTGTTGCTGATCTCTGAGTTACCAAACTCTGTTTAGTTTTTAACTCCTCTATCACTGTGTAATCAATTTGCTGCATTAAATTTTGTTGTTGTTGTTATACTTGTTAATGAAGTGTAACATACATACAGAAAAGTACAAAATCCTAAGGCTGATGGAATTTCCAAGTGAACACACTCCCAAATAATTATCACCCATTCAAGAATCACAATATGAGTGATGCCCTAGGAGCCCCAGGTAGTGTCCTTGTAGTCATTACTCTGTCCAGGTTATCTTTCTAAGGTCATAAGTTAGTTTCACCTGTTTTATATTTTCTATACGTAGAAAAATACAGTTTGTACTTTTTTATGTGGGACTTCCTTGGGCCAACTGTACACCTGTAAGATTTGTCATTATTGTATCTATTTGTAACTTGTTCAGTCTAGTTGCTGTAGAGAATAGTGTTGCAGGAATATGTCATGTACCCATCCCATGGGTCATGAACGTTTGAGTAGTTTCCAGATTTGGTCTTGAACAGTGCTACTGTAAACATTCTTGTATGTTTCACCTGGTGAACAGAGTATGCATTTCTCTTGGGTTTATGTATCCAGGACTGCCACTGCTGAATCACAGATGGGCTTATGTGAATATTAGTATATAATATTAGTTTTACCAGAGTGACTCTACCAGTTTACATTCCCATCAATAGTGATGAAAGTTCCAATCACTCCACATCTTCACTAATATTAGGTCTTGCCTCCCTTTTTCATTTTAACCATTCTTGTGGTATGAAGCCATATTGCATAATTATTTCAATTTGCATCTTTCGCATAACTTAGGAGGTTGGCCACTGATTTATATTATCTCATTTCAAATACTTATCTCATCCTTCTAAGTACACATAATAGTTGCTTTTTCTTGTTTGATGATAATACTAAAATGAGGAATAATGACTTTACTGTTATTTTTTTCTTTTTTCTTTCCCATCCTTTCTCTACTTCTGATACTTGTCAATGTTATATTTTTTAGCATATCTGCTATTTATATGCTTATAATTTCATTATTTGTCACTCTTAAATTATATGCATTGACTCCTAGTGAACATAGATAAGGTAATCACCGAACTTACTCTACTTCAGAATTTATTCTACCTCCTCCCTTCCCCTCCTAATTTTTTTTATAGCTCTATTATTTTCAGAGTGTATACTATTTACATTCTTATCTACAATTCTAATCTTCATATTTCTTTTAGTTTCAGTTCTAGAGTTGAATAGATTCAATGTTTCTTGTCAGTTCATTTGTAATAGCTCTCTCAATCATATTTTGGAGGGTTAAAATTTATCCTCTGGAAGCTCCTTTAAGAAAGTTTTGACAGCCATAACATTTCTTGAATTATTGAGTGTTAAACCATCCTCTGCTTTTAAGCTTGAAAGACATGATCAGATTTAAAATCTGGTTTACATGCTTTCTTGCCATGTTACTTTGAAGATGCCACCCCAATAACTTCCTGGGTTGAATACTGTTAATGCAATTCACTCTTCCACTGTAACCTCAGAGAGACACTGCTCCATATAAATATGGTGGCTATTGATTCTTTCTGTATTCTCAACTACCTGCTCCCTAATCAGTCTGGTTCCACTCAGGCTTCTACCACCTACCTATTCATCTGCTTTATTTGTACTTCAGAGTGGGCCTCTCAGCATCAGGATGGTATTATTGCTGGAATATCCTAAGATCTGCCCCCACTGGGCTCTTCTGAAATTCATTCTGCTTCTTCATTTTCTTTCCAAGGGTACTGCCAAACTCAATTGATTTTGAAGGCTTTACATGTATTTTGGAGTATGCAGATGTTTTATGACTCATAGTGTCACTGAAAATAGGATTTGCAGGGTTGGTTTTATTCTCCTACTGCTTGGTATTGTTTTTAGGATTAAAAGGGCACGGATGTGACTTAAATCGCCATGTTCATACCGAAAGCCCAGAAATAGAGATTTTGAAGGAAACTGAAGGTCAGGTTTCAAAATAAAAATTGAGAAAAAGAATCTTACCCTTCATCTTCCTAACAACATGTTAGGGAAACTAACAATGTGTTCTCTGAAAAGACAAGATTAATATCTTTAATAAAAAGTCAATGTGAGTTTTTTTGGAATCCTTGAAGGTAACTTTTCGTAAAAAGATTATTCCAGGGGCTATTTTGGCTTTCAGTTCAGTATTTATTTTGTTGACTTTGCAAATTCCAAACTTAGTTCTTTCTAAGGCTTAAATTTTTAAGTCTTATTATGCTATTTATAAATCCACAAATTTCAACAATTAAAAATTTTTAAGTAATTAATATTGTAATCATTTCAACTTTCTTCTTATATTCACTATATTCTATTTTCATCTTAAGTGTTTTATTATTTTTTTAATTTAAATTCAATTAGCCAACATATAGTACGTCATTAGTTTCAGATATAGTGCTCAATAATTCATCAGTTGTGTATAACACACAGTGCTCATCACATCACATGCCCTCCTTAATGCCCATCACCCAATTATCTCATCCTCCATGCTCCTCCCTTCCAGCAACTTTGTTTGTTTCCTATAGTTAAGAGTCTTCGATGGTTTTCTCCCTCTCTGGTGACTTCTGATTCAGTTATCCCTCCCTTCCCCTATGATCCTCTATGTTGTTTCTTATATTCCACATATGAGTGAAACCATATGATAAATATGGACATTGCTGCTATAAATATTGGGGTGTGGGTGCCTCTTCAGATCACTACATTTGGATGTTTGGGGTAAGTACCCAGTATTGCAATTGCTGGGGGTGATAGGGTAGCTTTCTTTCCAACTTTTTTGAGGAACCTCCATACTGTTTTTCAGAGTGGCTACAACATCTTATGTTCCTGTCAGCAGTGTTAGAGGGTCCCTTTTCTCCACATCCTCACCAATATCTGTCATTTCCTGACTTGTTAATCTTAGCCATTCTGACTGGTGTTAGGTGGTATCTCATTGTGGTTTTTTTTTTTTTAAAGATTTTATTCATTTATTTGACAGACAGAGATCACACGTAGGCGGAGAGGCAGAGAGAGAGAGAGGAGGAAGCAGGCTCCCTGCTGAGCAGAGAGCCCGATGCGGGGCTCAATCCTAGGACCCTGAGATCATGACCTGAGCCAAAGGCAGAGGATTTAACCCACTGAGCCACCCAGGCGCCCCCTCATTGTGGTTTTGATTTGTATTTCCCTGATGCCAAAGGATGTCAAGCATTTTTTTCACATGTCTATTGACCATTTGGATGTCTTCTTTGAAGAAATTTTTTGTTTGTTTGGAGAAACAAATAATCCATATCTTGACTAGATTATTTGTTTTGAGGGATATCAAATTTGTTTAAATTATTTATAGATCATGGATACTAATCCATTATCTGACATGTCATTTGCAAATAACTTCTCCCATTCCGTAGGTTGACTTTTATTGTCGACTGTTTCCTTTGCCATGAAGAAGCTTTTCATCTTGATGAAGTCTCAATAGTTCATTTTTGCCCTTGCTTCCCTTGCCTTTGGAGACATGTCTAGCAAGAAGTTTCTGTGGCTGAGGTCACAGAGATTGCTGCCTGTGTCCTTCTCTAGGATTTTGATGAATTCCTGTCTCACATTTAGGTCTTTCATTCATTTAGAGTTTATCTTTATGTATTGTGTAAGAGAATGGTCCAGTTTCTTTCTTCTACATGTGGCTATCTAGTTTTCCCAGCACCATTTATTGAAGAGACTCTCATTTTCTACTGGATATTCTTTCTTGCTTTGTCAAAGATTTGTTGACCATAGAGTCGAGGGTCCATTTCTGGGTTCTCTATTCTGTTCCATTGATCTATGTGTCTGTTTTGTACTAGTTCCATACTGTCTTGATGATTACAGCTTTGTAATAGAGCTTGAAGTCCATAATTGTGATGCCTCTAGCTTTGGTTTTCTTTTTTCAACATTTCTCTCACTATTCAGGATCTTTTCTGGTTCCATACAAATCTTAGGATTATTTGATCCAGCTCTGTGAAAAAAATTGATCATATTTTGATAGGGATTGCATTGAATATTTAGATTGCTCTGGGAAGCATAGACATTTTAACAATATTTATTCTTCCAATCCATGAGAATGGAATGTTTTTCAATTTCTCTCATATTTCAATTTCTCTCATTTCAATTTCTCTTCCTCAATTTCTTTCATAAGTATTCTGGATCTAAGTGTATAGATCCTTTACATCTTTGGTTAGGTTTATTGCTAGGTATCTTATGGTTTTTGGTGCAATTGTAAATGGGATTGATTCCTTCATTTCTCTTTCTTTGGTCTCATTGTTAGTGTATGGAAATGCAGCTGATTTCTTGTGCATTGATTTTATATCCTGCCATTTTGCTGAATTCTGTATGAGTTGGAACAATTTTGGGGTGGGGTCTTTTGAGTTTTCCCCATCAAGTATCATGTCATCTGCAGAGTGAGAGTTTGACTTCTTTGCCAATTTGAATATCTTTTATTTATTTTGTTGTGTGATTGCTAAGGCTAGGACTCCTAGTACTATGTCGAACAGAAGTGGTGAGAGTGGGTGTCACTGTTGTATTCCTGGCCTTAGGGGAAAAGGTCTGTTTTTCCCCATTGAGAATGATATTTTCTGTGGGCTTTTCATACATGGCTTTAATTATATTGAGGCATGTTTCCTCTATCCCTACACTGTTTAGAGTTTTAATCAAGAAAGGATGCTGTATTTTGTCAAATGCTTTTTCTGCATCAATTGAGAGGATCATATGGATCTTGTCCTTTCTTTTATTAATGTGATGTATCACAATGATTGATTTATGAATGTTGAACCACCCTTGCAGCCCAGGAATAAATACTACTTGGCTGTGGTTAATAATCCTTTTAATGTACTGCTGGATCCTATTGGCTAGTGTCTTGGTGAGAACTTTTGCATCCATGTTCATCAGGGATATTGGTCTATAATTCTCCTTTTTGGTGAGATCTTTGCCTGGTTTGGGGATCAACCTAATGCTGGCCTCATCTAATGAGTTCATAAATTTTCCTTCTGTTTCTATTTTTTGAAACAGCTTCAGAAGAATAAGGATTAGTTCTTCTTTAAATGTTTGGTAGAATTCCCCTGGAAAGCCATCTGGCCCTGGGCTCTTGTTTGTTAGGAGATTTTTGATTACTGCTTTAATTTCCCTGCTGATTTGGGTCTGTTCAAGTTTTCTATGTCATTTTGTTTCAGTTTTGGTAGTTCATATGTTTCCATTTCTTCCGGTTGCCTAATTTGTTGACATATAGTTGCTCATAATATGTTCTTAAAATTGTTTGTATTTCCTTGGTGTTCTTTGGATCTCTCCTCTTTCATGGTTTCATTCATTTGGGTCCTTTCTCTTTTATTTTCAATAAATCTGGCTAAGGGTTTATTAATTTTATTATTTCTTTCAAAGAACCAGCTTCTAGTTTCATTGTTCTGTTCTTTTGGTTTCTATTTCATACTGTTCTTTTGGTTTCTATTTCATTTCTGCTCTAATTTTTTTTTTTCTTTTCTTGCTTGGTTTAGGGTTTATTCTCTGCTCTTTCTCCTGCTCCGTTGGGTGTAAGGTTAACTTGTGTATTTGAGACTTTTGAAATTTTTTGAGAAAAGTTTGCATTGCTATATACTTTCCTCTTAGGACCACCTTTGCTGTATCCCAAAAGTTTTGAACAGTTGTGTTTTCATTTTCATTTGTTTCCATGAATTTTTAAAAATCTTTAATTTCCTGGCTGACCCATTCATTCTTTAGTAGGGTGCTCTTTAACCTCTAAGTGTTTTTCTCATTTAGTACCCTGAATATATCATGCTAGCCCTTTCTGGCCTGCCAGGTCTCTGTGGATAGGTTTTTTGCCAGTCTAATGTTTCTCCCACTGTAGTTTATGGAGCCCTTTCCTCAAGTTGCTTTCAGGATTTTCTCTTTATCTCTGAAATTTGCAAGCTTCGCTATTATATGTTGTTCTAGTTTTATTGATTTTGGGGGGCATTCTCTCTACCCCTTGGACTTGATTGCCTGTTTCCTTCTCCAGATTAGGGAAGTACTCAGCTATGATTTGCTCAAATACACCTACTCTCTTTCACTTTCTTCTTCCTCTGGGACCCCAATAATTCTAATATTGTTTTGCTTTATGGTATTGCTGATTTCTAGAAGCCTCCCCTCATGGTCATTAGTTATTTTTCTCCCTTTTCCTCAGTTACTTTCCTTTCCATCATCTTGTCTTCCACTGATGTAGAAGAAGAGAGAAGACTCTTCTGCCTCATTTACCCTAGCTGTTAGAGCATCCAATTTAGAATGCATCTCAGTTAAAGGATTTTTAATTTGGGCCTGATTAGATTTTATTTCTATTCTAAGAGATTCTCTAGTGTCTTTTATGCCCTTTCCAGGTCCAGCTAGTACCTTTATAATCATTATCCTGAGTTCCAGCTCTAACATCTTATTTATATCCATATCGATTAGATCTGTGGCAGAGTATTACCTCTGGTTCTTTCCTTTGTTGTGAATTTCTCCTTCTAGTCATTTTTCCTGGAGAAGAATGGATGAATGAGAGAAGAAAATCAAAATATCAACCACAACTGAAGCAAAATACATACTAGACATATCCAAAGAGTTCAGAAACCAAGAGAGAGAGAGAAAGAGAGAGAGAGAGAGAGAGAATGGAAAAAGAAAAAAGAAAAAAAGAGTGAATATAATCTCCTAGGTGAACCAAACAGGGTGATCTACTTGGTCCTGGATGTATTTTGTTCTGTTTGTTAGAAGACCCTAAATCCCAAAATTGTGAAGAAAACAAAACACACGTGTGTGCACACACACACACACACACACACACACACAAATAAAGTTGAATGCAGTGAAAGGAAGACATAAATGAGGAATATATCTATAAAATGTAATTGTAAAAATGGAAGTTAAAGAATGACTTCAAAACAAGGAGTTGATAAACTAGTTGAAAGGCAAAAAAAGAAAAGGAAAATTTTAACCTGAAAGATGAAAGAATCACGAGGAAGAAAAACCTCAAATTCTATATACTATTTTACTCTAGCACTGGAGTTTGCAGTTCTGTGTGCTTTGGTAAACTTGGTATTCCCCCGATGTTATGACTGGTTTTCTGGGGGAGGGACCTGCTGCATTGATTTTTAGGTGTTTTTGCCTGGCAGAGTTGCACTGCTCTTTGCCAGGGGGCTGGGCTCAGTGTAAACCACTTTGGGTTGTTCTTTGTGAGTTTTATTCACTGAAGGCTTTCCCTACTGCTTCAGAGGATGAAAGTAAAAATGGCCATGCCCTGATCTCCGGTCCCAGAGCTGAAAGATCATGGCCCCTTCTCTTTAGTAAACCCTCAGGGAAAAGCAGTCTTCACTTTTGTGTGTGCCAAACTCTGCAGACTCCTGCGGTCCCACACCCGTGGCAGTCGTCTCAGGGGAGGGAGGAATTTGACATGGATCTGCCAGCTTGCAGCGCCCCCACACCAAGAGTGGTGGCCCAATCATGCAGGTACCCCCTCTGCTCCTCCCAAGGGAAGGCAAAGGATCCCTACTTTTCTGCCCTTTGCAGTACCCTGTCTTCCCCTTCTCCCCCCCGCCCCAAGAGTAGTCACCAATTGTGCTGTGGTTCATGGTTTATGGCAAACCAAGCTGAAAACCCACTCCCCAGCTCTCTGATCATAGCTAGTTTCCCTGTTTCAATGCTTGGGAATTCTGCTGGCTCCGGCACCCCCATTTTTCCATAACCTTGAGGATTCTGACCACACTGTCCCACCTAGGATTCTGCCCTGCTTTGCCATCAGAGCACCTTTCAGGTAGCAATGTCTCTTACTTGAGCAGATTTCTAGAAGTTCTGATTTTGCCCTCAAGGACTATATCACTTTCTGGTAGCCAGCTTCCGGAATCTCCCTCTCCCCACCATTTATCTTCCCATACATCCCCTCAGTTTTACTTCTCCACACACTTCCTACCTTGCAAAAAGTTGCTTTTCTATTTGTAGAATTCCAGCAGTTCTTTTCTTACATTCAGGTTGAATTCATAGGTGTTCAGAATGATTTTATAGTCATCTAGCTAAATTCAAGGGAACCAATGAAACGAAGTCCCCTGATCTTCTGCCATCCTGCCTCCCTTCTCCATTTTAAGTGTTTTAATTGTCTAATAAAAACAAGCTTTCCCAAACATTTCTATAATTTATAAATCCAATATTGTAAATGTTTATGTATTTGGAATATGAATCTTTAAGTTATAGTAAATATAATAAGAAATTGCTCATTTATACATTTTAAGTTATAATCCCAAGGCTGATATGCCAAGTTACTCTCTAAAATGCCAAATGAGTTATTAAAACACTGCATATGCAATTTCCAAAACCAAAAATATTAATTGTATTGGTTCAATTTATTTTATCCTCTCTTTATTTAATTCTAAATATTCATGGGTATTTTGTACACACTAATGAGATATATTTGGTGTTGTTACCTTCATGGCTGGCTGAGATTGTATATCAATCAGACATTTAATTCGGACATGAGATGCAAAGCTACAAATATCGGGGCAAATTTTGACTGCCCCAGTGACTGCCATTTTGAATCCTTTCCTACAGTCTCTAAGTCAATAGAGACCCTTAAACATATGTTCTTTGGATGAGATAATCTGTAGCCCTGTCTCCAGGATTCACTTACATTACCTAATCGCCAGGTCAGATTTGACTGTAGCTTCCACCAAGTTTACTAATTTAAACTTATTTGGGTTCAACTAATCTAGTGTAATATTTTAATCCATTTGAATGATTTCTATGTCCTTTCTATCTGGTAAGACAACATTTTTAGATATTTAAAAGACATTGGAATGATCATGCAAATTTCTTATGTCTCGTTCTCATGCAAATATCTATATTCTAATGACACAGAATTAAAAGTGACTATAAGGCTATGCTTAGAAGTCACTTAGAATTGTATGAGTAAGGGGAAAATAGTCAATTTAAAGGGTGAACCTGAGATATAAACTATTGCTATCTATGCTATGGTTCCTAAGAGTCCTGGGAGATTTCATGAGGGTAGACAAATTATTATTGACCATTTTATTTTTTTTATTTATTAAAGATTTTGTTTATTTATTTGTCAGAGAGTGAGAGAGAGCACAAGCAGGCAGAGTGGCAGGCAGAGGCAGAGGGAGAAGCAGGCTCCCTGCTGAGCAAGGAACCCAAAGCAGAACTTGATCCCTGGGATCATGACCTGAACTGAAGGCAGCTGCTTAACCAACTGAGCAACCCAGGCATCCCCATTATTGATCATTTTAAAGATTAATTTAATTTTACTGCTTTTGTGCTTCCTTCTTTTCTTACTCCTATTTATGATCTTTTCATTCCAGTCATAGAGTTGCCTCTAACATTCCTTGTAAGGCTGGTTTAGTGGTGATGACTAAACTCTTGTTTGTCTGGGAAACTCTTTATTTCTCCTTCTATTGTGAATGATAGCCTTTCTGAATAGAGTATTCTTGGCTGCAGACTTTTTTCCCCTTTCAGCACTTTAAATATGTCATGCCACTTTCTTCTCACCTATAAAGTTTCAAAAATCTGCTGGTAGCTGTATGGAGTCTTTCTTTTTTTTTTTGTTTTTGTTTTTGTTTGTTTTTTTTTTTGGAGGGGGCACCCGGATTGGAGTCTTTCATGTATAAAACTGTTTTATTTTCTCTTGCTGCTTTTAAAATTTTCTCTTTATTGCAACCTTTTCCCATCTTAATTACTATGTATCTTGGTATGGATCTCTGTGGGCTGGTTTTGTTGGGGCTCTCTGTGCCACCTGAATCTGGATTTCTGCTTCCTTCCTCTGATTCAGGAAGTTTTCAGCTTTTATTTCTTCAAATAAATGTTCTGTCCCTTCCCTCTCTTCTTCTGAGATCCCTATAATGTGAACATTATCATACTTGATCATGTCGCTGAGTTCCTTAAGTCTATTTTTGTTACTGTTTTTTCTCTCTCCTCTTCAACTTGCTTTCCATTACTCTTTCCTCCAGATCGCTGACTGTTCTTCTGCTTCCTCTAATCTGCTATTTATTCCTTCTAATGTATTCTTAATTTCAGTGATTGAGTTCTTCATCTCTGATGGGTTATTTATGTTTTCTATCACTTTGTTGAAAGTCTCTCTGAGGTTCTCTACTCATTTCTCAAGTCCATTAAATATCTTTATGATCATTATTTAAAATTATCTATTAGATATATTACCTACCTGTTTTGTTTCACTCTTTCATTGTGATTTTGTCCTATTATTTCATTTGGGACATATTCCTCTGTCTCTTCATTTTGTCTAATTCTCTGTGTCTCTGTCTATGTGTTAAGAAGGTCAGCTATATCTTGTGCTCTTGAAAGTAATGGCATTATGAAGAAGAGATCCTGTAGTGTCTTGTGGTGCAATGGCCTCTGTCCATTAGTACTTTGGGGGTATCTCCTGTATGTGTTGCCTGTGCTCTACTATAGTAGTTAAGCCACTTTTGCCTTCAGTGTAGTCATCTGCAATGGCTCTCTTTGCCTATTGTGGGCAGTCTGGTCCCTCTGTTATTAGTAGGCCAGTCTGGGGCTACCTTGGGCTTGAAGTGGGCCAGACCAGGCATGTGACAGAGATGCATAGCACCAAATTACTTTCTCTGTGTTGTACCCTGAAAATCTTTCATTAGTGGATAGTGCCTGTAGTCAGATGTCTGTCCTCATCCTACTGCTGGGGCCACAGTCAAACTGGTATGTGTGGTTATCTTCTCCAGCCCACAGGGCAGGAGTCACTGGAGTGCTGATGGACCCTGTCAGGGTTGCTTGCACCCTGCCAGGCTTGTGGTACCACTTTGGATGGGATCTGGCCAAGGATGTATTGAAAGAGCTGGGTCCCCAGGAGAACATGGGGTAGGGTGCACAGTGCCAGCAAGGTCTGAGCCAGTCTGCTGCAGGAGGGCACCTGCAGCCACCCAACTCATCTGCCAAGGGTGCAGGTTGTAGGAGTGCATCTGCAGAAGAACAGGGGGGCAGATCTCATGGTGTTAGCAAGGCTTACATAGTCTGCTGTAGGAGGGGACATGGAGCTGCGGGCTGGCTGAAGGGGATGTGTCTGAAGAAGAATGTGTGGGTGGAACATGGGAGCCAGTTACGTAGTGACTATTATTGCTGTGTTGGTTCCCATAGTTGTCCGCTGTCTAGGCTGGAGGGTGGAGGAGGGAAACAATGCCCACCAGTTCCTTTGTTCCTGGAGAAGTATCCCAGTGAACCCTCCCCTCCAGCACTTGCTGAGATTAGTAAACAAATCTCTCTCCGGTGTACTCCAGGTGTTTTTTCTAACTCCTGCTTCCGTGTTGTATCTCAGCAGTGCTGTTTGTTGTGCTGTCTCTTTATGGGCAGGAACTATTTCCTATTGCCCTCTGGTTCCGAGAACTGAGACAACTGATTTTTAAATTTCCAGGTGTTAATCTCCACCAATTGGAACACTCACAAAAATTATGCCCTTCTTGGTAATGTCTGAGAGTTAACCAATTATTCTGCCAAGGACTGCAAACTATCCCAGTTCCCTGAGCAAAAGAGTGACCACACACACAATCTCACAGATGTAAATTTTGGCAGAGTGCCAGGGAAAAGGGATCCACTTCCTCTGCAAAGTCTTCACTGTCTCTTTATGCCTCACACAGTCATTTGCCTGGACACTGAGCTCTTTTCTGGGGAGTAGAGAGCTCCTGGGGAGAGATACAGTTGGGCCAAACTATCCCAGTGGTTGCAGATGACCTGAGGTTGTTCCATAGCTGATTTTATTGTATAGATTTATTGTATAGATTCTGGGATTCTGGGTAGGAGAGACAAGTTATGGAAAGGTGACCAGGAAAAGTTTGGTAATAAGAGTTGTTTAGTAAAATTTGTTATGTAGATTTAAGACCATGCCTTCTTCATCAATAAAACCTGTGGGTTCTCCTCTTCCTGGTATGGAAGAAGAGGCAGCATTAGAAATGGAAAATAACTTTATAAATATAAATTTCCTTTACAAAAGAAAAACTTGTGCCTTGTTTTTAGAGCTTTTTTTGTACCTGTTGGTTTCCAATGGCCCTTAGTTCTGCATAACTTATATGCCAAAGAGACATATTTTGGGGCAGCATATTCTGGTACCCTGCATAAGGCAGGAGACACAGTAAAGCTTCCCCACCTTTTTTTTTTCTTTCATTTTCAGACCTCCAGTTTCCTGCCAGTGTCTCCTATTGGCTGAATGCAGAAGGAAACCAGATGACACGGGTCCAATAACACATTCACTTGACTTTAGCTTTCTTATCTATTCTTTCAATCTATTGGTTTGTCTCTTTTCCTGCTCCATTATCAATTCTACCCATGTAGACCCCACTTTCTTGCCTGAAAAATCTAATTCTTCTTAGAAAGTTTAAGGGGTGGGGATATCTGAATATTGTCCAAAATATTGAAGAAAAATTTCACTATTAAGAAAAAAAGGGACACCTGGGTGGCTCAGTTGGTTAAGCAGCTGCCTTTGGCTCAGGTCATGATCCTGGCGTCCTGGGATCGAGTCCCGCATCGGGCTCCTTGCTCCGCAGGGGGCCTGCTCCTCTCTCTGCCTCTGCCTGCCTCTCTGCCTGCTTGTGTTCTCTCTCTGTTAAATAAATAAATGAAATATTTAAAAAAAAAGAAAGAAAAAAAAAAGCCTGTTTTTTGAAGGTCAATAGCATCAAATTGGAAGATGACAAAAGAAATTTGAATTTAAATCCTGTTTTACTTCTATTTTCTACCAAGAATGTTTGTAGGAAAATGGTAGGAGAAAAGTAAAATTGAAAATGGATTAAGAAATTATAAGAGAAAATCTTGCTGATCTAAAATGAATATTAAAACTTCTCTCAACTCTATTCTGAATGCTTGAAAAACTTGTAATTAAATTGATGAGAAGACCTAAGATGGGAAATGTTTAAATGTTCACAATAAGAGGACGTGTACTATGTGTTGTGTATTATTTAGCAGCATTTCAATTAACCCCAAACAAGGTTTGAGAACAGTTTATTTAAAAAAAGTTATTAAGCAAGAAAGTACTAGTCATTTAAATCAAACATGAGATCCTAAAAACACATACCAGCTTCATCTAATGCTTTATAGGCATGGTTGTAGAGAAATGGAGATTTTACTTAAATGGACTTCACCTTGATTTCAGCAAGGAATTCCTTTTTGTGAATAACTTACAATAATATTTGAACACCGATACATTTAGCCAGTTTAGTAATTGGTTAATCAACCATAACCAGAATTTACTGATTAGTGGTGGATATCAACCTAGAGATTTTTATTAGCATGAAGCCAGGTTCTTTTCCTGGCCTTATAATTGGAATTTCCTTTTAAAATCAATACTTGGATAAATAGATGATGACTTTATCAACTGCTTGGATGATGATACCGAGTAGCTGGGCCTAGATCTCTTTATGCCACTGGATGGAGAGCTTGTGGGGGCTTGTGGGGGCTAGTGGGGTCTTGTGGGCATAGTGTTTGCCTGATACTGGCCCTACAGGAGAATGTGGGAGTGCTGACAACACAGACTCATCTTTGGCTCTCCATCTTGTTCGTGACCTCTCTGGGGGCTACGTGTCCTTGGCCCCATGGAGGTTAATATATGCCCTGATTGGAATGCAGGCCCACAGAAACCTCTGCTTTAGATAACTAGAGATGACCAACGCACAGAAGGCTCCACTTTAGGGAACTACCCCGGGACCTCACCACCATGCCCATTGCTCTATAACAGCTGTGGCTTGCAGCCCAGCTGGGGTGGAGAATGGCTGTGAAGAATGGGGGACGGAGAGTGCCGCGTGGCACCAGGGTTGTCCACCTGCCCAACACTTCCTGTCAGTAAGTTACCCCGAACAAAACTCTGTAAACAGTATGGAATGGTTTGCTTTGTTTTCCGGTCTTGAAGTGTCTTTTCTGTCTGGAGGATACTTTACTGACCCACCTGTACTTTCTAACAGTGGATTGAACTGCCTGTTGTTTTCACAGGCATGGAGCAGGGGGACAGTCAGCTTGTCTGGACTTTCCTGCTGCTACTTGGAGCATATTAGTCTGCCTGCCTGTGTTCCAGTTGTGGCCTGGGGGCTGGAATAGCCTGGTACTTTGGTATGGTTGTTGCTGCAGGCTAATTTGACTCTCTGTGGAGCTTTGGTCTTGGAGAAGGAGTGTGATTGCCCATGGGCTTTCGCTGCTGTTTCTGTGAACAGATTAGACTGCCTGCTGATGCCTAATTGGGGTTGGAGCTTTGCTTCTGTTGGTCTGGGCTGAGTGGACCACCCATCAGTATCTTGGTGCTGGAGCAGGGGATGAGCCCCCCCCCCCCTCACCAAGGTCACTATTGGGCTTTGCCTTTCCTAGTCCTTTGGAGCTTTTTAGGGGCAATGCCTATTGGTGCTTGTAGGTTTTAGGTCTCTCTGATGCTTTGTCTGGGGTGTATGTGAGATTAAAACAACAGCACAGTGAATTTACTATGTTGTCATTCCTCAAGTCCTGAGGTCCTCTTTATCCAGTCTACCTTCTACAAAGCTTTTGGTGTTTTTATATTGTATACTTTCCGGGTAATTAGGTGTATTTAAAGAAGAGCAAAAGTGAATCTACACCATCTGGTACTGGAACCAGAAACACTAGTCTCATTTTTTAAAATGTGGAAGTATTTTAAACAAAATATTAGCTCAAATCCAGCAATATATAAATCATATGTTGAGTATAATCCCAAGAATGTTGTATTGGTTTTTTTGTTTGTTTGTTTGTTTTTTTAAAGATTTTTTATTATTTATTTACTTGAGACAGAGACAGTGAGAGAGAGCATGAGAGGGGAGAAGGTCAGAGTGAGAAGCAGACTCCCTGTGGAGCTGGGAGCCGGATGCGGGACTCGATCCTGAAACTCCGGGATCATGACCTGAGCCGAAGGCAGTTGCTCAACCAACTGAGCCACCCAGGCGCCCCTGTATTGTTTTAATATTAGAAAATCAGTTGTTGTAATTCACACATTAATAAATGCAAAGAAAAAATTCATGATTTCATCAGTATAGACAAATTG
>CM052806.1:79248125-79272720 GCA_028533885.1 Nasua narica | reverse complement strand
ACTCAATCACAAGGGGAACGTTGGAAAGAACTCAAATACATGGAGGCTAAAGAGCATCCTACTAAAGAATGAATGGGTTAACCAGGAAATTAAAGAAGAATTTAAAAAATTCATGGAAACAAATGAAAATGAAAACACAACTGTTCAGAATCTCTGGGACACAGCAAAGGCGGTCCTGAGAGGAAAATATATAGCAATACAAGCCTTTCTCAAGAAATAAGAAAGATCTCAAATACATAACCTAACCCTACACCTAAAGGAGCTGGAGAAAGAACAACAGAGAAAACCTAAACCCAGCAGAAGAAGAGAAATAATCAAGATCAGAGCAGAAATCAACGAAATAGAAATCAAAAGAACAGTAGAACAAATAAACAAAACTAGGAGCTGGTTCTTTGAAAGAATTAATAAAATCGATAAACCTTTGGCCAGACTTATCAAGAAGTTGGGGAAGGGGACAGTCCAGTTATGGGAAATTTCCAGGAAAGCACAATGAAAAAGGGTAAGGGTTTGTTGTGCAGATTTAAGTGGATGCCTCCTCCACTGACAAAATTCTCCTGTGATTTAGAATCATCCTTCCCTTCCTGGTACAAAGAAAGAGTGAGACATGTACAAAAGAAAATTTTTCCTTTATAAAGTTTCCTTACAAAAGGGTAACTTTTATGTTTTTGGAGATTCTCTTCTGTCTGCCTTTTCTCAGAAATAATCAGCTTAAAATAATCTATATGCCAGAGAGGCATATTTTGGGGTGACATATTCTGCTACCCTTCACTTGGCCTTAGAATGTTTTACATTTTCTTTTTTTTAAGTCTTTTTTTAATAAAGATTTTTTTAAGACAAAGAGAGAGTGAAAAGGGTCAGAAGGAGAGGGAGGATCTCAAGCAGAATCTGCACTGAGTGCAGAGCCCAAGGTGGGGCTCGATCTCTCTGCCCTGGTATCAGGACCTGAGCTGAAGCCAAGAGTTGGACACTTAACTGACAGCACCACCCATGCTCCCCAGTGTTTTACATTTTCAATGTGATTTCCTGTGAAGTCAGGGAGGAAAATTATTTCCTTCTACTCTTTCAGGTTCTGTAGTCACGGTGCAGGGATGCAAGAGCACCTGGCTTTGGGGGTCCACAACAGAGAAGATTTGACCACTTGCTGACAAAATCCAAAGGTAGAGAAATGAGTGGTGGTGAAACAAGAAAGGAATTTATTTCAGCGAGGCCAACAAGGGGAAGACAAGCAGACTAGTGTCTCAAAGACTATCGCCAAAGTGCTGAAAATACTTCAAGGTTTATATAAAAAAAAATGTGAGGCAAATTTGAGTGGGTACACACAGGTGGGCAGTGAAAGTCAAATTGATGTCTTGGAGTCAGTCATGGGCGGGGCCTTGGAGGCCCAAGGAAGTCCTAATACTTGAGGGGGGTAGTTTCAGTTCCTATCAGGGGATGCTTTGCCCTCAGGGTCTTCTGCCTGAGCTGAGACAAGCTGGAAAGAAGAACCCAGCTGGAAAGTTTGAGGTCAAAATGAAGGCAGCTGAAATTTTCTTTGAGTTCTGCAGTTGCTAAAAGAATTAAATTGACATAAGACAGATTAAACAGAAACAGAACAAGCAGAAAAAAAACCCACCCGATTTTAATTATGTGTGTACACACTGGGGCGCCACAAAGATATAAGCTACCGCCAAAGGTGACCAGGTGATGGAGACTTATATGCATACCATCTAAGAAAAGAGATAGAAGTTTGGGGCTTCTAGGTGGGGCGAGACAATTCACAGGAAGGTGAGAGTAGAAGATACATGGTAAACAAAGTATGCCCTATCCTGTAGGTAAGTCTCCATGGTGAAAAAGTTATTTCTGCTCGTAGCTCTCTTCCTGGTACCCATGGAGAAACACTGTTACACTGGAGATTTCCTTTACAAATATCAATTTCCCCTACAAAGGGTAACTTTTACTCTGTTTTCAGAGCTTCTCCCTTGTCTGCCTTTTTCAAAATAATATTTCAAAATAATCCTTATGACAAAGACGCGTATTTGGGGTGGCGTGGTCTGGTACTCTTACGTACGCATCTATTTTATCCCGAAAACAGTCTCAGGAAGGAGGTAAGGTGGGGTTTATTTCTTGCCCTTTACAAATGAAGAGACTTCAAATATAGAGGGTTTAGGTGATGTGCACAAATTCATGCATCTTAGAAGTGGCAGAGCATGAATGGTAACCATGATTTGTAATCAGTCCCCGTGTCTCAGTCAGACAAAGGGAGCACTCAGTAAATATTTGTTGAATGAATGAATGATGGGCTTGCGTTTGCTCCCGTCTGACTCACCGATCCGTTGGCAGCACTACAGAAAGCCAGCTGCTTCTTAGAGTGAGCAGAGCTTTCCTCCTCTGACTTATTTCCCCAGTGTTTCTGTAATACTGTTATTGGGACAAACTTTTAGATCGGTGGATGACCTTGCCAAGCACCAGAACATTGTTAATTTATAAAAATTCTCAGAAAATTGTTATAGGAGAATAACAAGTGAGAAAGTAAAGGACTTGGTTCACTATTCATTGATAAAACACTTTAAATTAAGAACATATAGTCAACACATTCAAATAGGAAGGACAGGGGCTAAGGGAGTTGAATTTGGTCCAAAAGGAGAAAATATTTTTATAATTAAATAGAAGAAAGCTACTCATGGATCTATGGTGATAATTAACTATGAACTGAAGAATATAGTAAACTTTGTGTCTGAAATCCAAAAAGGAAAAAAAAAAATCTACATATTTCTTTCATGCGTCTCCTCCATGCAATGGAAAGGGAAGCTATGGAAGGGAAAAAATAAAAAAATCTAAGCCCCTCTAAAGTGGTGTGGTTTTTGAACATCACTTTTATTTTGTAAGTAGCATCTTTTTGGAGAAGTACTATCTCCAAAGAGAAAGCAGCAGTCCTAAAATGAAAGTCATTTCTGCCAGTTGCTTGCAGATCTTTTCTGCCACCTGGGGAGTTGCTCTCGCATGTATTGACTTTCTGTGACCTTCCTTTATCATGCAAACCGAGGCAGTCTAATTGACTGAGCTGGGTCCTCCCAGTCCCCAGCAGATGGTCATTACTCATAGCAAGTGAATGGTGGGATTACTGTTGGGCTCTGGCTCTCCCTACCACTTTATAAACCAGTAAACAGGTTCAATGTCCCAAGATTAGACAGATATTTACAATGGCTGATGTTCTGTCATTCTTTCTGGAATAGATTTCTATTTCGAAAGCTTCCAATTTTCTAAATCCCAGGTGAAGACTGATCCAAAATATTATATAGAACTTGGTCTAAAATTTTAAATCATTTACATGTAACAGTAAAAACAAAATACTATCTTAATATTAGTCATGAAAGAAAAAAGAAGACAAACTTAAAAAAAAATTTTGAAAGCTTTTATGAAAAACCGTTACATGTTTTCTGATAACATGTTTTCTGATTCTGAGATACCTTCTCTATGAAAAAAACTGGAAAGCAGGAATCACAAATAAAAAATCTCTTGGAGAATCACATCATCCAGAGATAAATAACCTTTGGTTGAACTGTATTTCTTTCCAACTTCTTGTCTTTACACTTGTATTCTTATTAAATTAGAACTTACTGAAGACTCATTTTTTATTTTTGCTTTAGTTCTCTGAATAGTATGAATCACTAGCATTTTTCATATTACTAGTAATTTCGTTGAACTGTTCTTGAGTACTGCTTTATAGTTTATTGCATGGCTACCATCAAAAAAAATCAAGTTATTTAGTGTTAAAAGAAAATCCCCCAGACAATGTACTGATATAATAGGCTTTTATTCAGTGTTTCATGAATTGAGCCTCATCCAATCTAGCAGGTAGAAAGGAGCTCCAAGAGCTGCACAAGGCAAGAGATTTGTATAGCCCAAAGTGAACAGCAGTAAGGGATATTTCTGGATGCCATTAAGGACTTTACTTAGTTGGAGTAGGTAAACAGAGTTTGATGATGGTACACGTTTATTAGAAAATTTTAGTGTAAATTTCGGTGTGAAATTTCAGTGTAAATTTCTAATTTCAGTGATACACTTATGACTTTAATTTTTTTAATTAATTTTTCTAAATATTGACACAAGTACAGAGAACCAGATAACAGCATCTTTTTATCCATTACTCAGAATTAACCAATGCTTATGTTTTATCATTTTTCTCCAAAAATTTTATTTTATTTTTATTTTTGTAAAGATTTTATTTATTTATTTGACAGAGAGATAGCACAAGTAGGCAATGCAGCAGGCAGAGGGAGAGGGAGAAGCAGGCTCTCTACTGAGCAGGGAGCCCAATGTGGGGTTTGATCCCAGGACTCTGGGATCATGACCCCAGCAGAAGGAAGCCGCTTAACCAACTGAACCACCCAGACACCCTTCTCCAAAAATCTTAATAAAAGAAATAGGTTATTACAGGAATAGTTGAATTCTACTTTATTTTCCCCTACATCTCCTCATTATAAATCTGATGTAGAATCAGTCCATCTTTTTACACATTCTGTAGATACACATTGTATTTTCTGACTTAAAAATTACATAATGGTATCATAGTATGCATATGATTCTACAGCCTGTATCTATTGCTTAGCATTGTCTTTTGAGATCTACTGAGAGCACATAGATTGTTTCATTGAAATGGTAATCCATATAGAATTCTACTCTATAAATATGGCACAATTTATCCATCTGCCACCTGGTAGATAATGAGCTGTTTGAAAATCATTTTCCTTGTTACAAATAATAGAGCATATTTAAGTCTCCTTGTATACATGTGCCAGAGACACTAAAAAGTGAAATTTCTGGGTAATAGGGTATGCTAATTTCAATTTAATAGCTATTACTACAGTAATTTTTTAAACAGGTCCTAGCAATTTATGTTTCCCCTTCCTTGCATCCTTATAAATACTTGATATTATAAGACTTTTTAATTTATCACTCTGATAGATATTAAATATTTCTGTATGTTTCATTTTGTACTTCCATGGTTATTAACAAGGTTGAAGATCTTTCTCTATATCTATTGGTTATTTTTCATTGTGAACTGACTGCTCAATTCTTTGTCTTTAAAAAAAAAAAAGCCAAAATGTTCACTGTCTCTTTGTCTCTTTTCATTGATTTTTTTCTTTATGATCTCTGTTTTTAAAAACTTTATTTTGTTGTTAAGAAATCCTTTATTACTCCAAAGCTATAAACATAGTCTCCTATTTTTTCTTCTGAAATTACTAAATAATTATTTTTACAATTAAGTCCATAATTCTTTTGAAGTTTTTATCCTACCTGTGATATGAAAGGAAAATCTTATAATGTTTCCCATTTGAAAATCCAGTTGACTCAGGACCATTTATTGACTTGTCCATTATTTTTCTAGTTTGTCACTTGTATTGACATCTCTTTAACATTTGAAGTTCTCATACGTGATTGGGCTTGTTCCTGAGGTCTTTTATATATTTATTGGTTCTTATATCATACTATCTTTATTTATATGACTCTATAGTAAATTTAGGTATTCTACCTTTTAGTTTCCAGGATTGTTTTAGATTCTTATTCTTGCATGTGAATTTACCAACCTGTTGATATTACCTTCTATTTCTGCTTTGCTGAGCTTTTATATTGAGTTTTACTGAGTATTTTCATCTCAATCTGTTGAAAAGATAATATTGATTTTTTTGTTTTTAAATCTAAGATGGTGGGGCACCTGGGTGGCTCAGCTGGTTAAGCGGCTGCCTTTGGCTCAGGTCAAGATCCTGGTGTCTTGGGATCAAGCCCCGTATTGGGCTCCCTGCTCGGTGGGAGGTCTGCTTCTTCCTCTTCCTTGGCTGTTCCTCCTGCTTCTGCTCTCTCATTCATGCTCTCTCTCCCTCAAATAAATAAATAAAATCTTTAAAAAAAATAAATCTAACATGGTAAATTACATCGATAGTTTCATGTTGACCATCCTTATGTTGATGAAACTTTACCTGATTATGATATATTGTTTTGTACCTACACACACCATATGTATATTATATACACAGTTAATTCTCATTACCCATTGCAGTTATAGTCTATAAAGTTGCTCTAAACACTGAATTAGTAAATATTAAATCATTGTTCCCAGAGGAAATACACAGGTTCCTCCAGGACTCTGAAGGCATTTTAGTCAACTGACCAATATATAACTTTATAGTTTTCTCTAAAAATATCTAAAGATATTTTATCTAAAGACATTTTATTTAATGTATATTCTTACTTCATTAACATTGAACTAATGGCCAATATTATATAACTCATATCCAAATAATGCTTATCGAGTACATGTATTTACTCTGTAAGGCACATCACAACCTTTTGTGCCTAGAACACTAGATAGTACTTTAGTGCTAGGCTATTTTAAGCAACAAAATCACCAAAAACACAAAAATATGAAAAACGTGACACTAGACCACAAAAAGTATACTTGTTTACCACAAAATTACTAAAACAAAAGGCATAATGTTGCCTTGTTTAACCTTAGCTTGGAACATGTGAGTCATGCAACTCAAATTTTTTTGCAACTCTGCCCATTTCTGTGAATGACCATGAAAGCACTTTGAGTATTGATTTTGGGGTTACAAATGCATTTTGACAAGTAGGTGAATTCATAAGTATCCTGCAAATAATGAGGATTGAGTATACTGCAGAATTTGATTTCTTATTTTTGAAAATGAGGATTTTTACATGTGTGTTCATAAGTGAAATTATGTTTTTTTTTTTTGTCCATGTTTTTTTTGACATCAAGGTAAATTGAATTTGGTGATTTTTTCCTCTGGTTTCCCTGAAACATGTATGAAATAGGGATTATGCATTTTTCTTGATAAGATATATATTTTTATCTTGAACAATTGTTTTTTGGAACAGGGAGGGGAAATTTTGACAATTTCTTAACTTCTTACTGTTTATTAGTTCATTCATCTTTTGTTTTCAATTAAATTTCTTAACTTGTATTTTTTGTTTTTTTTTTTTTTTGCTTTTTAGAAAATTGGTCATTGTATCTAAATTTAAACTACATTGATTAAAATTTTTAAAGTTATTATTGTCTTTTATATCTCTAAGGGACCTATAAAAATGCCATAATTTTAAAGATTTATATATTTATTTTGGACAGAGAGAGAGAATGCATGTGGGGTGGAGTCACAGAAGGAGAGAGAAAAACTTAAGCAGACTCTGAACTGAGCACCAGCAAGGCCTGGTATCACAACAGGGAAAACAGTGACCTGAGCTGAAATCAAGAGTTGACACCCAACCGACTATGCCACCCAGGTGCTCCAAAAATGTCACAATTTTAATTCAATTATTTGTATATACCTTCTTCCTTTTATTCTTACTCAGATTATTTAGGGTATTGTTTTTCATATTCATCTTTTTAATGACTCTGCTTTGCGCTGCATCACTTATCCCTCCCTTGTTGTTATCTATTTAATTAATCTTTTTGCTTATTTTTATTCTCTTATTCCCCACTTTATTTAGCTAGTTAGTTAATTTGGTTTGTTTTTTAAGTTTCAGTATAAGATATCTCTACTTTTCACTTTGGTTTTCTTTTCAAATCATGGCATATGTGTTTTGTTTCTTTGTTTCAAAATATGTATGAAATTATCTTGTCCGTTTCTTTGAGGTTGAATGGTACCATAGTATGGACAAATTCAATCAATTTTTAAAGATATTTCATTATAGAGTGCTGGGTGGCTCAGGCAGCTAGGTATCTATCTGCCTTTGGCTCAGGTCATGATCTCAGGGTCCTGGGATCAAGCCCCACGTTGGGCTCTCTGCTCAGTGGGGAATCTGCTTCTCCCTCTCCCTCTGTGCTCTCTCTCTCAAATAAATAAAATCTTAAAAAAAAAAAAGAAAAATATTTCATTATAGGCTGAAGATATTGACAACTAAATGCAATACTTACCCCTACACTGGATGCTGTACTGGGGAAAAAAGTGCTATAAAAGGATATTATTAGGTCAACTGACAAAATTTGAATGTAGATGGTAGATTAGATTATCAATATAAGAATTTATAAAGTTGGTAACTGTATGGAGTATTTAAGGGTTAATGACCACAGTGTGTATAACTTACACTCCAGTGATTCAGGAAACACACACACACACACACATACACACAGAAAATGATAAAACAAAAGGTAAAATGTTCACAATAGGTCAATCTGAGTAGAGGCTATACAGGTGTCCTTTGTGCTATTTCTATTTTTCTGTATTTCACTTTCTGTCTATTTAAAATATTTCCAAACAAAAAGCTTTAAAAAGTGTTTTATGTTTTCTCAAAAAGAATGCAATTTCTGTTGGGTGTAGTATTTTGTATGCGGCAGATGAACCTCCTCTATGTTATTCACGTCTTCTGTACCCTTAATAATGGTCCTCTTGGTCTGCTTCATCCATCAGATTCAGAGAGTTTTTTTTAAAAAAATCCCAATAACTTTGTGTTATTTGAGCTCCTAGTTAGGTTTTGCTTTGTACATTTTGAAAATGTATTGCTAGGAACATCGTTATTTTTCCTTTTTCTTTTGAACTTTTAGGTAATTTTGCCTACTATAAAAACAAACAAAAAACAAGGGACGCCCACTAGCCAAATCTGGAAAAAGTTGCATAGCAAAGTAAATAATGATAATAATAGGTCATAACTTAAGGAATAAAGTAAGAATCCATGAGTCCCTGCTGTTAAACAAAGAAATAAACAAATAGGAGAGAGGGGAAAGGTCATCTTCACTTTAAAATGTCAATTAATTAATATAGAACAGTTAGAAATGGTCATTTGGCAACTACCATAGAACAATTATAATAGGGAAGACCCATCAAGGGAAGCTAAAGTGAATGGGTTTGGTGACAAACAGGGTATTTACATAATCTCAAAGTATATTTCCATATAAGTACATGTTAATTACAAAGGGAACATAGGGGCGCCTGGATGGCTTGGTGGGTTAAGCCTGTACCTTTGGCTCAGGTCATGATCTTAGGGTCCTGGTATCGAGCCCCCGCATGGGGCTTTCTGCTCAGCAGGGAGCCTGCTTCCCCCTCTCCCTATGTCTGCCTCTCTGCCTACTTGTGGTCTCTCTCTCTCTGTCAAATAAATAAATAAAATCTTAAAAAGAAAAGGGAACATAGTAACTTCATAGTGGAGAAACTTGATAGACACCATCTTGACTATATGATCAAGTTAAGTTCATTAGAAATGGAATAAATCAATATTTTGCCATCAAGGTCATGAAACAATACCTCAATTTACACTTAGAGGCGTGTATCCCTTACAGGATATTTTCCCATGGTCTATGCACATAAATCCATAGATTCCTGGTTTATTTATCATAAGCAATCCAACCCACCAGGTTCACCTTGTTAAAAGCATTCCAAAGATAAGACCTTCCCCCTTAGCAAATACTTTTAACTATTTCACTAGGATATTCATTAGCATTTTCACAAGGAGATTAGTCCTTGACCTCTGCCTTATTTCTGCCCCACCCTCTTTTCTCCCAATAAAAGGAGAGGAAAAAACTCTCAACCTACTGCTTAACCCTTTTCTTGCCATAGACAACACACAAATATGTGCACATGTTCTCCTTTATAATTTTACTCTTGGTGTCCCTCATCGAATAGAAATCCTTGGTCTTGATATAATTGTGTTCAACAATAGTTTTCTCTATGGCTTGTATTTTTAAATTATTTATGAAATTTCTCTCCACCGCTGGTCACAAAGATATTCTCCTTTATATTCTTCTCTCAACTTTATTGGATAATGTTTCTAAATGTTTATTTCAGAGTTGGAGCAGCCCTCCCAATCTCCTAGCTTAATGCACATGGCCCTGGTGAGCTCCCTGTGTACAGGGTGCCCGCTGCCCTCTCCTTCCTGAGCAGGTGTCCTCCCTCTAGGCCCAGCATTCAAGAATTCCATTTTGGTTTCAGTGTCTTTGTGCTGCTTAGTCTTAAAGCTCACTCTCTTTGGCACCTTGGGTTTTTACTTTGAGCTTGGCTCTATTTTTCCCCCTCCCTATTTTTTTTCTTAAGTACAATATTTGTAGCATTTCCAAGTATGCAGCTATGATAGGCAATCTTTCTACATAAACCTTGCCTTTAGTATATGTCATTTAAATAAGTTAGAATTTTTTCCCCTTGTAACAAAGTAGGAAAGAAACTCAGTGCCTTTGAGGATAAGAAACTTTGTGGGGAAATAACAGAAATATCTAAGGAATTTTATCAAGTTTTTTGTCTACTGTGATACGTAATGTGAATTATCTTCAATGGATCTTCCCCAATCTTCAGGAAATTATTCTCTTTTCTTTAATGCCTTTCCTCAATAGCCTGAACTTGCATCTGGGTAAGGACAGAAGCTGTTCATAGAATTCATCAGGTTACAATTTGAGGTTCACATTCCACTTCTATTAGTAGCTGTGTGACCTTTGACAAATTATGTAACTTCTCAGTCTCCGTGTCCTTATCGCTTCCATCTGGACAATAATACACACCTCTCAAGATTTTTGTGTTAAACGAGGAAGGTCCTGTACATGTCTTTCTCCCCCCTCACCTGCTAGCTGAAGAAAAGCCAAAGAGTAGGATGGAAAGATTTCAGGGAGGGTCTGATTTGTTACTAACTCACATTATAGCTTTGTCAGCCTCAACCTACCAGTTTCACCAAATACAAAATAGTCTCAAGAGATTTTTTCCAATTAAAAAGCCTGGGACTTAAGGTTTTTTTTTTTTTTTTTTTTGGTGGGGGGGGACTTAAGGTTTTATAATTACACTTAAAATAAAAGCCTGACAAAGCTCCTGGTTATTCAATTTTCCTTTGCAAATGTTTATTTATATTTATAAATTTACTAAATGAGAGAAGTGATTTTATTTATGAGCTAAATGTCTCACAAGGTACATATTTACGTTCTTTGCTTTATCCCTGTACACAAGTATGTTGTAACCAATCGCAAGAGGTATGTCGGATAATTTGTTGCTAAAATTATTAATTGAAGTGATAAGTACAATGGAAGGAAAAAGGAGAGCCAGGATCAGAAATGCTGAAGAGATGTTTGGGTGGGCAGGGCAGGGGGACATTGACTAAAATCTGCTTTTACTTTGTTTGGAAGTTTATTTAAACATTTAGTCCTTAAAAGACAACATTGAAACTCATTGAAGTCTTCTGGTTTTAATTTGCCCAATTTGATGATCACGTGAAAGTTCTGGTTACCAGCAGAAACCAGTTTTTCCTTCTAGCTCTAAATGACAAAGAACTGAGCAAGATAGAATGGATAAGGACTCTGTGTCTATTTTTACTCTTTTGCAAGTCATCAATCTTCAACAAGATTCATTTTCCTACAGGCAATCTAAATTGATCCACAGTGATTGGAAAATAACAGGCTATTCTTAAATAACTGTGGACAGGAGGCTCAAAAGTAGCTCCTGTTGGAAACAGTTGCAGAATGTTCAAGAAATATGCACATGCACACACACAAAGAGGCCTCTCCCAGCAATGGAGGAACAGCTAGACCGCATCGCTGCGGAAGGCCATCGATCACATTTATTACACTGCAGACAGCAGCAATTTTAAGTGAGGCTAGGTTTCCCGAATGAATTCCAATAATTCAAGTTATGATTCCTAAACTGTGTGTCAGACTAATTCAATATTACTTGTGTGCAAAAAAAAAAAGTTTGAATTATTAGTCATGTAACATGGGTAAAAGAACCCCATTTTATTACCTTACTCATTAATAAAGACATTACAAACCGTTTGGTGATTTTTAAAAAAATAAAATAATGAAAGAAATTGTGCAAACCCTAGGAACTGTATCACAATTGCATAAATGGTCAAGGGTCTTTGTTTTACATCAGAAATAGATTTACTTTGGAGTAGACTTCAACTTTGAAGAACACTTTCTTTTTTTGAGATTTTTGTTTTTGTTTTTATTTGTTTTTTCAAAATGTAAATGTTTTTTATTGTTTTTGTGCATTTTGTGGATTTGTGAATTGTTTTGTGTTTCAGTAACTCATGGTCATGAAAAAGAAAAGAATACAAGGTACATAAGGTGCAATTTTCCCCAGATAACACCATTGTTGGATAATTTTTTGGGTAATTTTTTCTCAAAAAGGTGTATGTCTTCCAGATCTTTCACATAGAGATTTTGCCCATCCATCCATCCATCCATTGAGGTATCTTTCCATCTTGAAAAGTAGAGAGTTGGGGAGAAGACAGGACAGAGGGGGCTCCTGTCTCATGGAGTGAAAGACTCACACATCTCACACAACCAGGATACTACTCAGGATCCCCTGTGAACAAAGAAGAGCAGGCCTGCTATGGGGTAGAGAGAGCAGTGTGTTGGAAGTTTGGGTCCCTGTGTCCTCATTTCAGCTTGGTTTCTAACTAGTGTGCAACCTCATTATAAAATGTATGTTCTTTGCATGTTAGTCTACCTTCAAATATATTCTGCTTCATAACTGTGTTTTGAGAAACCACCGTGGGGCTTGAACTCACAACCGTGAGATAAGGGTCATAGGCTCCAGCGGCTAAGCCAGCCAGGCACCCGGGATCATTAATTTTTGATGAAAGATGATTTTTATTTACAGGATCGATCAATTCCTGGGTGCTCGAAATACTCTTACCAATTAAAGAAAAAAACCCCATAACGACTACTCAGATACCTCCTTTAAGCTCAGCTTAAAAGACTTGATGTTTTTGAGAAATAGAGGTGAAACAGATGTTCTGAGAAAATGCTTCAAAAAATTGATCATGTCTGGTCATTGATAAGATGATAGTAGCATTAGGATTAGTAACACAGACAAGGGTTTGGGAGTGGTTGTCTATGCAGGCTGAATTTCAAAGATGTGGTTCTCGGGAATACAGGGGGTTTTGTATAGAGCTGAATGAACCTTCCACAGTCTGAAAGCCCATCTTTGGGAAACAAATATCTGGTTGCCATGGAGACACTCAAGGTGGATGAAGGATGGATTAATCAAAATACAGTAAATCCTTTTTACGAGCTTTCTAAGAAATCTAGTGTGACGCGAACCCTCTGGTCTGTCTCCTCCTGTTCTTCCCTCCATCACACAGGAAATCCACTATGGACACACAATGACACACATTTATTGAACTGAGTTTTATGTACATACTAGGGAATGACACCCTCTCTTGCTTGAAAGGCATCGTCATACAAGCACAAGTGTTTCTCAACCATTTATTTTTTCAAATAGTTTTTGAAACTTAAGGAAAAATTTCTCTTCCTCTGCAACAAAAAGAAAAGAGAGTGGTTAGAAATAGCCTCTGAAAATTGTGATTATTTATTAACTGAGCTATATTCTCTGGGGAATAAAGGATATGAAACAATTTGTACTGAGATAGAAGTGGCAGTCAGCTTGAGTCTAAAAAGACTCCTAATCTGATCAATTTAACCGTTTAATTTAATCCAAAGCAAGTTATCTCAGTCTACATATTAGTTAAGTAAATAAATGAATGAATCTAAATAAATTATTAAGTTGAATAAATTAAGTGAATAAATAAATTAAATGACTATTCCCTTCCTTCCCAACAAACTGATGGGTCAAATTAATCAAAATAGTTAATCCAGTTGTGGGAGACATTTCCAGAAGCCTCCAGTAAATCATTCCTGGGCAGCCAATTTGATTTTAACCCCTGGTCTTGGATAGCCACTGCATCAAATAGATTGGATGACCTAGCACACAGACTCGAGCTGATGTGAGTAGGTTTTGGACACCCTCCAAGAACAGATAAAGGCTCACAGTGAGGATGTCGGTTACTGCAGGCATGGGGCCTATGGGAAGTCCAGAGGGACTTACTAGAGGGTACAGACAGGGAGGTTTTCCACATCAGCACTCTCGGGAGTCCATGTGTTCTCACAGACTGAAAGGCAGACAGAGGGATGCAAATTGCAAAGGAATTTAGCATAGGGTGAAACAGTGGTTCTCAGCTTGGGAGCCCAGTTTGTCATGACCCGGGGTAGGGAAGGCCGGGAGCTGGTGCTCAAGAAGCAGATATGCTGCCCAACACCCAACAGGGCACAGGACAGCCTCCTGGGGGGACAAAAAAGTCAATGATGCCGAGGTTAAGAAATCCTGCAGGAGAAGGAAAAGTTAACAGATTCTAAGCAGCATGGTAGATGGAGCACCAATTCATAGATTTACATGCTCGGGACAAAAGGGCTATACCTTCTGAGTTGAGCAGTAAGGAATCAGCTCTGGACTTGGAATTTGAGGACCGGGATCTCCATCTCTTTATTTTAATTTATTTTAATATATTTATTATTACCTACAACATATCAGCCTCTTTGAGGCTCACTTGCTTAATTTGTTAAATGGTTATAGTAATATCGACCTACCTTCTCATAGCATGGAATGGAAATACAGAGTCAGTGTTCTAGAAATAGTGACTGGAAACAAGTCAGCTTACCTTACCTTTATTTTCAAAAATTATTATTTTATTATTTATTTTTTAAAAAATTATTATTTTTATTTTTAATTTAACTTTAATTTGAGGCAAAGCTAGTCAGCTGTTGTTGTTTTTTAAAGATTTTGTTTATTTATTTGTCGGGGAGAGAGAGAGCACTAGCAGGGGAATGAACAGAGGGAGAGGTAGAAGCAGGCTCCCAGCTGAGCAGGGAGCCCGATGCAGGGTCCATCCCAAGACCCTGGGATCACGACCTGAGCCAAAGGCAGATGCTTAACTGACAGAGCCACCCGGGCACCCCAAGGTTAGTCAGTTTTGACCAAGGTGACAAAAAAAAATTATTTA
This sequence comes from Nasua narica, assembly GCA_028533885.1. Taxonomy (NCBI): domain Eukaryota; kingdom Metazoa; phylum Chordata; class Mammalia; order Carnivora; family Procyonidae; genus Nasua; species Nasua narica. The sequence goes on along the minus strand of CM052806.1, from coordinate 79,257,975 downwards.
AAATTCATTATTTATTTTGGATCTTAATGTATTGTAGGGGAGGAAAAAGTTTTCTTCAATCCTCTTGGATCCTTGGCTGGGTCTGAAAATTAAACTGACCCAAAGCAAATTAACAGGAGAAACACTTATACATTTCATTGGATTTTTACATGTGCCTGGGGGCTTTCACAAGAGAGTGAAGACCCAAAGCAGCGACCAGAGTAGGGAGCTTTAAACCTTTCAGACAAAGAAATAATGGATCTGTGAGGAATCGACAAGACTTGGGCTAGGGGTGGTCAATGGTGAAGAAGTAACTAGGAAGATAGGAAGATAAAGATTAGTTTAACAAGGTTTATTTATCAGATTTCTCAGCCCCTAATTCCCTGCTCTAGTGATAAGAATGTCTTTCCCCCTCCAGGTACAGGGAGGGCACCTTTTACTTGGGAGATATATGGAGATATACGACCTGTTTCAGGAAAAAAGGGGCAAGTGGCCTTCTTGCTTCTGCTGCTTTCTCCGACTCCTTCAGTTTAAGACCTCCAATGTGCCAAGGTGCCATGTTTGGGGGTGGTATGTCTTCAACCCCATCGGTAAGAAATACCCTGTTTTTGCTTGGAGGCTGCTGAGTGTAAGCCTGCAACACTGCAGAAAGCTATGTTTCTTTGCATTAGGAAAAAAGGGGAAGTGTGGGGAGAGGGCCAGGGCTAAGGCTGGACAGGAGCGTGGGGTGTGGGTATTTACTGGGATTTCAAAGTTGACTTGCTGTGGGATATGTGGCGTGACCCTCTCCTCCACGTCCCTGCAAAATCAGCAGTAAAGTCTTCTTCACTCCTCTGTGATTTGTGGGTTAGAATTTACTTGGTTTTGTTTTGTTTTTGATGTCGCCAGTGCTGAATCCTGCTTCGGTGTGAAGGCACAGGGCTATCATTAGCCCATGTGAAGAAAAATTATCCCCAGCTTGGAAATCAGTCAAAGGGTGATTAATGTCGCTTTAAGAACATTTTCAAACAAGCCCGCCGAAGGATCATCTGACTCTGGGAACTTAAGCTTGTTTGTACCATTGGTTAGAACTCAGAGATTTTAAAGTTCTGAAAGCTGATTTGGGGCCATGATTTTCTTTTTCATTTGGTAGGAAGGATAAACCTGAAGGTTATAGTTTTATTACCCTGTAGGATTTTAACTGTGGTATACTTTTGTCCAAATTAGCAATTTTATTTCAGCATGACTTTTCTCCCCATTTATTGTAAAAATCCTAGTTTCTTAAATTCTCCTTTGAACTGTTTTTCTCATCCTGCTGGTTCCCTTATTAATAGGTTTAATAAATCTTTGATATGGGCTTATTATCTATTTATATAAGAATTATGTTTTTAACATTTTGAGACTATGCTTTGGCACCTATTTGCAGCCTTTGTGTGAATTAGGAAAAAAATTTCCTTTCCTTAAATACAGTTAGTTTCTTTTCCTCAAGTACAATTTTTAGAAGATAGTATATTATTTGTTTTTTAATGATAAAATTTGCAGCAAGCCTGAGGTCATACAAATTCTATGAATTAAACTTTTGGACACACAGTAAAGGAAATACAAATTTTTAATCATAATAATAACTCACTAGAATACTTAAGAAACCAGTAAGATTTAATCATTAGTTATAAAATAGTTTTACATCTTGCTTTTACAGAGATGAAATTCTTTATGACAGTTTCAGTGCCCATTGGCTTTAGTGTCTTGTTTTCTAAAGAAATGAACAGTTTTTCTCGTGACATTGTATACATTTCATAAATTTTATTTTCACAAAGCTATAAAATTGTCCATTGGTAATTGCAACTGCAAGGTGAAATTTATCCTGGGAGCTACAAAACATTATTGGGAATGTGTTGTGTAAATCATTGTTGGAAATATATTGCGATACTTCAAATAGAGTAGCCTAAGTGTAGATTTTAGAAATCAGCTTAGGATTTTAGTTTTCTATATGTTGAATTCCCATCAGTATCGTTTCTCTTACTTTGTTCACCAGGCAATTTTAATTATTAGTCAATAGCTCCTATTGATTGGAATTCTTTGAGTTACACTGGCCATCTGAAACACTGAGAGGCCATTATATTCTTTCAGCATTTTAAGACTTTTCTTTGAAGAAGATATTGTTATAGCTAGTTTAGAAAAAAGAAAATTAAATTTGGAACTGATTCTGGATTGTAAGTGGGATTCTAAGTTGACACTCCTTTTTTGGTAGTGCCTGTACAGGGAGAGTTGCCATCAATGTCAAGAGATTCTGCAATTTGTTCAGTATCAATATATTTTTTATAAACATTATTGCTTTTGTCTTCAAAAAATGTATAATACCTTTGATGCTTTCAAATTCATCGCATATGTTGAATTTTTTTTCTGCATCATTTTGCATTTAATATCAAATTTTACGCAAGCTATTATGCCAAATCAGTACTGAACAACTAAATGTAAAACGGTATTTTCAAGACCAACTTTTACTTGTGTTGCAAAAATATGTAACAGTGTCACAAAAATTTATTTTTTTAAGTTTTAAAATTTTTTAAAAGATTTTACTTATTTATTTGCGAGAGAGAGAGAAAGAAACAGTGCATGTGAGAGAGAGCACAGAGAGATAGAGCAGCAGAGGTAGAGGTAGAAGCAGACTCCTTGCTGAGCAGGGAGCCTGTCTCAGGGCTCAATCCCAGGACCCTGGGGTCATGACTTGAGCCCAAGGCAGACACTTAACTGACTGAACCACCCAGGTACCCCATCACAATAATTTCTAAGAGAGCATTGCCCTCTTCCTTTAAGTGAGCTAGCTTCTTTCTTTTCTTTTCTTTCTTTCTTTTCTTATCTTTCTTTCTTTCTTTCTTTCTCTCTCTCTCTTTCTCTTTCTTTTCTTTCTCCTTCCTTCCTTCCTCCCAAGATTTATTTATTTTTTTTTTAGAGAGAGAGATGGGGCAGAGAGGCAGAAGGAGAGGGAGTGAAATCCTTAAGCAGACTCCTCACCAAGCATGGAGCCTGATGTGGGACTCAGTCTCAAGACCCTGAGATCATGACCTGAACTGAAATAAAGAGTCAAACGCTTAACTGACTGAGCCATCCAGATGCCCCCACAATGAGTTTCTAGTGTCATGAGAGCTTCAGCTTGACTTTCTCACCATTTTTTCAAAAATGTCTTCAAATTTCTCTTTCTTAGAATCATTTCGGTCAACTCTAACACAGAAGCCAAAAAAGCTGTTGCATGCTTTCTATCAAGTTTAAACAAAACAAGGAATATAGAATGTTTTGTAAATTTTCTTCATGATTTGCTGCTGCAATCGTTTATGTTTCTCATGTATATCTGTGGCATTGTCCTGTCCCCTAGTCATTCGATTTATTTTGTCTAGATTCAGTATTTATAGACATTCTGTTGAGAATTGATATTATCTGTGTCAACATAATGTAATTGTTTTTCTCTAAGAAATTCTAGCCCAGGAAGATAAGATTGAAAACCAATAAATAACTAGCTTCATCATTTGCTTCAAGAAATTCCTGCAAACCAATTTATCAAGGCAAACAGTTGCCTCATTGTGGCAAACAGAGTGTCTTATCAAAAAGACTGTGTGCTCACCTGCACAGACAGCTTGCTTATCAGGACAAGAACTAGTTTATCCAGATTTGTTTTAAGACCTGCCGTGTCCACCAATCCTAAAGTATTACATCACAGACTTTGGCCATTCTTCACCATTTCCCCGCCTTGAAGGACTTGCCTTAAATTAACTGAGCCCAGACCTGAAAGCATTCCCCTGCTGAGACACTAAGACTTTGTGAAGATGGTGCCCTCCCTTGCTGTCTTTAGCTTAATATACTTAATTTTGCTTGACCAGCAGGTTGTTCTGGAAGGGTGTCAGCAGTCAACATTATTTAAAATACATATAGTCTTTTTTTAAAGATTTTATTTATTTATTTATTCATGAGCAATAGAGAGGCAGAGGCAGAGGGAGAAGCATGCACCCCACTGAGCAGGGAGCCTGATGTGGGACTTGATCCCAGGACCCTGGGACCATGACCTGAACCAAAGGCAGATGCTTAACCATCTGAGCTACCCAGGTGCCCCATATAGTCTTTTCTATTCATGTCATTACTGAACTTCTCACAAACTATTCACCTACAGACATGCCTTGTCTTTTTGGAATCCAAAAAGTCTGATAACAATTATAATCTGCTCTATGTAGCTCGTATCAGGAGTTGTATCTAAAACAGGTGAGAAATATTTAGCACTAGATCAAACAGGCTGTGAAGAAGCTCTGTGACATTGATGTGGCCAAGGTCAACACCCTGGTCAGGCCCATTGAAGAAAAGAAAGCATGTTTGACTGGCTCTTGACTACGATTCTTTGGATGATGCCAACAAAATCGGGATCTGAGGTGAGTCTAAGTTGAGTCCAACTGGCTAAAAAAAGAATCATCTATATTGTGTTTAACAATTGCATATGATATTTGACCTTACTTTTGAATAGTTTCTGTTTTGTAGCACTAATAATTATAGATATATTTTAAAATCATAGTTCAATTTTAAATTCCTAATACTCTTTTTGATAGGCATTTCATTTTATCTTTACTAAAAGTATGTGATAAATGCTGCCAATCTTTGTACTATTGTCAAACTCCAATTGATTTTTTTCTACTCCCAAAGACTTTGACATAGAGACAAAACACAACCTTCTTTGAAGTAAGAAGTTTTAGCACTATTTTTTTTGTCATTTGGAAGAATTTGTATTTAATGTTCCCTCAAAGCTTGTTATTTGTATCTGAGGTGGATAATTATCAACTAGTCCTCTGAATATTGAAGTTATATGGATGTGTACTTGCATTCATAGAAAGTACATTAGATTTGGTGGAGTTTTGGGTTTTTTCTCTTCAAGTTTAAGTGGCAGTTCATCTCTTATGATTGACATGGAGATAGAAAGTAAATTCAAAAAAAAAAAATAAAAAAAAAAGAAAGTAAATTCAGAATCTGTCCAATCAGTGATCGATCTTTTTCTATTTTCCTCCTGTATCTCATCTATTTTCTCCAAAAAGTCGTTCAGTTATACAAATAAATTTCTTCCTTTTCTCCAATGGATTTCTATTTTCTTATCCTTGGTAATTAAAAAAATTATTTTTGACACCTAGGAAGAAGTTATGAATAGTTTAATATTTTATCTTAGAATGTGAAACACTTAAAAATAATAGGTTTGGGGAAAATATAGCTTTACAGTGTAGAAACCTGGAAGACACTACCTCAACCAAATGATCAAAGTTAACATCTCAGTAATGAGACATCAGTGTCATGTGAGTCCTGACATGATATACTGAAAAGGGCTCAACATCTCTGGTAACATTCTCTGGTAATCTTACAAATAAATAATCATAACCTAAATTTATCATGAGGAGACCTCAGATAACCCTGCATGTCATTTTCCAAGACCAATTTTGTGACACCAGCTCTTGTGACTTACCATTCAATTCAATTCTGACACTAACTATCTGGAGTTAACATAGACCCCATAGGTTTTAAGGGGCTCAGTCTAGAATGGCTCATGGAACCCAGGAAAGTGCTGTACTTAACAAGTACAGTTTAATATAAAGGATATAACTCAAGAAGAGCCAAATGGAAGAGTCAATAGGACAAGTATTGAGGGGTGGGTGGGTGGGAGGAGTGCAGTGCTTCCGTGCCCTCTCTATGGAAGAGGGCATGGCCCTCTCTAGGTATGCCACTATCTCAGCACACAGATGTGTCCACCAAGCCAGAAGCTCCCAGAACCTTGTTATTCAAAAGGCTTTTTTTGGTCAAGCCTTCATTAAGTATGCCTGGTCAATTAAATCATTGGCTATTGGTGATTAATCTCAATCTCCAGAACTTCTCCCCTCCACAGAGGCTGTTGTAATCACATGGTTGGATTTTGTTTTGTTTTCTTTGGCAACCAGCCCCATCCTAGGGTTGGAAGTAACCACATTAACACAACAAGACATTGCTACCACTCAAGAAATCCAGGTTTTAGGAGCACAGTGGCAGAAACAGGGGACAAAGACCAAATGTATTTTTTTTTTATAACACAACCTCAAATTATGGGACATTTCACAAAGTAAATGGCCTGTGCTTTTAAAAATTGTTAAAGTCATGAAAAAAAAATCAATAAAACAAAGCAAAACAAAACTGTTTCGTATTGAGAAACTCAAAAGTCATGATAACCAAATACAGTGCGGGACCCTGGATTGGATCTTTTTTTCTGGATCAGGAAAACACATTCCCAGGACAACTGATAATATTTGAATAACGACTGGGTGGCTCAATCAGTTAAGTGTTTGCCTTTTGCTCAGATCATGATCCCAGGGTCTAAGATGGAGCCAGGCTCCCTGTTAAGTGGGGAGCCTGCTTCTCTCTCCCTCCTGCTTGTGCTCTCTCAGTTCCACTCTCTCTCAATTAAGTAAATAAATGAATAATCTTTAAAAAAATATTTTAATAAAGTCTTTGATTAGTTAATAGTACTATATCAATGTTAGTTTCCTGGTTTTGATCATTTATCATGGTTATGTAAGATGTTAACATTAGGGAAAGGTGGTAAAGTACATGCAGAAAATTTTTATACCATTTCTAATAGTTTAAATACCATTTATTGGGATGTCTGGATGGCTCAGTTGGTTAAGCCGCTGCCTTCAGATCAGGTCATGATCCCAGGGTCCAAGGATCAAGTCCCACGTTGGGCTCCTTGCTCGGCGGGGAACCTGCTTCTCCCTCTGTCTGTCGCTCCCCCTGCTTGCGTGTGCTCTCCCTCTCTCTCTCTGAAAATAAATAAAATCTTAAAAATAAATAAATAAATACTATTTATTTAAGAATAAAATTAAGTTCAAAATAATATTCTTGTTACTCTAAATTTTAATAGTAGTTATTTTTATAATGATGAATTTCCATAGTAAACACCTCCTATAGAATATACAATGGATAATCAGTTAGTGACCTCAAATTTATGTCTATAAAGTACTGCTTTGTGAATTTTTTGTGGCAAGTGAATATTATTAATTACATAATGATTTATTTAATATTAAAAGAACTTAGTCATTGTTGAAAAAAACAAAATTCAGCTGAATAAATTTAAAGATCTTATTGGCTTTATTCAATGATTCATGATTCAGGCAGCATTCCATTTACCAGATAGAAAGAAGCTCCAAGAAACTATATGAGATGGAAGACTTATAGGCAGGAGGCGGGAGGACAAGAAAGTTACCAGCAAAGAATGGATTATTGCAGGCAAGGTCACCTTGCTTTAGGGGACAGTCGGGATCTATCAAATGGATTACCTCAATAGCGATGACTAGGAAATTCCAGATTGACTGGTGAAGATTACGTTCCTGGAGGGGGGGGCTGAAACTGTAATTAGGTTAGGTAGTAAGTCTTGGTTAGATGATGTGGGCCTTAGCATAAGTGACTCTATTTGGGACTTGTTGTCCTTTCTTTTTTTCACAAGATCTAAATTAAAAACAATAATGGGGGTGCCTGGGTGGCTCAGTGGGTTAAAGCCTCTGCCGTCGGCTCAGGTCATGATCTCAGGGTCCTGGAATTGAACCCTGCATCAGGCTCTCTGCTCAGCAGGGAACCTGCTTCCCCCCTTCTCTCTGCCTGCCTCTCTGCCTACTTGTGATCTCTCTTTCTGTCAAATAAATAAATAAAATCTTTTAAAAAACCCCAAAACACAATAATGCCTTTCTAGGACAATAAACGAATAGCTGATGATATGAACTACAATGCAAAATGTCAACTTTAGCCAGTGCCTTAACTATAAGTTAGTTAAGTTAGTTAACTTAAGTTAGTTAAGTTAGTTAACTAAACTAACTAAAAAAGTTTAGTTTATTAACTAAACTATTATTTAGTTAATAAATTAACTAAATTTTATGTTTTGAATTTTATGATACTTCCCAATTAGCATATTAGTTGGGAAAGTAATTAAAACTGTCCTCTCTAGCAATCAATTCTAACAATTTTAGCCTTTAAATTTGTGGTGGACCTGCGTGACAAACAGCAAACGATCAAAGATCAAAGAAAAGTTCTTGGATAATTATAAATCATTATGCCTAAATATTCTATCATCTGCCATGGCAAATTGAAGCCATCACTTTCAAGCTACTGTTTTTCAGTTAGTGGGTCTAATGCAGTTTTTCAATTATCAAGTCCAAAGGCAAACTGGTCCTTTCAATTAATTTTCCAGGAACCCTGGCACCCTAGATTATCCAGAGTGTTCTTTGGTGAGGCAGCTTGGGTTTGGTGACAGACTAGGCTGGGACACTGAGGTATGGTTTCTGAGGATGCTTAGCTGTGATATAAAAGCTTATAGGGAAGTGCTGGGCACTGAGGTTAAAGGTTAATGCCACTGGAAAATCTGTAGTCTTCTTCAGAGCAGCTTGGAAAGGTTTACGGCAGGGATTTCCCTGACAACTGCCAGAGGTCTTCTGTCTCCTTGTGCAAAAACCGCTCAGATGGGTCTGCTCTTCCTCACACTCACTAACTACACTCTGGACCCTTGGGTTACAGCTTTTCGCCAGTGACACACTTCTTTCCAGTGTGGCCAGTGTTCTTGGGCTGCTGGCTGATGTGGGAGCGCCATCTGCAAAGCCAGACCATTCAAGAGGTTCTCTTTCTAAGGGGCTGACACTATTACTGGCAAAAATAGTATGAAATATCCGCCCTTGGATATTTCAGTGACCATGAGAGGACCATGAGGAGAGTGTACCCCAATATCAGAGCTGCAATGGAATAGGAAGCACTGGGTTATATCCTAATCATCCCAAACTGGAAACAACACAAATATCTATTCTGAATAAAATATAGACACTGAGGTATATTTATATACAATGAAATCCATAAATTAATGAAAATGAATGAACTATAGGCAGAGGCAAATTTAATTTAAGATTAAGACAGCATCACAAGATTATTAAGTAAATAGCATTGAGAAGACTCTTTTTTGAAGAGAGAGAGAGAGAGCACATATACAGGCATAAACAGGTGGGGGATGGTGGGGGGTAAGGGGAGAGGGAAAGAGAATTTCCAGCAGGCTCCACACCCAGCACAGGAGCCCAACCCAAACTCGATCTCATGACCCTGAGATTATGGCCTGAGCCAAAATCAAGAGTCAATGCTTAACCAACTGAGCCACCCAGGCACCCTGAGAGGACCCTTTTTAAAAAATTCTAATCCAGGGCGCCTGGGTGGCTCAGTTGGTTGGGCGACTGCCTTTGGCTCAGGTCATGATCCTGGAGTCCCGGGATTGAGTCCCATATCGGACTCCCGGCTCTGCAGGAGGTCTGCTTCTCCCTCTGACCTTCTCCCCTCTCATTCTCAGTCTCTGTCTCTAATAAATAAATAAATAAATAAATCTTTAAAAAAAATTATAATCCATATGTCTAATAAAATTCCATGTTATACACTCTGAAGTACAAAATACTAACATAGGACACAGTCGTCACTTTAACTACCTTCATTTTGACCTCAGTCTGTACTTTTTTTTTCTTTATACTCCACACGTAAGTGAGACCATAAGATAATTGACTCTCTCCGCTTGACTTATTTCACTCCGCAGAATCTCTTCTAGTCCCGTCCATGTTGATACAAAAGTTGGATATTCATCCTTTCTGATGGAGGCATAATATTCCATTGTATAGATGTACCACTTCTTCCTTATCCACTCATCTGTTGAAGGGCATTTTGGTTCTTTCCACAGTTTGGCAATTGTGGCCATTGCTGCTATGAACATTGGGGTACGTGTGGTCCTTCGTTGTACTGCATCTGCTTCTTTGGGGTAAATACCGAGTAGTGCAATTGCAGGGTCATAGGGTAGCTGTATATTTAATTTCCTGAGGACTCTCCA
>CM052806.1:79189138-79247625 GCA_028533885.1 Nasua narica | reverse complement strand
AATATCTTCTCCCATTCTGTGGGTTGTCTGTTTGTTTTGTTGACTGTTTCCTTTGCTGTGCAGAAGCTTTTTATCTTGATGAAGTCCCAAAAGTTTATTTTCACTTTTGTTTCCTTTGCCTTTGGAGACATGTCTTGAAAGAGGTTGCTGTGGCTAATGTCATAGACTGTACTTTTTTAACTAATTAAGTTCTTTCCAGCTCATCTCTTAACTCGAGCAAAAGATCTTGCAGGCAAAGCATCCCATGATGGAAAATGAAACTGCCCCCTCAAGCAATAAGGTCTGCCCTGAGCCAGCAAGACCCTACATGATTGATCCCAAGATAATGATCAACCTGATCTCTACTGCCCAGCTGCACATACCCACCAACCTTTGTTCCACATTCTCCTTATGTAAACCTGGAAGTATTTCCAGCATTTTGGAGACAGCCTTTGGGACCCTAGTTTGCTGAAATAAATTCCTTTCTTGTTTCACCACCACTCATCTCTCTGCCTTTGGATTCTGTCAGTGAAGAGTGGCTAAATGTGGTGTTTGGACCCCAGGAATCAGGGTGCTCTTGTACCTTTGGGCGCTGGTTACAATACTGCTAATAGATTTTGTGTATACATAAACTCCCTGGATGGATTGCAAACTCCTTGGGGACAGGCAATGAATATTATACTTATTTAATTTTCAAATAGGTGTTTGAGTCAATTATTTGAGTTAACTATTTGAGTCAATGAATGAATGAAAAGGAATGAACAAGGGAAAGAATGAATGAATGTTAAACGAAGGGGGGTCTGTCCTCCTCCTCCCCCTTTTTTAAAAATTATCCTGGTCTAGTCAGAGTCTTTTTAGTTTGTCTGGATAATGTCTGGTATGTACACCAGGAACCAGAGGGAGATGAGCACCCTATTGCTGAGTCTAGAGAGGCACTGGGATGTCTGGGGAAGTTTTACTTGATCTAAGCCCTATTTAGTGTAAACTATAAACATAATGGTGTTGATGGAAGTGGATTTCCATGACCTCCATTTTGACCTCAGTCTGTACTTTCTAACTAAGTTCTTTCCAACTTCTCTCTTAAGTGGGAAAAAGACCCTGCGTTGAGAACCAAAACTACCCCCTCAAGCAACAAGGACGGCCCTGAGCCAGCAAGACCATGTGTGACTGACCCTAGGACAACGATCCACCCGACCTACACTGCCTGCCTTCAGGTACCCTCTGAACTCTGCCCCCCATTTTTCTTATGTACACCTGGAAGTATTTTTGGCACTTTGGAGACAGTCTTTGAGATTTTAGTCTGCTGTCTTCCCGATGGTGACCTCACTGAAATAAATCCCTTTGTTTCACCACCACTGTCTCTCTGCTTTTGGATTTTGCCAGTGGTGAGTTGGACTGTTTGGGACCCCCTGGAGGCAGGCGCTTGGGCACCCTTGCTGCCCTGGCTACATGGAAACATGGATTAAGTGATGAAGGGAGAAAGCAAAGGCACTCAGGACTTCGTTTCTCTTTCTGGGCTGCCCATTTAAGGGACAAGAGGCGATGGGTGGATTCCTTAATTTCCCTGAGGCTTTGTTTCTGCATCTGTATAATGGCGTCAGTAATGCAATAATTATGAGGATCACCAAGACAGCCTGTGTGGAAGGAACAGTGAATCAAATACCTGCAAAGGATTTCTCTCCTATTGGCATTTTCAATCTCACGGCTGCTTTAACGATTGGAAAAACAAAAGACCTCTGCTCAGAAAGTGAATACAAACAGACCATTTATAATTACTGGCCACTAGAGCATGATTTCCCACATTTTCCAGATTCTGGCCCCAGAGAGGTCAGAGATGGTTTCTGGGGCATTTCTGCAACACTACCAATCCCCGCAGATATGCCACCAGATCACGTTTCTCCCTTGTCAGAAAGGAAACCACAGGCCCAAAATGATGTCACGTAGGCTAGGCCATGTTACCAAACTGGGGCTTAATCCCTAATGTAATTACAGTTTCAACCTCCCTCAGAAATGTAGTTTTTACTGGTCAGCCAGGAATTTTCTAGTCAGCACCAATAAGGTCATCTGTCACGTGGGCTCTCTCTATCCCCCATCGAAGCAAGATGAGGTAATCCACCTAGTAAGACCCTTCTGTCCTCATGGGAAGGTGACCTCACCTCAAATAATGCTTTTTTGGGGTTTGTTGATGGCTTCCTTATTCTGCCTTTAAAATCTCTTTCCTCTCTGTAGCACTTAGGAGCTCCCCTCTACTTGCTAGATGGGATGTTGTCCAATTCATGAATCATGAGCGTAATAAGGGCTGCTACCAAAACCAAGAGCTGAAATTAGCCGATGTGTCCTGAACCAGGTGGGGGCCATGACAGGCCATAGGATCCAGCTGGGGCCAGATTTCGGGCCTGGGCCACACGCCTGCAGTCTCCTCTAGAGGAAGCAGAGGCCAAGGATGCGCTGGTTATGTGTGACTCCTGTCAAAGACGCAGAAAGTTCCCGAAGCATCCTGGTACAGGTGAGAGCAGTTTTCTCAGGGAATGTATGTCCAGGCATGGACTTAGGTCACCACATGGGGTTCCATTTTTTTTTTCTTTTATCTTTTTACTCTAGTAGTTAAATATGAAGAACTGAACATGATTTTGATTTTTATGGTCTTTTAACACTGAATTAAATAAGAAAGAAAAAGATTATTTTCTTCCTTTAAAGCCATGAAGACACAGGAGGGGGTTTAAGATCCAGGGAGGTGATGGGACCGAGGGCAGAGTGGTGGGGAGGCTTGAAACCAGGGCGCTCACTCGATTCCAGAACCCACCCAGCGTGAGCTGGGACACGCCACCCCATCTCTCTGTGCCTGTTTTCCCCTCACCAAGCTCCCTTCCAACTTAAACATCCTATGGCTGAGAGCAAGGTAACAAATAGTAACTTTGATCTCCTTAAACCTTATTCTAAACATATGTTAACAATTTATTGTCCTCATTAAAATTTTAAAATGCTAACCATGGGTGGCAGCTTGTGGGTTCCTTGGATGTGCTCCTGGTTCCCGTTCTTTGAAATGGTTGTGGGGACCGGCCACCTGTCACAGCCCAGGAGAAGCCCAAATAAGGAGACGAGCAGTGGTCATATTCATTTGAGAGTGGCAGGATGTTGCAGGAGGTCATTGAGAGGACATGACCCCCGGGTGACCTGCTAGCTGGACCCAGAGAATTGGAGGATCTCCACCGTCCCCTGGCCTTGGAGTGTCTTTTCACCCCTTGTTTCCACAAGGGGAGCCATTTACGAGAGCTTAGGTCACCTTGAGAGAGCGAGGATTCTGAGGGCTGCCTATGTTGACTGAGCCCCGTTAAGGCCTCTACAAACTTTGAAGATCCTGTCGAGTGGGTATGAAGATCTAGTCCTCTTGCGGGGCCCAAGACAAGCCTCCTAGGTAAGTTCCCTTGGGGCTGCTCTACCTCTTCAGTCTCCCTTCGTCCTCCTGCGGGCAGGGCCAGTGGGCGGGCCAGCGCAGAGTGAGCCGGCTCTGTGTTACCGCTCCGAATTCGGAAGCACAGAACCTGGAGTAAGCTAGCGTGATACTGTGGTTTAGAATAGGAAGTATATGTTGAATCTCGGAACACTGAAAAAGTAAAGTAAAAATTAAAAAAAAAGAGAGAGAAGTATATATTTGATCTTTGTCCCCTTTTCTGCCAGAAAAAGCCTAAACCCCTGGGATTTTCTAGATGAGCTCTATAAAGGCATCTTTGTTATGTTAATGAGGTGACTTTTGGAAAGTGCCTGGGTCACCCGGGGCTGTTGCCAGGGGAACCAGCGTGTGGTTAGGGGGTTGGAAGGTTCAGCCCACTCACCTGACCTCTGGGGAGGGGAGAAGGGCTAGATACTGAGTTTAATTACCAGGGGACAGTAACCTAATCAATCACGCTCATGCAACGGAGCCTCCAAAACAACCCGAAAGCATGGGGTTCACAGAGCTTCTGGGTTGGTGAACACAAGGAAATTAGGGGAGATCGGTGCACGCGGAGGGCACGGGAGCTCTGTGCCCTTTCTGCATACGCTCTGTGGCCGATGCGTCTTTTTCATGTGGCTCTTCCTGAGTTATATCCATTTATAATAAACCGGTAATGTAGTCAGTAAACTGGGCTTACTGTTCCTGAGCTTCGTGAGCCCCTCTGGCACATTACTGGAAGCCAAGTGACAGCCTGGACTGGCCGTTGGCATCTGAAGTGAGGGGCGGCGTCTCGTAGGGGTCTGATGGGATCCGAAGCCAACTCCAGGGACGTGGTGTCAGAATTGAGTTGAATTATAGGACCCATGGCTGGTGTCAGAGACTTGCTCGGTGGTATAGAAACCTCCCCCCACCATCTCTCCTCAAAACACACACACAGAAAACACACACACACACACACACAGGAGAATTGAGTGCAAAATCATTAACTAGTTAACAGTTATTGAGAATGACACAGGTGTCACTGAGACAGATTGATGGGAACAATCCATGTAAAGAACTCGCTTGTCCCATAGAAAACACTGGACATTAGGAAGCTGTGTCCCACAGCAGGCAGGAGATGTGTGCTTCAAAGGCCTTATAACTCCAGACTGTTCCCTCAGATGACACCCACTCACCTTCCTACGACATCCTGACTACTCCAGACTAATTTTCTTTAGTTGTTCATCCTCCCACTCCCCGTTCCTTTAATATACAGAGAAAAACTGGTATATGGACAAAGACATTGTATCTCCTCCCTCATTCTCTCCCAGCATGTTTTTAATTTAAAATTTTAACACTTTTTTTTAACATAAAATGCCCAATGTTATGCTTTGACCAAAATACTCTGCTTTGTCCATTGGTGCTGTCTCACTTAACTTTCTTCCTTTATATCTCGCAGCATTATTTTGTAATCACTGTTTAACAAAACGATGTTAGCAATAATCCTTGAGAACCTGGTTTGATTGGAAAATTTAAATATACTTTTAAAAAGATTTATTTATTAGAGAGCGAGCATGCGTGCACACACGTGTGCATGTTGGAGGAGGGGCAGAGGGAGGGAGAGAAGCAGACTGCCCCCTAAGTGTGGAGCCCAACATGTGGCTCGATCCCATGACCCTGAGATCATGACCTGAGCTGAAACAAAGAGTCGGGCACACAGCCAACTGAGCCACCCAGGCACCCCTAAATATTTTTTATTGATTACTATAAAACCAAGGACAGTGTTATTAATTTCTTTTGGCATTTAGCTGCTATATGCCAAGGAATCTGCCTCTAAAGGTGGGAAAGAAAGGGACCCTATATATATTTCTCTTTAGGTCAATTGTGGTGTTAATCACACTTCTTGTCTAAAGAAAATTCTTTTTTTTTTTTTTTAATTTTTCTAGATTTTATTTATTTGACAGACAGCGAGATCACAAGTAGGCAGAGAGGCAGGCAGAGAGAGAGGGGGAAGCAGGCTCCCCGCCAAGCAGAAAGCCCCATGTGGGGACTCAATCCCAGGACTCTGGGATTATGACCTGAGCTGGAGGCAGAGGCCTTAACACACTGAGCCACCCAGGCACCCCCTAAAAAAAATTTTTATACAGAAACAATGAAAATATGAATTGCTGGTATCAAACCTAAATTTTCCTTAATGTTGGTTTGTTATCTGTTTCAAGAAAGATGTCATTTTTTGTGGTTTGATATTCGAATGGGAAAAACAAACAGTTCATTTTATTCAAGTTAATCCCTAACAGATACCTGATTGCCACTCTATCACATCCAAATTCTTTCACCCCAGGTCCCTTCTAAGCAACAAATCTAAGAAGAAATAGTTAACTTTTGTGTGCTAGTTGCACATCCAAACTGTGACTACAGAACCACTGGGTCAAGTTCAGGGCATCTGATTTTGACCCAGATTTGCTGATTTTTAGGAACTAAATCCTTGAAAGTTTTGGCATCGAAGATTTGTGGTATTACCACACACAGTGGTTCCTTTCAGAGGTACAATCCACTTACATGAATAATCTTAGATGTAATTTTTGAATTTTGTTAAAATGTATGCATTTATTAATTAGGATAGGTTTAGAAAAAATGGCAATTTATCATGAGTATTAGGCTTAAATTCTAGTCTAAAATTTTTTCCCCAAATATGTTTATTTTATTTTTTCAGTGTTACAAGATTGATTGCTCATGCACCACACCCAGTGCTCCATGCAATACGTGCCCTCCTCAATACCCATCACCAGGCTCGCCCAACCTGCCACCCTCTCCCCTCCAAATCCCTCAGTTTGTTGCTCAGAGTCCACAGTCTCTCATGGTTCATCTCCCCCTCCGATTTTCCCCCATTCACCCTTCCCTTCCTTCTCACGATGCCCTCCATGATTTTTTTTATGCTCCCCACGTAAGTGAGACCATAAGATAATTGTCTAGTCTAAAATTTTTGTTCGAAACACAGGTGAGGCACAATTATTCTGAAGCAAGATTTTAAAAAAGCAAGTTTTTCTTTCAGTGCAATTAGGCTGTATTAATTACTCTTTCCTTCTATGTTTAGAATGAAAAGGTGGGTGTTATTACCCAAATGTAGATGGAGTAACAGTAACAGTGGGCCTACAAAGGAGAGGGAGGAATTGCCTTAGCCTTTTTAGGATCACAGGGGCTTTGTAAGGATGCTGACCAGACCTTCTTGAACCTTGGTGGAGTCTCTGAGAAATAAATATTCTGTGACTCTGAAAACATTTCTAAGGTGGATCAAATATGACCTAATCATAACACAATGGATTCTTTTTGTGAACATCACATGCTAAAATGAATGCCTTGGACTATTTACTCCCATTTAAATTTGAAAGCCTGAGAAATTCTTTCCCCAGCATGTATGAATCACTCATCAACCAAAATAGCACGAAGCGCATGCTGGTTGCAGCCAAGGTCTTTCCATTCATCTTTAGGGAAGCTCTCAGACACATTTTGCCTTCGGGATTTTTCTCTGTGTATTTGCTTAACAATCGTTAAGGCAGGTATTGTGGACACTATATTTTGCTATTTTGTCTTCCTCTTTTTCCTTCTTTCTCCTCCTTTTCCTCCTCTTTTTTTCCACTCCGAAGTTTCCAATTCAGTGATGTTGTTGCATTCAGTGCAATCTAAGACTGTCTAGCCATGAAATGATGGTAAGAACATTATGCTAAAAATTTAGAAGGTCTGGGTTGCTCCAGTATTTTTAAATATCTGTATTTGAGTTGGAGTTCAGATTTTCTGACTTCACACCCTGCATTCTTTCAATTACACTATTGTTTCTTCTATTTTGATGCTGGGATCTTTGTATATCAAATCCAATAGGCAACTACTAAGAACTGTGGGGCTCCCACTTGGAGGAACTAGGTCAGCCCAATGGAGTGGACAATTTCCTGGTGCAGATGGGTTGGGGCCTATTCAGAAAAGGTATTTGTTGAAGCAGTTGTATTTCTAAGAGAAGCCTCATTTGCCTTCAGAGAAGCTGGGGCCAGGGGACGGCTTTGGGAAAAAGAGAAAGAAAAAAACTTCAGAATCAATGACATGATTAGGGAGGACTGTATTGTGGATTGAAAAGATATGTTTGTGTCCTAAGCCTGGTACCTTTGAATGTCATTTTATTTGGAAATAGAGTCTACAGATGCAATCAAGATAAAATGAGGTCATACTGAATTAGAGTGGGCCCAGTTCGGTGACTGGTGTCCTTGTAATGAGAGGGAAATTTAGACATAGACACACACACACACAACACTATGTGCTGATGAAGGCAGAGATTAAACTGACATATTACAAGCCAAGGAGTGCCAGCAACTACAAGAAACTAGTAGGAAGTGAGGAAAGATCCTCCCCTAGAGCCTTGCTGACACCTTGATTTCAGTTGGGCTTACCGTCCCCTTGTCTATGAGACAGTACATTTCTATTGTTTCAAGCTACCCAGTGTGTAGTACTTAATTACAGCAGCTCCAGGAAACCCGTACAGAGAGTTAGAGTACAATGAAGAAAAGTCCACGGGAGGGGTTGGATGACATGATTCAGAACTGTGGAAGAATGAGGCTTTGCACTGTATTTGCATTTGGATCTGTCACATACAGTTCTTTCTTTTTCCTAGCTTTATTGAGATATAATTGCACATGACATTGTGTAAGTTTAGAGTGTACAACAGGATGATTTGATGTACATATATATTGCAAAATGATCACCATAGTAAGGTTACTTAACACATCGATCACCTCACATAGTTGTCATTTCTTTGTGTGTAGTGAGAACTTTTAAGACCTACTCACTTAGCAATTTCAAGCATACAAAACGGTATTGATAACTATAGTCACCACACAGCATTAGAGCCCCAGAACATAATCATCTATAACAACGTTTATACCCTTTGACTTTGAAATCAACATCCATTTCTCTCACGCTGCTCCACACCCTCAGATACATTTCTTTACTGATGTATCTTGCAAACCACCTACACGAGTTCTCAATAACTATCAGTAAACATAGGAAGAGGATTTTGTATCTAAGAAAACAGAACATGCAAATAAAAATAATCTTTTTTTATCTTTTTTTAAAGATAAAAAAATCTTTAAAAAGGATTTTTTTAAATCACTCTCCTTTTAAATCTCTTAATGAAACACGGTCATTCCCAGCTTTATTTCTGCTCTATCTCTAATTTCCATTCTTAAGAGGAAGGCACTTTCAACTCATTCAATTATTGTTTAATGTTTTTTTCCTCCACATTTTAAAATAACAGGGAATAAGGCTATCTCTTGACTTAGGATTTTTAGGTATTATTTATCAACCTCCTCTTGTGGAAAAGTCCTTGGAACCCTTCCACCTTTGTGCCCCACATTATCTTCTTTCCATCTATCCCAAATAATACTGTTTAGTTTCCAAACTCTTTGTCAGAAGACTAGATTTCTCAATACATTCACACACACAAAAGTCAAAGAGAAAAAAGTGACTCAATGGAAATAAGGGCAAAGGACAGGAAAAGTTACTTCACAGAAAAGAATATAAATCTGAAGAAATTTATGAAAAGATAGTAAATATCATTTATAGTTTGATAAATGCAAATTAAAGCTGAGTATACCATTTTCACTTCTCAGAGCAGCAAAAATCTAAAAGTTTTAGAATCCATGATGTTGGCAAAGTTATGAGGAAATAGGCACTTTCAGACATTGTTGGTGTGATTGCAAAATGTTAAAATCTCTATGCAGGGAGAGTTGTCAGTATCTATCAACATTACAAATGTGTTTATTCCCTGACTTGGAACTCCTACTCATAAGAAGTTATCCTGGAGATTTATATAGTGAGAAATATATAAAATTACTCATTATATAAAGGAATATTGAAAAGACATGCAAGAAACTAATAAAAATAGTTATGTATATGGAAGGGGTCATCAGAGTAGATAAATTCATCTGCTTTTTTTGAATCATATGAATTCATTACCTATTATAATTCATAACTATATATGAATGCAGAGCTTATCCTTGAAAATAAAACTCGATAAATACTGATTAGCTTACCAGCCTTTCTCTTTCTCTTTCTCTTGCTCTGTCTCCAACCATCCATCCATCCACTCATCCATCCATCCATCATTCATCCATACATCCAGTTGGAGACATTGTAGGTGTTTCTCCTGAATCCACCATTTTTTTTTAAAGATTTTATTTATTTATTAGAGAGAGAGAGAGAGAGACTGAGAATGAGAGGGGAGAAGGTCAGAGGGAGAAGCAGACTTCCCGCAGAGCCAGGAGTCGGATAGGGGACTCGATCCCGGGACTCCGGGATCGTGACCTGAGCCGAAGGCAGTCGGTTAACCAACTGAGCCACCCAGGCGCCCCTGAATCCACCATTTTCCTTCCTCCTTTTCCATTCTGCATACTTACTTTCTCTCTTGTTTGATAGTTATTTTAGGAGGTCTCCTCATCATTATTTTCAGAATTTTCCCTGTCTCTCTTGTGGGCTGGATTCTCTGTTTATGAAGCCCTAAGTCTTATTTTCAGTAGTATTCTCTGTTTGGGTGGATTTCTCTAGTCACTTCGAGATTTGGCATGTAAAAAAAGTTTTTACTCTACCCTCATATTTTTTTGTGCCTGTGGGTTGCAAATCATTTCTCCTAAGAATTTCTGAAGTCATTGCTTCATTGTTCTCTGATTTTCAGTGTTCCTCTTGAAGTCTTGTGTCATCCTGATTCCTGTATTTGTATTCGAGATTTTTTTCCTTCCTTCCTCTGAAAGTTTTAGGATCTTCTTTTTACCCATGGTATTCTGAAATGATGTGATTTTTAAAAATTCCTCCCTCCCCCCCCAATTCATTATGCAGGTCTCCCCAGGCAGTCCCTTTCCAGCTAGAAACTTACTTGGCTTAGTTAGAAGAAAACTTGCTATTATTTCAATATCACCTCTTCATGTTAAAACTTAGTCTCCTGGGACACCTGGGTGGCTCAGTTGGTTAAGCAGCTGCCTTTGGCTCAGGTCATGATCCCAGCGTCTTGGGATCGAGTCCCGCATCAGGCTCCTTGCTCCGCAGGAGCCTGCTCCTCTGCCTGCCTCTGCCTGCCTCTCTGCCTGCTTGTGTTCTCTCTCTGTTAAATAAATAAAAAAAATTAAAAAAAAAAAAACAAAAAAAACACTTAGTCTCCTTTCTCTGGAATTACTATTACTTGGCTTACCTCCTAGGTTGATAATTTAATTTTGTTGTTGTTGTTCTGTTTTCCATCTCTACATTTTGTTCTATCTTAGGGGAAATTTCCTTGGCATTATATTTCAATCTTTCTGTTGAAATATTATTTCCACTCTCCTATTCTTAATTTCCAAGATTTTCTGAATGTTTCTTTTTATGCCATCTGGGAAGAAAAAGGGTTAGCAGCTGGTCTGTTACTTATCCAACCTTCCTTAGGAATGCCAGAGGAAAGGGGGAAAATGACCGTGTCTAATCTTCTTGTGATCAAGCCAATGGGATGGTATTGACAAGCAGAAAGAATGATAATTTTTGGAATGCTTTTTATCAGGATGTACCTGGTCTGGCTAGGGTTGCTTTCGGTAAGCAAGTCTAGAATATGTGGATATACGAGGACATAGCCTGCTTGAAAATGTCAATGTCTGGCATGAAATTGTCAGCAGATAAAAAGAAGATCTTTGTGTGTGTGTGAGAGAGAGAGAATAAAATATATTTTTTGTGGTAACTGGTGCTTTGCATATAAAACTTGGAAACATAGATGTTAAATCTGGGTAAAGCATGTCCTAAAGTGGCAAAAAGAATCTGAAGACCTCCACTGGCCATTTCAAACTTCTCCATGTTTTGCCCACATGTCATTATTATCTGTATCCTTTAAATCATTAGTAAATCTTGATATTGGCTAAAATCTGTGATTCTTTTGATATCTTACGATCTCTGGTTTGATAAGATGATCACTTGTGCCACTTCAGCAGCCCATTTCAAAGACTCAATATTTTATCTCTTTGAGGATAACAATTATGTTTGTTTCAAAATGAATTTTATCTCTGCATTAGTTTCCTTTTTCTTCAAATTCCTTCTTTCTGTGTATTTGTTAGAATCTTTTTCATGTTAAAAGCTTTTTCCAAGGGTCTAATGATCCTTATCTGTCCATTAATATTCAGACTTAGGTACTGCTCAGCCGACTGTGGCTTTTTAAAAGGGGTTTCACTATAGGATGATCAAGAAAGGCCCTTGGCTATTTTCCTGAGACTCCAAAATGTCAGTAAGTATAAAATTTTCCCCTTGGACTGGTCAGTTTTTCAAGAGAAGAAGTCTACACTTTCCCAAATAATTCAGCAAAAACCTTAGCTTTCCCTTGCCAGGTAACATAACATATTCACCTATTCTGTGGATCAGGATCTAGACATCTTTGGGGGACCATTATTTTGCTGCTACAGGGGCCCATTTCTGGTTACTGTTATTCTGTAGAACATGTAGGAGAAGGGGTTTGGGAAGTAGAGCAGAAAAATGATGTGTAGACACATTATTTAGAGGTGTTTCGTTTAATATCTAAATATTACGGGATTTTGCAGTTACTTCTCTGTTACGGATTTCTAGTTAAATTTCACTGTGATCTGAGATCATACTTTGTATGATTTCTATTCTCTTAAATTTGTCGAATTATATTTCATGGCCCAGAATGTAGTCATTATTGGTGAATATGCCGTGTGAGCTTGAGAAGAATGTATCATCTGCTGTTGTTGGACGAAGTAGTCTATAAATGTCAATTAGATCCAGTTGATTGATGGTGCTGTTCACTTCAACTATATTCTTACTGATTTTCTGTCAATTCCTGATAAAGGGGTGTTGAAGTCTCCAACTATAATAGCGAATTTGTCTATTTCTCCTTGCAGCTCTATCAGGCTTTATCTCACATATTGTGATGTTCTGTTGTTAGGTACATACACATAAAGGATTGCCAAGTCTTCTTGGAGAACTGACTCCTTTATCATTAGGTAATGCCTTTCTTTATCCCCGAAAATTTTTCTTATTCTGAAATCTGCTTTGTCTGAAATTAATATAGCTACTCCAGCTTTATTTTGATTGGTCTTAGCAAGGTGTATCTTTTCCTTTCCTTTCCTTTTAATTTCTTTGTGTCTCTGTATTTAAAATGGGTTCTTATATACAACATATGACTGGGTCTGATTTTTTATCTATTTAGTCAGTCTCTGTCTTTTCATTGGTATATTTAGCCTATTCACATTTAAAAGAGTTACTGATATAGTTGGATTAATAGCTACTGTATATATAACTGTTTTGTATTCATTGTACTTTTCCTTAGTTTCTTTTTGTCTTCCTTTTTTTTCTGTCTTTTCTGGCTTTAAATGATCTTTTTATGATTCAAATTTTTCTCCTTTCTTAGAAAATCAATTATGCTTCTTCTTTTAAAAAAAATTTTTTTTCTGTGGTTGCCCTGGAGTTTACACACTATATTTATAACAAATCTAAGTCTACTTTCTGATAACACTATACCACTTCGTAAGTGATATAAGTACCATTTTCTCCCTCCTTTCCCCTATAATATTGCTTTTATTCTTTTCACTTATCCATACACTATGATCATCACCTGATACAATTATTTTAAATGAACAGCGAACTATCAGATTAATAAGAATAAGAAAAATAAGATTTTATTTTCTCATTTATTCCTTCTCTACTGTTCTTCTTTTATTTATGCAAATCTGGGTTTATGACATAAATAATACTTCTTTTCTCTGAAGAATTCCTTTAACATTTTTTGAAAGGCAGGTCTATAGGCAACAAATTCCCTGTTTTTGTTTGTCTGAGAAAATCTTTATTTTTCCTTTACTTTTGAAGGATAATTTTTCTGGATACAAAACTGTAAGCTTTTGAGTTTTTTTGTTCTTTTAACACTAGATATTCATTCTCCTCTCTTCTCACCTGCACGGTTTCTAGAGAGAAGTTGATCCAATTCTTAACCTTGTTTCCCTATAGGTAAGGTATTTTGTTTTCTGGCTTCTTTTAAGATTTTTTCCTTCCTTTGTCTTGTTTCCTGTAGTTTAAATAATATGCCTTAGTACAGATTTTTGGTATATATCTTGCTTGGTGTTCACTGAGATTTCTGGGTCTATGGTTTTGTGATTGTCATTAATTTTTTGAAAAATTTCTGATATTATTACAAGTATTTTCTTCTGCTCCTTTCTCTCTTCTCCTTCTGGTATTTCCATTTTGTGTATGCTATACCTTTTGTAATTGTTCCACATTTCTTGAATTTTCTGTTCTATTTTCTCCCATTTTTTTCTCTTTGCATTTTTAGTTTTTGAAATTAGTATTAACATCTCCAAGCTCACTTTCCTTGGCTGTGTCTAGTCAACCATCAAAGCTCATCAAAGGCAATCTTCTTTCTGTTACATTTTTAAAAAATTTCCAATATGGCTTTTGGGTTCTTCTTTAGAGGTTCCATTTCTCTGCTTACATTATCCTTAATGCATGTTGTTCGCTTTTCCCATTAGAACATATGAGTCATAATAATTTTAAATTTCTGCCTAGTAATTTCAAAATATCTACCATATGTGAGTCTGGTTCTAATGTTTGCTTTGTCTCTTGAGACTGTATTTTCTTGCCTTTACCATACCTTGTAATTTTTTGTTGAAAACTGGACATGATGTACTGGGTAATGGGAACTAAGATCTTTAGTGCAAAGTTTTATGTTTATCTGGCTAGGAGTTAGGTTGTGTTTAATGCCTGCTATTGCCGTAGGTGCCAGAGACTTTAATTTTCTCTAGCGTCCTTGTTTATGTCTACCCTGTTCTGTTTGGGCTTCCTTAGACACTCCTTCTTAAATAGAGGCTGCTTTTTGCAGCTCAGTCATTTGTAATTCACTATTGTTATACTGGATTTGTGTTGATATGGTGATAAAGTATTGTAGAAGGGAAGCATTCTGTAATCTTATAATTGAATCTCAGGATTTTTTAAATGGAACTGTGTCCCTGGGTTGTGACTTTCAGATGTTTTATTTTAGCCTTTCCCTCTCCTTTCATGTGAGATGGGAAAACTAGAGAGGGTTGTTTTATCTAACTGCCCTTCCCCTAAGTCACATTAGGCTCTGGTAAAGTAGTTTTTCTGAGGGCAGGCATTTTTTGTGGAGAACAGAATTATCTGGGTGCATTTCACAGTGGTTACTTTTCTCCTGCCCTAAGCAAGAGGAAGTTTTTCAATGATTTTCATCATGAGAACCTGATGGAGCTCTTGGAAGTAACTCATGAAAATATCAGGGTCCACCTAGGATAGGACCCCAAGGAGTTTTTAACTCTCTTGCTAGTCCTTGTTTAATTTCCAGGAACTAGTCAATAACATTTTAAGTTTTCTTACTGGCTTTATCTCCAGTGTCTTCTGCTCTTTGTAAGCAGTGATCCCCCTGTCTCTCTATTTTTTTAGAGCAGGAATTTGCCTTGTGACCTCAATTTTGTGATGATTCTAAGAAGAACTATTGATTTTGTGCAGACTTTTTCTGTTTTGAGGATGGGAGTGATAACTTCCAAACTCTTTACATATTGGAACAGAAACTGGACAGGATTGTTACTTTTTTGGTCATAAAATCTTCCTATCAATTTCCTTTCGAGGACACCTTTTGCAGGGCTGGTCTCAGAGAGTATCTGTGGGTGGTTTTCCAAGACTCTATCATTCATAAGTAGCTCAAAGTAGCAGTTTAGGGCTCTTTCCATCTTCAGGTAGCTCCAGATGGTAGGTATCTCCTAGGTGGCTCTGAGCCATGAGTGTATTGCAGCTTATAACTAAGGCAAACTCCACATGTAGTAGCCTGTTATGTAGGCTTCTACTTTACTTTGGGCTCTCTTGTAAACCCAACTGCTTTTTACTTATTTATTAATCAAAAAAATTTTTGTTTTCCTCCAGCTACTTTTAAAACAGACTTTCAACTAATCTTGTTTTTAGACCTACCTGAAAGGGTGTGGGGTCCTGTTGCCACAAATTTCTGGGACTCTCTGGGCTTCAGCATTATGTATCAGCTTATTAGCTTCCTCTCCATTTCCATTTACCCACATGCATTTCCTTCTGGCACTTTGATTTCAGTGCTCTTTGGTCTGGTAAGCTAGTTACCAATCTTTCATCTTCATTCCACCTCCCAAAGCTTCATTTGCATATTCCCCCCACCTCCGAACATTCTTATTCCCCTTGCTCTTTTTGGTTTATGATTTGTACTCCTTTACTATTTATCTTCAGTGAAGTTTCTGGATAAGCAAAGGCAAACATATATTCAATTCACATATTCAATTGGGAATGTTTTTCCCCTACCCAGTATCAAAGAGAAAAATGATTCATGACACATGTGTTAAAATATAAACTGAGGCATATTGAATTTTCTTTACACTTTATTTGAACAAAAATCAGTTAAATTCAGGTAATGCCCAAACCAGAAGTGGTCAGGAGCCCTCCAACAACAGGAATTGGGGAAAAACTTTTTTTTTTTTTTAAAGATTTTATTTATTTATTTGAGAGAGAGAGCACACAAGCTGGGAGGCAGGGAGTCCTATGCAGAGCTCCATCTCAGGACCCTGTGATCTTGACCTGAGCTGAAGGCAGAGGCCCAACCAACCAACCAAGGCACCCAGGCACCTGGGGAAAACTTTTATAGGGATGAGGTGGAAGCAAAGCAAGGAAATTGTCTGATTGGTTATAGTGTAAGCGTTTATTTTATTTGGAAGAGCCTAGTTGGCTGTTTGTGACTGGTTGTCCTTAAGTTTTGATTTCTTAACCTTCAGGCCTTTTTGGGCTTAGGTTTTGGTTTGCTTATTGTAGGAGTGTTAACACTGACTTCATCTTTGGTCCTCTATCTTGTTCACACCTGCACAATGACCTCTCAGAGCTATGTGTTCCAGGTCCTGTGGAGGTTAATACATGCCCCGACCAGAATCCAAAAAGGCTTGTTTTGATCTTCCCTAAAGTGGTGCACTGAAGCCTTCCCTTTAGATAATTAGTTAAGTCGACTGGTGCACACAAGGCCCCACTTTAGGTAACTAATCAAGATGAGTGGCACAGAGGTAGTGCCACTTTAGATGACTATCCATGACCTTACCATATGCGTGGACAATAGTGATGGAGAACAGCTGGGGAAGCTCTGGATCCTCTGACCAATCTCCTGGCCAGTAAGTTTCCTTGAATAAAACTTGCTGTGAGTGGAATGGAGTGGCTTGCTTCCTCTATCAGTCTTAAAGTACCTTCTCAGCCTGAAGGATACATTACTGACCTTCTTGCACCTTCTAACATTTGGGTAAGCTACAAAGCCATTAAAACTGTAATCAAACTAATGTAAGTTCACTCATCAGTGAGTTACAGACAGAAACTACACCAGGTGGAGTTGTCACACAAACTTTATTTGCAGCAAATAAGGATATTGCAGGGAATAACTTCCAAAGCCATGACTCCCTGAGCAAGGGTGAATTTAGGGTTAGGATGAATATTTAGAAAAGGGAGCCTTGTCATCGTGTAGAGGTGGGCATAAGGTGGTGCATGAACCTTAAGGAAACATGCCTATACATACATTGTATGTTATGTTAATGAAGATTGTGTTCCTCCTTGGTAAAGATTTTAATATTATAATGAGGGAAAGGTAACTGTACACCACTCCATGGTCCATTTGCATAGGTATGGGCTGGTAGTTGAGCTCAAACTGGTCTGGGTTGCCAGAGCATTCATCAGGGCAGTCGTTATTGCTTGAGGGTCATTTTGATTTTCACCGTAGGATGCTATGTCTATGAGGCCTTTTGCCTGAATTAAGAGGTAAACTGGAAGGAAGAACTTAAATAAAGAAAAATGTGGAAGAAAGCTCAGTGAGTAGAAGCAGGTAGGCAGTAAAGATTAAGTCTTTGGGTCTAGCTGATGACAAAATCACCTTGGTCTAACGGCCTCCTTGTTGACCTAATTTAACACTTGCTATGGACACTAAGGCAGATTTTATTCAGGACTATCATAAGTACAGATGTTACTGTTATGGGGTTTTGCAATAGGGAGAGAGATTGGGTTCAATAGGGAGAGAGAGATTGAATACAACCAGGAAGAATGGGGATTTATAGCCAAGAAAAGGATGGGGTGAGGGGGTCTGTAGATGGAAAATTACTAACAGAGATGATAACTTGCCCCCAAACTGACCTAACAGGATTCTTACTGAAGGCAGGCTAGGGTGGTAAGATAGTCCCCAGTGTGGGGGTAGGAAGGAGGGGTGGGGTGGTTGATGGGGAATGAGGAATTTGATCAGATACAGTGATTAGATATCAAGGGTGGGGGATTCTGCCCAACTGACTTCATAGGATTCTTGCTAAAGTTAGGCAATTCAAAGACAGACAAATAAGTCTAAGGTCAGCGGGTGTAATTATAGAGGGCTCAAAGAAGCCTCACCAAAGTTCAGTCAAGGAGAGAATCTTTGTCTCTCCTTTTTCTCCTCCTCCTCCTCCTCCTTCTTCTGTTTAATGATTAGGATCAGAAAGTAAATAATATTTAGCCAACTCTTTTTTTATTTATACTGTACTGCTGACCCAGTATTTCAGATTTCATCAGGCTTCTTATTAAATATAACTGTAACTTATGCCTATCATTATTGTCAGTCTAAGAAAATCAAAGCTAATACTTTCTGATTCCTGCAGACCTCTGTCATTATCTGGCGTTTCTTGAAGCCTAAAGTTCTCCTTTTTTAATGTATCTGATGGTTGTGAGTGAGGGAAAGGAGAGAGTTTTCAGGTAAAGGTGGCTTTGTTACTAGATGCTAGAGGAAGGGGCGAAAGAACCTCATAAATTCTTTAGTAGCAAGCTTCAGGCTGAGTCCCTGCTGCCTTTGTTTGGAATTTAAAACTATTCCCAAGGTATGTGTGAGCATTGCTCTCTGTTCACAGCCCCTCCCCCATAACATAGTGATGTCTTCAATCCATTATCAGTTTGCTTTTGATAGAAGTGTGTGTGTGTGTGTGTGTGTGTGTGTGTGTGTCTGTGTGTGTGTGTGAGTGTGTGTTATTTGATTTTGCTTCTGCTCTATTTGTTCTGTTTTCTTTGGTAACAGCCTGCTTTTCTTTCACCTTTATCATCTCTTTATTTTATCTATTTTCTTTCAGCTCTTGTGTGTTTTGTTATATTATTTCTCTTATGAAAGTCTATTCTGGCTTAATAAGGGAAAGCATTGCCTCCTTTACCTCACTGAGAATAAACTACATATATTTTATTAAGAAATTTTAGGCTTTATGAAGGAATTCTATTGGAGGTGGATGCATGACATTTTCACATGAGCCTTTGTTATCTTGCTCTTCTATTGTTTGTAATTCTGTGTTATTTTTGTTTGTAATACTAGATTAACTTGCTTTTCATCCCATGTTTTATTTGTTTATTTTTGTTGAAATTATCTGGATCATTTATCTGGGAGAGAGGGAGTACTGGATTTTAGGCTGGTGACTTATAAAGCCTATTTGAACATAGCATCATCCAGAGACAATATTAGAAAAAACTTGGCATTGAAAACTTTGCTTTCAAGTTTCCATTCACTTTGGAGTTCTCCTCTTTTTAAAAATAGAGGTGAGATTATCATAAGGAGTGCCTCCACTGAGCCTTCTATAGGACTAGTAGCCATTCAGTATTTCTTAGTTCCCTTTGTAGATGTAAATTATCAGTTCAAATCATCTAAGCAAAGAAAAAAGACCTCTTCAAGTCTAATCTGAGAAGAAAATCTTGGGAGTGAAGTCCCAGTTCAGAGAACAAAGGAAGAATAGACCAGAGGCTTATTTACCTTTCACTGCTTCAGGGATTCAAAGGCCAGCAAGCATACAGATGCAAAAGAAAGCTTAGGGCTAGACATTCTTTTTTGACTCTTTCTTTCTTTTGTGAGATGCAATAGGCAGACCTGCCTGGGGGCAAGGGAGCTAAGGAGTTTCTAAACCTGGGCTGAAGGCATTGTGATGGTAGGACTGCAAAGGTCTTTGTTATTAGTGTCAAGGGGATGGTAAAATATAGAATGAGGAGAGGAATCCTATGGAAATGTAGTCTAAGAGGGTGGGGCTTGGGAAAATGGTAGCAGTTTTCCCTCCTGGGAGAGTTATCAGGATGGAAAGATCTTTTCTTTAGGATTTCTGACAAACCAAACTTGGAGGGGATCCTTCTCCAACATCCCACCACCTCTTGAGAATCTTAGACTATATTCAGAAGGGTATTGTTTATAAGACGAAAAAGGACTTGGGATCCTTAGTGATCCCCAGACCTTAAGAAGATGGCCTTCTTAATGCCAGGTAATGAACCTCATCTTCTGTAGTGACTGAAATACTTGTGTTGCTTTAAGTCAGACAGGGAAATATAAAACAAAAGAGAGAAAAATGAGCATTTGTGATTAGATTATCTTTACACTTAAAGAAAGGGGTGAAGGGGTTCAGGACAGGTCTCCCCAAAACATGCCACTTTGGCAAAGGTTATTTTGAATTTAAAATGATAAAAATCCAACAATTTGAGGGAAAGCTCTTTACTTCTCCCCTACCTGCCTAAGTTTTTACATTGGAAAACAGGGTTTGTACTAGGATGAGAGCTATTAACAGAGGTTCCTTTTTACTTAAGAAACTTACTGTATAACGGGGCAAACTTTTTTTTTTTTTTAAACATTTCCTCTTCTTCCTATGAATGGCCTTCCTCTCCTTTGTATCCCCAGGCTCTTGAACCTCTTCATATATTTTGCTTTGCCTGTCTTTGGAATCTCATGTTTCCGTGGATTACCCATAGTACATAATTAAACTTTTGTTTGATTTTACTCTGTTAACCTGTCTTATGTCAATTTAATTTTTTAAAATAGCCAGAAGAACCTTGAAGGATAAGGGGAAAATTTTTCCTCCCCAACACTAGTATTACATGTCCCAGTCAGCTTTATTCTCTTCTTAGGAATTGTTACTTGACATTTGAAGATCCCTGTTTGGGAAAACACATTCCAGGTATGATTTGAAATTTTCAAATCAGAAGCCACATTCCAGAAGGTTATGTTATGGCTTTAGCCATCTTTATCTTATATTTATCCCAGGGCTTTGTTATGAGCATAATGAGATTAGAAAGTTTTTCTCATTGGTGAAATGAATTTCAATTTATGTGGATTGGAAAAAACAAATGTTTTTAGGGATACTTTTGCCCTTATATAATGGTAAAAAAAAAAAAATTAAGCCAGACTAACACATTATACATTTTGAATTATCTCTCCACGTTTGAAATGTTATAATGTGTCTAGGGTTGTAATGAGAGGATTGTTTATTCTGACTTGAGAATTAGCTCAGTCTCGCCCCAAGGTTGGAACATTGCTTTTCCTACCTTTGTTGTCTGTAGGGTGCACTGGAGAATCTTAAGGCCAAAAATCCAAGAATTTATCAAACTCACTAAACCATTTATTTGACTCTTTTGTGGCCTGATTATTAAATATTTATAGATGTGCCAGAATGAGATCTGATACTGCTTTCATTATAACATACCATCTGGAAGTGAGGACCCTGTATTTGTCACCTGCTTCTAATTACTGGAAACCATGGATAGCTATCAAACAGCAACTGATCACTGTGTATGACCAAACTGGCTTAGGTGCTTGGATACAGCACCACAGCTCTTTCATTATAACATTTATGGTGTTTGATGACAAATGCATGCAAGTAACCAGATGAATATCTGCAATATTTGTATTTGTTTTAAAGATAATTTCTTCTTTCCCATATTATTCCTTTATAGCGCCAACTAGAATTTAAACATATGTAATTGATTCATAGAATCTGGTAGAATTCGAGGAAGAACAAAATCCAGAGGAAAACCTAAGAAAATAATAATTATTGTAATGATGGTATAGGGGAGGGGTTCTGTGGCTGGTATAAGAATTGACATAAAACAAATTAAAAGGAGAAAAAAAAACCCAAACCAAATAACATATGTGTGTGTAAGAGCCACACAAAGGTATGAGACTCCAAGAGCGGCCAGATGATTGAAACTTTTATACCATCCTTAGTTAAGGTGAGGCGGATAAAGGCCCCTCTCTGGGCCCCAACCCCTTCAGGTTTGCTGGCTCCTTTGGCCACCTAGGAAGAAGAGATCAAAGGGCGGGCTGTTTCATTTGGTTACGAAAAGGAACAAGCCCCCTGGGATCATTTAGCATGCTCCTGAGATTTAGCACTCTCCTGAGAGTTCCCTATAGATTATACTCCCAGGTAAAGGGGAACCAAATGGTCCTGAAAAGACTGAAATTTTTCCAATACCATCCCCCATCACCTGTGTCCATAAAAACTAACCCCTAACCCTGTCAGTTGCTCAGTCTTTTGGGAATTATCCCACTGGGCCAACGCCAGTGAATAAACTGCATTCTCCCTGTTTTCTTGTGCCACTTGAGTTTCCTTGGTCACTTCAGTTTTCTGCAACAAAGGAAAGGGATAAGAGTTGGGGGCTGAGGGAGTATGAAATTCATGGGAAGGTGAGAAGAGGGAATGTATGGTAAACAAAAGTTACCCTGTCATGCATTTAAAGTCTTTCAGGTGAAAAAAAAAGTTATTTCTGATGGTAGCTCTTTTTCTGGTACAGATTCTCTTTCAAATGAAGTTTCCTTTAGGGGCGCCTGGGTGGCTCAGTTAGTTAAGCGATTGCCTTTAGCTCAGGTCAAGATCCCAGGGTGCTGGGATCAAGCCCTGCATTGGGCTTCCTGCTCACTTGAGAGCTGAGAGCCTGCTTCTCCCTTGCTTGCTGCTTTACCTACTTGTTCTCCCTCTGTCTCTCTTTCTGTCAAATAAATAAATAAATAAATAAATAAATAAATAAATAAATAAATAAGAATTTTTGAAAAAACAAAAAAAGGAAATCTCCTTTAATAACGTAGATTTCCCCCACAAATGGGGAAATTTAGGCAATTTAGGGAGAGGTAAGAGCTTCTTCTGAGTCATGCTGGTTCTTCCTTGCTTTTAGCTCAAAATAATCCACTTGTCAAAGTTGCATATTTTGGGATGGCATGTTGTATACTCTTCACCAATAATAATAACTTTTTTCTTATTGCAAAATTAACTCTACCTCTCAGCATATACAAAAATACATTCTCCATGTATTGAAGAAATAGACATAAACAATTTAAAAAAATCATAGAAGAAACTAGTAGTATTTTCATAATCTTGGGGGTAGGGAAGTCTTCTGAAATATAACCCAGAATAAACAACAACAACAACAAAACAAAAAACCGAAGACTGGGAGATTTTGTTAGATGAAAGTGAGACGCTGAGATATGACAAAAGATACCAGTAAAAATGTTAAAAAGCAACAATCTGACAGAAAATATTTTCAATGTATAAAAAAAGTCAGAAAATAATTAATTACTTGCAATTGCACTAATTAAATGATGACAGAGATGATGGTTCTTAATCACTTGGAGGGCGTGTCTATCTGTCATCTATTTCAATATCATAATTTTCCTCACTTAATAAAATAATTTGAATATATTTCCATATTATTAATTATGCTTCTAAAACATCATTGTTAACAGCCCAACAGAATTCCACTGTGCTGTGTGTAGTACAGAAGTTGCAGTTACTGCAATAGCACTGCTCTGGAGGAGACTAAGTTGATCACTGTCATCAGAGACCCTCCTTCATCCTTCTCCCAGTCAGTGATTCACACTGGCCCCTTTAGATAAATACTGGACAAATATTGAGGTTGCATGGTGCGCCTGTGTCTCATGATCCAGTATTGCCTGCCTTTCATGGTTCAGATTCATCAAAACCTTTCTTCTTTTTCTTCCTTTTAAGCAGAAGGTGAAAAAACATGCAATAGCATGAAACCAGGAAATGTGTGAAAACTCCATGATGAATTTTCTGAAATTATAAGCAGCCTTCTCAATAAATATAGATATCATCCTTCTCGTCAATAATTTATTTTCATAAAATAATAGGAAACCAAGTTTCACATATAATCAAATACAATAACTCCTCTTTCCTGATACCCTTAAATAATCCTTTAATTCAGAGATAGCAGATAAGACTCATTTTAAGAGTAATTTCTTATTGATAGATTTTGCAATTTTTTTTTCTACTAGAGCAAACATAGTATAATTTATCTAATTAAGATGAATTGAAATTTTGCTTGGGAAGTTCAAATGATTTTTCAAATGATTTTTTTCAAAATGTTAAAAGCTTTACATTTAACATGTTACATTCATGTAACAAGTTAAAAACTGAGATTGCTTTCATGAAATTAAAATATATTTTAAAATACAGTATTTTTATGTTTTTTTAAATTTATGACCTAGAAATAAATTCTCCTGATTAAAGTAAATTCTCCTGATTAAAAGGTAAAAAATCATAAATATGAAAAACAGAAAAAAACCCATTCAAAATCTCATAACTGTTAATATTCATTGCATTTCTTTTCATTTTCTAAGCAGAGGTCTCTGTCCTCTTTCCTCCATGGATATTATTACATCACACATACAATGTGAATTCTTCATTTTTCATATGATATAAAACAAAACATTTTAACAGAATTTTAATTCTATGAAGAGGATCTTTCATCCAGATAATGCACATTTGAGATATGGACCTTCTATCTAACAGCCAGAAAGAACACCATGTTAAAATAGATATGTCCATAAGTAAGTCCCTGTTCTGTACAGAACCTTTTTGGAATTTACAGAGGATACTTGGATAACATTCCTCATTTCAGCTTTCTTCCTAATGGCAAAGAGAATGGCTTTTGGCAGCTCGGCTTGTGATATACTGCCAATCCCCAGAGGCAATGTGTGACAATTAACTTAGAGAATCTCATTGCTTTTGACTGATAGAAAAGGAAAGGGATAGTTTCCAATTCATAAATATTTGGTTTATTATTGCGTGGCAGACATGAAACACATTTTGTGAAAAGATACTGTTTATGTCAAATATATGCTTCCAATAGGTTGGCAAACAGACATCTTCTGTCTACAGATCAGTGATAGTTATAGCAGCCATCCCTTAGGTACAGGCAGCTCTGAGGGTCATTGTACCTACAACCTTTTTCAAGCTCTGAGCTGGGCTTTTACATTTGTTCTTAACCTGGGTCCAGAGAGGAGCCCCTTAGTCCATTATGCATTTCCCTTCAATGAAGTCTAGCCTCCCTAAAGAAAGCCTGCTGTGGAAGGCGTGGTCTTCTCAAATACCACTTACATAGACTATTTTATGTAGAGGAAATAAATAATGTACAGAAAATAAAATTAATGCCACTGACCCGAGGTATTTTATCTATTTCTGACACCGGAATTCCTACCCTAGGAGTAGAAACCCTGACTCTCTGAAGAATGAAAAGCACATAGTACAACCATTTCAAAGCAAAACCCCCAGTGTGCACAAAACACAGCTTTGGATAAAAGATGGCAGCTGCAGAGCTGGAATGGTAGCTGGTTGCCATGGTTACCAAGGCTCTGATTCAGCCACCATATGCCACCTGGTGTTCTTTGCCTGAAAAAGCAGGTCTATGGTGTCCTAGATTGGAGATGGAGCTATGATGGCCACAGTTCTTGAGAGAAACAGTACTGGCCTGGTGTTTGTGCTATTTTACCCATTGACAGAAGATTTTGGGGCTAGGGAATTATTTAAGGCAGGGGTTTATTTGGGGAAAACACAAACATACGCCCTCTTAAAAAAATCATTCTCACATGGAAACACTGCTATATGTATGTTTGTTTTCAAGATCAATCTTTGTCCTCTTTCCAGGGCAAATTTGCTACCCAGATCTGTTTGGTCATACAATATTGCAATAGCAACAGACTCAAAATGTTGGGTACAATGGTTGCTGAATATTAGAGTATACCAATTCTCAGGTATCCAGAATATTTAGCACTTATCTCCTTGTAAAAGTGCTGTATGACAAAGAATAGCTGTTTGAATTTATTTTAATGTTGAATTGTGTTCAAATTTTATTTATATAAAATATAGAATTGTATATACTTATTATTTTATATACTATATTTTGATATACAAATATAAATTATACATTAATTATAATACCTATATCTATATATAGATCTATATCTATCTATCTATCTATACACATATCTATATAAACTTTCATATTGTTCCACAGTGGAAGATAGAGATTCTGGGCACTTGTCTTGGGATTTCTTCAGAGTATTCACAGTCATTAGGTGACTATTTTGTTATGCAATAGTAGGGAAATAATACAGAATACTATATAATGATAATGTCATCTAAAAATTTCAGCTCTTACTGTAAGTTTTGGGCACTTCATGTTTGATATTTATATTTGTGATAAATTAGACACCAAGCAGATTTAGATTTTACTAGTGATTCAACTTTGAAATAGTTCACGTTACCTTTTTTTCCTAATTGTGAGAGCTATTAAAAAAGTGATTATTGATTTCACATGAACAATTTGAGCATTCAGAATTATATGTGTTATTTTGCTGTCATTTTTACCAGCGTTGAGGAAACAATTATCAACATAATAAATAAGATGGTTAAAATATAAGAAAAATATAACTCTTAGTTTTAACTACTATTCCTCTGTTGTGACAAGAATTTTAATACTATGCAATTAAAAACAAATTTGTTCTAAAAAAAAACAAATTTGTTCTAGAGATTGCTATAACATTTAGTATCCTTTTAAATTTTGCTGTTCATCAAAACAGCCTCACTGTTTTAACTAACTGACTTTATAACAAATAAATATAATAAATTTGAATTCATAAACTGCATTATGTTAATCGAAAATAGCTTTTATTTCTCTTATACACTGGGGTCCCAAATACAATTTTTTTTCCGACAATGGAAGGCTGCTAAAAAAAAGTCTGAAAGTCACTAGACTTGATGATGTCAAGACCATAGTTGAATACTTTTTTTGAGGATACTTGACCTAATCTCAGTAGACAAATCAGTTGAGGGAATTTCAAGGAATTTGGCTTCTATTCTTTTCCAGATAGAAGTGTGAGTTATTTTAATCACCCCCAAAAGAAACTCCATTAGGAGTCATTCTCCTTTTCCCCCTATATCTCCCAACCCTAGGCAACCACTAATCTACCTTCTGTTTTTATGGATTTTCCTATTTGGGACATTTCATTTAAATGGAATTATATAATATATGGTCTTTGGTGCCTAGATTATTATTTTTTTTAAACATTTACTTATTTATTTATGAGAGAGAAGGAGAGAGAGAGCAAGAGTATGTGGGCGGAGGGGCAGAGGAGAGGGAGAAAATCTCAGACTTCCCACTGAGCATGGAGCCTATTTTGGGTCTTGATCCCACAATCTTAAGATCTCCATCTGAGCTGAAACCAAGAGTTCAGAGCGCTCAACCAACTTAGTCACCCAGGCACCACAATGCCTAGAGTATTAACATACCATTTTCCATGTCCATGTCCTAGCATGAATCAATACTTCATTCCTTTGGGGTGCCTGGGTGGCTCAGTGGGTTGACCCTCTGCCTATGGCTCAGGTCATGATCTCAGGGTCCTGGGATCAAGCCCTGCATTGGGCTCTCTGCTCAGTGGGGAGCCTTCTTCCCCCTCTCTCTCTGCCTGCCTCTCTGCTTACCTGTGATCTCTTTCTGTGTCAAATAAATAAATAAAATCTTTAAAAAAACCCTTAATTCCCTTTTATGGCTGCATAATATTCTACCATGTGGATATACCACGTTTATCCATTCATCTGTCAATGGATACTCAGGTTGTGTGATGGGAAGTTGTGTGAGGTTTCTCTGAGGAAGAACAAGTTCTTCCTGGTACTGCAATGTTAGCTTCTCCCTGAGAATTTCTAACCTGTTCTTCCTCATAGCCTCCCCAGTAGCTTTATACTTTCCCAGCCCGCCCCACCACTGAGTAAGCCAATTCCTTGCCATGAATCACTTCATAAACATGCGTGTGTACATACTGGTTGTTTCTCTGGTGGAATTCTGACACAAAAAATTTCCCCTACTTTTTGGCTATTAAAATGGTTGCTATGAACATTCATGTATGAGTTTTTCTGTGGGCACATTTTTTCGTTTCTCTTTTATATATACATCTAGGAAAAGAATTGCTGGGTCGTATAATAAGTCTATGTTTGACATTTTGAGGAACTCCTAGACTGTTTCCAAAATAATTACATTTTAATTCTTACTTGCAGTGGATGAGGGTTCTATTTTCTTCACATCCTTGTCAACAATTGTTATTTTCTATCTTTTGGAGACAGCCATCTTAGTGGGTATGAAATGGTATCTTGTGGTTTTGATTTGCATTTTCCTGATGACTATTGATGTTGAGAATCTTTTCATGAACTTCTTGGCAATTTGTATATCTTTTTGGAGGATATGTTTATTCAGATCACTTACCCATTAAAATTGGGTTGTCATTTTATTAATGGCTTGTAATAGTTTTCTATATTCTGATACAAGCGCCTTATCAGATATGATTTGCA
Organism: Nasua narica; assembly: GCA_028533885.1. Lineage (NCBI taxonomy): Eukaryota > Metazoa > Chordata > Mammalia > Carnivora > Procyonidae > Nasua > Nasua narica. The sequence continues at coordinate 79,219,797 of CM052806.1, read as the reverse complement.
AAGTTTTTTCTCCCATTCTGTGGGTTATCTTTTCACTTTCTTGATGGTGTCTGTTAAAGCACAATAGTTGTGAATTTTGAGAATGCCCAGCTGATTAATCTTTTAATGCTTGTGCTTTAGATTTCATATCTATAAAAGCATCGTATTTCCTGCCTTATGGATTTTGGACTTGGATAACCAGCCAGTCCCCCCAATCCAAGCCAACCCCTGAATACAAGGTAATGAAAATTTATGTCTGTATTTTCTTCTATATGTTTAATAGATTTTGCTCTTACATTTAGGTCTTGATCCATTTTAAGTTAATTTTTGTGGATAATGTGACGTAGGGGTCCAGATGCATTCTTTTGCATGGGGATACTCAGTGTTGAAAAGACATGTTCCTCCACTGAATTGTCTTGACATCTTGTAGAAAAGCAATTGGCCATCAATGTCTAGGTTTCTTCTTTGACTCTTAATTTTATCCCACTGATTTGCTTGTCTATCTCTATGCTGGTACCACACACTTGTAATTATCGTAGCTTTATAGTAAGTCTTGAAATCAGGAATTTTGAATGCTCCGACTTGGTCCTTCTTTTTCAAGATTGTTTTGGCTATTCTGAGTCCCTTGCATTTCCATATGAATTTTAAAATCAGCTTGTCAATAAGATTTTTAAGCAGAGTTTTACTGAGGCTTATGTATTTGAACTTTACTGACTCCGTTTAACACCACTGGGAATGTATTTTGATAGAAAACCTTGAACGGATATAGGTACACTGACAGTCTTTGCTCTGTATGGTTCTGAAATGTACAAATTTCATTTACCACAGTTTAGCCAGCCCCAGCATCCCCAACAACATGATCCAAATTTCAGTTACCACAATAAACTATGAATGATTTCATAAAGTACAAACTTAACTACTAGTTCTTCATTCCACAGATCATTACACAGATAACAGACATGTATCATTATCAATAATTAATCATTATCAGCCAGTCAGGGATGGGTTATTGTGCATTTTTTTCCCATCACACACAGACAGCAAAACATGTAGTTGTGTTGCCTCCTTGCTTTCCAGTGATAAATCCAGGCAACATTTTACAAAATTGGAATCTTAAAATAGGGAACTGGCCAACAAAGATGAATGGCGAAAGTAAATCAATAACCAAACAAAAATGATAATGCAGAAGTGAAGTTTGAATCAAATATAAATGGAGTTATAAAAGAGATTGCTGACAATGGGAATGTTGCCATTGTCACTATGTGAGAGCTTCTGGACATGCAGCAGGTGGGTCTTAGTGAAAGGAAATTTATTGACATAAATCTGGAAAGTGATTGTGAGGAAAAGTTTGAAGATATTCCAGAGGGAATGACACTAGAAAAAAATTTCCCATTGAAGCAACTCTCAGAGATACCTCATGATGTTGAAATCACAAAGAATATAATGTTGGTATCTGATACAGACTTCAAAAGGAATATGGCAGTTTTCCAAAGTACAGAAAAGATGTTTGCTCTTTATCAGTTAGGTGTGAAAACTGTTAGTCAATAAATTAGGTAAAACCTGTTCAAGGTACTCTTGATAAGTTTTTCACAAAGAAATGAAACACTTTCATTCTCAAAGATTCTAAAATTTTAAATTATGGCATAGTAAATAAATATTAGTTGTCCTTTTTTAAATTTCATGATATATTTATAATCAGGAGTGGTGTTTTGACAGAAATCGTGATCATCACAGTCAATTGTAATTTTTTCTTTTGATTATTAAGATTGCTGTGCAGTTTCAGCCTGCATGGTCTTTTTTTCTAAAGTCCCACATGCAAAGGGAGGATTGCCTATAGCTGATATAATGTTGTTTTTTTGATATAAATTTATGTGCACTTATTGACACTAATTTAATATTAACAATGCTTCTCTACATTAAACTTCAACCTTGGGGTGCCTGGGTGGCTCAGTGGTTGAGCTTCTGCCTTCAGCTCAGGTCATGATCCCAGGGTCCTGGGATCGAGCTCCACATCATCCTCCTTGTTTGGCGGAATGCCTGCTTCTTCCTCTCCCACTCCCCCTGCTTGTGGTCCCTCTCTTGCTGTGTCTCTCTCTCTCTGTCGAATAAAAAAATCTTTTTTTAAAAGATTTTTTTATTCGACAGAGAGAGAGGGATCACAAGTAGGCAGAGAGGCAGGCAGAGAGAGAGGGAGAAGCAGGCTCCCTGCTGAGCAGAAAGCCCGACACGGGGCTCCATCCCAGGACCCGGAGACCATGACCTGAGTCGAAGGCAGAGGCTTCAACCCACTGAGCCACCCAGGCGCCCCCAAATAAATAAAATCTTAAAAAAAAATGAACTTCATTTTTTTCTGTTGGGCCTGGCTCATAGAAGTTGCTTAATTTTACATATAGATAATTTCTTTTTCCTGAATATCTCATTTTATTATGCTTATATTTGTTTATATTTACTTCTGGATACAACATTTATTTTATGTATTGGTAAACTAAATATTGTAAGCATTCTGCTCACCTGTGTGTGTATAAAATAGGAATAGTTCGACTCTGAATTTTTTTCCTGCTTTCTCTGAAAAAAAAAAATTACCTATCACCTTCTGATAATTGAAAATTCAAGATAGTCAAAATTTGAAAAATACTATTATGTATGAAAAGATAATTTAGAATGATCTCTAGATATAAAGCAGTAAAAAAAATCAATGACTTTTCTTTTCTTTTGTAATAGTATCCCAGTTAGAAATGGAAATTAAGAAAAAAATTTATAGCAGCAACAAATCTATAAATTACTCAAGAATAAATTAAACAAAAAAGGCGAAACACTTGTCTCAGGAAAACTGCACAGTTTTACTGAAGGACATAAAATAAGAGCTGAACACAGAGACATACCATGATTCTGGATGGGAAGATTTCATATAATAAATCTGCCAATGTGTCTCATATATAAGGAATATATATATTTCATGCAATTCCAAACAGAATAATTACCAAGAAATTGCTGAAAAAGAATAATAGTGAGGAAGGACCTAACATACTAAAATACATTATAAAGCAATGGTAATTGGTAGCTTTGCTAGAGATATAAACAAATAGATCAGAGGAATAAAAAAGAACCCAGAAATAGACCCATGTACATATGGAAGTTAAGCATATGATAAATGAGGCATTTAATACCAGGGAGAAAAGGATGGTTCCATGATTAAATGGCACTGGGACAATTGGATTTCCATAAAAAAAAAAAAATGAAGTTATAACTATACTGCATAGCAAATACAAAAGTATTTCCAGATGAGATAAAGATCTAAATGCAAAAACAAAGAAAAAAACCAACGAGGATGATTAAAAAATAGAGGTGATTTGCATAATTTGAAGATAGGGTAAAAAAGAACATCTAAAGGAAAATACAAATGATTTTGACTATATAACATTTTATTTTATATATATTATATATAAATCGGATTTTATGTGCAGGGAGTTGAGTTAATCATGTGCTTTAGTTTATGGCACATTATTATTAGTGGGTGAGACTCTTCCTTTTTTTAATATACATACATTTACATTTATGCATTGTCATTTATCCCTTTTTATCTTCTGACTCCCTCACACATATAAGCAACCATTCTAATATTTTAAATGCGTGTTCTTTTGTTTGCATTGCTCTAAATGGGTAATGTTGTTTAAGATATATGTCCCTATGCAAACTGTATCATGTTTTAGATCTCATTCTTTTTATTTCTCTTTTTTTTTTTTTAAGATTTTATTTATTTATTTGACAGAGAGAGAGAGAGAAATCACAAGTAGGCAGAGAGTGAGGAGGAAGCAGGCTCCCTGCCGAGCAGAGAGCCCGATGTGGGGCTCGATCCCAGGACCCTGAGATCATGACCTGAGCCGAAAGCAGAGGCTTTAACCCACTGAGCCACTCAGGCGCCCCTATTTCTCTTTTTTTTTTTCCTCACTTAGTGCTATGTTATAAGGATCCATATTGCTACATTTACAATTAGGCTGTTGCTTTTTCTGGCTGTGTAGTATCCATGGTGTTCATTTACCATATTTTATTTACTCTCTCCAGCCGTGGGCATCCAGATTACTTCTTATACCCAACTAATAACAAACAATGCTTCCACAAATATCCTTGTGCATGCAACCTTGTGGACATGGGTGGGAATTTCTTTTGGATAAATATTCAGATGTGGAATAGATGCATCATAGGGTATGCAGAGACATAATTTGGTTAAGTGCCAGAGTGCTCTCCGGAATGACTATGCTGGTCGAATAAACTTGAATCAGCAGTTCATGAAGATCTATGTTCCCCAAATTTTCTAATTTAATACCTATAAAGTGAACTCATTGTATTATTTTCTAATTTATATTTAAAGTGAGTCTCCCACAGATAGCATATAGTTAGGTCTCAAATTTGTATTTAGTCTGACATCTCTGCCTTTTAATTTGAATTCTCAAATTACATTGGTTGTAATTCTGAATATTGACCAGGTTTGTGTCTACCATCTTGCTGTAAGCTTTCTATTTGTTCCATCTGTTCTTTGATCTCTTTTTCTTCTTTTTCTGCTTTCTTTTGGATTAACTGAATATTTTTATGATTCCATTTATCTCTAGTATTGACTTATTAACTTTTTTTTTTTTAAAAAAATGATTGCTCTAGAGTCTCCCTGATGTATGTTTAACTCAAAACAGGCTATTGTCACTATTGTGAAATAACATCACATCCCAAATATTATTACAATACCTTTCCAGTTTTCCATTAGGTTGTTAGTTGGCAACTAGTCTATGGGTCAGTCTGGGTATTTTGTCCTTGAGAAGGCCAACTATTGGTATCTAATAACTTCATTGATTCATGGATTCTCCAGAAGAATTTAGGAGTTTACATACAATAGCTGTTTCTGTGTAATGTGTGCTTGGGTCATTCTGTTAGCCCTACACTTAGTTAGGCCAGGAGGTACCACTTCGCTCAGAGGAATTTCTCAACTCCCACTTTTGGCCAAATAGGTTCCAAATGGAGCAGGTTTGGCCAGAAGGGGTTAGCCTCTTCTTGACACATTCTTATGGATGTCAGCTTGGGATAATGGAATGGCTGTGGAGTAATATCTTAGCGCCTGGCAATCAGGCAGTGGGGAAGGACACAAAAGTAGGACAACCATATATATTAAGAGAAAATCTGGAACCTAAGTTTTGGCAAGAAAAGTAGCTTTCCTGAGTTTAAATAAGCCATTTTCTATGTGCCTTAATGGACTAGTTTTTTATTTGGTTCATCATCAGAACTAAGTTATGGATTACACATTTGAAACTTCTCACCAGGGTAGAATCTTTGTAGAAAACAGTGAAATCTAGCGTCTTAGAACCTTTTTGATACGTTTTGATGTTAGGCTTTGTTTTAAATAGTTGGGAAGGCTGAAAATAAATTCGACAATTGGAAATTGATAGTGATGCCCATGCTAAAAAGGGAAGGAAGGAAGGAAGGAAAAAAGGGAGTTGAGATAACAAATAAAACCTCAGCTCAAACGTGAATCTTATATTCTGCTTATGAATCATGATTTGAAGGTCTTGGCAGGATGCTGTCATCTTGATCACATATTCTTAAATTAAAGAATTCACAGGAAGTGGTCTCCTTTGCTGGTGGTCTGTTTCTGGGGCCTTTTAGTTGGCCTTGGGGTCAATGTCTCTAGCCAGCTTGTATGGCCAGGTTGTAGAATCTTAAGTTCTTTTCTCCCCTTCTCCTTTCTGTGGTATATATACCACGAAATTTGTCACTTTAACCATTTTTATGTGTACAGTTCAGTGGCACAGGTACAGTCACATTGTTGGGCAACCGTCTTCACCACCCTTCTCCAAAACTTTTTCATCTTTCCATACCGAAACTCCATACCCGTTAAACGCTAACTCCCCATCCTCCCTAGTGCCATGCAACTACAATTCTGCTTTCTGCTTCTGTGAATTTGACTACTCTAGGAACCTCCTATAAATGGAATCATACAGTATTTGGTTTTTGTGACTAGCTTATTTCACTTAGCAGAATGTCCTCAAGGTTCGTCCAAGCTGTAGTGCTAGACTAGCTGCTTCATAGGGGTGTATTGCCCGTGTCCCTTTTGCATATGTGACTGGCACCCACTATATGTAATGAACTACAGAAATAAGTTAGTACTGGGAATGGGCGCCTGGGTGGCGCAGTTGGTTGAGCGGCTGCCTTTGGCTCAGGTCATGATCCCGGAGTCCCGGGATCGAGTCCCACATCGGGCTCCCAGTTCCATGGGGAGTCTGCTTCTCGCTCTGACCTTCTCCCTTCTCATGCTCTCTCTCACTCTCTCTCTTTCCTAATAAATAAATAAAAATAAAAAATCTTTAAAAAAAAAAAAGAAATAAGTTAGTACTAAATGAGGTCAAGATATCTCAAGGTGCCTTTTGCTTCTTAGAGCTTTGGGAATGGTGTGGGCTTTTCAGTTTAATACGAGTAACTTGCATACATTAAAAAAATTATCTATAAAGTAAGTCTTCATCATTATTGATTATTAAAGATATTTCTGGGCAGGAAAACAAAATCCATTAAGTTTTTGTGTAAGCATGTAAGTCTTTTGGCAAAAGACTACTTCAGTTCAACCAGAACATTTATTTACAAATAATGAATAAAAGATGTATCAAAGCTTGGAATAATAAAATGAAATTCATTTGTGAATGTTCAAATGATTCTTTAGGTAGGTTTCAGTTCTTGCTTACAGCTTCAGTTTTTTAGGGGTTTGTAAAAATTATGAATAAGGCAGGATTCGGATAATAATTAGGTTTTTTTTTTCCCTTACAGAATCTAGATTAGGTAATTGCCTTTCTATTGACTATAAAGCTTTACTTTCTGTTTGATATAAAGTAGTGGGAGTCAAATAATACATTTTCCTCACTGATTTTAAGCTTAAAAATGAGATATTTTTGGCGATGGTGGATTACCTTCAATAATTTTACTTGATTTCACAGAGAAATTGGGAAAATCCTTGATTTTCATAGCATGGCAACTTCATATACAACTTTGAAGGTACAATATCTGCTATTAAGTATAGATGTTAATTCTTTAGGCTCTGCTCATGTGGCATGCTTGGGTATCAGATAACTGAATCTGAACAGGAGTGTTTCTGAGCAGTGGAAGAGGTTTAGCATTGTTACAAGTTGCCGGAGGTTGGGGTTGTGGTTATAGCTGTTAAGGAATGAAAAGATCTATTTAGGGTCTGGCTTCCAAGAGAGGGCTTTTGCAATCTTCGCCTATAGCAACCAACTTTTGTATCCTTCTGAGAGAGAGAAGATTAAAAGGCAGAGAAGCAAGACCTATGTAGTTATGTTTGTCCATGAGTACTAATTATCTGTCATCTTATCAAGTTTATCTTGGCAAAAATAGACTTCATTATTATTTAAAGGCATTTTCATCTTTTAATCTGCTAATTGATGACCATTCTACCATTTTTGTAAAAAAAAAAAAAAAAAGAAGGGCTAATTAAAATGATGTTTAGTGACCAATGTGTTGTACTTTATCTTAGGTTAAAAAACAAAATTCAGCTGAGTGTAAAGACTTTATTGGCTTTATTTAACTATTCATGAGTCGGGCAGCACCCAATCTAGCCGATGGAAAGGGAGCTGAGTAGCTGCACAAGATGAAAAACTTTTGTAGGCAGGAGGGAACAGGAACAGGGAAATTGCACTAGGCAAAAAAGTGGATTGGTTAGGTTTGGCAGGGGTGTGTGAGGCAGATTACCTAACTAGTGCTGATCAGATGATTCCTGGCTGACCAGTTTAAAAAATCATTTCTGAGAGAGCTGAAACTGTAATTAAGTTTTAGTTTGGTGAGGTAAGGCTTGGCATCAGAGACTCCATTTTGGGTCTATTGTCTTGGTTTTAACATTTACTTGGAAAATTTCTGGGTATTCAAAGGAAATTCAATAATTGACTCAATTTAATATTAGTTTAAAGTTTTACAAGTAAGAATTTGGGTATTACAATTTATGCTGGCATATGAAGTCTGTATGATTTATAGCATTATAAGGAGTCTTAAAAAATTATTATAATTTAATGTAGTTTGACACATAATTTGAATATTTTATAATCTTATATGAATTAGCTTATTTGACCATTAAAATCAGAAGAGGAAATTTAGAAAACTCAAATTCATTATCCTTTGTATTAGAAAATAAATCCAAGAAAATATGCTAAATAATTTTATACTAGTAAAATCAAGAAAAGATAGGTATTTCTGAGCCAAAAGTATTAAACTAGTCTAATTTATCTAAGGAATCATCTTGATTATTATATAAAACTTTCCTTATATAACTATGTGTCAGATATTAAAATTTTTAAGTTGTTTAAAAATAATTTTTGCTTTCGACATGTTTCCAAGTAACCAACTAGTTAACCGTTGAACTCATAGTTAAACTTTTTATTTTATTTATTTATTTTTTAAAAAAGATTTTATTTATTTATTTGAGAGAGAGAGAGAGAGAGAATGAGAGAGAGGAAGAGGTCAGATGGAGAAGCAGACTCCCCCCCTGAGGAGGGAGCCCGATGCGGGACTCGATCCAGGGACTCCAGGATCATGACCTGAGCCGAAGGCAGTTGCTTAACAACGGAGCCACCTAGGCGCCCCCATAGTTAAACTTTTTAAAACACTTTTCCTGTTATCGCTTTATCAAAACATTTGTTTTTTAGACTCATTTGTTTAAAGCATAAAAAAGAAAACAAAATTCCTGGAAATCTTTGAGTTTATCTTGACATTTATATTAATATTTGATATATTAATATTGTTTCTATTGGGTAACTAGAATAAGAACTTGCTCCATTAAATTTTAATAAATCATATGATTTATTTTTCCTAGAGGTAGATAAGATACGCATTTGCCTGAAAAAAAAATTACATTTGTAACATGGGAAATTTTATCAACTCTTGAGCAAGTTGGAGTTGGGATGGTAATAAGGGGGCAGAACAGAAACAGATGTGGGTATTTATAAGAATATTGATCCGTTAAAGAAACAAAGACATATAATTATATATCAGCAGGACCCTCAGGGAAACATTATTACTGAAGTGTAAGTGATTTTGTGAGTTTCTTCTGAATATAGCGCATAATCTCTCCTTTTTTCAGTCTCTATGTCCCTTACAATCACAATCTCCTTTCTTTAGTGTCTGGTGTAGGTCACCACCAAAACAAAAGGGTCCAGGTGATTGCAGCAGGAATAAGAGTCCTTCCTGCTTCTGCTAAGCCACTCTTCAGCCTGTAGCTGTACCTGGATGAGATAAGACAGAGCCTCATGCCTCATCAGAACCTGGGAGGAGGTGAGAAACTCTTTTATTTTAGCCTCCCAGGGGAGTGAGTGACAAATGGCCTAATAGCAGTTCCCCGCAAGCCTCCTATGCACTCACTTTTTGGGAGGGTCCAGGGCATCAGCCAAGACTTGGATCGGCTGTTGTTCAAGCTTTGTCTCCATGGCCTATGTGCATACATGCAAGGTCAATAGGTATCAGCACGTGGCTATTCTTTTACATTACATAGTAAAAGATCTGTCTTCAGGGACTTATTCTGAAGGATATATGAAGTATTCCAAAGGGTTCTACTACCAGGACAGAATGCAGTTTTCTGTTAAAAGAGCCTGGTAATAGAGGTGGAGAGTGATGGTGCTAACATAGTTAGATGCAGGTGTGACAGCTGTGGCTAAGGGCAGACCTCTTCATGCCACACACCTCTGAAGAATGCTTCTAGAATGTGGGGTGTCATCTGTGCATTTGGAGCCTCTATTCGTTTAGTTCTGCCTCCCAGTCTCTGAATCACCCAAGGCCATTATAGGCAAAACCCTGTTTCTGTCTTCCTTGCAATTGGCTGGTAGAATTTATGTGCTGTTCTTGTTTCTTAGCCTTCCATAGTTGGTCCTGGTGTTTAAATTTCCCTTCAGAGGCTCCTTGCCCAGATGGCAAGAAATGTGGTTTATAGTTTTGATGATGACATTCACATATTTGGCTTCTTTGTCTCTCCCAGGGAGTTGTTAGGGGATAATATTAGTTTATACATGACATAGTTACCTATGGGCGAAAAAAATCTCTTCCTCTACCCACCTTAGATTCTTTGGCCAGGGCATGCAAATTGGACCTACAAAAGAAAGAACAACAAGAAAAAAATGAATAGAAGTTAATTCGTGTGTATCGTGCATGTAACATATGGGGGTACCCAGAAATAAATAATACAAAGGTTTGGTTAGAATTTGGGCTTATATTGCTTCTTTGCAAAGAAACAATAAATTTTTGGAGATGTGACATGCGAAGGGACAGAATCCTGAGTCTCTGGGGGGCAGCAAATGGTGGAATGGCGAATATGTGGGAGACTAATGGAAGGCAAAGGCTAGTTAGTAAGGTGTTATGTGAATTCCTCTGGTGCCATCTCCAGGCCAATAAGGTCTAAAGTTGTCTCCAGTGATTTACTTTGGTCTTTCTTGGTAGAGGGGGAGGACACCTTTGTAAACTGATGTCTCCTTTTAGGGAGAGAAGGGCAGAGAGTTTTCCTTCTATCTGTTTCTTCTCAATTGCCTTTAGCTTAAAATAATTCTTAGTCAAAGTGGGATCTTTTGGAGTAACAAATTCTGGTGTCCCTCAGTCATACTACATCAGTCCTTATAGAGCCATGGGACCCCTTTAATTAACTTCTCCTCACCTGCTCCACTCCATAGTTTTGTCCCAGAAGTAAATGCCAGAATTGGCTTTGTGCTTGCCTGCCTACCTGCTTGCTTGCTTGCTTCCTTCCTTCCTCCCTCCCCTTCGCTTCCCTCAATTCCCTTCCCTCCCTTCCTTCCTTCCTTCCTTCCTTCCTTCCTTCCTTCCTTCCTTCCTTCCTTCCTTCCTTCCTTCCTGTCTGCCTAATGTGTGGTTCTTTGAAGTTACCCCAGGTTGTGATCTGTTTTTCTCTCCATTCTCAATATTGTGTTACTACCTACCCTTTTCTGGACTAGTATTCACTTAGATTAGAAAGAAATGGGTTTTGGCTTAAAGAACAATATGGTTATTGTCTGCCCCTCAGAACCATGTGTATGAAGGGAATGGCTCTAATGGAATGTGAGGGCATTGGAACCTCCAGTTTTCTTTTTCTTTCTTCTTGTTTTAATTGACTAAGTTTGAGGTATATCTGAAATTGCTGTTATTTTTTGCAACAGTTGCTTTGTGCAAGTACTTTGGGCTACAGTTTTCTGTTCTTATTTCTTTGTCAATTCAATTATTTTTGCTTTCTATCCTTACGGATTTTTCATTTACTGAGAGTACCCAGTTTTTATTCTAGAGATGCTGTGGATTTGGTCTATCTAACTGGCTCTCTGCTTAGTTATTTCAAGAAATTTAGGGCAGGAAGGAAATTAGATTACTGGCTTAATCTAATCTTTCAGATTGCTTCTATTTCTTAATAGCAGACTGTTATTTATCAGAGCAAATTTCTCTTGACTCGTGCTGTGGAAATAATTAAGATTTCTGTTTCCTGCATTAAGTCATTTTCACTGGGACTCATTTCCCCCATGTGCTTTAAACTAAAATACTGAAAGCATGAAAGCTGTTACCAGTTTAACAATCTGAGGGAAGACAAAATGCAAAAGAAAAGATATGGATGAACCGTAAAGGATGGGCAGTTTACTGTAAGTGCTATAAAAAATGAGCCTAAATGGATTAGTTTTAATTTATGTACAATGAGCTGAAGTTATGGCATTAGGAATAAGCACATCATAACATCTAGCAAGAAAGACTCTTGTGTTAGCAAGGTTCCTCAACTTTGGCACTACTGACATTTTAGCTCAAGTAATTCTTTGTTGTGGGGGCTGTCCTACGCATTGTAGGATGTTTAGCGGCATCCTTAGCCTCTGCCTACTAAATGATTATCACCTCCATTCACTTCCTACTAGTTGTGACAACCATATATGTTCCAGATGTTTCCTAGGGGAGGATGGGATGAAACTGCCTCCAGTTATGAACCTCTGTGTTAAAAGAAAGAACCACTACTCAAAAGAGTGGTTCTAATACTAGATGATAAAAATGTGTAACACAGAATTGTATGTCCATTATATCCAACTCAGTACTTTAAAATAGAATGCATCTTGTCACAACCCCATGAAATATTTAAAACATTGATTGATGATATCTGAGCTCAGCATGATTAAAAGTGGAATATAAAAGCCAAGGTAAAAAAGTTCTACCTGGGTGGCTCAGTGGGTTAAAGCCTCTGCCTTCGGCTCAGGTCATGATCTCAGCGTCCTGGGATCGAGCCCCGCACCGGGCTCTCTGCTTAGCAGGGAGCCTGCTTCCTCCTCTCTCTCTGCCTGCCTCTCTGCCTACTTGTGAGCTCTCTCTCTCTCTCTGTTGAATAAATAAATAAAATCTTAAAAAAAAAAAGAAAAAAAATGTTCTACCACTAGATATTGCAATAAGACAGGAACTCTTATAAACGAGACTAAATCAAAGAAGAAAGCAAAACCAAAATTCAGAACATCTAGAAAAATAGCAAAATTGATTTATCAAATTTTAACTAAAGCAGTTAGTTGCTCAGAGTAAAGTTCATTATATTTAATATTTATATTACTAACCAATATAAACTGAAAAACAAAACCCAAACCAAGAATCAATGAAATAGGTATTCAGCTTAAGAAGTTAGAAGTCTATAGACAAGGGAAGAAAAATAGACAAGAGATCAGTAAAAGAAAATAAGAGATTAATGAATTAGGAAACTGAAAAACAGCAAAACTAATCAATTTTCTTTTCCTTTGGGAAATTTGCTCCAAGTGAAATCCCGAAGAAAGCAGAAGTAACTTGATAGACCACTAATTAGGTAATAGGAAAAATAAAAAAGATAGAAATACAAAATAAGAATGGAAAGGGGAATGTACGCACAAATTTTGGAAAATTAAAGGGATCAGAAGAGTCCAAGAGTGTAAGGGCAGAGAGTTCAGGGACTTTTGTTTACTGATGTATCCTAACTGCCTAGGATAGAGCCCAGCAGAGTGGCACACAAAAACCTTTGTTGACTAAATGAGCAAATATATTTACACTTGCTAAATTATATGATGTTGATAAATTTTGAGAAGGTGAATTTGCAAATTGATCCTAGAAGAGATAGAAAATGTACAGTCTCCCTATGGACAGAGCTGAAATTCTCAGGTAAATTCCACCAACACTGGAGGAACAAATATTATTTTTAATTATTTATTTATTTTTTAAAGTTTTATTTAAATCCCAGTAAGTTAACATAGTGTTATCTTAGTGTCAGGAGTACAATATAGTGATTCAACGCTTCCAGGCAACACCCAGTGCTCATCACTAGTGCCCTCCTTCATCCCCATCACCTAATTCGCCCATCCCCCCACCTACCTCCCCTCTGGTAACCATCAGGTTGTTCTCTACAATTAAAAGTCTGTTTCTTGGTTTGTCTCTCTCTCTTTCCCTTTGCTCATTTGTTTTTCCATGTATGTGAAATCACATGGTATTTGTCTTTCTCTGACTGACTAATTTCACTTAGCATAATACTCTCTAGCTCCATCCATGTTTTTACAAATGGCAAAATTTCATTCTTTGTCAGAGCTGAATAATAGTCCATTGTATATCAATACCACATCTCTATTTGTTCATTAATTGGTTGATACTACAACTGCTTCCATATCTTGGCTATTGTAAATAATGCTGCTATAAACATAGGGGTGCATGTACCCCTTTGAATTAGTGTTTTTGTGTTCTTTGGGGAATTATCCAGTAGTGTGATTGCTGGATTGTAGGGCAGTTCTATTTTTAAATTTCTGAGGAAACTCCATACTGTTTTCCACAGTGGCTGTACCAATTTGCATTCCTACTAACAGTGCATAGGTGTTCCTTTTTTTCTACATCCTTGCCAAAATCTATTGTTTAGTTTTTGAGTTTAGCCATTCCCATAGGTGTGAGGTGATATCTCATTGTATTTTTAATTTGTATTTCCCTGATGGTAAGTGATGCTGAGTATCTTTTCATCTGTCCCTAGGCTATCTTTATGTCTTTTTTTTCAAGTTTTTATTTAAATTCCAGCTAGTTAACATGCAGTATAAGATTAGTTTCAGGTATAGGATTTAGTGATTCATCACTTACATACAATACCCAGTGCTCATCACAAGTGCCTTCATTAATACTCATCACCCACTTAAAGCATCCCTCCACCACCTCCCTTTCATTAACTCTGTTTGTTCTCTACAGTTAAGAGTGTTTCTTGGCTTGCCTCTCTTCCCACTACCCTGCCGTGTTCATTGGGTTTGTTTCTTAAATTCCACATGTGAGTGAAATCATATAGTATTTGCTTTCTCTGGCTGACTTATTTCACTTCGAATACTTTCTAGCTCAATCTATGTTGTTGCAAATGGCAAGATTTCTTTTTTTTTTAATTTTTTATTAACATATAATGTATTCTTTGCCCCAGGGTACATGTCTGTGAATGATCAGGCTTACACAGATTTCGTTCTTTTTTTATGGCTGAGAAATATTCCATATTATACACACACACACACACACACACACACACACACACACACACACACACCCCACATCTTCTTTTGTCACTCAGCAGTGGATGGGCATTTGGGCTCTTCATAATTTGGTTATTGCTTTTTTGGGGGGGGTTGGCTATTGTTGATGCTGCAATAAATATGGACTTCATGATATTGAGGTATGTTCCCTCTCCCCCTAGTTGTTGAGGGTTTTTATCCAGAGTGGATGCTGTACTTCATCAAATGCTTTTTCTGCAATCTATTAAGAGGATCATATGGTTCCTTAAGCTTCCTTTTATTAATGTGGTGTATCATGTTGATTGATTTGCAAATATTTAAATACATTTGCAGCACAAGAATAAATCCCACTCAATCGTGGTGAATGATTGTTTTAATGTACCATTGAATTTGATTTGCTAGTATTTTATGGAGAACTTTTGCATCCATGTTCATCAGGGATATTGCCTGTAGTTCTCTTTTTTAGTGGAATCTTTGTCTGGTTTTAGAATGGGGATAATGCGGCCCCATAGAATGAATTTGGAAGTTTTCTTTCCATTTCTATTTTTTGGAATGGTTTGAGAAGGATAGGTATTAACTCTTCTTTAAATATTTGGTAGAATTCCCCTGTGAAGCCATCTAGTTCTGGACTTTGCTGTTTTAAAAGATTTTTGATTACTGATTCAATTTCTTTGCTGATTATTAGTCTGTTCAAGTTTTCTATTTCTTCCTGTTTCAGTTTTGGCAGTTTACGTTTCTAGGAATTTATCGATCTCTTCCAGGTTATCTAATTTGTTGGCAGATCGTTTCTATAACATTTTCTCTTTTTAAAAAGGATCTTATGGGCCCCTGGGTGGCGCAGTTGGTTGAGCGACTGCCTTCAGCTCAGGTCATGATCCCGGAGTCCCGGGATCGAGTCCCACATCGGGCTCCCAGCTCCATGGGGAGTCCGCTTCTCACTCTGACCTTCTCCCTTCTCATGCTCTCTCTCACTCTCTCTCTTTCCTAATAAATAAATAAATAAAATCTTAAAAAAAAATAAAAAGGATCTTATTTATTAGAGAGAGAGAGAGTGCACAAGCAGGCAGAGATGCAGGCAGAGGGAGAAGGATAGGGAAAAGCAAGCAAAAACCCACTGAGCAGAGAGCCCAACATGGGTGGGGCTTGATCCCAGGACCCTGGGATTATGACCTGAGCCGAAGGCAGACACTTAACTGACTGAGCCACTCAGGTGTCCCAGTTTTCATAGTATTTTCTTATAATTATTTGTACCTCTGTGGTGTTAGTTACCATTTCTCCTCTCTCATTTGTGATTTTATTTATTTGGGTACTTTCTTTTTTCTTATTGATTGGTCTGGCTAGGAGTTTATAAATTTTACTGATTTTTTCAAAGAACCAGCTCTTGGTTTCATTGATCTGTTCTACTGGATTTTTGTTTGTTTTTATATTATTTTTCTCTGCTTGTTCCCTTCTGCTGGCTTTAGGCTTAGTTTGCTGTTCTTTTTCTCCTTTAGGTGTAAAGTTAGGTTGTTTATATGAGACTTCTTCCTTCTTGAAGTAGGCCTGTATTGCCATATACTTCCCTTTTAGGACTGCTTTTGAGGCTTCCCAAAGGTTTTGGACTATCACGTTCCTGTTTTCATTTGTTTCCATGTATTTTTTTCTTAATTTCTTCCTTAATTTCCTAGTTTGACTCATTCATTCTTTAGTAGGATGTTCTTTAATTTCCATGTATTTGCAGTCTTTCCAAATTTTTTCTTGTGGTTGACTTTAAGTTTCATAGTGCTGTGGTCAGAAAAGATGCACAGTATGATCTTAATCTTTTTGTACTTGTTGAGACCTGATTTATGACCTAGTACATGACCTATTCTGGAGAATGTCCTATGTGCACTTGAAAAGAATGTGTATTTTGCTGCTTTAGGAGAGAGTGTTCTAAATATATCTGTTAAACCTATTTGGTCCAGTGTGTCATTCAAAGCCATTGTTTCCTGGTTGATTGTCTGCTTAGATAATCTGTCCATTGATGTAAATGGGGTATTAAATTCTCCTACTATTATTGCATTATTATCAATGAGTTCCTTTATGTTTGCTATTGTTTTATATAAGGAACAAATAATTTAAAGCATCACTCTAATCTTTGTCTTGATCTGTACATGATGTTCTCCCTGTATGTTATTTGTGTCCAAATTTTCCTTTTTTATAAAGGCACCAGTCTTACTGGATTAGGATCCACCCTACTCCACTATGACCTCATCTTAATGAATTACATATGCAATGACCTGCAGTGACCATATTTCCAAATAAGGTCACATTCTGAGGTACTAGGGGCTAGGATTTAAGGTTTGAATTTGGGGGATCTAATTCATCCCAAATTAGATGGGAAGCTTGTGAGGGGTGAGAGCAGAGGGAGGGGGACATGCAGAAGCTCGTATCAGACTGTTACTCTTTCCTGGATTTCCTGTTTTCTGTCTTCAACTCTTCCCCCCTCATCTCTGTATAACTAAGATAGGGTTCCCCTCCTCTAATCTTTAGAACAATTTTTTTTTCCCTGAGAAATGGTAGGACTCTTTCCCAATGCCTGTCTTATAAAAATGGCTTGAGAGGTATGTTTGCTTCTCCACACCAGTCCCCTGAAATATTTTGAAGAAGTTTGGTAACAAGGAACAGGGATTAAGTTTCTGTTCTTGTACTATGATACCCCGTTTTCTTCCCTTTTCCCAGTGCTAAATGTATAGTAAGAACTTAATCAAAAGTGTTTTAATTGAATTGGATTCAGATTATTCTTCCCCTTTCCCTGCTTTTAGCAACAAAATGGAGATTCATGTTGTTCAATAAATCATCACACTTTATTATTTCTGGTAAAGAAAATATTTTCCAGAGACCAGGATTACTTTAGAATCCATGGATACAGTGAATAGAGATCAAATTTTCTTAAAGTGCTGATTTCTCAGAAGTGTATGTTTTCAGGTCACTGAAGATTATCTGTAAGCAATTGGTCTTGGAAAGACATAATTTTTGAAGAACTCTCTTGCCCTATGAGAGTGACTGAATATGAATGGAAAAAATACATTGCTTTAGTTGAATTGACAATTGGTATATCTCTATTGCAGAATTCTAATAATCTTCTTATTCAAAAATTTAAAATTTACATATAGTAAAATTACCAGTGTTCTTTCACACTTGCTACTTTCTTGAAATTCACATAGTTATCCCAATGACACTTACAAAGTCCTAAGTCTCTTTTTATGAAGAGACTCTCTTCTTTATGAAGTCTCTTTTTAATTTTATTTTTACTTTTATTATTATTAAATATTTTATTTATTTATTTGACAGAGAGAGATCACAAGTAGGCAGAGAGACAGGCAGAGGGAGAGTAGGAAACAAGCTCCCTGCTGAGCAGAGAACCCAATGCAGGCTTGATCCCAGGACCCTGAGATCATGACCTGAGCCGAAGGCAGAGGATTAACCCACTGAGCCACCCAGGAGCCCCTAATTTTATTTTTTAAAAAGATTTTATTTTTAAGTAATCTCTATACCCAATATAGGGCTTGCACTCACAACCCCAAGATTAGGAGTCATATGCTCCACCGAGTAAGCCAGCCAGGGACCCATAAAGCCTCCTTTTTAAATGCTTTCTTTTAAAATAGTCATCTTTGGGGGCACCTGGGTGGCTCAGTCAAACATCTGACTCTTGATTTCAGCTCTTTTCAGCTCTTCAGGTCTTGATTTCAGGATCATGAGTTCTGGTTTCCCAGCATGGAGGCTACTTAAAAAAAAATAGTCATCTTTGGATTATTTTATGATTCAGGGTTTTTTATTTGTGTCTGATGATTGTCTCAAGCTACTTCACGTAATGGTAGATGTATGATGAGTAGGGCAAGAGTGACAGACAGTGGAAGAATGGTTCACCAGTTATGTTCATTCTCAGGCCGTTGAAAGCATGCAAGCAAGAACCAGCAATTAGCCATCCCTCAAACTAGGTAAAAGCTAAACTAACCCACATTGGATGGAAACAAACAACAACCAAATCATTATGTCTTTGCTGACCACTGTGGTGTTTAATTAGCTCTATTTTAAGACTTTTCTATGCTTAGCCCTTTCTCTTTACACAAGGTGCAGCAAATCACTTCCTTGTTAATAATGCATGTATGTATCTTATCTTGGCTTTGCCTGTGTTACAGTCAATGGTCCAAATCATCAAAGTCACTGCCAGCACGGGCATGCACTAGCTTACCACCCTCTTTGTTGCCCTGTTAACTGCTAAAGTAAGGACCTCAGATTACCAATGGCAGTGCTCACATTCATGAGTTATTTACCTTCATATATTGCCTCTGCTGTCTTTTCTAAAGCCTAATGTTTTTCTGTCTGGAACCCAGAAGACCTTGAACCAATAAAATATTAGCTTATAGTTCCCAAACAATAATTTCAACAGATTTAAACATGTTTTTTCTTCATATACCTAAGCCAAAGTCATTTACACTGCACAAAACTTAAGCGTGTTAACATCACCACTTTATCGGAAGATAGTAAAACTTTTAAAATTTCTTCATCTAGGAGAATGATCCAGCCCAAGGTTCTGGCATGCATGGGAGGAAAAAATCAGTTCAGGAGCATTCTGAAGTCAGTATTCATCATGAAATGGGTATTCAGGATGATCACACCACCTGTCAAAACAATTTCCCAAAGGGAAAAAGTTCACTGCAAACGTTGCATAGCTATGTGTTACTAGCCTCCTTTGACAATTTCACTGACTCCTCCCTCTCTCTCTTATTCATTCCTTCTCTGTTCCTCTGTTTTCCCTCAAGCCAGCATCTTTTACTAAAGCCCTGGACAGCACCCTTGAGTAACTGCATGTGTACGTGTGTGTGTGTGTGTGTGTGTGTGTGTGTGTGTGTGTGTTGGAAGGCTGGCTGCCTCCCCATCAACATTTTGCTCAGAAAAAAAAGCACAGGAGGTGAGTAATGCCTGCCTGTAGTTTTTCATGCCCCTTTTCTTTTCTTCTCTTTTCTTTTCTTTTTTTTTTAAGATTTTATTTGTTTATTTGACAGAAAGAGAGATCACAAGTAGACAGAGGGGCAGGCAGAGAGAGAGGGAAGCAGGCTCGCTGCTGAGCAGAGAGCTCGATGCAGGGCTCTATCCCAAGACCCTGAGATCATGACCTGAGCCGAAGGGAGAGGCCTAACCCATTGAGCCACCCAGGCGCCCCTCATGCCCCCTTTCAATTCTTTCTTCCCCTCTACTGTTTTGACACAGGCTACCTTCCATGTCAATGATCCACATAAATATTTCTCTTTAAATTTCTATTACCCATCAGTACCACTCTCTTCTCAGAGTTATTACCTACCCTTCTCACTGGACCTCCAGAGAATTGAAAATTTAAGATCTGGAAAGGTGATCAGTGAAGTAAGTTTCCTCAATAATGATGATAATGAACCTATCCCTTAAACAACACTAATGGAATAGTCAATAAAACAGGACTGCCTGTGTTGTGCCTGCCATGGACCATGTCTAAGACTCAGTTCTCTGCAAGTACTATGAGCTTTAAATTAAAATATAAAATAAATAAAAGCTCTTCAATGTCAGAGATCAACCAGATGAAAAGCAGAGAAGAATTGTGGCCTAGCATCGCCAGGTTCATTTTTTTGATCAATGTGGACTACTGTTTGTTTCTCCTTGCTGATTTTTCTAGTGATTTCCTATGAGTTACTGTCCCAGGGTTGTGGGAACTAGGTATTAAATATGTCAAATGTCAAACTAAATAATGTCACCAACTAACTGTAAAAAAAAATTAGTATATTGGTAGATTGACTGTCTCTTACTATCTCTTCTTAATTTAATGATGTTTATTCAATATAAGTAATTCATCTTCAAGAGCTATTAATTAACCAATAAGTGTTGGTTAGGTCTGTGTTTGTGTTTACCTTTTTGTTCCCAAGGCTAGATGGTACCTTTTAATGTCAAATAATTTTTTTTCCCTTGAAAATTCACATTAGGAGGCTGTTGTATTAATTCAGAAATTTATTCAGAAATTTGATATCAGCATAGTCAGTGCACTTTCTGACTCATGAGAAATAGTGGGACCAGTAAGATAAGTGTCCAAACTGTATGAACTACCCTAATGAGCATTTTCCAAATGCTCACTTATAGAGGAGATTACAAAGAGATTACTATCCAGGTGATTTCAAGAACTGGAAATAGTAATAAAAAAATGTGTATACATGCATATATATATATATATATATATATATATATATGAGAACCATATATTATGAACTGTAGTCTTTTGTTATTGTAAAGGCCCTGTACTATTGAGAGAATAAAGGGCTACATCAGTTGATCAGCCTAATTTAGCAACATTTTGAAGGAGTGTAAGGAATTTTGCTTGTGGGAAGTCAGCTAATAGGTGGGGTTAGAAGCTACACAACTTACAGGCAAGCATTTACCTAAAACCCTAGGTTCTTAGCTTCTAATGTGGTACTCTTTCTACTATGCTCTCATGTCTCTTTCTTTTTTGTTGATAATTTTGCTCTAAATTGTGCATCACTTTGATTTTTAGGAAAAAATAAATAGGTTCTATATTTGTATTAACATATATACACTATGACTTAATTCTTATCAAGGTATTTAGCCTGTCATTCCCTAACCTAAGTCATGGGATGTCATAAATGCCAGAAATCTTTTAAATAAAACTGCAGCTCATTGAAGTTCCTAGAATAAATGTAATTTACCTGGACCTGTTTAATATTCAGAACATGCTGTCCACTGGCCTTTATCCTTGTGATTTCTATGGACCTAGGATAATCCAATACCACTGGGCAGTACTTGATGAATGGTCCCCCCATACTCACATGAGCATCTCCACAAAGCGGATATTTTTATTCAAAGCCTCAATGTCCTTCATTTCTTCTTCAGTGAGAGAAAAGTCAAAGATCTGAAATAACAGAAGTAAAAGACATTATTGAAGGTAGAGAATGGGTCAAACTTGGGATCAGGGAATGGGGCAAGCAGCAGGAGCCCTTCAAAAATTTATAACCATCCCTTTTTTTTATGAACATGTTTAAAAGAATTATTCACCATGACCCAAGTGGGATTTATTCCTGGGCTGCAAGGGTAGTTCAATATTCACAAATCAATCAGCGTGATATGCCACATTAATAAAAGAAAGGATAAGAACCATATGATCCTTTCAATAGATGCAGAAAAAGCATTTGATAAAGTACAGCATCCATTCCTGAAAAAACCCTCAACAAAGTAGGGATAAGAGGGACCATACCTCAATATCATAAAGGCTATATACAAAAAACCCAAGCTAATATCATCCTCAAGGGGAAAAATAGAGCTTTTCCTCTACAGTTAGGAACAAGACAGGGATGTCCACTCTCACCACTGTTATTTAACATAATAGTGGAAACCCTAGCCTCAGCAATCAGATAGCAAAAAGAAATAAAAAAGACACCCAAACTGTCAAAGAAGATATCAAACTTACCTATTCTCAGACAGCATGATACTCTGTGTAGAAAACCCAAAAGACTCCACCAAAATATTGGTAGAACTGATATACGAATGCAGCAAAGTCACAGGATACAAAATCAATGTACAGAAATCTGTTAGGTTTCTTTTTTCTTTTCACTTTATTTTATTTTTAAGATTTTATTTGAAAGAGAGAGAGAGTGTGTGAGCGGGGGAAAGAGCAGAGGGAGAGGGATAAGCAGACTGTGCTGAGTGAGTTGCCCAACGTAGGGCTCAATCTCAGAACCCTGAGATCACGACCTGAGCCAAAACCAAGATTTGGACATTTAACCGACTGAGGTATCCAGGCACCCTAGAAATCTATTGCATTTTTATACACCAATAATGAAGCAGCAGAAAGAGAAATCAAGGAATCAATCCCATTTACAATTGCACCAAAACCCGTAAGCTATCTAGGAATAAACCTAACCAAACAAGGAAAAGATCTGTATTCTGAAAACTAGAGAATACTTAGGAAAGAAGTTGAAGATGACACAAAGAAATGGAAGAACATTCTGTGTTCCTGAATTGGATAAACAAATATTAAAATGTTAAATCCACCCAAAGCAATCTATACATTCAGTGCAATCCCTATTAACGTACAACTTTTCACAGAGCTAGAACAAAAAATTCTTAAATTTGTATGGAACCACAAAACACCCCAAATTAAAAAAAAAAAAAAAAAAGACCTCGAATAGCCAAAGCAATCTTGAAAAAAAAAAAAGTGAAGCTGGAGCATCATAACTCAGGACTTCAAATTACATTACAAGGCTGTAGTGATCAAGACAGTGTGGTACTGGTATAAAAAAAGACATAGAGATCAATGGAACAGAATAGAAAACACAGAAATGAACCCACAACTATATGGTCAACTAATCTTCAACAAAGCAGGAAAGAATATCCTGTGGAAAAAGACCATCTCTTTAACAAATGGTGTTTTGTTGGACCACTTATATACACCATACACAAAATAAATTCCGAATGGATGAAAGACCTAAGTGTGAAACAGGAAACCATCAAAATCTTAGAATACAGGCAGTAACTTTTCTGACATTGGCCATAGCAACGTCTTATGTTGCCAGAGGCAAGGGAAACAAAAGCAAAAATGAACTATTAGGACTTTATCAAAATAAAAAGCTTCTGCACATCAAAGGAAACAATCAATAAAACTAGAAGGCAACCTATGAAATGGGAGAAAATATCTGCAAATGACATATATGATAAAGGGTTAGTATCCAAAATATATAAAGGTCTCAACACCTAAAAAACAAATAATCCAGTTAAAAAATAGGCAGAAGACATGATAGACATTTCTCCAAAGAAGACATACAGATAGTCAACAGACACATGAAAAGATGCTCAACATCACTCTATGATCAGGGAAATACAAATCAAAACCATGATGAGAT
Organism: Nasua narica; assembly: GCA_028533885.1. Lineage (NCBI taxonomy): Eukaryota > Metazoa > Chordata > Mammalia > Carnivora > Procyonidae > Nasua > Nasua narica. The sequence continues at coordinate 79,196,405 of CM052806.1, read as the reverse complement.
ACCACTTCATACCTGTCAGAAGGACTCAAATTAACAACACAGGAAACAACAGGTATTGGCAAGGATATGGAGAAAGGGGAACCTTCTCACACTGTTGGTGGGAATGCAAACTGGTACAGCCATTCAACACAGCCATTGGAAAACAGTATGGAGTTTCTCAAAAAGTTAAAAATAGAATTACCCTATGATCCAGCAATTGTACTACTAGATATTTACCTAAAGGATACAAAAAAATACTGCTTTGAAGGGATACATGCACCCAATGTTTATAGCAGGATTATCAACAATAATCAAATTATGGAAGGAGCACATATGTCCATCAACTATCAATGGAAAAAGATGTGGTACATATATACAATGGAATATTACACAGTCATAAGAAACAATGAAATCTCTCCATTTGCAATAATGTGTATGGAGCTATGTGGAATTTAAGAAACAAAATAGATGAGCATAGGGGCTGGAAAAAAAAATAGAGGGGGAAGTAAACCGTAAGAGACTCTTAACCATAGAGAACCTCTTAACCATAGAGAACAAAGTTGCCGGGTGGACGATGGGCTAAATGGGTGATGGGCATTAGGAGGGCACTTGTTGTCATGAACACTGGGTGTTATATGAGTGATGAATCCCTAAATTCTACTCCTGCAGCCAATATTACACTGTATGTTAACTAACTAGAATGTAAATAAAAAATTGATACAAAATAATTGTTAGTTTGTTTCTTTCAGTTGTCAGGTTATTTCCTTTTAGTTCAGGTATTTCCTTTTAGTTCTTCATTTATGTTGAAGCTGTTACTAGTGACATACACATAAAAGATTTTTATGTCAAAAATTTATGAATATAAATGATGTACTATATGTTGGTTAATTGAATTTAAATACATTAATTAAAAATAAATTAAAAAATAAAAAATTATGAATATCTGCAAATGTGAGAGAAGTTAGGTTAGTGCTGGGGGGCCATATCCCCATGCAGAATTGGGGTTCTTTTCTGCCCTTTGTCTTTGAGACGTTCCTGCTGGGCCATCTTGCAGAACATTCCAAATGCTCTGTAACAACCTATGTTCAGGACATCTAAAATTCAAAGAGTGAGGAATTGTTTATTGTTTCTGGATGAGATGCTAAATTTCTTATCTTGGGCTATGACCCTTGTGCAATTGTTTTTAAAAATATTCCCTAATCTCTAAATTTGCGTATGTATTTTTTTAACTTTTAATTTGCTTTGTTTTATCCTCCTAATTATTTCGCTCATCATTTTTAATATATCTTCTACCTTTTAAATCTATTACATTTTCATTGTTTTATTTTTTCTTAGCTTGTACATTTTATACTCTGTTTTTACAATTGTCCTTTATTAACATTTTAATATTTTATTTACATTTTTAACATTTGGTTTATTTATAATGATCTTCTCTTACTTTATTATATTAACTTGCTATCCCTTAACTTTTATTTCAGTGATTTATATTTATAGTTTTTAATTATATAAGTGATACATAAATATATGTTTTTTTTTTGTGAGAATTAAGACACCACAGAAGTATATGGACGTGCATAGAATAAGAAATGAAAGATCCTTTTGTTACCTACAACTCCAGTCTTGTTCTTCTTTCCAAACATTCCTTCCAAACATCCATCATACTAAGAGCAAAATACAATAATTGTATCATATCTTTATTATTCTGCAACTTACTTTCATTCACATAACATGTCTCGGTGATCTTTTCTATCAAAATAGACTGACTTTAATTTAATCACCACATTCATTGTATAGATGTAACATGATTTACCTAATCATACCCCCATGGATTGTTTCCAAGTGATCTTTTCAGGGAATGCTTTTCTCTGATTATTATCCAAGTATTGAGTTTATGAGATGTGTCATGAATTAAAAGTTTGCATTGCATAAAAACAGTCACGAATGACGAATCACTTAATAAAATAAATCCTTACTTAAACTTTCTTTTTGCTTAACATTAGGTATATTTTTTAAGTGTTGGTGAGTCATTTTCTGACTCCAGTGTATATATAATGTAAAGTGAAGTTGTAAATCTTGCCAAAGATGCAGGATTTCATGAGGTCAATGAAAGTGATCTTGGTTTGCTTTAATTATAGGCAAAAGGTTTTGCAAGTAGGAATCTGATGCAGTTAAAGTCTACTTTAGTTGATATATCAAAAGAGTGTTATTTGAAAAAAAACAAATGATTTATAATCTTCATATGAAGCCCTGCAAAATTTTACCAGAATTATCCTTTTTATGATCACTTAGCAAAGTGAAGTAGAGTGACATTCTCTTTTGTGAAGAGTTTTCATTCTTCACCTTTGTGAAGAAGAGCATGCCACATTCTGTTATCATGTAATTTTGTCAAGCATATTTTAAAATTTCTTCTAAGACTTAGTACACATATACAATTGTAACCTAAGTTTTGTTGAATATGAAGTAATTAAAGTTATTTCATAATTTTCTGTTTTAATTTTTTTTTAAGTAGGCTCCATACCCTGCATAGAGCCCAACAGAGGGCTTGAACTCATGACCCTGAGATCAAGACCTGAGCTGAGATCAAGAGTTGGATGCTCAACAGAGCCACCCAGGCACCCCTTCAGTTTTAATTTTAAGGTGAATTTCCAAATTCTTCCTCCCTCTCTCCATTCTTTCTATGCAATGTTTTTCTTAATTTTGTGTGGAATGATTTTCATTTTTTAATGCAGAAATTATCCAAAGTTATTCACTTATTCAGAACCTCACATAACTGAGTACCTGATATTATGCTCCCCCCACCCCCAATCTGCTTCTCTCATAGTAGAGACTTCAGGAAAGAGAAAGTGTTAACTGTGTTAAATGCTGTTGAAAGATCTACTAGGACAAGGACAGAGAAGTGATTATAGGATCTAGCAAGGTGGAGGTCATTGGTGAACTTGACAAGAAAGCTTGGTTTCAATGGGTTTAAGGGAGCGTGGGGGAAAGGGACTTATAGGTAGTGAGAACAGAATTCTCTTTTAAGGGTTTGCTGTAAACAGAAAGAAAGAACTGGATAATAGCTGGAGAGGAACATGAGTCTAGATTGGATTTTATTGTTCAAGACTGGAGGTTACAGCATATTTGTATGTTGATAGGAATTATGCAGTAAAGAGATAATGCAGGAGAGAGAGAGAGAGATTTTTGAGGGGTGCGAAGGAGTTATTAGGTATTAGTAACTGCAGTTTCCAAGGAATAACAATGGGAATTAGTGGCTGAAATATATAGGACAAGATCACTGTGGGGGAGGGGGTTAAAGAACTATCAGGCCAGATTATTGGAAGGATCCATATGTATGTTGAATTCACTAAGAATTGTGTGGAGAAGGAAGTGAATCAAGAGATAAATCCTTCAAGGCATGGGGGTCAGTGGATGACAGCAACAAGGCAGATAGTGGGTGGTAAAATTTGATTTTTTATTGTTTTAATGTTAAAAATATCCGACTTTTTAATTTTCTTCATTCTTACCTTTAATTTGATATAGTTTTTGTTTTTAATTTATGATTTAACTTTTTATTACATGGTTTTTATTTCCATAAATTTTTCTTTTATTGTAAACATATTTAATTTTTCCCTTTGCCCTTTATGTTTTGTGGATATTACCAATTCTTTTAAAATATTTTTAAAGGTGGGGCACCTGGGTGGCTCAGTGGGTTAAAGCCTCTGCCTTCGGCTCAGGTCATGATCTCAGGGTCCTGGAATCGAGCCCCGCATCGGGCTCTCTGCTCAGCAGGGAGCCTGCTCCTCCTCTCTCTCTGCCTGCCTCTCTGCCTACTTGTGATCTCTCTCTCCTTGTCAAATAAATAAATAAAATCTTTAAAAAAAAAACAAACATAAAATATTTCTCTATAAAAAAATATTTTTAAAGGTTTACTTTACCTCAGTTCTAAAAGAGAATAATTTTCTATTTTGTCAATTCTTGGTTTTAATACCCAGCAAAATTTCTGGTTACAGGGCAAGTCTAAACGCTATAGAGTGGAAATTGGCTGTGATTTCCACTGTCATTTTCCTTGTAGATCTGTATCTCTCTCATATTTTCTTGTTGTATGTGAACCTCTGAACTCAATTTCCTTATTATCAGGGTTATGGAAATACATCGAGTATAACAGAAATAGTAGCAATATAATTTTGAAAGAGAATGATAGTACTTTTACTACAAAATTGTGATCCACTAAATAACATAAAGTCCAAAGGATTTATCTTCTATTTCACAGACCACTAGTAATCACTCTCATTTTCTGGATAGTAAGCTTTTGAATACATGAAAATAGTTGTTTCACGTGCATCAAAACTTGTTTTAATTTTTGATGTTTTAATTTTTGACTAACATATTAGCTATCTAGATAGATTATTCTTTTAAGATGGCTGAAAACAGTGTCAACCCCTTTTGGTAAGAGGTATTTTCTTACATGTTAAAGTGCTGTCAGTAGTGGTATAACTATTCATCATTCTTTCCTCCTTTTGCTTATAACAGAACCCCCTTTTCCTTATATTAACTTCTCTTCTATCACCTAGTAGGGCTGTTTGTAACATGAACTCATTTCTAGCTCAGGATTAGGGATATAGCCTGGAGGGCCAATCAAAGTATCTTACTCACTGGATATGGTGATTAATATGGGAGTGATGCATGACCCACAAAGGGACAATCAAGGATTGATAGAATCCTTACAGGAGCCTTTACCTGTGATCATATTCATGGATCATGAGTTATAGATTAGCCTGGAGCTGTCAGGGACTGTTTGTGTCACCATGTAGAGACTGAGAAGGTTGGGCGGGGGTAGTATAGAGGGAGGATGGGAACTCAATCATTTGAATACCCCTGCCCAGTCATGCCTGATTTATCCATGGACTTGCCAATTATGTGGCCCAATAAATCAAGTCTCTTTTTGGTAAGTTTGAGTTGCATTCTGTCACGTGGTAACAAAAAAGCTCTGATGATAAACTGTCTAATATCATGAATATCTTCCCATGGCAGTACTTAAATTTTCACTCTATTATTTTAAAAAGGCTATATAGTATTTCACTGTACTAATATAATTTGTTTTACAAGATTCTACTGATTATTGTTTCCAGTTTTTTTTTTTAATGATAAATCATGCTGTAGTAAATATCCATATATGTGTGCATGTATGTGTAAATATAGTATCAAGATTGTTGGGTCAAATGGATATGTGGGCTTAGATTTTGATGGATCTGGAAAAGTGACATCTTGCTCCTTCAAATCTTATGCCAATTAATATTTCTAACAGGAGTATATGAAAGTGTCTGTTTTCATACATATTCAATATTCTGATTATTTTCCCACCTAGGGGATAAATCTTGTTTCATTTTTATCAACTTACTTATTGAGATTATTAAATTTATTATTATTAAACTTATTAAACTTATTTACTTATTTTATTTAAGAAAACTTACTAAATATCAAGATGATTAAACTTATAAATTACTTATTGAGGCAAAAAACCCTTATTTTTTGAAAATTATTAACTGATGAGTAATTAATTAATTTTGCATGGTACTTTTCTATGGCTCTATTTACCTGGCAGTTTAGCCTTGAGCACTAGCAGAGTAAACAAACCACTCCCTTGTCTAGTGTCCACTTCTCACCTGTAAGTTACAATGCTGATTATAGATTATTTATAGAGGAAATAAAGGCAATTAGCATTCTTGAAGTCTAATGATCCTCTTCAATAATTTCCAAATTTGTCCCTAACTTTTACCAGAGACATTAAGAAGGTGGAAAGTTTACTATTATGAATTTCAAGTTTTATACCTTCCATTCCTGCTGTGGTGGTGAAGAAGTGAGTAGGTAGTGCCAAGAGTCAATAGGTAAGGAAACAGAATAAGGGAGCTAAGTAATATACAAGCGGTAAAGCAATCCCCAAAGTGCTGGGAAATGTCTCCAATTCAGCTAAAGTTAAAGTCACATCTACAGAGGGCAGGTTGGGGAGCAGGTATAAAATAAAATATGAAGGCATTACAAGTTTCATATTAATCTGAATAGAAAGTTCTGAAAAACACAAACAAACAAACAAACAAACAAAACAACTCCACTTTTTACATTTCCAGAAGCAATTCTCTTACCTGAAAGTTTTCTTTGATCCTTTCAGGGTTAAAGCTTTTGGGAATAACAACCACTCCTCTCTGGATGTTGAAACGCAAAACAACTTGAGCTGCTGTCTTCTTGTACTTTTTTCCTAGTGTATTTAGAAGTTCATCTTCTAGCAAAGGTGGGGAAGATACATTCACCCTTAAAAAAAAAAAAAATGAAAACCTGCATCATTTTTAGCTCAAATAATGAGAACACGCTCTGTAATCACCCTCCTCCTTTGTCCCCCCATCCACCTGGTCCCTTACCAGGTCACTTCAGGTGACCAATTTCTCAGCGTGCAGAGCACTCAGTGAAGAGTTGCTTTTAGCATGAAAATATCAATTGATAGAGCTGCCTCTTTCAGGGGGTAAAGAGTATTTCTTTGATGGGTCTCAGAGCGAGAAATGAATTGGAAGTAGGCACACAGGGAAGGCAGGAAGACCAAAGTGGAAGAAACAGAGTTACAACTCTTAGAGTCATTTTCATGTAGAAAAATTTCTACTTAAGTCTGTGGAGCACATCACATCAGAAGTGCTGCCTTTGAATCTAGAGATCAAAAAATCCTAAATTTTCAGGATATGGTCATGGAGACTCTTTGTCACATAATACCTCAACTAACATTTATTGAACATTTCTTGTGTTTCAGGCACTGTTAGGTAATTTTATAAATACAGTATAATCAATTCTTTTTTATATATTTTAAACAAATTCATGTTTAATTTTTAAAACAGTGTTCCCACTGTCCTACATGACTTCTTTTTTTTTTAATTTTTATTAACATATAATGTATTATTTACCCCAGGGTACATGTCTGTGAATCATCAGGCTTACACATTTCACAGCATTTGCCATAGCACATACCCTCCCCAATGTCCATATCCCTACCCCCCCACCTCCCAGCAACCCTTGGTTTGTTTCGTGAGTTTAGGAGTCTCTTATGGTTTGTCTCCTTCCCCATGCCATCTTGTTTCATTTCTCTTCCCCACCCCCCCATAACCCCCTGCCCTGCCTCTCAAATTCTTCATATCAGAGCAATCATGTGATAATTGTCTTTCTCTGACTGACTTATTTCGCTTAGCATAATACCCCATGTCGTTGCAAATGGCAAGATTTCATTTCTCTTGATGGCTGCATAGTATTCCATTGAATATACATACCACAC
>CM052806.1:79161805-79188638 GCA_028533885.1 Nasua narica | reverse complement strand
CCATCTATTTTCAGTGACAACCTAGCTGGGTATAGTATTCTTGGCTGCATATTTTTCTCGTTTAGGGCTCTGAATATATCATGCCAGTCCTTTCTGGCCTGCCAGGTCTCTGTGGATAGGTCTGCTGCCAATCTAACATTCCTGCCTCTGTATGTTAACGATTTCTTGTCTCGAGCTGCTTCAGGATTTTCTCTTTGTCACTAAGACTTGTAAGTTTTACTATTAGATGACAGGGTGTAGACCTATTATTATTGATTTTGAGGGGGGTTCTCTGTGCCTCCTGGATTTTGATGCTTGTTCCCCTCAGCAGATTAGGGAAATTCTCTACAACAATTTGTTCCAATATACTTTCCACCCCTTTCTCTCTTTCTTCTTCTGGAATCCCAATTATTCTAATATTGTTGCATCTTATGGCATCACTTATCTCTCGAATTCTTCCCTCATGGTCCAATAGTTGTTTGTCTCTCTTTCTCAGCTTCTTTATTCTTTGTCATTTGGTCTTCTATGTCGCTAATTCTTCTGCCTCATTTATTCTAGCATTAAGAGCCTCCATTTTTGTTTGAACCTCATTAATAGCTTTTTTGATTTCATCTTGGTTAGATTTTATTTCTTTTATTTCCCGAAAGGGATTTTATTTCCCCCGAAAGGGATTCTTTGATCTCTTCCACACTTTTTTTGAGCCCAGCTAGCTCCTTGATAACTGTCATTTTGAACTCTATTTCTGACATATTACTGATGTCTGTACTAACTAGGTCTCTAGCCGTACTGTCTCTTGTTCTTTTTTTTGTGGTGTGTTTTTCCACCTCGTCATTTTATCGAGATAAGAATAGATGAGTGAGAGAGAAAAGTACTCTGGAGTTCTACAGTTCTCACTGGTTGATAAACTAGGGCTTGGCTGGATATTCTCTCTGATCTTCTGGGGAGGGGCCTTTACAACTTGGTTCTCAGATGTCTTTGCCTGAGGCAGAATTGCCCCGCCCTTGCCCAGGGAGGGGCCAAGCAATTCGCTCAGGTTCGCTCTCGGGAGTCTTTGTTCCCTGAGTGCTTTCTGTACCGCCCTGGAGGCCGGGAATGCAAATGGCGGCTCCCAGTCTCTGGCCAGAGGAGCTGAGTGCTGGAGTCCCCGCTCCTCAACGCGCCCTCAGAGGAAAGCAGTCAATCACTCCCATCTCCCGGGTCCGCACAAGCTCCAAGCTCAGCCACCGGTGACGGCGCGCCTCTATTTCTGGCGCGCGGCCCCGTGTGGAGTCTCCAAACCCAGCAGATTCCTGCCGTGTGCTCCCGTGCCGCTCCTCCCCGAGGAGGAAGGAGGGGGTCTCTCCGGAATGCCTTATGTGGTCCCCGCTCGAAGGGCTGCGGCCACGGTCTAGGGTAAGCCCCAGCTGAAGACGCACTGCGTGGCTCTTTCTCTGCCGCCGGCTTCTCCGCCCCGATATCTGGGAGCTTTGCTGCACTCAGACATCCCCGGTCTCTTTGTAACCTCGCGAGTCCTGAAACCACTTTGTTTCCGTGAGGGCTGAACCTCTGGCTTAGCCTCTGGAGGGATGTCCCTCAGCGGAGCAGACTCTAAAAGCTCCAATTTTGTGCTCCACAGCTCTGTGGCTGCAGGGAGCCGGCCCCTCCCCTCGCGGTCTCTCTTCTTTGGAATCACTTTTCCAAACGTCCTACCTTTCGGAAAGTGGTCAATTTTCTGCTCCTAGAATTGCTCTTCGTCCTCTCTTCTCTCTCCTGTTGAGTATGCTGGGTTTTAGAATGATTTAATAACTATCTAGATGAACTTCTGGAATCCGACTCTATCTCAACCTCCTACTTCTCCCAGTATAATCAATTCTTTTTTTTTTAAAGATTTTATTTATTTATTTATTAGGAAAGAGAGAGAGTGAGAGAGAGCATGAGAAGGGAGAAGGTCAGAGTGAGAAGCGGACTCCCCATGGAGCTGGGAGCCCGATGTGGGACTCGATCCCGGGACTCCGGGATCATGACCTGAGCCGAAGGCAGTTGCTTAACCAACTGCGCCACTCAGGCGCCCAGTATAATCAATTCTTATACCACCATTGTGAGGAAGGTTTTATTAGCTCCAACTTGTATATACAGAGAATGGCTTGAAGAGATTCAGTTACTTTCTTAAAATCACAGAAGCATAAAGTCATGCCATTCAAGTAATCCACATTAGTCTCAGACTCTACACCAGAGGAAACACTGCTGAAGAGACATACAGCATTGCTTACCAGGTTGGATTCCTAGAGGTCCCCAGAGGGCTGTATGCAATAATGACAATGTCATGTTGTTGGCAAAATTTCAAAAGTTTTGGCTGGGTGAAATACGGGTGGCACTCAACCTAGATGGTTGCATTGGAGAGCAGAGCACAAAATTAAAGCCTTGTAGTGAATGCAGTATTACACGATTTTTAAAAAGTTTCTCAATAAAACCCATTTACAAGTACTATGGATAATGAGGCAAATACTAAATACTGTTCCTAACGAGGACATTTACATTGTTTATTGGTGAGATTAATTAAAACGAGGTTAGTGAGGTCACTATCTGTGGAATAATTCTAAGATAAGTGGGGAACAAATTCAGTTTTGTAAAGTTATCATAGTTTAAAACTTCAAGGGAACAGACTTAATTATTTATAGTCACCATTCCAGCAAATAACAATTTTCTGTAACGAAAAAACAGTCTTGGTAAGTAGAAGTGACATGTTGCAGAAGCCCTCTCCCTGTAGCTCTCAAGCATCTCAGAATATTTTCACAAGGAGTAGAGCATGTATAAATTGAAAACTAAAGATGAATTTTGTCATTTTGGCCAAGAGTTCTTTATACCACCCAGTGCAGGCCTGCATTCATCTTTAGTGTCTTACTGGCAAGGGTTCCTGCACTAAAAATACTATGTCAGAAAGTTCTTCTCAAAGTTTCTTCTTAACCACCATGATAATTTTTGACCTATGATTTGCTTTCCTTTTTAAATTAAAATCAACCAAGGCTGAATTAAAATAATTAAAGCATATATTTATTACCTTCATTGTCTAGTATTTGACATGTTTTATTTCTGGAAGGCACAGGAAGATGCTACTGATGAAGTGGCAAAGGTAAACTAGACCTTTTCGTGGTGGGTCTCCTTTCTGTTCTCTAATTTGATAGATTTTTTTTTTCCCCTGACATAATCTTGTTCCCTTACCCTAAGAAACACTTGTGGGATTTCTCCCCCTTGCAACATTTCTTAAATAATTCTAGAAAGATAACACACAGACTAAAATAAGGCAGGAATCACACTTCTTAGTGTTTCCTTCCTTTACCCTCTCTGACTTCCAACATCTCTCCCTACTTTTTCAATTCCAAGCTTGTCTATTATTGGTAGACCAGTCTCTCCAAAACATGTATATCACGTCATCCCACTGCTTAGAAACGAAGTATGAATGCCTTAATTTAATGCCTGCCTGCTCATTCCGAACACAACATTTCATTTTCCCACAAGGACTCCTTTCTAATCAGATTGATGTGCCGTTGCTTGTCTCTGACCTATTAAATAGGTAGATGTATGTATGTATATATCTGCATGTATATATGTGTGTGTTTATATATACATCAAACAGTTTTATCACCTACCCTTTGAAAAAGGATTGCATATGGCTTGTGACAAAAGGTATGGGTAATAAGGCTATTACAGTCAGAAATGAAACAAATAGTATGCACATATCGAACCTGTGACTGAACTAAATCTGTGAACTGAAATTTGGGACTGCACAGAGAGTTGTATTGGGCCACATACTAGAAACATCTGCTCAACAAAAGCTTTTGAGTTGACATAGAAACTCAACAACATAACTTAAAATAATATAACATAAATCTTTGCATGGACAGTTGTTAGGTAAAAATTCTATAGCATATCACTAAAGGGACAGACAACCAGTGAGGGAAATGCCAGAAGTGGTAGTGGATAAGCTAATAAGATCCAAGTGCTTATGAATTCACAGAGAACCATATTCCTTCTTTTCAGAGTGTTTATCTCAGTTTCTAATAACTTTTGTGATTGTTTGATTAATGCGTGCTCCCCACTGAAGAGCTAGTGTTCCAAGAGGAAGGGCTTTCTCTGTCTTTGGTCACTTCATGCCTAGAACCTAGCAAAGCGCCTGGGGGAGGGCAAGTGCTCAATGACTGTTGAATGAAAACATAATGACACATAGGGGACCAAGTCAGCATCTTAGGAAGCATTACTGATGCTGGGGACTGTTAGAGGAGGGGCTTCATCAGGACTGCAGCTTGGTGGGTCATTTCGGGCCAGTGACTGATCTTTGTTCAGTTTGCTGGCATGGGATGCTCAATTTAAGGTAGAGGGTAGTGATAGTGTCTGTCGTCACAATGCCTTGATGCAGTCATTGCCCTGGAACTTGCTTATTTCCAAGGAGAAGCATATCTAAACACACGTGCTTCCTTCTTTGCTAGGGACTAGGTATAGCCCTTTGTGGATGGGCCGGTGGAGATGCAGTCTTCACTTTTTCTTGTGTACTATGTAAAAGTGAGGTCACATGACAGTGTCTTGACAGGTCTAGGGCTTTTACAACACTATTTGGTCATACAGAAGAACTTCAGATATCAAAATCTCATGAGGTGAAGTTAAGCTGGAAAGAACCTGTGAAGGAAGACATTAACCCCATCCTGTGTCTTTCTGTAAAAAATGGTGTTGAATTTTCCATTTCATTAAGTCCCTGGAAAAGTATTTATTGATTCCTAAATCAGAACACCTGTGATTTAGGCATAATGAATAGGGTTAGGGAAAACTGAAGAATTTGGAGATCTTTCCTTCCTCCATGCCTCCCTCCCTCCATTTGTTAGTAGAGTTAGGTGCGTCAGATTAAATGGCCTGAGGTCGATCCACGGTCTACTTTGAATTAGACTGGGAGAATGCTGTATGAGAAATTGGCCACCAGGATGGCTTTCAGAGAGACTAAGCCAGGGATGGAGCCTGGAGATACATTTGTTTAGGTAGACACCATGGGTAGTACTAAGGAAGCTTGGAATGCTCAGGCTCTGAGAATGATTATAGAGTAAGGCCATATTCTATGTTCATAAAGTCTATGAAAAAATATAAAAATGTGCAAATTATACTTTAGGTTTATTCTAATGGGAAAGTTAATTCTTAAATATGTGAATTTTTGAACTTTGCAAGGTCTTCAGGTATGTATCCCTTAGATATAAAATATGTCCACCCTCTCTAATGCCCACAGTGTGTCATCATGTTCCTGGACAGAAAGATGTTTGAATGTGTGCACAGAAAGCTGCTCATTTTGTGTCTCTGGAGTAGAGGTAGTCCTATCCAGGGCACAGGGTAATGGCTGGTGGCCAGTAGACCTGCACTTTGGTCTGTACCATCTCTAGAGTATTGGTATATTCTGCTTTCAAAAACCATGAAGCAAATGAACAAGCTTGGGATATGATTTTCCAGCATGTCTTGTTTCCTTTGCAGGGTACATTTGTGAAGTTATTAATGATTTTTGTGCCAATATATCAAGGTATTTCCTCCTTTGCATGAGGAGACACACTGTCAAATTCTTATTCCATTTTTCATTCTGAGGTCAAAAATCACCATCTTTCTTTGTATATTTGTAAGAAGAAACATGTGTCATTTTAACCTTTTATAACAAAATATTCTTGTGGGGTACAGGAGGGAGACGTGTTAGTGAGGGTTAGCATAAGAATAAAGGGATAGATAGAGATCAGTTAGGAAATCAAGGGTTGTTGCTCTTGGTTCCTTGGAGCATATGGTATAGTGTTGGCTTAGGTGTCATAGGAAGTGATACTTCTAAATATAGCAACACCTCTATTTTAACTGGCTATTGTCATGATAGGTAATAATTCATTCTTTGTTACGAACTCAAGACTGTCTCAAGTTGCTAAAAACAATGAATCTAGCAAATAAGTCTACCATAACTCCAATACATGAATATTTACTCTAAGAATGTTTTTTAAATGTGGCTTCTTAGTGTTTTATGAAGTAGGTTGAAGAGAGTATCTTTATACCCATTTAACTAGTGGGTAATGGTATTTTGTTGTGATTATAAAAGTAACATATGCTTCCTACAGAAGACTTGGAAAATACAACAAAGCATAAAGAAGAAAACAAAATTCACTTGTAATTCTCAGCCAGAGATAACCACAGTTAGTATTTTGATATATTTCTTTCCAATATTTTTTCTATGCATGTTTTAAAATAATATATTCACATCAATACTGAATTACATTTTGTGTCCTAGATTTTCCCCTTAAAATCATGGCCATTGCTCTTTTGCTCAAAAACGATTCAAGAACATCTTTTATTTTTATATTATATGAGTTTTATAATTTGTTTAAATATTCCCCTAATTTTTCATATTTGTGCTGTTTCCTTCCTTTTTTTTTTTTTTGGCCTTTATAAACAGCGCTGTGACAAATGCACATAAAGGCTTTCAGACTTTCTTTTTTACAAGGACAAACTCTTAGGAATATAAGACTGTGAACATTTTTTAAGGCTCTTGACACTTATTGTCGAATTGCTTTCCAGTAAGGCTGAACAAATTTGTACTTGCCAGCAGCACTTTATCACTTGCTTATATGGAACATATATTAAAAAATAAAAGAAAAACTTTGCTAACTTGATATATAATACAAAATAATACTTAAATTTAAATTTCTATAATTATTAGTGCAGATGAACTTTTTTTATATGTTTACTAGTCTTGCAATTTGTCTTCTTGAATTTCCATTCACAGTTCCTTTGCTCACTTTTTTGTTGAGCTTTAGTGGTTTTTTGAAATTTTTTAATTAATTTTTATTAGGCTTTTAATTCATAAGGATATGAACCCCTCTTTCTATTATATTTAAAAATATAATTATCCATTTTTTGTTGTTTCCAATATTTTTAGAGTTTAATGTTTTTATACTCTTAAATATGTCAGTTTCTTTTATAATTTTCCCATGGCTTCATTTTCTATTTCTAGCTCTAGAAAACTAAAATCATTTCGTAGTATTCACAAGTGACTTCCTGTTTCTTCTTTAATTCCTGATTGAGGAGATACTAGAAGTAAGACATGAGGCAAAGATCTGTATTTTTTCTACACAGTAGCCATTTCCTCCAAACTATTTACTGAAAATTTCATCCCTTTGCCATTGCCATTAGTTTGTGTTACTGTTTCTACAGTAAGTTTTTATTATACTTGGGCCTATGTTTAAGATATTGCTTATTTTCTATTAATTTGATTATCTGTTGGTTCTTACACTAATCTTACATAATTTTAAGTACTTTGTATATCTTAGTATCTGCCAGATCTAGTTCCTCCTCAATATTTTTCTTCAGAAATGTTTTTGGATTATTTTTGCCTGGATTTGAACTTGCAAATCTTTTTTTAAGAGACATAAATTGAGAGAAGTCAAAAGACTTGTTCTCAGGGTCTAATGATGAGATACATGTAGAGTGACCACAAGATTTACTTAACAGGAGAACCCTAGTCCAGGGACTGGACTTACCAGTTTTTTCCCAACCCCTCACACTCCCCTTCTCACCTCCCACCTCCTACAAACTGTACCTGGTTGCTGACTGGCTTATATTTGAGTCCTGGTTTGTTCAAGATGAGCTCTAGCTGCCTGCGGTTAAAATTTGATACTCCAAGAGATTTCACCAAGCCAGCATCTTTGCAAGCTTCCAAAGCCTGTTGAGTAAAGGTCAATGGGTCAAGAAAAAAGCCTCAAAACAAATGAGAATGTTTATGAGGGTGACAATGAATTCTTTAAGAAACAAAGTCCTCGGGTATGTTAACAGGCATTCTGTAAAGAAAAAAAAGTGGGAGAGACAAGCAGGAATTCTATACTTCAATTAGTTTGGGAAATATTGTACAGCATTATCTTCCCCTTGAATTTTCACAATGTATACAGGTCCATTAAGAATGATCTTATTTCATGGAGTACTGGATGTGGTACATGAACAATCAATGTTGTAACACTGAAAAAATAAAATAAGCATATTTGGGGGGGAAAAAAAAGAATGATCTTGTTTCTTGAAATCTGTTGAGATTTGCTTTATGACATGGTACCTGATCCATTTTTATAAATGTCTGGTGTGTGTGAAAATGTATAGTCTCCTTTTATTAGATACAAATCTCTCTCTCCTCTTGCTCTGTGTCTCTCTCATGCATGTATACACACACACACACACACACACACACGCACACACATTATATACAAAACTAGGTCTAGCTTTTCCTGGCTTCTCAAGAATTTAAAGGAATATTTAAGAAATTTCCCACTATATTAAACATTTATCAATGTCTTCTTATAGTTTATCAACTTTTGCTTTATATATTTGGAGGATATTTTATATGGTACATATGTATTTAAAATTGGTATATTTTCTTGGTAAATTGAATCTTTTATCATCATGCTATTTACACTTCCCTATAAATTTTAGAATCAACTTTTCAATTTCTTTTGGTATTTTGACTGGGATCCCATGGAATTTTTCATTCAGTTTGATGAAATTGACATCTTAATTTATTCAGTCTTTCTATCAAAGAACATGGTATATATTTCAACTTACTTAGAGTTTTAAAAAATTGCTCTCAGTAGTGGTACTGGCCAGCTTAGTTGGTAGAGCATGTAATTCTAATTTTATCAGACAGCCTACTTTGCATGAAGAATATTATCAAATGTACTGAGATTTATTTCATGTCTCAGACAATAGACAGTTTTGTTAAATGTTCTATGTGCACTTGAAAAATAGCATTTTGTTATATTTTAGTGAAGTATTCTATAAATATCAATTAGATCAAGCTGGTTGATAATGTTCAAATATCTTCTATAGATTTTATCTACTTATTATCTCAATTATTGAGAAAAAGGTTTTGAAATCTTTGACTATAATTGCAGATTATTTTCTTTCTCTTTTTAGCTCTCTTCATTTAACTGTCATGTATTTTGGAGTTCTGTTATTAAGTACATAGATGTTTAGGATTGATCCCTTCATTATTCAAAATAAACTTCTTTATCCAAGCTTGGTAATACATTTTGCTCTGAAATCTTTGCTGATATTAAAATAGCCACTTCAGCTTTCTTTTGATTACTGTCAGCATAGTGTATCTTTTTTATCCTTTTATTTTTTTCCTTAAGCTTTTACTTCTAACCTGTTTGTGTCTTTTTATTTAAAATGGATTTCTTTAATATATACAGTGGGGTTTTGCTTTTTATCTATTTTGATAACCTCTGCCTTTTAACTGAGTTGCTTAGATTATTTACATATGTTGTGATTATTAATACAAATGAGTTTAAATCTTCCATCTTGCTCTCTATTTTCTATTTTCCCCATCTGTTCATCTTTCCTCTTTTCTTCTTTTCCTGTCTTCTCCTTGATTTGTTATTGTTTCTTCAAATTTTTTTCCTTATTGGCTTGTTTGCTCTACTCAGGAAGTTTTAACATTTTCTCTGTATGTTTGATCTTCTGAAATTTCACTGTAATGTGTCTAGGTAAGGGTTATTTTTTCCCCCTTTTTGGTAATCCATGCCCTTTATCTCTTTTTTTCTTCTTCAAATATTACCTTTTTCTTTTTTTTTTTGAGCGTCCTATTACATGAATACTAGAGATTCTAATTTTATCCTTTACATCTCTTAGCTTTTCCTTCATATTTAAAAAATTTTTCTGTCCTTTCCTTCTTTATATTGGGTAGTAGGGTTCCTCATTCCGATCTTTCAATATGATAATTTTTTCTTTGTCTATATCTATTCTATTTTTATATCATCGATTGCATTGTTTTACATTTTTCTAATTATTATTTTTGCTTGTTTTTTAAAAAACGTATTCTTGTTCTTGTTTCAAATTGCTAGTATCTTATCTCCTTGAATATATTAATTGGCTAAAAAATTTAAAAGTTCTTGGTTCTCTGTTCTGTTTATGTTCAGATCTCTAATTAAGATATTATTTTCTTTATAAAATAAATACCTTGTAATTTGGAGCTGTGAACACATTTTTTTCTTGGGGATACTGGCTATGCTATCAGTCACGAAGAAGGGAACATCACACTTCAAACCTAGCCATCTAAGGTTAGGAATGTTTATGGTCTCTTGGGTGGAGAGCCCCAGGGACCAGAAAATGCAGTCAATGCCTCCTCGCCCCTCAAAAAACTTGACAATTCAGATAATCAGCTATTATCTACAGGGGGGAAGTCCATTAGAAAGAAGTACTTGTTAGAGTGTAATTTCCCAACCTCTGGAGTTTGGAATGGGAGGAGGGAAACAATTGCCAGATGTCAGATAGTAACTTGGGTTTTTCTCAACCTCTCACAAAGTGCAAGATTTCAGGGCTACTCTGATTTGATTCCTGAAGACATTTGAACATGAGTCCTAAGTTTCTGCATGTGTGGAGCAGACAATATTTGTTCCAAGCTATAGCAGGAGAAAAAAAAGAACACGAAGAATTCTAAGGTCCTCTCCTATGTTATCCTCTTACAGCTTATTGGGCTGCCTTCTACTTTAGGTAAAAGTGGCCATATTACCTCATGAACACACCAGTTCAAAATATCTGTATCCCTCACCGCCATCATGAACCGATACAGGTTTTCTCATTACTTTCCCCTAGTTTTCCTACTCTGATGATCTTGGGGAAGGAGCTTGCTCACAATTGGAACCAGAGTTATTTTTCAGTTTTTCATGAATCATTTTAAGTTTGTTTCTTTTAAACATATTATTGATTTTTATAAATTCAGTTTGAGAAACTTCAAAAATTTGTGAATTTATCTCATTTATATATTTTTATTCACAGTTACATTAGAACGTACTTCCTCTACTTTCTTTTTCTTTTTACACATCTCTCTCCTTTGACATTCTTTTCCATCAAAGCAAAATCAAGAATTTTTCAGTGCAGAGAAGTGGGAATTTTACAGATCTTAGCTTATGGTTAAAGGTACCTGTTCTGACTGTTACTTGCATTAGGAGTAAAGGCCGCATCTCTCCACAAATTGAACAGGAATAGTCAGATCACAGTTTAAAAATATAGTCTTCAAGAAAAGAGACCCATTTAAACTTACCTCCCAAGTGGCACACAGATTTGACTTGTGATATAACCATTTGCCATTCTCATCTTTAGGATAGATTTCATCTCCAGGCTACAAAAAGGATGAATATAACTTATTTTATTTATATCTGGGAATTAAAATTATGGAATTTAAGTTGTCATTATACCTATACCCTGGCCCTGAGAAAGCAATTCAGTTTTAATTATTTTTTATATTGATATATAATAAATATGACACATTAGTCTCATTATCTCACCCAGGCATTCATTTTCCTTTATTTATTGACAGATTATTATTGTTCTTTTTTTTTATTGTTCTTAAATCATGAAGTTCTCTTATAATGAAAGGAATCCGTTCAATTCCCCCCCACACACTGAGCCCAGCCACACTTGTAGACAAAACTACGGGTGTCTGTACTTTGCCCTAACTCTGTTTTTCTAGGTCTTAGTGCCCTACATTTTTGGACAGTTGCCCTCAACTACAAAACATATTCTTCTCTAGCCTTATCACAGCCCACATCCCAGAAGGGCCTTGGACAGAGACCCTTGAAAAACCTGTCACCATCTGTTCTACCTGGCTGAGTCAACCCCTTACCCTTACCCCTCCCCCATCCCCATGGATACAGCTATAACTCTCACATCCTTCAAAGCCCCAGCCTGATGGAAACTTGGGGCCAACATTTCTCTGGACATCTGGTCCCTTTCCTTCCTTGGAGAGTGAATAAACTGTGTCCTGTTTATTGCTCTACTCTTTCTGCAGTTCTTTGCCACACTCCTCACCAGCCACTCTAACACTTAATAACAAAATTACTCATAAATAAAGAGAATTAGAACTTTTGTGCTCAGTGTTTTGACCTAACCCTAACCCTTGCCAAAGTTGAGAACAGCAAATTTCTTATTCTGATAAGAAACCAAAGATTATCATGAAGGGTGAGAGGAAGTTCTTCAGCTAAGAAAAGTGTAGCTAATGAATGGAATGCTCCCTACATATAAGGGAAAACTCAGCCCATTACTTCTTAGTTCTGACTAATCTGCCCAGTGATTCTCTTCTTTCCCTTTCTGGGCTCTCCAGGAGTTTGGCATCTGTTTTTTACTTCACAAAGTATCTCAGTATCAAACCTAATTTTTGGGTGATCCTTTTCCAACTAAGACTGACCATTGGTTTTCAGATTTTTCCTTTTTCACTATATCTAAAATGGGACCCATCTCTTATGGGCTTGGAAACAGGATAGAGAGAAATAAAAGATGATTTACAGGCCCCTTGGTTGGCCTGGTGGTGATCATTCTCTGAGTTTAAGCTAGCCATCAAGAGTTTTGTTTTGGATATTTTGAGATTGAAATGGGAATCAGACATTCACTGGGTATTTGAGGAGGCAATTAAACAGAGAAATCTGAGAGAGGCTCAGAGAGAAGTCTCGGCTGTAGATTAATTAGGAAGTCCTCAGCATATAAAATGGTATTCAATCCATGTGACTGATCACCATTAGAGAAGATACAGCCCAGTAAGACAGTACTGAGGATAGAGTACTGAACATAATGACATTTGGAGGTTGACAGGGAAGAATCTGTCAAAGCATTTTGAGAGGGTGATATCATAGAACCATGAGCTGAAAATGTTTAAAGAAAAAAGTAGTAGTCACCTGTATTGAAAGAGATCAAATAATACGGGGACAAAGGGTCTTTTAGATTTGGATGGCAGGATGGAATTCTGTAGACCTTGATAATAGGAATTTTTTGTTGAAAATGAAGCAACTGGATAAAATCAATTATACTCTTAAAATTTAAAAAAAATTTTCCATCTGTCATCTCACCTGAATGAAATTTCCTCTTGGCAATAACATTTTCTCCATTATACTCTTTAGTGAAAATAATTTCTCAATTCCTCTGTCTTACTGAGAACAGGAAAAAGGCTCCTTTCTCCTCAGTGTCCCATAATCATTCATGTTAATTACCCTTCCTATCTCTGATTTCTAAGCTCTTTGATCTTAACAATTATGACCCACATTTTTCACTCTAGTCTTTCTCCATATTTCTTGCTTTTTGCATTTCCTAGTTTTACTTATGTTCTGAAATGGCTTTCTTTATGCCTCTGTTATGAACTCTGTTAAATAATTTTTACTTCTCCTGATTTTAATTAAGTCCTTATGAAGACTGCACCAATGGTAAATATTTCTATGATGCCTCCCTTAAGCTTCTACTGTGTCTACTTCACTAATCCATGCATCCTGATAAACCCATTGTCTTTGTCCTTTATGCCTGCTCCTTACTGTAAGACGTTGCTGGAAGGATAAATCAACCTTCTAAAAACCCATGCTATTGACTCTCATTCCTGTTCAGGAGTAACTTCTTTCTTTTAAAAATATCTTATTGTGGGGTGCCGATGTGGTAGAGTGAGTCAAATGTCACACTCTTGTTTTCAGACCAAGAAGACCAAGGTCTGAAGACCAAGACCATCTTGGGTCATGATACCGGAGTCCTAGGATTGATCCCTGTGTCCAGATTCACACGGAGTCTGCTTAAGATTCTCTCTCCTCCCTTTGCTCTCCCTCCACAACTTGTGCTCTCTGTCTCTCTCTCTCTCAAATGAATCTTAAAAAAAATCCTTAAAAATGCCTTATTGTGATTTTTTGTATTTTGTTGTTCTAAAATTGTGTCTGCTGTTTAACTTGACATTTAAAAAATATTAAAGTGCTAAAATATTTTAGCAAGAAAGGTTTCTTGTTAAAAAAATCTTGAGATTCAAAAAGCATGTGATATTTTTAGCTACAAAGATTGATTTCTACATTATAGGAATTATAGGTTCATGTGAGAAGTAATGTCATTATACTGTGTAATTTCTCACTGTTAAAAGTTTTACTCTCTCTCTGTATCCTTGAACCTTGATCCCATCTAAGAATAGGAGTGGAAATTCTGTTTACCTTTCCCGAAAAGATTTTACAAATTGTTGGTCACTCACAGAGAAGTAAATTTCATTTTCTCACTTTTAGATATAGGCTCTTTCCAAATCTTAAAGACTTAGCTTAGAAATCTACCATTTGAGCACGAGTGAAGTTAGTTGTGTGAGGATGGGGGCTGAAGTTATAACTCCCAAGAACCTGAAATTAAAAGAATCACTATAGTCCAAAGAGTATTGGGATTGCTAGATTTGGGAAGACAAGGCAGTAGGCAGGGTCACGTAGGAGAATAATTATGGAGTTGGCATCAGGGAACCCACCATCTGCTCCCATTCTAATGAACTTTAAACCCGAGTGAGTTACTTGTTTGTGGCCTCAACTTTCTCTTCTGTGAAATTAGGTTATTGGGATATCTTATTAATAAGGTTCACTTCCACATGAACATTTCAGAATATCATCTTTCATTTATTATCTATAAAATGTTAGACATTGTGCCAGGAATGTCGCATATATAATTTAATGACTCCTCACAACACTTGTCAAGATAGTTGCTATTGTCTCCATTTTACTGATAATGAAATTGATGTTCAGAAAGAACAACAACAACAAAAATGATCAAAGTGACTGTTGCTAGTAAGTAATAAAGCTGAAATTCAGTCCCCCTTCTGCGTGACTCCAAAGCCTATATAGACTTTTTCCACTGCACAGTGTTTAGGTGATGTAGAAAGTGATCAGGTAATAACCTAAGTCATCTGGCTTGTATGTGACAGAGCTGGGATTCAAACTAGGCAGGCTGCATCTGGAGCCCATGCTCCTTACCACTATGCTAAGTGGCCTCTAATGAACTACAGTAGATATCTGTTATTTTGTTTTCTATCATACCTATGCAGTCTCCTCTGGAGGAGCTTTTTCCATGTTGTTTGGGTGGGCTGACCCAGCTCTTATTCTTGGTCATAGATGTCAGTCTGTCACCCATTTGGCCCTTAGCAAAGATTAGTCAGTAATAGGTACGTGACCAAAGGAAGGCTAGTTGGTATTTCTCCATGAGGTTTACTGTGTGGTCTCTCTTTCTCTGAATTCTCACTTTGTGTTGACAATGTAGGTTTGGCATGTCAATGACCATTTTGCCATCATATAGAGATGGATTTGTGAGAGTGAAGCCAACCGAAAAAGAGATAAAGGGCTGAATACATAGTTTGAACTTCTGGATCCAGCTGTGCCTGAATTAGATATCCCTTGGAATTCTTACCTCCCTTTTTAGCTAATACCAATTTGAGTTGGATTTCTGCCATTTATAACAAGTTCTGACTAATATAAAGATGTTGGGGTATGGCAAGCAATGGGCCACAAATGGGAAATTGGGTAGGTCAATATGGGATTGTGGACAGTGAGAAGTATCCCACTGCCAGCTGAGAATTGGTCATACCTGCTCCGCAATAGCATAGAATCTGTTAAATTGTTGCTCCAATCTGTCCTGAGATGCAGACAAATGGGCCTACTAAGGAGGCTGGAGTTTTAGGGGACTTAGTAGAAAACCAGTGGGTGTTATAATTTGTTGGTCATTTTTGCAGTCTTCAGGTAGGTCTTGAAGAGAGATGTGTTTGTTGCTACTGGGCTTATAAAATGAGAGGTAAGATGTTATTTTTCTAAAATGCATACTCTGTACTTCTGGATGTCATCCAAGATGACAGCGGTTCATATCTGAACCTTCTGGAGATAGAGAAGTTAGTGAGAGCCAGGGCAGGAAGGTGAGAAGCCTAGAGGGAAGTAATATTGGACTTTGGGGGAATTCTGGTTGTGTCTGAAGACAAGATCTCAGGCCACAGATGCCCTACTGGACAAAGGTGCACCATCCAATGGGATGCAGATGGGGTGCAAGGAACACATTAGCTGTGCCCGCCTGTTTTATATTATTTCAAGTCAGATGGAGGTCATAAGCTGAAGATGGGGCAGATGAGTAGAATAACGAAGTTCTTGACTAAGAGACAGAAATCATAGGCCACAAGTTAGATATAGGAAATGTGACCCTATTAGATTTCTAGTTTTAATTACTCACTCATGGACCTGACTGAATGTAAATTTACTGAAAGCATATTACATTTGAAGGGATATTGCTTTGTCCATGAAATCTCACCCTGACCATAAAAGTCCATGTTTACCAAGGCCATTGTGAAGCCCTCAACCTATATCTATATGAAGTAGGATGCAAGAGGGCGATCTTTCCCAAAGTCTGTCTTGGATGTGACCACAGAGGAGAGCCAACAAGGAAAGTGTTTCCAGAGAAAAGAACAGGGACAGCCAGGTTGGCTGCACAAAGGAATTCTGGCCACTGTAATGGCAGAGTCTTTGTTCTTTCTGACTAGCAGCAGGATCTGATTTACCTTGTAGACAAGTGGCCAATTTTGTTTTTCAATCTCTCTTGCCCTCAGTGAAACTTTAAAGCAGTGATGGCTCTTTAGCAGGGTATATACAGGTGTGTTGTGCGTGGTTAAGTTAACAAGTCCATAGACTGAGAAAGTTCAAAGAAGGAGTGAATTTAAACTAGAGGAATAGATATCACATAGATAATCTGTCTTTGGATCTGGCTCCAAAAACCTGACTATTCTTTGGGTTATTTCCTTTCGGAGGGAGTGGAGGGTGAGTAAGTTTTCAGTTGTATACATTATCTTGCATTATGTTCTACAGGGACATTTTCATGATTGTGTGAACGGGAAGAAGGGCGTGTCTGAATGCTAGGTAACTAAAATGTAGACTGCAGTTAGGGGACTACATGTTGGTTTGACGGAGAGAGTTTAAACTATCGTTGTAAAGAGCAGATATAATAGCAAGTGCACTGGATTATGAATCAGGAAACTAGGGTTCCAGGACTGAGTCTGTTACACATGATCTTTGTAGGCATTTGTTGGCGTTGGTCAGTACTATCTGATTTATAGTAACAAAATACCCTAACACTCCATGATGATAAATAATACACTGGCCTCATAGCATCACATGCACAGCTGCTGGCTCATGGTTGCCAAGGAGCAGAGACCTAACCCCTCGGCATCGGAACCTACCTTGAAAGCCATGGGTATTTCAATGATGTAAAGATCCACATAATCTAGCTGGAGGACATCAAGAGTCTTCTCCAGGGTTGGGCGGACCATCTCTGGGTCATGCCTTGTAGCCCACAGCTGAAAGAATAAAAAGATAATAATTAACTAACATGTACACTTTTTTTAAAAAAACAAGAATGCAGCCCTTTATTCTTAACAAAGAGCTCCTATACATTATTCACTCATTTCATTTTACGAAAATATCTTAATGCTGCAGTGTCATTTGGGTATAGGATGAGCTCATACACCTCTTGACACCTGGAGTATATTTTATCCAAATATAGTACCAGAGACTTGAAGACCCACCTGAAGCACAGAGTACCTAGTTCAGGGACAAAGTTTTGCCCTGCTCTCTGCTAACTTCTTGTTGACCCTCAGCACTTTCACTTTTCCTCATTGTGTAGCTAGGGAACATGTATCTGACTGGCTGGTTGGGCTTAGCCCTTTATTTTCATGACACTGAGAAAAGATGTGCTTTAGTGGAACAGGAAATATGGTTGTGTGAGTGATTTCACTCGATCCTTCACCTTGGGACAGATGGCGCAGAAGCTGGTGAAACTGTAAGTTACTGCAAATGTTTAGATTTCCTTTTTCTGCTCCTGTGTTCTCATTTGGTCCTACTCAGACCCCAGGGAAATTCTGCCAGTTTGTACTGAGAAATTACTAGCTCTCTGGCTAAACTGATGATGTCACCAAAACAGTGGTGTGGAGGACCCAGCCTGGGCCTCTTCAATAAAGATCAATAATTTGATAGCTATCCACAGATGAAAATGGGGAGATGTTGGTCAAATAGTACAAACTTTCAGTGATAAGACGAATAAATTCTAGGGATCTAATATAAATATACTATAATATATATATATATCATATTATAAATTACATATATAATATAAATATAAAATAAAAGAAAACCCAACATAAAGCATAGTGATTATAGTTAACACTACTATATTTGAAAGTTGCTAAGAGAATAAATCCTAAGTGTCCTTTCCTCAAAAAGGAAATGGTAATTATGTGATATGAAGGAGGTGTTAGCTAACACTATGGTAGTAATCATTTTGCAAAATACATAAGTGTATCAGATCAACATGGTGTACCTCTCAAGTTTACAAAATGTTATATGTCAATTATACCTCAATGAAGCTGGAAAAAAGAAAAAACTTAGCTTAACGAGAGAAGAAAGAAAGGAAAGAAAGAAAGAAAGAAAGAAAGAAAGAAAGAAAGAAAGAAAGAAAGAAAGAAAGAAAGAAAAAGAAAGAAAGAAAAATGAAGAGAAAATTACTCAATCTCTAAAGTGTTAGATAATGAAAGATTAAGGCTTAGATTGTCAAACTGGAGGATGTGAACACTCAAGGTCTAAAAGCATAGAGTACTGAGGGAGCCTCAGAACCTTGGGATAAGTTAACATATTTTATTGGAACATCAAATTTGTTAAAAATGTTTTTGGGGAAAAAACTTAAATTTCTATACCCTTTTTGTCATAAGTAAGGGCAAGCAAAATTGGTAAAATTTGGTTTTTCTCCATGTTGGACAATAATTTTTTTCTTGCCTTAAATGCATAAAGAAGCAAAAACAATGTGGAAAGAGTAGTAGAAAATTGTGTTTTTGTCATTATTGTGGGCCCATTTGGTGTGTTATTGCTGCCATCCCATTTAGTTCAAAATTCTTTTTTATACATTTTATTTTTATTCAACAAACACATATAGTCCTAGCTCTGTGCCAGGTACTATGTTGAAATGCTTTGTAAATGTTAACTCATAGCAATTTTTTGAAATAGATAACTTAATTTGGTTCGATTTTTCCAATATGCTAGATATTGCAACAGCATTAACTGTTTACCAGGGGAGATAAGAAAAGTTTTTGATTTATTTTTCTTGGTGGTAACTTAAAAACCTAATTTTTATGCAGAAACAAAATGAAACAAATGAGAATATCTCATGGGAGGGGAAATGTAAAAGCCTGAAAAAAATTATAGAATAAGACATAAATCTTCAAAAATATTCCTTACTTTGGGCAGGCTGCTTTGATCTAAGTTCTCAGGATCTGAGTTCAAGATTATTCTTCACCAGAAACATTTGGGAGCACCAGGTTAAGTTTTGGTATTTACTTTAAGGAGAGACTGTACTAACAAAATCCTAAGGAATCAAAATGGTAAAGCTATAATAAAGCAAAAAGCTTCAGGCTGATATTTTGGGATAGTGGCTAGATGTGATGCCTTGGAATGATAATCTGAAAGTGACTGGAGACTTGAGGTACCACAAACTCCTAGGGAGCTTGGCAAGGAGCCTGAGTGGGGAGCTAGGAGGAGGGGGTGTCTGGGCAGTGGATGAAGTCAGAAACAGTATCTGGTTCTCTTTTAGAACACTCAGGAGAATTGTATTACATGTTCTCCAAAGTTGCACAGCTTTATTTCTGCAAAGCTGCCTGTAAATATGCAACCTATGCTTCCACTGACTTGCATTTTAATCGTGATGCTTTATCTTTCTGATTGCGCTTCAGTGGGTAGTGATTTCTAACACTGGACATTTCAAATGCTCAGAAGTAGTGATATAAACAAAATGTCATATATCCACACAGTAGAGTATTATTTGGCCATAAAAAAAGAAATGATATTCTCATACGTGCTATAACATGAATGAACCTAGAAAATGTTATACTAAGTGAAAGAAGCTAGATACAAAAGGCCATATATCATATGATTTGATTTGTATGAAATGTCCAAAATAGGAAAACTATAAAGACAGAAAGCAGATCAGTGGTTGCCAGTGACTGGAGGAGGAAAAGGAAAAATGGGGAGTGACTACTGGTGGGTATGGGCCTCTTTTTGGAGTGATGAAAACATTCTGGAATTAGGTAGTAGTGATGGTTATGCAACTTTGTGAGTACGCGAAAAGCCACTGATTTAAATTGGTGAACTTTATGGTATGTGAATTGTAGCTCAATTAAAAAAAAAATAGGGGCCCCTGGGTGGCGCAGTTGGTTGAGCGACTGCCTTCGGCTCAGGTCATGATCCCGGAGTCCCGGGATCGAGTCCCACATCGGGCTCCCAGCTCCATGGGGAGTCCGCTTCTCACTCTGACCTTCTCCCTCTCACTCTCTCTCTTTCCTAATGAATAAATAAATAAAATCTTTTAAAAAAAAATAGCCATCTATGGACAAATAGGCATAGAAAAAAAGAGAAGGCTGCCCTTTTAAAGAAAGCTTTGGCAAATACTTATGTAATATGAACCACCCCCCCCCACCTTGCCTCTACTCCCCAATTTTTCTGCTTTGTAGATTTGGCTCTTCCCATATTGTCTTAAATCAATGCCCATGTATGAAGAAGGAGTTTTGTCCTAACCTTCAACAGGGTAATTAATCAGTCCCTGAATTCGGGGCAAGACTGAGGAATTTGGAAGTTAAGAACTCACTATTCTTGGTGAGCCCAACATTCTTTAACAGAGAAAAGTGATACAAGACCCACTATTAATATAAGGAATTGAAGGGTGAAGGGAAGATCTTACCTTTCCACAGTAGAAAATATCTTCCCTCTTCACCTTTCCTTCTGCTATCTTCTCCCTGATGGCCTCCCCCACTTCATGCTCATTCTGGTAGATGTAGGCCCCATCAATGTGCCGATACCCTATGTCAATGGCAGTCTTCACTGACTTCATACAGGTCCCCTTTGGGGTCTGAAAAGGCAAGGTGGGGAAGGAGAGAAATGGACCTTTCCTTTAATCATTCTTCATCAGGATGCTCTGCACATAGACATTGTTTTACAACAAAAAGACAAATTCTCAATTACATGTTGTTGTGATTGGAAAATGGTATCTGGAGGCTGAGGAACTGACCTCACAGGGAGTTTCCTTCCCACCCTCAGTGGAGGACTCCTTCCATACCAAGTCTGCCCTAGCTTTGTGGCCTCAGAAATGTAACTTGATCAGTAAAACTGACAAGAGATTTCATGACATCTGTGTTATAGGAAGGCACAAGTTCATTGAAGAAGGCTCCATTATAAATCAAAGTTTCAGATAAACAGAGATACATCCACAGGATGGATTATCATTCAGTAATAAAAGGAAATGAAGTGCTGCTGTAGCCACATGGGTGAATATGAGGACAATTATACTAAGTGAAAGAAGCCAGATGAAAAATAAACACATTATGATTCCATTTATATAAAATGCCAGAAGATGGAAACTAATGTATAGTCCAGATGCAGATCAGTGATTACCTGGGGTGGGGGACAGGGGTTGCAGGCATGGGTGTCAGGGAGGGATTACGAAAGAACAGAAGGAAACTTTTGCAGTGATGGATGTGTTCGCCATCTTGATTATAGTGATGGCTTCATGGGTGTACATATGAGTCAGACTCATCAAAGTGAATACCTTAAATATGTACAGTTTATTGTATGTCAATTATTCCTCAATAAACTGAGAAAGAAGAGTGTTGGGGGGATGTTAGATTTTCAAGATATATTTTTATTAAATTTGGTAGCCAAATCTTTGTTCATTTTATTAACCTGCATGAAGCATAAGAATATCCTCTCTTCTGAGAACCAAAAGACTCAACAAACTCTTGACACTGGAAGTATAAGTCATCCACGCTTCAGATTGCATATAAATCACTGTTCTTTAATTATGATGACATTTTAAATAAACGTGAGTGTGTCTCATTTTAGTTACATTTTTTTCTTAAGGAAAGATGGAAGCCTTGATGGATATTTCCATCAAGACAGCATCTAGTCTCCCTGAATAAAATGTTCAAATCATCTTTTAGGTTGTGTGGGGAAGAGAGGGTTAATCTTATTTGTAGATTTTAATTGACCTCATATTCAGATGATGATCATTTTGATCTTTCTTATTCACAAATGTCGAGAACTACTTGTGCTTGCTTCTGTATCTTCACTGGTCTAACCAAATGCTTGACAAATCTCAACAGACCTGTGAATTCTGGCCCATAGAAGTCGATTTATTGAGATGGAGTGAGACAAGAAATCTCTTACATTTCTAGTGACTTTATAGTCCTGGGCTGGAAATAAAAAGCACTGGAAGCAAAAGTTATATTTTCTTTCCCTACTTCAGTGGAAACTCATCACTGTTAGGAAGATAAGAGGATATGAAAAATGAACAAATTGGCTACACAGATGGTATTAGAAAATAGGATTCATAGTCACAAATATCAAATAGCTAGGAAAAGAGACACACGTTCCAGGAATGTCAGAAATACCTCTTCAGTTTTTTAATTGACGGCATGATTAATAGAGCTTGAATAGAAATCGAGGCCAAAAAGCTCTGCAAAACACCCTGTAAAATGAGATGTTAAGGACGACAGCAAGTGTGACAACACAAGTATACTAGAAGATGAGGCTTGGGGTAGAATCCAAGAATTTAAGGGAAAAGATAAAAATACTACTTCCATTATCAGTATATACGTAGTATTAATGAAAAGAATAAAACTTCATATGAAATGGTAAATACAATCTCAGAAATAGCACTGAGATTTTGTGGCTGGAATTGGTAAATGTAAGTATAGAACAGAAATAGATTTAATACAAGGGGAAAACCCCAAAACAATGCATATTCAAAGATCGACCCAAGACAAGAGGCATAGGGGAGAGCATTTAGGATAAGGAAAATGAGAAAGACAAAGATTAAGTTAGGAGCATGGTATTGACCCTTAGCCTGAAGTAACATACAAATGATGCTTTATTTAATAAAGAAATGAACATTGCACAGAAGCAAGTTATAGTAGTGAGAGTCTTCTATTATTTAGCTACCATTAAAGAGCCTTTTCTAAAAGCTGAATATCTGGTACAGTCTTGCTTGCTAAAAATATTTTCCTTCAGATGGCAGAAGCAGCAATGAGGTGAATTACTATTTTGGACTTAATTCTAATCAATATGGAGGAACTAGTTTGAAATGTGGATGTGAGAAAAATGCTACTTTAGAATTCTTAAATGTAGCATAAGAGAACTGTATGTACATTTTGATAAAATCTTTAAGAAAATCCACTTTAAGGAAAACTCAGAAAGATCAAATAGAATACCATATTTGGAGACTTAAATAAATGGTATGATGATAGAATCTTAAATGCAAAATTTTGACTCCACCATTAAGGATGATATCAGTGAAATAAAGAATTCTGTTTCTTAAAATGGTCAACAGCACCCTTTCTCCACTTAAGAAAGGGGAGGGTCCTATAAGGACATGCTGCCATCTTCCAGGATGTAACACATACCCTAGGTCAACATCCACTACATGGTGTTGTGTCCCCAATGAGTAGGAAACACAAGTCTGAAAACACAGTAGAAGTGGTTCAGCTTAGCATTACTCCCTTTGACTCAGATAGAAAACGAATACTTCTCACCCCTGAATTTGAGGCTCTGTGGATCCTAGTTCCTAGTCTTAGTTCCCAGGGGGACCCCAGGGTCCTTATTTCCAGAGTTCAGTATTTGAGGAAAGATGCTGCCACACTGGCAGGCAGGGGTAAGTAACTTTATCCAGGAGGAGATAGGGTCCCTTCAAGCTACGTGATGAGCCAGGGGAGGAAAACAGTGGGCACCTAGGCCATCCAATGATACACCCCTTCCCACTTTTGAAAGTTAACGGAAAAGGGCAGCAACCACGATCTGAGAAGGATAAGTGGACCAGGGACTCAGACAACTTGAGAGATGAGGATCTAGGTTGTGGTATTTCATAAGCCACCTAGACCAGAGGAGATGTTGGTTAAGGGTGAGAGAAATCTAGAATGGGTAGTCCAGGAGGGGGATAAGTTCCAACTTAAAGGCGGCTTTAGTCGCAGGAGCTATTTCGTCCTGCTAACCATCTCTTTAAAAACTTTTCCAGGAGAGGGACCAAACAAAATTCTGAAACAGCTTCCTCCAAGGGTGAACTTAGCATACAAAGCCAGTAGGTGCAGTTGGCAGCAGGGGTAAACTGCAGGGGCTGTCTCGGTGTGCCCCAGGATTGCTCAGCTGCCGGCAGGGTTGGCTGCTCGTTACTCACGTCTGATCCCGTCTGATGAATGATATGAATGATATCGGGCCCAGCAGCCAGGCTCTCCTACCTCAACTTGGCGCAACTGTGTAGCATCATTCCAGAGCTCCCTGTGGGACTCATAAGCACCTGGATCGCAGTGCAATTCTCCACACTGAACAGACCTGCTTTTTTACTCCCCCGTAGGTCTGATTCCTGAGACTACCCCGCACTAAGCCTCCTGCATGCAGATCTCTTTCTGAGAGGCTGTTCTCCAGAGTAGCCGACCTAACACATTAGGGTAAAGAAGGATTTCTTAAGCTACAGAGAATACTAATGATGCATCGAGAGCGATAAATGTGACCACATTAAAATCAAGAAACTCCATCTGTCAACGCATCATTAAAAGTGTAAAAAAGGCAAATAAGAAGAGGTATTTTCACATAGATATAGCTGATCAAGGACTGATACCAGATCTTTTACAAATCCACTGTCAATAAGAAAAGAGAAATCCAGTAAAGAAAAATGCACAGAAGGCACAGTCACTTTGCAAAAGATACCAAAATGTTTAATAAAAATATGAAAAACTGGCCAATTTCATCTAGAGTAAAGGAAATGGAAATTAAACCACAATAAGAGATTATTCCACATTTGCTAGAACTGCATAAATTAAAAAGACACCAAGAGTTGGTAAGAATGTGGAGCAGGGGTACTCTCGTACATTGTTGGAAGGAGTATAAATGATATGAGTACCTGGAAATTATTTTAGAAAGTATGTGGAAATTATTTATATTGACATCATCTCCTAAAACTGAAGATACTGTACTCGATGGGACAGCAGTCCCACTCCTAGGTGTACGTCTTAGTGAAACTCACGCATGTGTACAGTAAGACCTGTGTAGGGCTCTGCAGCAATAGAGTCTGCAAAGTCCCAAACTGGCAGCAATTCAAATGCCCATCAACAGTAAAATGGATACTGACATATTTTTATAATTAAGCAATCACAGAGCAATACAAGTGGTCAAAGACCATGATTAGCAACCTGGGTGAATTTTACATTATATTTAGAAAAAGAAGCAGAAAAAAGGGAATCCAGTGTTTCTAGTTATAGAGTTATACAACTATAACATACATTTCTATACAACTCTTAGCAAAAAGCAAGAAAATCATCACCATAAAAATCAGAAGAGCAATCCTGTCTTGAGGGAGGAAGGCTTTCAGGTTGAGAAAGGCACACACAGAGTTTCTGGGGTTTGGTATGTTCTAACTTGGGGTCTTATAGCTAACACATATTAGCTAGAAAAGTATTGGTCCCTCCTGAAGTCCATTGTCTCTCAAAATTTTAACTGTTGGGACACCTGGGTGGCTCAGTTGGTTAAGCAACTGCCTTTGGCTCAGGTCATGATCCCAGCGTCTCGGGATCGAGTCCCGCATCGGGCTCCTTGCTCCGCAGGGAGCCTGCTCCTCTCTCTGCCTCTGCCTGCCTCTCTGCCTGCTTGTGTTCTCTCTCTGTTAAATGAATAAATAAAATCTTTTAAAAAAAAAATTTTTAACTGTTAAAAAAAGAAACGGAGGTAGATCAAAAATAAGTAAGTGACTCAATAAGTTTCAAAGCCTTAGAGTTGAAGAACTGGGCCTAAAGTTTTGGCCTTGTTTTTGGCCTTGGATCTGCCATCTGCTCTCCTTAGCCTAGATCCGATTGGTTGCTGGCCTTGTAGCGCTTCCCCCAATGATGTGTGGCCTTCAGCCAAGTTACTTCCTTCCTGGGCTCCAGCCAAATTAGTTTCCTCACAGCTACCAACCACGTTCAAGTCTTTGTTCTTTTTTGCCTGATTTATTATGGAAGCCTTTTCACCTGATCTCTATGTGTTCTGTCTCTTCTCATTTCAATTCACTATAACTTGGGTAGGTTAATATTTCTGAAAAATAAATCTATGTTTTACTACTTGGTATTTTTTTGTTACCCATAACTGCACCCCCACCCCACACCATTTTTTTGCAGCTTGGTGTATAGCACTAATTGCCCCTGGAGAGGAATGGTATATATGTGCGCGTGTGTGTGTGTGTGTGTGTGTATATATACATACTCACGTATATATAGGAATGGTACATGTGTGTGTATCTATATGTGTATATATACACATATACATATATACCATTATTCCATATATATATGGAAAGAAGGCTATATATATGTATATATATAGTATATATGTACAATATATATAATACTATATATAATGGTGTGTATATATAATACACCATATTCCATATATGTATATAGAAGGAAGGCGCTATATATATATATATAAACATATATATATATATAAACAATTATGTATATATATATAAAAAAAATGTAGAGGTCATTTCTTGGTGTTTGATTTTTCAAAGCCAAGGTTTCTGTGGCAGGTGTGTGAGGGTGAGGGGATCACAGGTACTGGCAAGAACTCAGAATATACACTATATTAAAAGTAAGAATAAACACCAACTGAATTCTTGACCCTCAGAATATTAGCCCCTAGAGCATTTAAAAAAATATAAATGAGTTGCTATTACTTAAAAATTAATAATTAGTTCCTGAAGACTGTTAGAAAATCAGACCACCCTTATGCATAAATCGGCTATGGTGGAGGAAGTTGCTATCCTTGGACTGCTCAGTGGGATCTCTGGTTCTGCTTACTTGCACTCATGTCTGCTATTAGAATGGAAAAGCAGGACAAAACAGAGAAATAGACTTAGCTCCCCAGGACACTTAATCGTATTTTCTGCCTGGTTTCTGGTCTCTTTAGGTAGAGATTTGCAAAAAATCTCTGATGATTTGCAAAAAATCATCCAACTTCAGCAAGAATCCTGA
>CM052806.1:79107193-79161305 GCA_028533885.1 Nasua narica | reverse complement strand
TATTGCATGGAGCACTGGGTGTGGTGCATGAACAATCAATCTTGTAACACTGAAAAATTAAACATATTTGGGGAGAAAAAAAAGAATAAAGCTATTGTAAACATTCATATGCTGGGTTTTTTGTGGCTATAATCCTTGTCAGCATTTTAGTGTTGGTGTTTTGCATTTTAGCCTTTTAACACGTGTAATGGTATCTCATTGTTGTTTTAATTTGAAATTCCCTAATGACATATGATGTTGTGTATCTTTTTGTATGTTTACGTGCCATCTGTGTACCTTCTTTGGTGATGTGTCTATTCAGATATTGTGCTCAGTTTTAAATTAGGTTGTTTCTTTCTTATTAATGAGTTTGAGTTCTTTGTATTATTTTGGGTTGGATACCAGTTCTTTATCAGCTATGCATGGTGAAAAGTTTTCTCACAGTCTATGGCTTGTTTTTTCTTTCTCTTAACTGTATCTCTTTCTTGCAGCAGAAATTTTATAATTTTCATGAAGTCCCCCTTAGTCCATTTTTTCATTTGTGGGTCATACTTTTGGTGTTGTATTAAAAAACTCATTGCCAAACCCAGGGCCACCTAGGTTTTCTCCTATTCTGTAACCAAGAAATTATATATTTTTGCAGTTACATTTAGGTCTATGACCCATTTTGAATTCATTTTTGTGAATAGGGTAAGATCTACCTTAATACTTATTTATTTGTTTGTTTGTTTGTTTATTCATAGCCATCTGGTTGTTCCAGCACAATTTGTATCCTTTATTGATTGCATTGATTGCCTTTGTTCCTTTGTCAAAGGTCAGAGATTAGTTCCACTGATCTATTTGTTTATTCTGTTGTGAACACCTCACCATCATGATTATAGTAGCTTTAGAATAACTTTGGAAGTCAGACAATATCAGTCCTCTGACTTTGTTCTCCTTTAATACTGTGTTCGCTATTTGGGGTCTTTCCTCTTACTTTGTTTTTCTTCAATATTGTGTTGGCTATTCTGGGTTTTCGCATTTCCATATAAAGTTTAGAATTACTTTGTTCATATCCACAAAATAACTTGCTGGTATTTTGATTGGGATTGTGCTGAATCTATAGATCAAGTTGGGAAGAATTGCCATCTTGATAATATTGAGTTTTCCTGTCTATGTACATGGAATACTCTTCATTTATTTAGAATTTTTATTTCATTTATTAGTTTTGTAATTTTCTTCATATAGATTTTGTGCACATTATTTATTATTTATACTTTTACATATATATTTATTTACTTAAGTATTTCACTTTTTATGTTCTAATGTAAACATTACCATGTTTTAAAAATCAAATTTCAAGTGTTTGTTGCTGGTATATAAGAAAGCATTTGACTTCTGTGTATTAACCTTCTATCCTACAAACTTGCCATAATTGCTTATTAGTTCCAGTAGCTTTTTATTTGATTCTTTGGGATTTTCTACACAGATGGTTATGTAATTCACAAACAAAGAAAGTTTTATTTCTTCCTTCACAATATGTATATCTTTTATTTCCTTTTCTTGTCTTGTTGTATTACCTAGGACTTCCAGTAAGATGTTGAACAGAAGTAAAATAGAAGACATCCTTTCCTTGTTCCAGATTTAATTAGGAAAGCATCTAGTGTTTTACTATTAAATATTTGTTAGCTGTAGGCTTTTGAAGACCTTCTTTATCAACTTTAGGAGTTTCCTCTCCTCCTAGTTTGCTGAGGTTTGTTTTTTTTTTTTTATATCATGAATGAGTGTCATAAATGATTTTTCTGTATCTATTTTACTTTTTCCTCTTTAGCTTGTTTATATGATAAATTACATTAATTAATTTTTGAATGTTGAACAGGTCTTGCATAACTGGAATAAATCCTACTTGGTCATAGTATATAATTTCTTACATATGGTTGGATTCAAACTGCTAATATTTTGTTGAGAATTTTTATATTAAAATTTGTGAGATATATTAATCTGTAGTTTTCTTTTCTTGTAATGTCTTTGGTTTTGGTATTAAGGTAATTCTGACTTCATAAATATATTAGGAAGTATTCACTCTGCTTCTGTTTTCTGTAAGAGATTATAGATAATCAGTATAATTTCTTCATTAAATGTTTGAGAGAATTCATCACTGAAATCACCTGGGTCTAGTGCATCTATTCCCATGGCATCAGTAGTGATGGCCCCTCTTTCATTTCTGATATTGGTAATTTGTTTCTTCTCTCTTTGTTGTCTGAGTAAACCTGGTCAGAGGTTTATCACCTTCATTGATTTTTTTTAAAGAATCATTAATTTAAAAATCATTGATTTTCTCTACTGATTTCTTATCTTCAATTTCATTGATTTCTGCTCTAGTTTTTATTATTTCTTTTATTCTATTTATTTTGAATTTAATTTCCTATTTATTTTAAAGTTTATTTTATTATTTTTTTATTATGCTCAATTAGCCCATATATAGTTGGCTAAACATCATTAGATCCAGATATATATTCTTATACCTCAGACTGATTTTGTGGGTGTTCAAAATGGCTTGATAGATATTCAGCTAAATTCAGGGGACCACTTAAATGGGGTCCCCTACTCCTCTGCCTTTTTGCCTCTTATTACTTTTTTTTTTTTAAAGATTTTTTTTTAAAGATTTTATTTATTTATTTAACAGAGAGAGAACACAAACAGGCAGAGAGGCAGGCAGAGGCAGAGAGAGGAGCAGGCTCCCTGCAGAGCAAGGAGCCCGATGCGGGACTCGATCCCAAGACGCTGGGATCATGACCTGAGCCAAAGGCAGCTGCTTAACCAACTGAGCCACCCAGGCGTCCCTTTAAAGATTTTTTATTTTTATTTATTAATTAGGAAAGAGAGAGAGTGAGAGAGAGCATGAGAAGGGAGAAGGTCAGAGCGAGAAGCAGACTCCCCATGGAGCTGGGAGCCCGATGCGGGACTCGATCCCGGGACTCCAGGATCATGACCCGAGCCAAAGGCAGCCGTTCAACCAACTGCGCCACCCAGGCGCCCCTCTTATTACTTTTTAATATAATCTCCACACCCCCCCCCAACATGGGCTCATGCCCATGATCCCAAGATCAAGAGTTGCACCCTCCACCAACTGAATCAGCCAGGTGCCCCGAATCTAATTTGCTCTTTATTCTCTAGTTTCCTAAGGCAGAAGCTTAAATTATTGATTTTAGATCTTTCTTCTTTTCTAACGTGTTCAATGCTATAATTTTCCTTTAAAATACTGCTCTTGCTACATCTCACAAAGTTTTATAAACCATATTTTCATTTTCATTTATTTCAAAATATCTAAAAATTTCTCTTGAGATTTCTTTTTGATCCATCAGCTATTTAGAAATATATTGTTTAATCTCCAAGTATTCAAGTTTTCCAGCTATCTTTCTGTTATTAGTTTCTGGTTTAATTCCATTGTAGTCTGAAAGCATACTTTGTGTATTTTCTATTCATTCAAGAATGTTATTAAGGAGGGCACGTGACGCCATGAGCACTGGGTGTTATATGCAAGTGATTAATTGTTGAACACTACCTCTGAAACTAATGATGTACTATGTGTTAGTTAATTGAATTTAAAAAAAAAGATTGTTAAGGTATGTTTTATGGCCCAGAATGTGATCTCTCTCTCTCTTTTTTTTAAGATATTATTTATTTATTTATTTATTTATTTATTTATTTATTTATTTGAGAGAGTGAGCATGAGCAGAGGGAGGGGCAAAGGGAGAGGGAGAAGCAGACTCCTCGCTGAGCAGGGAACCCGACATGTATCTTGATCCCAGGACCCTGGGATCATGACCTGAGTCAAAGGCAGATGCTTAACCAACTGAGCCACCCAGGCACCCCCAGAATGTGACTTTTCCTGGCGAATATTCTGTGTAAGCTTGAAAATTATGTGCATGCTCCTAGTTTTTGGATGACATAGTCTATAGACTATGTTTATTATTAATAATATACTATTAATTAGATCCAGGTGTTTGATGGTGCTGTTCAGCTCAATTATATCCTTAATGATTTTTTACCTTCTTGATCTCTTCATTTCTGATAGAGGGGTGTGGAAGCCTCCAAATATAATAGTGGGTTAACCTATTTCTCTTCTTAGCTCTATCAGCTTTTGCATCATGCATTTTGTGGCTTTTTTGTTAAAAACGTTGGTCTAACTATTGTTAAGTACACACACATCAGAAATTAAGTTTTCTTGGAGAATTGAACCTTCTACCATTATGAAATGCCTCTCTTTGCTCTGAAGTCCGCTGTGTCTGAAATAGAATATTAGTGAGAGTGTACACATAATAGGAAGAAAACCCAGAAATACCCAAATGCCATTGACAGAAGGACAAATGTGGGTTATTCACACAATGGAACAATATAACTCAATGAAAATGAGTGAACAACAGCTACAGAACAACATGTACAAATTTCGCAATAGAATACTGAGCAACCAAAAGAGTCCTTGAAAACAACAAATAGTAAGATATCTTTTCTATGAAGTTCAAAAGCCATCAGAACTAAAATGTATATTGCTTGGCACGGATATTCTACATTTCATTGATTATAAGATACAAGCTGGGGAAGTTTTGATAGAAAAACGCCGGAATGATAAACAAGAAATGAGTAAAAATAGTTCCCTCTAGTGGAGATGGGGATAGTTTGGACTACTGGTGAAAGGCTTTGGAATAAAAGCAAATCTATGAGTATATCTTTTAAATATAATTTTTACCTTAAAAGTATGTATTTTTTATATTAAAAATTAGATCATAAAAGAAAAAAAGATGCCTAAAAAAAGGAAACAAATAAACCTAACTATACATCCACTTGATAACAGAATCTCAGAGAAAAAAAATTATTCCAAGTGACCTTTCAACACAGAATTTTGTACATCTTCAGTGAGATATAGATTAAGGATAAAAGAGAAAAAAGAGAATGATTTGAGAGTGAAGGAAGTATAAATAAACCTTATTCCTCTGTCAATAGTTTTATTTTTAGTAGTAATACTGGTATTGTGATTTTGCAAGTATATTATGTCTAAGATAAAGCAAGTAAATAAATATCTTAAGATTATTAGGAACCAAGATTTTCAGTGTCAGAGAGCTATAAATGTAAAATCATGCCATGTCATGTTAAATCTGAGTTGGATATACCAAGATAAATTCAAGTTAAAAATATATACATATATTCTGCATACTGAATGGGCCTAAAAACAATGACATTCTAGGAGTAAGCCTTGCTGGAGCTCAGATGTAGGTATTTACATACTTTTCTCCAATCTAGAGAATTAGGAGTCTTCAGAGACATGGTTTGAGGACAGGGATTGGGAAAGGATAAGATGGGCTTGTCACTTTTGGATGTGCCAAAGAGAAGGTAGCATCAAAGACTACTGGGGTGACATCAAAAAGAAGTCAGTTTGTTCAAGCTGCCACTGGTAAAATTTGGGACAATTTGATTATCAAAAATATTAGTGATTACAAAAACAGTAAACAAATACAACTCCACAAGTCCAAAGTTATTAGAAAAGAAGAGCAAAAAAGATTTACAGATTACCATTGCAGACAATTATTATAAGATACAATAGAAATTAGTAGTTAGAGAAAAATAATTAGACTTTCATTCTGCCTTTGGTAAGGAACAACAGTTCATCTCCACCTGATGAGAGATAATGCTTCTTGACTGAAGGATGCAGGTGATTCATGAAAGAATTATAATATCACCATTTTGTAACTCCCATTAAATAATCAATTTGGGTAAATATCACAGTGATTGGCTCTACTCCCAGGTATACGGAGCAACAAGATAATTTGCACTGTGCCAAAATATCGCCCCAGGGAGAAAAACATACCTTTATATTAGTGTGATCTAGGAACTACCATTTTTTTTTTAAAAAAGATTTTATTTATTTATTTTAGAAAGATGAGAGAGAAGGACCATAATTGGGTAAAGGGTAGAAGGGGAGGGAGAGAGAAACATTCATGTGTATGTGGAGTATTCACCAAAATAAACCAAGTCTCAAAAAGTCTCAAAATATCAAAAAACTACACAATATGTTCTTTGACCACAATGGAATTAAACTAAAAATCGATAACTAAAAGATACTCAGAATATTCCAACATATTTGGAAATGAAGAAACACTTCTAAGTAACCTGTGGGTAAAAGGAAAATTTACAATGGATCTTGGGTGGTATCTGAACTAAACAGTGAATACAAAATATATCAAAATATATGGGATGCAGTTAAAGCAGTATTAAGAGGGGAATGTATAGGTGTAATACATTTATTAAAAAGAAGAAAGATCTCAGTGATGCAAATTTATTCTCAAGAAGGAAGGTTTTTCAGTACTAGAGCAATTGGGTGTCTGTATGAAAAAAAGATCAACCTTGATCTCTACCTCACATCATATGGAAAATCTATTTTGACATGGATTATAGACCTAAATGTAAAGGGTAGAATTATAAAACTTTTAGGAATAATAAGAGAATGACTTCATTACCTAGGAGTAAGCAAAGATTTCTTAGGACATGAAAAGCACTAGGCCTAAATAAAAAAAATTATAAAATGGACTTAATTGAAATGTAAAACTTCTACTCATCACAAGTCACCATTAAATACATGAACAGGGAAAACACACACTGGGAGAAAATAGTCACATTACTTGTTATAATACATGTATTTTAAAAAAATTACATATCCCAATATTCATATCAGCAATGTCCACAATTGCCAAACTGTGAAAAGAGCCAAGATGCCCTTCAAAGGCAAATGGATAAAGAAGATATGGGCTATATATACAATGGAATATTATGCAGCCATCATAAAGAATGTATACCCAACTTTTGTATCAACGTGGATGGGACTGGAGGAGATAATACTGAGTGAAATAAGTCAAGCAGAGAAAGACAATTATCATATGGTTTCACTTACTTGTGGAGCGAAAGGAATAACATGGAGGACATTAGGAGAAGGAAAGGAAAAGTGAATTAGGGGAAATCAGAGGGGGAGATGAACCATGAGAGACTGTGGACTCTGAGAAACAAACTAAGGGTTTTGGAGGGGTGGCCATGGGTGGATGGGTGAGCCTGATGGTGGGTATTAAGGAGGACACATATTGCACGGAGCACTGGGTGTGGTGCATAAATAATGAATCTTGGAACACTGAAAAAATAAAATATAAAAAATATATTTTTAAAAATTAAATTAACATATATTATTAGTTTCAGACGTAGAAGTTAGTGATTCATCAGCCTTATATAATACCCAGTGCCCTACTTAATGTCCATCATCCAGTTATCCCATTCCCTCACTCCCTATAATACATGTATTTGACAAAGGATTTATATGCAGAATATAAGAAGGACTCCTATATACCAGTTATAGGAAAGATAAACTTAACAACTAAAAATGGGCAAAAACTTGAGAAGGAGCATCATAAAGAAATATACTGAGATGGTTAATAAATGTATAGAAAGGTGTGCAACATCACTAATCATTGGGGAAATGCAAATGAAAAACACAGCGCATACCCACAAGAACAAATAGAATTACAAAGACTGTCAATGGCAGGTGTGAAGATGTGGAACGCCTGAAACTCTTATATTGCTGAGGAGAGTATGAAATAGTAAATCACTTTGGAAATCCATTTGAAAATTTCTAATAAAGCTGAGCATGCACAGTAATTTCATACCTCCAAGAGAAATGTGTGCAATTTCACAAAATAGCTTTTATAAGAATGTTTATAGAACCTTGCTTCATCATAGCCCTAAATAGGAAACAACCCAAAACTCCATCTATGTGAATGGATAAACAGATAGTCCTTTATACATACAATGGAATATTACTCAGCAATAAAAAAGAACAAAGTATCGCTATAACTGATCCTCATTAGCTATGGACTCTATGTTTGAGAATTTTCCTGTTTGCTGAAATGTATATGTAAGCCTGAAATCAAAATGGCCTTCATGGTCATTTATGAACATGCACAGAGTAGTGAAAACTTTGAATTACTTAGTGTGCAGGTTTCCAGTGGGGATGAATGAAGCCATGCTCTGTCTTTTTGTTTCAGCTCACATACTGTAAATATACATTATTTGTATGGTCCATTTAGTTCTATGCTTTTCATATTTTTGTGTTTTTTGGTGGTGAATTCACTGTTCAGAATGACCCAGGTGTAGTGCAAGAAGGCTGTGACTTGCCTTACAGAGAAAATATATGTGTTGGATAAGCTTCTTTCAGGCACATAGCTCCTATAGTGCTGTTGGCAGTGAGTTCAAAGCTAATGAATCAACCATATACATTAAGTAAGGCATATTTAGACAGAAACACAGTTAAACAAAGTATTTGTTTTGATTTTGCTTTTTTACATATATTAATCAGTTGACATACATTTGTATATATTGGTATGTTTGTTTATATGTACTGATGAGGTGAGTTAAGACTGAGACCCAAAGGAACCGACTGCTATACTTCTCCTAGAAGCAATTTCCCCTAGAAGCAATGACCCAGTATTCACTAATTCAATGTTTGTAGAGAA
Organism: Nasua narica; assembly: GCA_028533885.1. NCBI lineage: Eukaryota > Metazoa > Chordata > Mammalia > Carnivora > Procyonidae > Nasua > Nasua narica. The sequence continues at coordinate 79,152,795 of CM052806.1, read as the reverse complement.
TTTATTCCCATTACTGAGAATAACCAAAAATTGACTACGTGCCACAACATGTGTGAAACTTAAAGACACTGTGAGTCACACCCAAAAGTACATAAAAAAATTATGTACTATAGAATTCCATTTATAGAATGCTCAAGAATAGCAGATCTAACGGAAGTTGGAAAAATGATGATGGGGAAGTACTTATTGGGAATAGTGCAAGAACACTCTTTGGGTTGATGGACATGTTTATACCTTGACCTGGGAGGTACGAATTAAGATAGAACATGAGAACTGAGTCTATGCAATAACTACTCAGCTCTTCCAACCCAAACCTGAGGTTTGCCAGCTGCAATATTCCGCAGCCACATGGTGGCAGTGTTGTAGAAATGACCAAATTTCTCACTGATACATAAGTTCCTGTTCTCTCTAGTTCAGATCGTTAGTTTCAGATTGTCTTGCAGCCTCCTTTTATCCCATGTCATTTGATTGATGTTTCCAGAAGTAAAATTTGGAAATGGAGTAAATTCTTGTCAACTGGGGAATAAAAAGTGATTTGTTTTGTTAAAATCAGGACAAAATGGAGTTGCTTACACTGAGTCCCACATCACCAAACCAAGTTTTAACTTAAAGTTTCAGTGCTCCCAGAAATTGAATCAATCAATCAAGAACCAGCTGATCAGCACCTGTAATTTCTCTGATAGACCCTGCCATCTCCCAAAGGATAGAAACCTTGCATAATTAACCTGCTTTTTTGCATCATACAACTTCCTTATTCCTGCTCCCTTCTACCTATGAGTTTTTCATTTTGTACAGCTCCTTGGAGTTCCTTTGTATTTGCTAGATTGGATACTGCCCGATTCCATCAGTTTTGCTCAAATAAACTCTTAAAATGTTTAATATGTCTTAGTTTATCTTTTAGTGGTCCTTTACCAGTCAGTCATTAACAAGAATGCACTAGATCTGTATCAGAGGACTCAGGGAATTTTCAAGCTCTATTGTTAAGTGAGAAAAAGCAAAATGCAGGGAAGTGTGCATAATACAATAGTAATTAAGCTCCTGTAAATGTATTTGTATAGAATTATACAGACATAAAGAAAAGTATGGAAAGGTGCATACTAGGCTTTTAACACCATGTACTTTGGGATGAGATGGGAGTACCAGGAAAAATAAGTAAAAGAGACCTTCACTAAAAAAGACTCAAGTTAACAAGAGCATGGATAATTTACTTAAATTACATATTCTGTGTGAAGACACACATACACCACACACACATTCATACACACACACACGCACACACACACACACACATCAATCTATGTATAAATAAATATAGTTTTCCCTATATGTTTTCTGCCTTTTATATTATGTCTAGTCCTTTCTCACACTAAAATTATAAAAGTATTTTATCGTTACTTTCTCTAGATAGGTTTATTTTATACTTTTGTTCTTAGTCCATCTGAAATTTATTTCCACATAAGTTGTAAGGTAGGGATTAAATAAAATTTTATTTTCAAACAGCTAGTTGACTCAGAAAATTTTCTCTAACATTCTGAAAGGAGATACAGTGAATTGGCAGTCTCAGTCTCATTGGCAAAGCAGCGTGAGTGTGGATTCAGAACATGATGTGAAGCTGCCTTGTGGCCCTGGAAGGTTGGGATCAAGATCTCTGGGGACAGCAATGGTAGAGCAAGGCTAAGGACATGTGGCTATAGTTGCTCACACCTGTGCAACCCCTGTTGTTCATGATGGCTCCTGACATCTCTGATCTGGGTAAGATGGGAAGAGGTCACAGATTTTTTTATTAGATTTTCTTTTAAAAAATATTTATTTATTTAGGAGAGAGAGAAAGAGAGAGCATGAGCAAGGGGGAGGGGAAGGGGCAGAGGGAAAGGGAGAAGCAGATTCCCAACTGAGTGGGGAGCCCCATGCAGGACTCGATCCCAGGACACTGGGATCATGACCTTAGCTGAAGGCAGACACTTAACTGACTGAGCCACCCAGGTGCCCTTATTATATTTTCAATACAATTTTATTAGCCTGCTGTCTACACTTTCATAGTCCCCTTTCCCAGAAATTGAAGGACAGAGACGTGTTTCCTTGGCTCCAGGCAGGGTGGCCCCATCTAGACCTACCTCAGTGGCTATTCTCCATCAGCAAGTAATCCTATCTGTAGCTAAGGCCTCTGTGACTTCCAGCACTTTCCAGCTCACTGTCTGCCCAGGGCATACTTCTCAGAGGTTGGAAGCAGTAACCCTCACCTCTTTCTTTTGGTTGATTCTTTATCTCAGTGCTCAGAGTTCTCATTACCATTTATTTCAGATCCTTCAGGGTCCACAGGACTCCCAAGCTTACCTTAGAACCCTGAATTTCCTAGAGAGAGACTGTAGATTCTCCCAGATAGCTTCTCTCCTCCCTGCTCTACATGCAAGGAAGAAAAACTACTGTGAAATAGAAAGACCCCATTACTGGTTAAGTAATGATAATTGAAAGAAATTCCTTAAAGCTGGGAATTTTCTTTGTTATACATTTTCTTTGTTATATATATTTTCTTTGTTATACAAAGACAGAACAAGAAGAATTAAAGGAAGGCATGTCAAGTGATAGTAAAGGTTTGATTCCATTCCAAATTAGAAGCAAAGGATAGAACTTGTTAAAATAGAAGGAAAACTCTCAAAGTATGGTAGAAAACCAAGAGTGTTACAGAACAAGATAGGCAGGTACATCTTCCGAATCCATTAAAACAATGTTGAGACAAGATAGATGGGATCACATGGTTGGTTATAGTAAAAGAGAAAACTGCTCAAGAGGAACGAGAAGTTCTCAAAAATGCAAATCTGATCATATAATCACACATGGTTCAATACAGAAGGTAACTCAGTGTTTCCTGGGTGAGTACTAGGGTGAGCTCTTGAATGGACATGTATGAAAAGAAGACAGAAGAGGAGTATAAGGGCATAGCATACACCTTACAGAATAACAACAGGGATGTTAAATTCTAAATGTGATGAAGTCTGCTTTTTTTTTTTTTTTTTGGCTGTGATGGTTTTACCAAAGAATCAAAGACATGTTCAGGGGCCTTAAAATGATCAAGAAAGGGATATGCTTGCACTAGGAACTCATGGGGTAATGTTGATGATGGCTTAATAGGTGTTATCAGTTAAAATGTGTTCCCCCAAAATATATGTTGAAGTTGCTAATAATTTAGAATGAGACCCTATTTAGAAACACAATCATTGCAGATCCAATTAGTTAAAATATGATCCTACTACAGTGGTGTGGGTCCTTAATTCAATATGATTGGTATTCTTAAAAGAAGAGCAGGGAGAGAGACATATAGGGAGGAAAATTCCACATGAAGATACAGACACATGAAGGAGGATGCCATGTGACATTGGAAATAAGGATCATAATGACACAGTTGCAAGCCAAGGAATACCAAGGTTGGACAGCCACCATATGAGGCCAAGAGGAGGCAAAGAAGGATTCTATCTAGAGTCTTAGAAGAAGCATGGCCCTGCTGCCACCTTGATTTAAGACCTCTGGTCTCTAGAACTGTGAGACAATTAATTTCTGTTGCTTTAAGCCTCCTGGTTTGTGGTCCTTTATTATGGCAACCCCAGGAGGCTACAGAGTTTGGCAACTTTTTGTGGTGGCGTCCTTTCTTGCCTGCCCCTCCTCTTCACATAGTTCTCACCATTGATGAGGGAGACCTTTTTAAGCCAACTGCTGTCCAGTCTCACACATATTTTCTGACATACAGTTTCATTTGGGAGGACCAACTCTTTAAGGCTTGTGTCATGTATCAGTATTGGGATATGACTCTAGGGATGTTTTTGCTTATTATTCTGCATAGCTTTTTCATGGGCTTAGGGAGATTTTTCCTCTCAGCAAGAAAGGCAACAGGCTTGTCACTTTCTTTGATTCATGGGAAATGGAGGAAAGATCACAGTTTAGGGCAGAGAACTGAAACAACCATATCTTTCTATCACCAACTTAAATTTCCTTAGGTGCTGTGATATTCATCTACTGGCTAAGCCTTGAGGTCAAAGTTGGTCTCCAGAAAAGCTTGATAAACACCAGACTGGAACGCATCTGCCATTGGTTTACCTCTTCATACTTGACTGAACATGGTCTTTTCTTCCCCTAACTATAAGTCTAGGAAAAAGGTGAGTGGTGAGATTCCATTTCTTTTTTTGAGAAAGTTTTATACCTGGAAAATATAGACATATTATGTCTGGAATTCAAAAGGTACATAACAAATTCTTGTGGATCAGATGAAGAAATTATAGGACATAAAAAGAGAGAAAATCAAGAGACTAATATTTATTGAATACTCAGATCGAAAGCATGTGGCCGCACTGGGCCATGCTGTCCTGCAAGGAAGGTTTTATTTTCATTTGATGTGGAAATCTGTCAAGTGCCCAGTTCTGGACACAATTTATCTTAATAATTAGGATGAAGGCATAGATAACATGTAGAGCAAAATTGTAAATAGATTGGCACATGGAAGTATAGTAAATAATATCACAAAAAATCAGGAAAATATCTTGTTGGCTTTGTTCTTGATTTTGGTTTTGGGAAAACATGACTTCCAATCATTCAGATACCATTTATTTATTAAGAACAGACAGGAGGCTCTGATTCAAGATGTCAGTGTAGGAAAATCCTGAACTCACATTCTACCATGGCCCACTGAAGCTACATACAGAACAATTTCTTCTGAAAGAAATCCCCAAACTAGCTGAGCAACTCCTATACATTGGGAAAATGAGAAAAAATCCACATCAAAATGGGTAGAAGAGCAGTAATCGGCAACATTAAGAAACAAGGAAAATCTCAACTAAACAACCTAACTTTATACCTCAAGGAATTAGAAAAAGAAGAACAAATGAAGCCCAAAGTTAGTAGAAGAAAGGAAATAACAAAGATCACAGTGGAAATTAATGACATAGAGACTTAAAAGACGATGGAAAAAATGAAATGAAGAAATTTTTTTAAGATAAAAAAAATTGACAAGCTTTTACCTAGACTCCTCAAGAAAAATAGAGAAGACTCAAAAAAAAAAATACAATCAGAAATGAAAGAGGAAATGTTACAACTGATACCACAAGAATATAAAGAATCATAAGACACTACTCTGAACAATTATATGCCAACAAATTGGACAACCTAGAAGAAATGAATAAATTCTTAGAAACATACAACCTACTAAGACTGAATCATGAAGAAAGAAAAAAATCTGAAGAAATTACTAGTAAAGAAATTTAATTGGTTATCAAAAACCTCCCAATAAACAAAAGTCCAGGACCAGATGGCTTCATTGCTGAATTCTACCAAACATTTAAAGAAAAGTTAATACCAATCCCTCTCAAACTTTTCTAAAAATAGAAGAGGAGGGAACACTTCCAAACTCATTTTACAAAGCCAGCATCATACAGTTTCCAAAACCAGACAAGGACACCACAAAAAAAGAAGAAGGAGGAGGAGGAGGAGGGGGAGGGGGAGGGGGATGAGGGGGAGTGGGAGGAGGAGGGGGAGGAGGAGGAGGAGGAGAAGAAGAAAAGAAAGTGATAGGCCAATATTCCTGATATAGATGCAAAAATTTTCAACAAAATATTAGCAAACCAAATCCAACAATACATTAAAAGGATGATACACCATAATCAGCTAGGATTTATTACAAGGATGCAAGGAAGGTTCAACATTCATAAATCAAGGTGATATTGCACATTAACAAAATGAAGGATAAAAATCATACAATCATCTCAATAGATGCAGAAAAAACATTTGACAAAATTCAGCATCCATTTATAAGAAAAACTCTCCACAAAGTAGCTATAAAGGGAATATATATCAACATAATAAAGTTCATATATGACAAGCCCACAGCCAATATCATACTCAGTGGGGAAAAATCTCTGAGATCAGGAAGAAGACAAGGATACCCATTTTCACCATTTTAATTCAAAATAGTACTGGAAGTTCTAGCCTGAGCAATTAGGCAAGAAAAAGAAATAAAAGGCATCAAGATAAGAAAGGAAGAAGTTAAACTATCATCATTTGTAGATGACACAATATTTTATATAGAAAATCATAAAGACTGCACCAAAGAACTGTTAGAACTAATAAACAAATTCAATATACTTGCAGGATACAAAAATCCACATACCCAATCTGTTGCATTTTTATACACTAATAATGAACTATCAGAAAGAGAAATTAAGGAAACAATTCCATTTACAATTGCACCAAACGGAATGAAATACCTAGGAATAAATTTAGTCAAGGAGGTGAAAGACCTGTAAATGAAAACCAAGACATTGATGAAAGGAATTAAAGAAAATTCAAGAAAGATAATTAAAATTATCTAAAAGATAATTAAAATTAAAGAAAGATACTTCTTGCTTCATGAATTGGAAGAATTACTATTGTTAAAATGTCCACATTACTCAAAGTGGTATACAGATTCAATGTAATCCCTATCAAAACTCTAATGACATTTTTCACAGACATAGAACAAACAATCCCCAAATAGGCAAAGAAGTTTTGAAATAAAACAAAGCTGGAGGCATCATGCTTCCTGATTTCAAACTATATTATAAAGGTATAGTATTGGCATAAGAACAGACAGATAGATCAGTGGAACAAAATAGAGACCCCAGAAAGAAACCCATGCATATAAGGTCAATTAATTTCTAAAAAAGGAGCTAAGAATATACAATGGGGAAAGGATAGTCTCTTTAATAAACGGTGATGTGAAAACTGGATAGACACATGGAAAGGAATTAAACAAAACCACTATCTTAAATCATACACAAAAATTAACTCGACATGGAATAAAACCTTGAATGTAAGACACGAAACCAAAAAATCCTTGAAAAAAACATAGGTTGTGAGCTCGACATTGGTATTGGCAATGATTTTATGGATTTTACACCAAAACCAAAGGCAATGAAAGCAGCAATAAACAAATGGGGCTACATCAAACCAAAAAGACAGCCTACCAAATGGCATTAAATATTTGCAAATCACATATCTGATATGGGGTTAATATCCAAAATATATCAAGAACTGGGGTGATGGGGTGGTTTAGTCAGTTAAGCCTTCAACTCTTGATTTCGGGTCAGGTCATGATCTCAGGATCATGAGATTGAGCTGTGCATCAGGCTCTGTGCTGAGTGTGGAGCCTGCTTAAGACTCTCTCCCCCCCCCCCCATTCCCTGCACTTATGTGCTCTCTGTCTAAAATATTACATACATACATCCATACATAAAAAGATGTTCAATATCACTAGCTATCAGGGAAAGGTAAATGCAAACCACAATGAGATATCATCTCATACCTGTTAGAATGGCTATTATCAAAAAGACAAGAGACAGCAAATGTTGGTGAGGACGTGCAGAAAAGGGAACCCTTGTGTACCATTGGTGGGAATGTAAATTGGTGCAGGCACTATGGAAAACAGTATGGATGTTCCTAAAAAATTAAAAATAGAACTATCATATGGCCCAACAATTTCACTTCTGGAATTTATTTATCTGAAGGAAACAAAACCACTAACTAGAAAAGATATCTGCAACCCCATGTTCATTGCAGCATTATTTATAATAGCCAAGACAAGGAAGCACCCTAAGTGTCCACCAGTGGATGAATGAACAAAGAAAATGTGGTATATATACACAATGGAATATTATTTATCCATAAAAAAGAAGGAAATCTTGCCATTTGCAACAACATGGATGGACTTTGAGGATGTTGTGTTAAGTGAAATAAGTCAGACAGAAAGACAAATACTGTATCATCACATTTATATGTGGGATATAAAAATAAAAAAACGGAATGTATAGATACAGAGTGTTCAGACTGGTAGATACCACAGGCAGGAGAGGGTAGGCAGAATGGGTGGAGTGGGTCAAAAGGTATCAATTCCTCAGTTATAAAATAATTAAGTCCTAGGAATGTAACATACATCATGTTGACTATAGCCGGACATTGTGGTGATCTTTTTGCAATATATACAAATATTGAGTCATTACATTATATACCTGAAACTAATGTAATGTTATATGTCAATTATATCTCAAAAAGAAAAGAAAAAAGACAGGGGAGTAAGTGCTGCTGCTTTTTAAAGATGACAGAGAAGCTGGAAAAAAAAAAAAAAAAGAAAGCCAACACACTTGCTAAGTCCTAAGAATGGGAGGGAAAGGGACAGATGCTAGACTCAAGTGTAGAACAAGAAATGAGCCTGTGTGAAGTCTTGTGTACACTGAATGGAAGAAGGAAACATGAAACAAAGGAGGATGAAAAAACTCACCATTAGGGATTGTGACAGTGTTTTGGGAGTACAGGTAAATTTCATCAAACATTTAGAGTACCAACTATTATATTACTTATTTTATGAAGAAAAAATTTAGTGGCTTAAAACAACATACATGTATTATCTTTAACATCTATAGGTTGGGAATCTGGGTGCAGCTTAGCTGAGTCCTCTGGTTCAGGGTGTCTGATAACGTCACAGTTATCTTCAGGTTCAACTTGGAGTTGGGGGAGGAATCTGTTCCCAGGATCACTCACATGGTTATTAGCAAGATGCTGTTGCTCACGGGTTGTTGGACAGAGGGATTCAGTTCCTGGAAGGCTATTGGCTGGACATCTTCCTCAGTTCCTTGCTATGTGGGCTTCTCAATAGGGCAGGTTACAACATGGCAGTTGCTTTTCTTTGGAGCAAACAAGCAAGAGAGGAAGAGAGGTCAAGCAAATGAGGAGCCAGAATCTTTCTTGAAAACCCATTACTTTTGCCACATTTTATATGTTTGAAGGAAGCCCAGGCCACACTGAAGCTTAGGGAGTTACACAAGGGTATAAACACCAAGAAGCAGAATATTTGGAGCTATCTTTGAAGCTGCCTACCACATGGGGCATAACTAGGGGCTGACTTTGTCAAAAGCAGAAATGTTTGATAAATAAAGATTTGTATCCCAACATTAAGGATACTTGTTTCTAACTTACTCATGTTGAGGGTTATGCTAAAAGGATGTGGTGAAGGAGGTAGCGGATTGAAAAATGAAAATCAAGGACCAAGAGAAGAGTGAGAAATCTATTACACAAAGATGGTACATGCCCATAAACTGGAATTTCTACTCAGGTATTAAAATATACTCAAAAGTCCCAGGAGATAGGGCTAGACAAAAGGAATAGTCCACATTATAATCCTCTGTTTAAAGACAACACAGAGTTCCAAGATCTTTGACTGACCCCACTCACAGAGAAAATACCTGCAAAGGAGAGAAAGTAATACTATCTGAATGTACCATTGTAAGAAACTTTTAGAGACAATTGGCAGACTCCTTTATATTTAAAATGAGCAAACTAAAAGTGCTAAAAACAAAATGAGCTAATTATATTTTCAATGACTTTGTTTCCTTTCAGGGGGAGGGCTCTCTCTTCCCTAATCTAGGCAGGCTGGTGATCTGGTCCTCTGGTCTCTCAGGCCTCCTCCCATCACTCACTGCCTGGCAAGTCTTGTAGCCATATGGCCTTCCCTGTCAGTCAGCAAAACACCAGCGCCTCCCCAAATTTCCTTTCATTCAGGTCCCTGCTCAAATGTCATTTTCCAAGAAAGAGCTTCCCTGCCTGCTATCTAAAATACCACGGAACTGCCTCATACTCTTATCTTGCTTTTATTTTTCTTTATACCAGTTACCACTTTCTGAAATTACATCATGCTTTTATTCGTGGACTTTTGATTACACCTCAGGTCATGTTCTTGGGATCCTGGGATGGAGCTCTGGGCTCAGGATGGAGTCTACTTGTCCTTCTCCCTTTGCTCTTCACCCATTGTGTGCTCTCTCTCTCTCTCTCTCAAATAAATAAATAAAATCTTAAAAAAAAAAAAAAGTTGACCTTATTCCTTTCTTCTTTGTTTATTGCCTGACTCCTCCACGGAGATAAAAGTTCTGTGAATTAAAGGTTTTGTTTTTGTTTTTTTGTTTTTAAGAGAGAGAATGAGGGGAAAGGGACAGTTGGAGAAGCAGACACCCCACTGAGCAAGGAGCCCCATGCAGGACTCGATTCCAGGGTGCAGGACTGAATCCCAGGACCCTGGAATCATGCCCATGAATTCAAGGTCATAACTCAACAGCTCTTCAGGACCTGGAAAAGCAAGCCATTGGCTTTTATCAATAATGTCTGTAGAGTGAATTAAAAGAAAGAAAAAAAATGAAGCCCATAAAAAAAATGTCAGGAGAAGAGCATAGCAGAACTAGGAAGAAAAATGCGAGGAACAAACTGACAATTTGCTAGAACTGTGCTAATACAAATTCACGCACAAAGGGGTATATTTATATTTGTAAATATGTAACTAATTTTTTAAAAACCTCGAAACTCAAATGAGCTACTATACATTAAGAAAATATTTAAGACCGTATATAAATTTATATTTAAGATAGTATTTAAAACTGCCCACACAGCGGCTCTCTTCCCTTCCACAAGTTCGTGCTAACTTTTGTGGATTCTAACCGAAGGTACGGAGTTCACCCTCCCACCTTTATGAAATGTATTCTTGTCGCTATTTGATTGGCTGTTCCTCCTAGGCGCCCTTTTATTATTGGCCATACTTCCAGTCCATCACTCCCAGACTCAGGCACTCTATTGGTCCGCTGCCTCAGAGAGCCGTGGCTGGTTGCGCTTTGGCCGAAGGAGTTCCCCGGTGACGTCAAAGGATCTCCCCGCCCACATTCCAAAGCCTGGGCAGAGACTTCCCTCTGCCCAGCCTTTCCGAGCGGGACGGGGCGGAAAACCAGACTTCTGATTGGATAGGGCGGGCGAGGTGAGTATCCGATTGGTCACTGCCCTAGAGGGAGGTGGAGTCATAGCTGGGTCCTGTCGCTGAACTGAGGAGCCCTGGGGAGTCTCAAAGTTTGTGTCTGGAGCGGTAGTGCAAAGTGGGCTTATTGCGAAGGGATTTTCTTGGGATGAGCGCTGATCTCCTGCCTTCATTTTGGATGCGCGCCCTGCTTTAACCCCTCCAGCCTTCAGCCAGATTCCTGGACAGCCTGTCTCCCCCGGCAATTCTCGGACTTCCGAGGACACCGGACGGGAGCCCTTAGCAGTTCTCCCTCAGGCAGAGCAGAGAACAGTTTTTCCTAAGTGCATAAGCTTCACGCACACGCGCACACACGCACACACGCGCACACACCCCGCGGAGCCGGACCGTACCCTCCGAGGCGGCTCTGCCCGCTCCCCTCCTGCCCTCAGCATCCTCGGCCCAGCGTCCCTCGGACCAGCATGGAGGTGCTGGAGAGCGGGGAGCAGAGCGTCCTGCAGTGGGACCGCAAGCTGAGCGAGCTGTCAGAGCCCGGGGAAACCGAGGCTCTCATGTACCACACGGTGAGGACTCGGCGGGCCGGGGAAGGGGCAGTTTGCAAGGGGGGAAGTATTGTCATTAAAGGAACTGCTGGGGACTGGGACTGGGGAAGGAAGTATTTGGGAAGAGGCAGGCATGCCCGGAGTGAGGAGATCTAGGGAGAGGTGTGGTTTTTCGATCCGAACAGATAAATGTGGGCCGCTGGCCCTTTTAAAGTTTTGGTAGTGGTAATGACAGTTTGTATTCCTTTGGCAACTTATTCTCTTTTCCCCGAGGCTTTTTGACGTCTGCAGTATCATTTGGTCTGGCTGTCAGTGCTGTAAAGCAGAAGGGGGACGTGGTGGAGAATAACACGCCACCCTTGAGCTTGCTACTGACTTTGTGGGAAGTTTTTAAAAAACTAAACAAAGTGGCATTTAATTTACTTCGCTGTCAGATTCTCTCTTGCTCTCTCTACTTTTTTGTTTATATTTCAGGAAGTACACGTGTGTGTGTGTGTGTGTGTGTGTGTGTGTGTGTGTGTGTGTGTGTTGGAAAAGCCCCTTTGCTATGAGGAGAGAGACTGCGTTATTTGGGAGTCTGTACAGCCAAGAAATCTGCTTCCTCTCTCTTCAGAGGAAAGATCAGCAGAGTATGGAAAATCTGAGGCAGCTGCGTATTTCAGAAAAGCTTTGGAGAAGGTGGGACGGCTCACCAGTTCTTTGTTCAGTCTTATGCCTCAGGGACCCCTTTGGGGATTGAAGTGTCACAGGAATACTGCCCATTTCTTTTAGAAGTTTCAATTTCAAATTTTTAGAATTGCATTTGCAACATGAAATTCTGTTTCCAACAGCCAGCAATGTTAATATGACTTTATGTGAGATCCGTTTGTTTTTTGTTTCTTATAAATGCAGAAGTTTATAATGAGAGAGAGAGAGAGAGTGAGAGACAGAGAGAAAAGAAAGAGAGAGAACACTAATGAGAGAACAAGAAGCTTGGCTGTTTCCCCTTCATGATTTTTTTAAGGGGGTCAGTGCCAGGATATTTGAAACTTTTGCAAAATGGCCTGCAGGCTCCACCTCCTTGGCCTTTGCCTCTGGTTGACGTTATTTTGGGAAAAGGGATGAGGGCCTCCCTGTGATTCCCACCAAGACACTTGTGATGGCTGAGGATGGCTCGATGAAAACATGCAGAGTGCGGGGCCGAGAGGGCGTGGTAGTTCATGCTGGGGCAAAAGCCAGATGTGTAGTGCGATCTGGGTTTTGCTCACTGAGGCTTTCCCTGAGGAGACCACGTGGGCTACATTTGGACTGAGGGCCCAGATGTGCTTCCTGTTGTCAGCACAGCACTTAGAGCACCTTGGTCCTCAAATATCTTCTCGTAATTGGGTGCTCCAGGTGTTTCTACTGACGTGGGCTGCATTTTAACCATTTATGTGGGGGCTGGGGGGCAGTTCTCTTTTGTTCTTATACATACCGTGAAAATATCTCACCCAGCAGCTGTAATGCCATAGCTTTGGGCTTGTCTTTCAGGTGGTGGCATGGATTACGCGCAGGCATACACATTCCCTTTCAGCCTGTGACTTGCACTTGTGAGATCACGGACTAGGATTTGAGATGCTACTACCTGTGACTATGACATTAAGTCCAGACAGAACAGTTTGGACTGGCTCTAGTTAAGATCTTTGTGCACAGTTTCAGGGGTAGAGACCTTACATTCCTTTTGGTATTAAGGGCTCAGTTTTTCAATGTTATTGTGATGAAGCAGTGATGTGTGGTTATTTTTCTTCTACTTTTATTTATTTATTTTTAACAACTTTTAGGCCTGCCACTGAGGGATATGTCTCTCTTCTGGGCAGCTCACTCATATAAAATGCCACTCATCATTGCTACAAGTCATTGCCAACACGCCGTGTATATGAATTAGTGTTGAAAAAGGTATTGGATTTAGGAGCACAGACGACTGGATTGTATTCCTTCTAAACTAAGGGGAGTTTGGCAGAGATTTGAAAATAGATAACTTTGCCATCTGTTTCTTGAACTCTGTTGGGTATCCAGTTGTAGAGCTGGTTATTATTGCTATTAGCCTAAAATGTGGAATAGCCTGACCTCCAGGTCTAAATAGGGATTTAGTTTCCACATGCATGATTGCTAATGCTGTTTTAGCAAAACCTGTCACCTGCCTGATCTTAAAAACAGAGAAGGTTCAAATTGCCTGAGGCTGGGATTGTACCATCTCTGGCAACTTCTGTGAACCATCAGGAGCAATGTTTTTCTCATTTGGTTAGTTGTGAAGTTTGTGTTAGTTGTTAGTTTGTCCTTCTTGGTTCAGAAGGACAAAGGATGGGGGGGGTAAGATAGAAGTCAATAAAATAATGGAGTGTGTGGATAGAATGAATATGCACTTGCTTATTAGATCCTGAGTTATGAGAGCTTTGGGCTTCCTTCTGAAGCTTAAAAAATAGTTTCTGCACAGATGACAATATATTATTTTAAACCAGTGAGTAGTACGTTTACGAACGCTGTTGTTTCTGGTGTATGTACAGGCTAAAAGTGGGTTTAGAAAAGATGGTGGATCTAAAGATGAGGAATGTGTCTCTTCCGGTTTGAAATTGTTGTGGAAAAACCTTGTTCCTTCCCCCAAGCCTGCCTGGATGTTGGGCGTTTCTAACACATATGTTGTGTTCCTCTGAGATTCTGTGCAAATTACATTTCTGGGAATTCGTTGTGGGGTTTTGTAACTTAAAGAGCAAAACAGGCTATGCATTTTATCTACTTATATTTGTATATTGCAGTTCATATTCAGAAGGATGCTCAAAAAATGGGTAATTGTTTCTGGCAAGGGAACCCGAGGATTGGAGGTCAAGAGAGGGAGCAGGGGTGAGGGAGTTCTTTACATACTATCCCTTTTGTCATGTTCTAATTTTTACCTCCTGAATGTATTTAGAAAATGTAAAATTAAAGCTTAAAGGCACTAGAGGACTAGAGGTAATTTTAGCCTGAGTCTCTCTAGGGAAAGTGGGGATCTGGTGCTTCATTAAAACTCAACACTTCCCAAGTCGTTGGAGGCCTTAGGTGAAGAGAGGAGGAAGCACAGCGCTGGGTGGAAAGGGACTGTCAGGGTGGAGGATTAACCATGAGTTTGGGTCTGGTAAACTTTATGATCGTGGTAACTTTCTTGTATCTCAGTTGAACAATCTGGAAAATAAGGATTTTTTTTTCAATTTTTGCAATGATTTTAATCTTTGTAAAAAACCTCTACGATAGGAACTCTGAAGTCTTTGCACAGATAATGACAGATGTTCTGCTTGTTTTCAATGCTATTCATATAAATCCAGTACCTTGTAAGGTTATTTGGTGGTTATGCACTACAGTGAAATGACCGATTCCAGACAGTAGGAGGTAGAGAGTTAAGGGGATGTTGGACCGGGCTGGTATCTGGAGGTAAAGGTCATCTGGCGTCCACATCTATTATTGAGTGCTGGGATGGAGTTGGCTAATCTCACAGGCTGCTGGTCTCCCCTTCCTCCTGGCTGGCCCAACGACTCATGGGGCTCCAATGGGATACTGAAGTTCTACCTCGGAGACAACTCCTATTGTTGGCCCTGGCCCGGTTCTGGGGGGGGGAACCTGGGGTCCTCTTGACTTGAGAAGATCATTACTTGTCCCCTGATCTCCACAAACTGAAGGATGAGTAATGAGCTCTTGTAGGAGAATTGCAAAGCAAATATACTTTGTCTCCAAAGCCCTCACTTCACCTTTCTTGATCTTTGTTTTCGTGTTTTCCTCCCTGCTTGGACCCCAAGTACTCACTGTAGTGGTATTCTCTTTCTAACTCCCTCTCTTAAATTTCGCTCTCATGAAAGGTCTAATGAGGTTCCACTGAATATTTAAATATTAGTGAGGCTTAACATATGACCCCTAAATGGGCATTTATATCTAACAGTCATTACATCAGCTCAAAAGGGTGGATCTCTAAATGGAGAAGTTAAGGCAGTACCTGGGTTATAAGGGAGGAATATTTGGGGAGTGGAGGGAGTGCTCACTATTCTTCTATACCAGATATGGGGCCCTTATTCATAAGGCAACCTGGTACCTGTGTTGCTGATTTATCTATGATCTAAAGGATTTTCAAGGGCTTTGTGAAATTTCTTGGACCTATTATATTTTTGTCTCTGAACTTGTTCTCATGGTGATAACACAGGTTGGGGCAGGTAGACTCAGGCACAGCTCTGAAAGGTGAGAGGGCAGTTTTGTACTTGCCCTCTTTCTTGAAAGACCCCCAAGTAATAATGTTCTGTGGAAGCAGGGTGGTCTGATGTGAAGCTGCCCTTGCAAGAAATGAGGCATTGCCTTTAGATTAATAATCGAATTGAATTATAACGTTTGCAGCTGTAAGTGAAACTGATTCAGACTGCTTGTACAATAAGTAAATTATGTCATGTCTTAAGAGGCCTAGAGGTATAGCTCCTTGTTTGGCTGATTCAGCAACTCCTCTCTTTTTAAAAAAAAAAAAAAATTACTTATTTGACAGAGAGTGAGAGAGCACAAGCAGGGGGAGCGGAAGAGGGAGAAGCTCTCCCTAGAGAGGCTCTCTACAGAGCAGGGAGCCCAATGTGGGGCTCGATCCCAGGACCCCGAGATCACGACCTGAGCCAACGGCAGGTCCTGAGCAACGTAACAACTGAGCTACCCAGACGCCCCTCAGCAGTTCCTCTAAGTGCCATCCACCTATGTGCCGATTTCATCTTTGGGTTGGATGCAATCAGAAAACAGCTCATTCCCAGATGGGTTTCGGGTGTTGGACTCAAAATGACAACACCCAGAGGAAAAAGAGAGCTTGAGTCTTCCTGTAACCCTTTTTAGGATGGAAGAAACCTTTTTCAGAAGCCCACCAGCTGATTTCTCTTTGAGCTTCATCGGCAAGGATTGGGTCACTTGACCACTTTAAAACCCAGGGCTGGAAAGGGATTTACACAATTGGCTCAAATGAGTCATTCGGGGATTGAGGAGCTATTGGTGGCTCAGTGAGCATGACTGTCATGGTCATTAGAAAAATAATCCAAGTTGGCAGCCCTTTCTCAGTGTGTTTGTTGGACCAATGGCTGTTTTCCTCACAGAGATGGGCTAGCCTATGGAAAATGTCTCAAAATCCGCAATAATTAGCCTTGGAAACAGAAGATCAAACCAAGTTCGGTGCCACTTGCAAAGCTCTAGGAGTATTATTTAGCTGTGCTAGTGACGCCCAGTGAAGGAAGGTTAGAGAGACAGAACTGGCCTCTGAAATGCACACAAAGGCTGTCAGAGAGGGTTTGCTGCGGTGTCCCAACCCACTAACGAGGAAATGTAGAATTAACTCTATGATCTGACCTGTCCGTATCAAGGTCAAAGATTGGGGCTGGAGGTAACTAACTAAGCCTGCTTACAATCACGCTTACCATGCACGACAAGAACGACTTGTTTCGTTCGAGGTCTATACAACCACAGATCAGCAGGTGGAAAGCTGAATGTCCGTTTTCAAAGAAGCTAGGTTTTTTTTCAGTTGCTTGTGGCCATTCAAATATTGATAAGCCTGTGTGGGCCTCGAGCTGCCTGCCTAGGTCTGGCGTGACTCTGACCTGTCTGCTGTCTTGGGGCAAATGGCCGTGGTGGGGCATTTAGTAGGGTTTGGGGCCTACAGTTGTAGGACATCTGAACTGTGCAAGCGAGGAATTTTATGAAAGAGGGGGAAGTGCTCGTGTTCCCTGTTGCCACAGAGTCAGGATTGAAAGAAAATGATGGTCAACCTTGAGCCTATTTTTCTTCCTCCCTGCTCATCACATGCTCTCTGTCTCTTTCAGTTGAAGTTCTCAGTGACCTTGATTTTCCCTGTAATCAAATCCTATAGGTCATCTGCGAGGCACATGGGACGCATTGGCCTGTTTTGTCTACCGAGAATCTGAGGCCTAGAGCAGTGAAGAGATTATCTCAGCTGAAACACAAGCTCCTTGAGGACGGGGGACATGACTTTGGCTTTTCCGTAGTCCCATGATGCTTAGCCAAGTGCAGGATGCTCGGAGGTACACAATAACTGCTTGATGCCTAATTAAGTGGAGTGGAGTGAGGCAGCCTTGGAGAATGGTTGAGCTTGGTGGCCTCGACCTCTTTTGTTATTATATTTTTTTAAGCTATCAATTCTTGGGACTCCTGGGTAGCTCAGATGGTTAAGCATCTGCCTTTGGCTCAGGCCATAATCTCCAGGCCCTCGGATCGAGGCCCTCATCAGTCTCCCAGCTTAGCGGGGAATCTGCTTCTCCCACTCCCTCTGCCTCTCCCCCTGCTTGTGCCTTCTTTCTCTCTCTCTGTCTCTCAAACAAATACATAAATAAATAAATCTTAAAACAAAAACAACTTGTCCCCTCCCAAAAAGAAAACCTCCGAATTCTTGTAAATGCTTCTAGAAATCTGAAAATTTAGTGTGAAAGCAACATGGGTAATTCAGCGTCAATATCTTTTCTTGTTCGGTTTTTAGAGAACAAGGTGGGAGTGTGGGTGATTGTCTAACAGCCCCGGTCTCCACGGGGGTGCGGGGCAGCGTGGTGGAAAGGGTGGGCATCGGGGTCAGGTAGATCCTGTGTCAAGAGTCACTGGTTCTCTAGTGACCTTGGACAAGTTACCTGACATGTCATTTTCCTGGCCCATAATAGATACGCTTCTCCCCCCTCTCCACAGAGTTAACCGTCTTCTCTCTGGGGAAGAGATGCCCTGACCTCGGGAGTCTGACATCACTCAGGAAGCACAGGGGCCTGTTATTAGTCTCACACGTCCTCATTTCCTGCCCTCCCCAGCTTCCCACCTTCTGCTGTAAACACAGGTCTCTGCCTTGAACACATGTTTGCCAGATGCTGTTGCCTCTTCTTGCTCATTTTTTTTTTCTCTCTTGCTTACTGCCAGGTTTTCTCAAACAAGTAGTTGATACCTACTGCCTGCATTTCCTCCCCTTCTACTTCCTTCTGCACCCTGTCAGTTGTGGTTCCCTCTGTTGCTAGAAGGTCCTCCAACTTCTCTCTAACCCCTACATACAGTCTTTTCTATGTCCTTACCTACCAGGCGTCATGGAAGTAATTTTGCAGCATTTACTACAAGGTCATCTCATAACTCATTCTTGCTTTGGCTTGCATGATGGTCTGGTGGGCTCAGCTCTTCCCTCTTCACTGGGCTTCCTTGTCACCAGTTAAATATGAGCGTTTGATACTTGGCCTTCTGTTCTTTCTGTATGCTCCCCTGGGGTCCTCTGTCACCTTCAATACAGCTGATTCTCAGATCTTTGTATCTGTTATTTGTCTCTTGACAGACAGTGGGATCTCTTTGGTATAACCCAAGATTCTTCTGGGCCCTCATTTGCTCTGGAAGAGCTCTGACTGGGTAACCCTTGGATCTTCGCGATGCATCACTCTAAGAAGAGCAGGGGACACTTTGGACCCCCTTTTTCACTGCACCTCACGTATCTCAGGGAATGTTTACTGACTCAGCTCTCCTGCAGTATAGGCCCACGAAAAGCTCACCGGTCCCTACTGGGACGCTCCTAGAGTCAGTGTCCTCCATCAGGTGTAAGCTGTGTTTTGACTGGGCTTGTGCTTATTCTTCAGGTTTGAGAAACACTTTGTGGTGTTCCAGGGTCGTATGTCTAATTTCTTCAAGGACTGTGTGGAAGGTCAACGCAAAAGTCAGACACAACTTCTTAGAATCACACGCCATATATTCCTCCGTTGTGTGTCGCTCGGTCAAGCTCTGTTGCGGTCGCCCGGTGTCGAACTGCCAGCCTCAGAATTGCTCTATTCGGGAGTCATTTATTTACCTTAACCTGTGCTGACATTACTGAAGAGCTTTGAGGTTTTTTTTTAAGAATCGAGATGAGTTACTCTGAGCCACCCACATTCCTACGCCTGCTCCTTGTTAGACTTTTCAATGGCGGCTCTTGGAAGAGACTTTGTCCTTGGAGCATCAGTCATTTTGTTGTGTGAACTCGAGTTACTTGACATTTGGGGTCTCCCTTTATGCGGCTGGCATAAAGTAAAATACTGCATTTGTATTACACGGCCCCAAAGTTTTTTTTTTTAACCCCATCGTTTTGTTTTGGGTATCATGCTCCTATCCTTTGAAAGGCTCTCAGCTTTGAAAAATGATTTCAAACACCAACAAGGAGATTTAGTTGGTTGCCTGTATCATTGGGGCAACTCAGTTGTTGGCAGATACTGTAGCCTCTTTCCTGATTTAAGATCTTGCTTCAGTAAAACCCAGACAAAATAAAGAATGGAAAAACAGAGAGGCACAGAGGTAGGAAACATTTTTTTAACATCAGAAAAAAAATCCTCTTCAGACTTCTTGGCAAATAAGAGGAGTCTGGGGGGGAAAAAATCCACCGACAGTTTCCTAGTTGTCTGAGTGGAAAATCCTGGTTTTTAACATTTCATATCTTGGAAATGTCTGAATAGTTTTTGTTTAAAGGGAAATTCCTTTTGGCTGAGAAAGAGCCTACAGGATTCAAACTGATAGGGTGATGTTTTTAGAAAACTGGGAGGAAATAAGGATTTGTGATGAAAGTGCTTTCTCACTGGCCAGTTGTATTAAACAGAAATTCAAATCCAAGGTTACCAGTCATAGCATTGTAAAGGTTGAACTGTTTAACTCCTTCCTTCCCATGGCTTCCTGTCCCATGCATCCTGGGGAAACATCTCTCATTGCCTGTTCTTCCTCCAATTTGAGAAACTTAATGAACTGCTTTTCTAAACCTGTGCATGTTCTAGGCAGGAGGATATACATTCTTCACTTTGTGTCTCTCCTAGTTGAGTGGGAGGGAAGCTATATAAACAAGTCATTAAATACCTGGCGAACATTTTGCGTGAGAGCTGTATTCGAAGTATTTCCGGAGCACAGAGGATGGAATCACAATTCCAAACGAGATGGAGTTTGGGAACACATCACAGAGCAGGTGATATTTACAGTGGGTCCTGACGTATAAATAGGAATTCTCTAGGCAGCGGAAATAGCAAGTACAGGGTAGGAATGTGCAAAAAAATTTGGTTGAGTCTAGAAATCCAAAATAGTTTCATGTACTTTGAGAGTACTCTATGGGGAGTCTTGGGAGATATGACAAGATCATAAAAGGTCTGCGTGCTTGTTAACCATTTGGATGTACTTTCTTTTTTTTAAGATTTTATTTTTTATTTATTTGACACACAGAGAGAGACAGACACACAGAGAGAGCACAAGCAAGGGGAGCAGCAGAGGGAGAGGGGGAAGCAGGCTCTCTGCTGAGCAGGGAGCCCGATGCGGGACTCGATCCCAGGACCCTGGGATCATGACTTGAGCAGAAGGCAGATGCTTAACCAACTGAGCCACCCAGGCGCCCCATTTGGATGTTCTTTTGTGGGCAATGGAGTGGCAGGCTGTTAGGGCTTTTAACAAGAGAGGCCAGGAGCAAAAATGTGTTTTGGAAAGGAAACCCTAGTGGTTACGATGGATGGATTGGAGGATCAAATTCGTGGTGGCAAGATGATCTGTGGCTGACTTTTTCATCCATGAGGTTGAACAAGACACCCTGAGGGCCTTGAACCTGCCAGAAAGGAGCACATGAATCAAGCAAGGGCTAGGAGCTAGACTGGGAGATTTGACCTTGGGGGCTGGGAAGGGGCATGGGAGCCTCCTGTTTTCTGAAGTGGCAGACTGAGTTGGCCATGCTTCCAGTGACCTGAAAGGGGGAAATTTAGAGGAGGAATGAGTCTGGTGGGGAATATAAAGAGCTCACTTTCAGACATAGTGAGTCTGATGTGTTCTTGGAACATCCAGGTGCTTGACTTCAAAGGCATTTGGGAACTTGGATTTGGAGTTTGGAGAAAGGTCTGGTCTGGAAGTGTAGACTGGGGATGTTGCAAGTCTAGAGGGGATCAGTGAAGCCCACAGCCCACAGAAGCTGGTCCAGGGAGGTTAGGTAAGAGTGACGAGTGAGGGGAAGGCCAAGGACGGAGCACTATGGGCCTTAGAAGAGTTGGCTGGGGAAGAGAAATCTGCAGATGGGACTCAGAAAGAACCGTCAGGAAAATGTGGAGAAAATCCAGGAAAATCCCATCCCAGGATCCGAGAGAAGAGAGCGTTGCTACAGAATGGTTGAGATAAATAAAGGCTGAGTGTGCATTTCACCTGGCTTCCGGAACTGTGTGCGCGGTGGCTCAGCACGATACCTGGGTTTCGGGGCCACAGCGGCCTCCCCGTGGTCTGAGCCCGTGGCCCACTCCATGGCCTAGCTTCCAGGCAGGAGCGGAAGGCAGACAGGCCGGAACTAGGAGTAAAGAGGCAACACTGCCTCTTTCTTTCCTTTGTTTTTGTACGAACCTGACAGCAATCCTTAATATTGGCTTTGGAGACTGTCGGGGTGCCCATGCCCTTTTATGAGGGTACTTCCTTCATTCTTCTTTCCAGGCCGAGTCCATCTGTCCCTGGATGTCTTTCTGGTTGGTGACCAGGAGGCTGTGCCTGTGTCCCTTTGTGCACATGCCATTTCTGGCCGTGGGGCATGCGAGAGCCTGGTCTCTGGCCTCCCGACACCCGTGTGAGAATGTTGGGGTTTGCCAAATGCCTATAAAGTTTGAACATTTCCCTTTCTTTATTTCTTCTGACTCTTCGCACGAAGAAAGTACTGAGTAGACCCACTGATGGCCAAAGATTGGTTTGATCACCGATACATCAACAATATTCAATAGGAAAAAAAAAAAAGCGAATTGAATTGGCTCCATTTTTGTGTGATATAATAGGGGTAGGTGAGGACAAATGGTTTTGTTATAATAATGGGAGCCTGAGGGTTTTCCAGTGGAAGGAACATTAAAATAAATGACTGCAGCTTCAAAGAGATTATGCAGCCACAAGCAGTGCCTGGGTTTCATGACCTGCAAAGGGGACTCTGGAGGGACATCCCATGGCCCTTCCACTGTCCAGGGAGGAAGGGGCCCATCCTTCTCAGCCTACAGCAGAGCATTCACCTGTGAGGACACACGAAGTTTGGGAACCAGCCCCAAAGTTCAGCTGCAGTGTGGGTTCAGTGGTCTCTTGGCTGATCGGAAATGGATGATTTTTTTTTATCCCACTATTTCAGTAACAAAATGTCTTGTGCCCCGGAAGCAAGCACCTATGTGTACAGATTAAAAAAAAAAAAAAAGATTTAATTTTTTTAGACTGGCTTTAGGTTCATAGTAAAATTGAGCAGAATGTATAGTGATTTCCCAGACGCCTATGGATTTTTAAGCTGGGGTTACCTGTGGCAGCTTTGGATTTTAACTGGTTTTTTTTTTTTTGAAAAATATTTTTTGAAAATATGTTGGCTAGTGGAATTTAAATTTAAAAAAATTAATAAAATTAGTCACAGACAAGGTTCCTTTTGTAGTCCAACAAGAGGCCACACTGTCCCACAAGGGCCTTAAGTGTGTTTGTGTATATGTGTGTGTGTAGGCAGTTTTTTGTTTTGTTTTAATAAAAACTTAATCCAAACAATTTAGGAGCAGACCTATGGATTTCAGGAGAATACAATTAAACGGTTAAAACGCGGTATTTCTCCCACCCCCAGCTTTCCATTTACAAATGGTGTAGGCACTGGGCGGTCCCTTGGAAAGGAGGGTGGGGTCGAGTGGGGGAAATACCATATTTTTTTTTTTGTAACCAGAGTGCCCAAAGCCCATCTTTGTAGCTGTGACTTTTAACTTCTTACCCTGAGATGGTATTCATTTCTGAGGCCCGGCCAGGAGTTGTTTTTCTGGTTCTGCTCCAGATTTGCAAGTTTCCTTTCCAGGGCTCTTGGCAGCCCATGACCCGCATTCGGGAGCAGCCGGAAGGCCTGGTGCTCCAGGTCGAGGACGAAGACCGGACCCAGGTGGGCACGAACCTGCTGCCCTTGGGCTCCAGGGCCTCGCGTTCTAACTGAAGGCGCCCACCCACCCCCGTGGTCTTGAACGTGGGCACTTTCGTGGGTGATGAGAACTGGGAAGCAGAAAAATAGCAGCCAGAAAACCATTCGGTGTTTCAGCTGTGTTTACATTTCCGGAACATGAGGTGGGTCGAAACCCCAGTGTTGCCTTCTGATTTAAATACACACCGAGAGGAGGAAACCGAAATGCAGCCTGGCCCAGCTGAGAGGTGGGATGGTCGAGTAACCCAGCGAGATGAATGTTCAGCTTGCTTATTACTGCCCTTCCTCCTGTCTGGGGGCTTCTGCAGGTTCCAATGTCTGCTGAGGGCTCAGCCTCTGGGGACTGGGGGCCGGTGGAGAAGGCAGGGATTTGGAGTCAGCACCGACTTCATAGCCCTAATCACCCCCAAGCACTCATTTATTCCGTGCTTGCCAGCCTTGTTGGCCTGGCACTCCGCGGACGATGACGGGACCTGCCGGGCGCCCCGAAGCCGTGGGGGCGACCGCTCACAGCCCAGGGGCTCAGTCAGCAGCGGCCTCTGCTTGGGGCCCTCCTTAGACACGCCGGCTGCGAAGTTCCCAGAACACGACTGAGCATAGCACCGGTATTCAATCAAATAGTCGCTGCTCGAGTGGAGGAATCGTGACTCGGGGCTTTGTCTGGTGCTAGCGCTCCCTCCTCCGGGTACCCTCCTGAGGCTAGTTCACAAGGCCATGAGCGAGGATGAGTGGCATGATATGAATAACGTGTCTGTGCCCGTGCCTGGCGAGTAGCCGGTGCTTAGGAGAAAGTAGTTCCTTGTGCTCCATTTTTTTTTTTTTCTTCAGTAACTTCAGGGATGCAGAGGAAGAAAAACCTTGCCGAGTTCTAAACGTCAGGGGGAAAAAACCCCAAACCCAAATGAAGCCTCTCTAATGTGACCTAATTGTAGGGATACAGGGATGCATGTATTTATTATTATTTCCTTTCTCCAGTTTTACTGGGATGCAATTGACCTCTGACATTGTATTGTCTAAGTTTAAGGCGGGCGAGGTAATGATGTGATGTGTGTATATATTCCAAGTGATCACCGCCGTAAGTTTCATTAACATCTGTCACCTCACATCGCTACAAACTCTTTTTCTTGTGATGAGAGCTTTCAAGATCTACTCTCTTAGCCACTTTCAAATATATAATACAGCGTCGTTAACTATAGTCAGCATCTTGTACATCGCACCCCCAGAACCTTTTCTTATAACTGAAAAGTTTGTACCTTTGACCCCCTTCACCCTAGTGTGGCCTGATTGATTGGGACCAGACATTTGGAGGGGGAGGACCCTTAACGGTTTTGTTTTGTTTGTTTTTTTAGTTCCTATCTGATTCTTTTTAGGCTGAAGGCCTGGTATTGATTTGCATGACTACATTCACACTTGGATTTTTCAGGCACCTGCTTCTGCAGAACTGAAATTGTTTGGAGGTTTTGCAGGGGGGGGGGGGGTGTTGGTGGCAGGTGTTAACATTTTTCAGAACCGGAGGGAAGGCAAGAGGGGTCTGGCCCATTCCCTCCACCCATCCCCTGAAGCAACTATTTCTGAGTGGCTATTAAGATCATTTGCAGTGGTTTTCTCATATGAATAATGTTTCTGGGGCTAATTGTGAGATGCTGAGGAATCCATCAGCATGAGGGTGAGAAGGGAACAGTGAGCCTGGGAGAGCAGCTCTGGGAGCAGGGCTGAAGCATCAGGGAGAAGCCAGAAGGGCTCTCTGCTTGTCGTCCCCCGCCCCTCCCCCCAATGCTGTTGCTCAACTGCAGCAATGGGCTTAGAAACCACAGGCTTTCTTTTTCCTTCCTTCCTTCCTTCCTTCCTTCCTTCTCTCTCTCTTTCTAAAGATTTTATTTATTTATTTGACAGAGAGAGAGAGATCACAAGTAGGCAGAGAGGCAGGCAGAGAGAGAGGGGGAAGCAGGCTCCCTGCTGAGCAGAGAGCCCGATGTTGGACTCGATCCCAGGACCCTGAGATCATGACCTGAACTGAAGGCAGAGGCTTTAACCCACTGAGCCACCCAGGCACCCCTACAGGCTCTCTTTCTGACCTGTGGCCTGACTGCATATGGCCTTTGACCTTCCAAAGTAGGTGAGGTAAGGACAGTCGAGCGAGAGAACCTGCACTGAGCCCACCTTCTTGGGAAGCAGGTTCCAAGTCGGTCTTCTCTGCCTGCTTTTTATCTGGACTGACCAGCATCCTGTCCCAATAGAGGTTACACAGAGATTCTGGGATGTGAATCTCCCATAATACCTTGTTATTATTTTGGCAATTTCAGTAGGGCTTTGGGAGGGACTTGCTAGAAACCTGTGCCCAAATCTCCACCCTCTCTGGAAGCCAATATGTCTTTATTTTAAACAACAACAACAACAACAACAACAACAACCCCAAATTGCTGGTAATGGGGCTGAATGCCAATGGGAGAAAATCCTTAGCTATAGAGGCTAACAGATTTGAATGAGTTACCCAATGGTTCCTCTCTGTAGAGCTGCGTTCCTGCAAACCAGCTGGCTGATTGGGGCACTGGTGAGCCCTCTGATGGTTTTTATGAGATGTAGCTGACATTCATGACAAATTTGTTCTTTGGGATTTGCCAACCAAAAGAAAAATATCCTGGTAGGTAGATTTATTTTTCCTCCTTGCCCTTTTGAGAAACTATTACCTGCGCCAAATTTGCTTCTCGGAAAAAAAAAAGAACAAGAACCAAAGTTTCAGGGTTGGAACTGTATATGTCCCTTAGCTTCAGAATACACTAAGACATTAGTTTAGCTTTATGAACTTAGCTTTATGAAATAAGAAGTCCTAAACAAGGCTTTCCAGGACCAGTGTGGTGGCTGAACAGTGCCAGTGGGTCCTAGGGTTGTCTCATGTTTTTATTCTGCTGTCTTTAGCAGGTAGACCTTTGTCCTCCTGGGCATTGCCTCATGACTACAAGATGGCTGCATCACCTCCAGCATTACCTCAGCTTCCCTGGCAGGAAGAAAGTGGGAGGGCAAAGCAGAAGGGGGTAGTACCTGTATTAGAAAAGCTAAGGCTTGCTCTGAGATCCCAGCAGGGTTTCACTGGCTATCCCTCACTGTCACAGATTGTCCAGAAACGTGAGTGGTTTAGCCGGACACCTTGCTACTCTGAACAAGATAGGTGTGCCAGGTGGTGAGGAGGGAGAACAGGATGAATATTAAGTGGCCAAGCAGCAGAGTCTGCCTCACTACAAAATAATGCTTTCCCAAACTTCCAAGATCATAGATCTCATAGGGCCCTTCGATATGGCTGAGCACAACCGCTTCATGTCACAGATAGGGGAACTGCTTTATTTCCTTTCTACTTCTCTGCTCTGTGTGCCCCAAACCCCCACTTGTGCTTTCTGGCACTCCCGGGCCGAGCGGCTCGTCCCAGATGTATAAACGGTGCCCAGAATGTGAGTAGGCTGTAAAGTCCCTTTCACCAGGGAGGAGAGAGGCAGGGACACAGGCGGTTTGTATATGGGAATCAAAAGGGCTGATTATGCTTTCTCAGGAAAAGCAGCTGGCCAACAGAAATTACTGGGGGCCTCTGAGTACAGAACCTGGAGTCTAGCCTCTTGGAATGATCACAAAAAAATAGCAGCTCAGCCCTGCCCGTAAGGAGCGAAGCCTAGCGAGGCCTCTAGAACAGTCATCTGTGGAAGACCAAGCAGAGACGCAGGCTAAGGAGACAATCCGGGGCAGACGGAGTAGCCAGGCCAGGAAGGCGGTTGGGAGGACCTGGCCTCGAGCAGGGATGTGTAAAGGCCTGTTATTTGGTGGAGAGCAGTGGTGTCTAAAAACAGCGGTTTGAGAGTAAGCAACATTGCCCGGCTGGGGCCATCTGCTAACGGCTGCCTCAAGCCCGGTGTGTTTGGTGGAGATGAGCGGCCTGAAGGCGACCGCGTTTATAGATTCCTCACAGAGGGAGGACGAAGTTAGCCAGGTTTACTGGAACGTATGTGAAAGACCAGCAGCTCTGTAGCAGCTTTCCCTTTGATTTTTCAAGGTCCTCTTCTTCCCTCCCCCCATCTCCTGGCATCGCCCAGGATCCCTGACATTTCATTTCTGCCCTGACTTCTCCTGCACCTGGAATGTGAGTGGGCCGTGAAGAAGCTCACTTCTTTGGGGGGCCCGCCAGTCTCCTCAGTGCTGGAGCCGTGGGCCCGCTGGTGCTCGGAGGGCATTCTCCACCTTTGCCTCGGGGCCGTGTGGCCGAGGCGACCGGTGTCCCCACCGAGGGGACCCGTGTCTCGGGCTCCCCTGCCCCACGGCGTTGAGAGTGTCCAGGCATCTTAGCTCAGCTGCTATCGCAAATGTCATAGACTGGGTGGCTGAAACAATGGACATTTATTTTTTAGCGTCTGGAGGCTGGGAAGTCCAGGATCAAGGGATTAGCAAATTCTTCCTGTGGCCCTCTTCTTGGCTCTCTTTACACTGTGTGCTCGCCTGGTGGAGAGAGAGCGAGCTCTGCTGTTTCTTTCTCAAAGAACATTAATCCTATCATGGGGGTCCCACCATTATGACCACCTCCAGATACCATTGCCGTAGAGCTTAGGACATCAACATATGGTGGTCTGTGCTCAGGGTGCCCACTGCCAGCATCCTGGGTGCACGGCCGAGAACCGTTGCTGTCCATCCCCGAGAATGTTCCAGGGAAGCCCCGCCCCCACTTGCTGCTGCGCACTCATTAGACCCTGAGGGCCGACAGGTGAGCTTACCACCCAGGCTCTAAAGGGAGCTTCACTGCAAGCAACACAGCTTGTCCCTTCAACCTAATCCTTTGTCTTTGTCTTCTGGGGAACAAACTCCTCCCTCCACCGCCGAATTTTTTTGGAGAATGAATGAAGAATGAGTGGTTTACATCATATGCCAAAAAAAAAAAAAAAAAAAATCTTATTAAAGACATTTTGTAGTATTTTCAAGATACTGACTCCAAAGCAGGCAAAAGTCGAAGCTGTCTTTTCTGACCATAAATGGAAGGCTCTGCCCACATATCCATTCATGACACCCACTGCTAAAGCTAGCTCCCCCTTACTTTGTTCCCCTCCACTTCCTGGTCCTCCTGCATCACAGATTCTTCTCTACATCCATTTTGAATTGTGTTTGACCTAATATGTAGGTTTCCTTTAAGCCATTGAAATCATTTTTGAAACATGGTAAACATGAAGAAATTTTAGAAGCGCAGAACTTTCTAGAATCTGGGTTCAGCCGTGGGCTGGCTCACTCCTGACCTGGGCACCGTGCCCGAAGATGCTGAGGCATCTCCTCCTTTTCCCCATCTGGGCCTCTTCCTCCTGTCTCCTTCCTGTCTCTCTTGTCCCATTCTTGTGTCCTTTGCTCTCCTCCTTTCTTTCTCTCGTCTAGGCCCTTCCGTTCTCCTCTGACTGCTCTCACTCTCCCACTGTTTCTAGAGCTTTGCTCCGCCCTGACAGCAAGCAGACCCGAACTCAGGGTTTAGGATCTCGTCTTTGGTTCTCCTGCCTCCTTGCAAGGACTTGTGGGCTCTGGCCGATGATGGCATCCTGGAGGTGGTCGCAGTAGTGCTGTACATTGTGAAGAGTCTTTTGGGGAGGGGGGATTGGAAATGGCAGAGTTGACTTGCCAAATGTATGGGGCAGTTAGGGAGCCAGGAGGGAGGGGTCACATTGTGCAGTAACTGGGCCAGTGTGTAAATAAAGAGCAGGAGTAGCCAAGAGAAGAGCTAGTCACTCTTACACGTCACTGAGGAGCTATTCTGGTGAACAGTGGGAAACTTCTGCCCTATTTTGCCTTTCTTGTCTCCTGCCCCCACAGTTGAAATACCGAGAACTTCCAGCCTATGGCTCTCCCAGTTCTGGAGCGAACAGGAGCGAGCCAGTTATGTATTTTAGAAGCCTGCTCCCTTGTTTGGGCAATCTGGATCTAGGTTTTCTATTTACACGTGTCTATAATGCTAGGGGCACCAGCAACCTCTCCTTCCCCTTTCCCCAGTTGTATGCATCCAGGCCTCAGGGTGTGGCCCTCTAGGCTGAGACCTTAACTAGGCCTCTGGTCACTTCTGTGGCTGACCCCACCCCCGAGTAGCTTCAGGCCAGATGAACACTCTGGAACTATGAGCCTCCAGCTTTGACCATCTCTCTGCCTAGAGCAATGATTTTTGACCTTGGCTCCGTGTTATAATTATCTGACAGCTTAAAATACTGATGCGTGGGTCCCAGCCTGAGAGATTCTGATCTGATTGGTTCTGGGATGAGGTTTAGGCAGCGGGGAATTTTAACAACTTCCCTAGTGATTCCAAAATGAAATGAAGGTTGAGAACGGCTGGCTGAGAGCTTTGCTACTCAGTGTGATGCATGGAGCAGCCGTATCAGCATCCCCTGGGACTTTGTCACTGGCCCATTATCTGAGCCCCTACTCTAGACTTCCTGGATGACAAACCGAAGATCTTCAGGTCCTCAGGGGATTCCCTGTGCCTTAGAGTTGGAGAACCACTGGCAAGGTTTCCTGCTGCCCCTCCTGTGAGGCTCATTGGACCCGAGCCAAGTGCTGATGCAGGGTCAAGCCAGACAGAGCCCAGGAAGCTGACTTGGCCCCTGTGAGCCCGTTGGGGGTCAGTTCTACAACTGGGCACAAAGGTCTGGGCAGCATCCTATTCTGAAATTAAGGTCCAGTGGGACTGGCGGCTGCGTGTGCTTTGGGATCTCTTGGCCTGATGGCTTGACCTCGGGGCACTTTGCCTAGTCTCCCTGGCGGAGCTTGCCCTGCCCGAACCCTGGGGTGGAACTGGGAGAATAAAACTAGAAACTAAAGTTTCCAGATAATCAAGCCCGTTAGAGCTGGGATGACTAGAGCAGAGATGATGGGGGCACGGTGCCCTTGGTGTTCTTCCCCCTGCCATCCTGCGGCAGACACCTGCTTTCGAACCCCACTGTTCTCCCTTTGCAGCTCACACACGACCCCCAGCCCTTCTCGGAAGGGCATCCCAGGCAGACATTGCCAGTTCCTCAGTTTGTGCGCTGAAGACGCAACCATTCTGAATTTCCTTTTTCCCAGAGTAGCATCAGTTGCTACTTGTGTCGTGACTCTTCAGTGTCATTGCACAACTTCTGAGCTCTCAATAACCTGTGAGACGCCACCGGCACTCCTCCCCGCGTTTTGCTGCTCTTTCTAGGCCCTCGCAGACAACTGGTCAACCAAACGCTCATGTCTCTGAGATTGTCGTCGTGTCTCCATTCCCCAAATCTTTCTCGAGCAGCACTCTGTGCCCGGTACTGCAATGAGTTGGGACTTGGGGAAGCACAGGATAGTGGGGACCCAGGCCTTATCTCAGCTGCATCACCCCTGCTGCCCTCCTCAAACAGACTCATTCCTGTCATTCCTCATCATTTGCAGTGGATTGGGTCATCCGGCTTCCTGTTCCTGGTGTCAAGTCCTGACCAGTGTCCTACATGCATTGCCTAGTGCCTGCTATTGGAAAATAATGTGACCTGACTTACTGACCTTCATACAGCATCAGGGCTGATCATTCGCATCTTTCTGGACCATCAGCCTTCATGTCGACTTGAGCTCAGGGGTCAGGCGGGTGGAGAGCGAAGCTGTCAGGGAGTGAAGCTAAGTGTGGGGGGTCGTAGGGAGCAGGAAGGACTGGAGAGACTGGGAGAACACGGGACCTGTTCACAGAAAGCAGCAGTCCCTCGGCCCCACCAGGCTGACAGACAAGAACTGAGACCCAGAGTTGCACGTACCTGACTTTAGAAGATGCTGGAAATAAAGACTTTTGTGTGAATCTCTTGCTTTTTAAAAAAAATTGCTCCCCTATGTTCTGCCAATAAATTAAAGCAAAAAACATCAAGTAGGTATATATATATATATATATATTTTAAGATCTAATTGGCTTTATTAAGTGATTCATGAACTGGGCAACATTCCATCTGGCAAATAGATACTCCCAAAGTAGATGTCTTTATAGGCCATTCAGAGATAAATCGTGGACTCTTCCCCAAATCCACAGAAATCTGACGGGTGCTCCAACCCACATCAACTGTGCTGAGATTGTTCAGATCAAGGCATAGCTCTCCGGCATTCTGGTTTATCTGCATTTCATAAAAAGAGTACTGTTTCTGCACCCATCTGAAATGTTGCTGGAATTAGAACCAGAAGTGGCATCAGGACATTTTATTTGCTGTGTCCTGACTGCTTTTCATGCTTATCTTTTCCATTGCTCAGTCAATTTTAAGAGAGATTATTCTATCTGACCTTGATTTCAGTTTTTCTGTAAAGTGCTTTCACATTACAAAAATGTGGCTAGAAGTTGGGTAATTACATTCTGGGTTCATGGAGCTCGATAGTCTCCGATTTCATTTTATTTATCTTGGCCTCATTTGCTTCATTTGTAAAGTGAAGTGATAATACCCATTGACTTCACAGGGTTGGCATGAGGATTAAATGAGATTTTTTTTTTTTTTATGTGGAATCACTTTAGAAAATGTTAAGAGTGCTCCCTGATCCTGGAGTATTAAGTTCAAATTAAAAGGCACTGCAGGCACGTATTGCATGGGGCACTGGGCGTGGTGTATGAACAATTAATCTTGTTAACATTGAAAAAATAAAATAAATGTATTGGGGGAAAAAATAATAAAAGGCACTGCAGGATACTGCTTCTGCATTTCTTAAACGAAACACAACCAGGTTTATTGGTGTTGCTGCATATGATTGATTTCTTTGTTATCTTGAACATGAAATCGATATCCAAGCTTTTCTGATATTGCTACTCATTATTTGATGAGATGCCCAGTGGGTTATACCAAGGTTCTTCTCGTAATCACTACTTGTCATTCCTTTTTCTGAACTCCCGTAGGTATTATTTGTCCCTATAGTTTTATCTTGAAACTGTTGCATCACCACCTCAGATGTGTGCTCCGGGTCTCTGAGCAAAAAGGGAGACGTTGCTGCTAGAGCCGCTGCTGCCACCAGAGCATTCTCCTTCTGGGTTGTCTGGATTGACAAACCCAGGCTGGGTTTATTGCTAATCCTCTACTTTTTGCTAGACTGTGAGAAGACCTGCAGCCCCTTTCCATGCAGCCTTCCACTGCAGTGTAAGGAGGAGAAGGAAACTGGCGAGGATGGAGGGAGGCAGTGAGGCAGGGGTGATGTACCAGTGTGTAAGCAAACTCAGGGAGCGTCCTTAGACCCAAATTCTCCCTCCACAACCCCCCAACCCCTTGCTGTGACCTTGGTTCTAAGAGAGTAAAAGCAAACTCTTTCCAACCCCCACCTCCACATCTTTTGCCCTTTGTGTTTGTTGTGTGTGTTGGTGTGTGCATATAGGAAGGCTGAGCACTGCAAGCTGCATAGCTTGTGGAATTCTTTTGTCTCCACCCTCTGGCTTGTCTCACTCCCCCTGGTCAGGGCTCATGGGAAGCAGATGCATTCTTGCCTATCTCTTTGCCTACATAATTGAGTTACCTGAGGAGATTTTTTAAAAATCCTGATGCCTGAGCCCCACTTCAAGACTGGGTCAAATATTTTGAAGATAGGGTGCTGGAGTTTTTAAAATAGTTCTCAGATCAGATTTGTATATAGAGAGAGGTCTGCAGTTTGTTATGTAACACATAAAAAATAAAGTGGGGTGATGGATGATAGATTGGTGGATAGATTTGTGATAAGGCAGGAACAATAAAATGTTAATGGTAGAATCTAGGTCGTAGGCATACAGTGTTATAGAATTTTTTCAACTTTGCTGATTGACATTTTTCAAATTAAAATGTTGAAGGAAAAAAAACAAAAAACTAAAAAACCTCCCACACTTCTCCAGATAACTAATTTGGGGGTCGATGCAGCCCAAGGCCTGAAGTTTGAGATAGGCGGAGAGAGACTGCATCTGCTCTGTGCAAAAGAGTGTTGGGGCACCAGGTCTGAGCACAGGCCTGGTGACTGGGTGGCCCTTGTATTTTTAGGAAGGGAACCCCAAGAAAGCCCCAGAGAGAAAGTAGGTGAGGGCATACTTCTGGCTGATAAAATCTCCATGTTGAACCCATGCTTGATTAATTGAAATTCTGAGTGCCATTAACTCACATCTTAGCAGAGGGGGGGAAAAAAAAAGATGTTCTTGAAAGATGCTGATTCTTTTGTAGGAACATCTGGTTCTTCCATGTGGGAGCCGAGTCGTCTTGGAGCTGAGAAGCCATTGAGGGTCATCTGGTCCTGCCTCCCACTCTGTCTTTCTCAATGGCCTCAGCTGAATTGCGTCTGATTTGTGCAGCTGGGCAGAGGGAGTCTAAGGTCCTTGTTTTGAGGGTGAAATCAAAATTTGCTTTTAATTCTAGCACATGGATGTAGTTTAAAACAGCTTTCCTAAGAGCTGTTTTGTGCGAGGCTTGACTGCTTCTCTCTTTTCCTGCTATTTTACAGCTGGGCTTTGAGGCCTCGGGAGGAGAACCATGCCTCAAGCACAGTGTCCTGCCTGGGTTTTACTTCCCACCCAGTCCTGGGTCCTGGTCCTCCCCGAAATGTGCAGAATGAAGGCTCTTTCTCACTTCCCTGCTCCCCGAACTTCGTGCTGCCCTTAAGGAGTAACAGAAGCAAAGGCCCTCTGTCCTGCCTGTGAGGTTGGGAACAAACAACATCTCCTCCTTTAAGGGAGGGAGATGGGGCGGGAGTCCTGCAGAGTGAGTTTACAGTGTGTCAGCCCGGCCCCTGGGAGCTGCAGAGGCCAAAGTGCAGCACTTATTTGTGGGCTCCCGAAAAGAAATACCCTGCTGATTATGAGTCACTTTCAGCCCCCTTCCCAGAGCCTCTGGAGCTCCCCAAGAACTCAGACAGTCTGTTCTGGACTTTTTGAAGCTTCAATATGGATTAAACTCCTGCCCCGTCTGTCTACACAACTCATGGCCCGGTCGAGCCTCATCTGGAACTTCTCTTTCCGTTTCTACACCTATAAAATACAGAGAAATATTAGTGTCCCAGCCCTTTCAGCTTTCATAGCAACTACTTTTTATAATGCTTCTCGGTTTATAAAATACATTATTTTCCCTTATCTCCTTTGAGTCGGACAGTCTTCTAAAGGGGTTTGAGTATCTCAGGGCGAATGCCTAAATGTCTCTTCTCACTCTGTAACCTTTCCTCGAGCGACTTCTGTTGCTTCGGTTACCACCTATGCTATGACAGGCCTATAATTTATAGCTTGAGCCTGGACCTCTCTCTGAGACCTGATGGTCCGGTTGCCAGCTTACCTCTCCACCGGGCTATCTCAAAGACTTCTCAGTGAAATATGTCCAACACTGAACTTGAGATGCTTCTCTCCCCCCAGGCTGTGCCTAAAACCTGTTCCCTATCTCGGGGACGGGTACCTGCAAGCCATTCTTGTCATCCTTTCCTGAAACCCTCATATTCAGTGTGCCACTCAGTCTCCTGCAGACCTTTCCTCCTAAATGTCTTGACTCCATCCACTTCTTCCCATCTCCTTGGCTGACTCGTTAGGACAAAGCTACCCCCCTTCTTTTCCCAGGACCTGCCACATAACCTATCAACCATTCTCCTCACATCTGTTTCGTCTTCTCCTTCCCACTGTCTCCAGGTCCAGGAGAAATATTTTCAAAATGCAAATCTGCCTGGGTCACTGTCATTTCTTAAGCCCCTCAATGACTTTATATTGTTATGGTTTAAAAAAAAAAAATCCTAACAAGGCCTGAATCTCCCTCGTGGCTTGACCTCTGTGTAGCTTTTCCCTGGCAATCTGTGCTCCAGCCCGAAGAATTCCATTCCCTTTTTTAAGTGTTTAAAATCTATTTCTTCCTGCCACAGGGCCTTGACACACACTGTTCCCTCTGTCTGGAACACTCTTCCCCTCTCCCTTTGCCCAGTTAACTGCTTATCTGTTAGATTGAGCTTGAGTCTTGTGGAAACTCTCCCTGCTCTTGGAGATCTGGTTGCCTTTATTTCAGAAGGATTATAACATTTTTATATTTTCTGCTCATTATTTTGGTTGATGGACATCGTCTCACCTATTAGTGTAAGTTCCAGTAGAGCAAGGAACTTGTTTGCTTCTCATTGCCATTATACCTCCGTACCCAATATGCAGAAATATTTGTTCAGTGGATGAATCCAATGGGGGAGATAGGATGGGTCTTTTTATTTGCTTTTTCTTTTTAATACAAGAGGCTTTTTTTTAAGGCTAATACTTGGCATTTTACTTTTCTTTTTGTTTATTTCTATTTCTGTTATTTCTTCGCTGTTATTTCTAATTTTATAATATGGACATTTCTGCCTTTCATCAGTTCGTTCCTCTCTCATGGCTCATTCCTGGCTGATTCTAGCTTCGCCTCAACAGAGTCAATGATGAGCAATCATTGGTCTGGAAATGCTCTTCAGAACCTACAATGCCAACTCATAAAATGTTTTCAGATCGCTAGTGATCTTGTGAAAACTTGCATAATTAATTGCTGGAGAACTAAACTGTGGATATGGATAAGAGAGTCATTCATTAGAAGTTCCATATGGATCATTACACAATGGAAGTGGGTTTCTAAGGGGAGGATTTTGAGACTGAATTGTAAAGCCACGGCTGACTGAGACCCCTCTTACCACTCTCCCTTTTCACCTGCATGGCATTATGAGAAATAACCTGTCCTTTACAGTGCCCCAAGATATACCATACTGAGTCTCTGGGCATAATAATGTATCTGGTGCCTATGAGCCCTGCATTCCTACTTTCTTGGCCATAACCATCTCCTTTTACCTTTGGCTACTTACTCCCTCTGAGGAACACAGTAGACTAACTTGCCCTCGCTGTGCGTTTTTCTGGCTTCCAAGGGACACGTGGATCTCCATTATGTTCAAAGAGAATGGGCACCTGTGGGGTCACTGTCTAGAAAACTGTGTTGTCTGTTCCTTGCTTTAGTACTAAGCTGATTTTGTAAAAGCTTATCACCTTTGAGCACATACTCACTGTGAGCTTGCGGATTCAGAGAATGCCCACGATCTCTACCCTTGAGGACCCAAGTCTTCTACACAAGGCAAAAAATGGGAATAGGACTCCCAATGACTAAGTCCATTATTAGCTGCAGAATCAAATAATTTTAGTCTTTCATATAGGTTATTTCTTTAACTTTCTGGGGTGTGTGTGTGTGTGTGGTCATGTAGTCTCATACATAAATATTTTTGCAGAGACCCCAAAACCTCTATCCCTGTGTTGGCAACTGGGGACACTCCCCAAAGCAAATAGGAGAACTTTATTGCCAGAGTGCGAATGTTGGGACTTGCTGTCGTGAAAATACTCCCTGTGTTGGTTGATGCACAATGTATTTATTGAATGTATTGAATGTTATGGTGTTTAATTCCCTTACATAACTGTAGGTTCCTAATCAGAAATCTGCCCTTATTCATTGTTTTCCTTGTTTAAAATCAAGAATAACTGTTACTATTATTACAAAAAGAATATTACCCCATTACAGAAATGGAAGAAAAAGACATCTCTCAAAAACTCATTATATCCCCCCAAAACGGCTATAAATTTCTCTTGCATTAGCATTCAGACATTTTTCTATGAGTCTTTCTTTTACATAGCTATAATTAATATTCCTCCTATAACTTTTGTGTCATATTATTTAACATCTGGTGATAGACATTTTTCTTATTTTAATATTTACCTATTCCTTAAAAAAATTCCAGTATAATTAACATACAGTGTCATATTAATTTCAGGTGTACAATATAGCGATTCAGCAATTCTATCCATTACTCAGTGCTCATCACGATAAATGTAGTCTTAATCCCCTTCACCTGTTTCACCCATCCCCCACCCCCCCTTGCTCCTGACGACCACCCGTTTGTTTTCTTCTTTTCTTACCTATCACTTTTTAATGCCTATGCAGTGTTCACTGTGCGTCTGTTTTGTATTTCTTAACTCATATTCCAATGTTAGAATTTTGGTGTTCCCCCACCCTCCTTTTTTTCTCTTTTAAAAAGGTTTGCTTAATTTTTAATTAATAGTATTAGAAAGGCGAGAAGAGCCCAAATACACTTTATAAACAGTCCCCAGGGTTTTGTGAGGATCCAGAGAAGTCCATGATTAAGGTCAGAAGAACACGGGGTCACGGGGGTTTGCGATGGGGAGGGAGGCCGGGGTACTCTGAATGCACAGCGGAAGGCTTTATATTCTGGGCTCCCACACTGTCTATAACGTCTGCAGTTCCCCTTCGTGTCGTCTCTAACAACCTATATGTCTTCTAAAACTCTTTGTTTATATATAACTCAAATTCCGGGAATACATGGGCAACTGTGGGCCTCTGTGTAGACTTCCCTGTTTTCTTTTAAATGTGGGTGTTTCCGTGGTCCTGCTAACTGAATTTGGGAACTCAGTTCCTACCGGTGTTGGAAGCGTGTCCTAGTCTAGGCTCATACAAACTAGGGATATTCTGGAGTATCTCCCGCTGAGGCCCCCAGTTTTAAAGTAAGCACAGTATAAAGGTGGAGGTGCCCGGTATAACAGATCTTCTGTAGCTGGAGAAATCGCTCGAGGAGAAATCTGTTCTTAGAACAAGGCACATGCTGTTGGTTCCAGACATTCTTGCTGGAGGATACAAAAGTGGTGTTTAACGGCCGCTGGCCCCACGCCCACTCTCCAGCCCCAAGGAATGCGGAATGCGCTCTGTCTGGGCCGCACTCCCAGCCATCAAGGGCAGTTACTGTGGGGAGGGAGAAGCCAGCCCTCCAGGTCTCCGGCTGGAGCTTTTCTGGCCAAAAGAAGGAATCTGTTTTGACTTTGGGCTTCCCACCTAGCCCCTGCCCCTGCTCCATGAACGACCCTGCTTAGCAGGAGGAGGTTCGGTTTCCTTTCTTAGAGTTGCTGTTTCTTCACTGCAAGTGCTTTACCCTGAACGTCAGGTTCAACACAGCATTTATAGGAAGCTTTGTTTGGTAGAGCGTCACCCTCTTCTCCCCCCCCCCCCCACAGCTGTGGTAGACGGATCCATTCCAGTATCTGCGGTTTTTGGCACATGCCATCTTTCTGAAATTGCTTTTTGGTGTTTTACATAGAAGGAAGAGAGAGGAAAAAAATCTAAAACAAAACAGTTGGTCTAGCCTTCGGGATTCTCTTTGGCAGTTTAAGTGGGGATGGTGTTTTTTTTGTCCTTTCTCATATCAATAATCATATGATGATGATGGTGGTGATGAATTATCTTTCACAATTATTGTGAAGTGTCTCATTTAACTCTTTAACCCCTTGAGTTAGGTATTATTTTTGGCCCCATTTTAGAGGTGAGGAGACTGAGGTTTGAGGAGGTTAGGGAGCTTGCTCCTCCGTGGTAGATGGTGTCTCCACAAGGCAGCCCGCAGCCAGAGCTCCGTGCCCCGCCAGTCCCCGCAGAGTAGTACCTTCAGCGTCAGTGGCAGGAACTTATTGGGTCAATGGAAATGTCCTGAGGCTAATGGAAGTTTCATTTCTCAGGTTGAGGTTAATTTGTATTTTTTTCCCCCTAAACTTTTTATTTCAAAAAATTTTAGGCCTGCAAAAAGTTGTAAAACTAGTGCAATGAAGACATATATCCTGCAACTAAATTTATCAATTGTTAACATTTCACCATAGTAGCTTATCTGTGCACGTGTGTGTGTGTGTGTGTGTGTGTGTTGCTCATCCTTTAAAAATGAGATGTGATGTCATTTCATCTCTAAGTACTTTAGCAGGTGTTCTTTGAAGAAAAAAGACATGCACCTGAACAATCTATTCCTATCACTCGAAACTATTGAACACCGATGCCCTACTGTTTTCTAATATGTCTGTGTTCAGATTGCCCCAGTTGTCCCCCAAATGTCTTTTAGAGCTGGATTCTTTTCTTATCCAGGGTCTGATGAAATATCAAACATTGCTTTTATGATTTCTAATTCTTGTTATCAGGCACATTCTCTTCTCAGACTGGGAACAGTTTGCTTTGGCTGAACTGGGAAGACCAGGGATTGCGGTGCAGGTCCAGACTTTCCCGTCCCTCCTGACTAAGCAGCCTCACGAATGTCCTTATTTGACATGTGTTGTTTAACTGGGCAGCATGTGGTTGGCTTTCTTCTTTCTTCCTTCTCTTTCTTCGGTGCTACTTTTTTTTTTTTTAATTTTCTCTTCTCCTTCCTTTGTCTTTTCCCATCCTCTCCTTTGTCCCTCCTTTCTCCCCACCCCATATGATATATACAAGACTTGTTCTTATGCACCCTGATGATTTTGGGCTTGAACTTGGAAATTGATAGTGTGGCAAGTGGGAGCTGCCGAACTGGATTTGCTTATAGGTTGGGACAGAGATCAGGCAATGAGATTAAGGGGGTATATGGGGATGGTTGGGGGGGGTATTGACCTAGCTGTGGACCTTATTGGAGGAGGCTGGAATGGCACTGCGTGAGGCTAAGAGGATGGATATAAGGGTGGCCAGCTCTGGTCCAGGGAAGCATCAGCCGTGGGGGGTGGGGGCGGGAAAGGATGGGGTGTACCAAGATGGGGTGGAAATGGCACTATGGCATAGTAGGAAGACGAGGACTTTGAAATCAAGCAGGCAGGTTAAAATAGCAAGTCTTTACTGATCGGCTGTATGATTTTGATCAGATTATTTAACTATGGTTTGTTTGATTTTTGTCTGTATTTATTTCTTTTTATTTGAGTAGAGTTGAATTGTTTAACTTCTTAAGTCTCACATTCTTCACCTCCACATGGGAAGAGTAACATCTGCCTGCAGCGTTGTGTTGAGGATTAGGTATAATGCATGTTAAAGCAAAAATCCTTCGTTTCAGCACGGTTGGTGATCAATCAACAGGAGCCAGTAGGTCTTCACGCGGTATTGCAACAAGCGGATGGAGTACTACAGTGCAGGGAGCCGCCGGTAGGTGGTGGCGGTAAGTTTGTGCAGGTGGCCAGCGTGAGGCCAACCCACCAGTGGAAGGAGGTCCTTTAGAGTGGGGTTCAGGCAGGCCTCCTGTTACTGGGAGGGAACAGTGATCAGAAGCCAAACTCCAGTTAGAAGCCATGGCGTTTGGGATCTGGAAGAGAATCCAGGTGCTTGAACCAAACTGTCCCATCAGGTTCAAGTGAATGGCAAGGGTGACGTGCTGCAGAGCCAATGTAGAGAGCATCTCTTGTTTTAAGATTAGCCTTAGGGCGGAATCAGGGGTAGGGAGTAGAGCCACTCTGGGAGAGGAGCTGGGACTCAAACCAAGTCTGGCATTTATTCTGTCTTAGATCTGCTATTAGTGTGATGTCATTACTATATTAAAAAGTATCCTTCCTGGGTACTTGGCCTGAAGTCAGACTAATTGTCACTAGGTAGGTGGTGATACCTTGATTATGAGTTCAGAGCCCCAAACTGCTGGGCTGACCTACATTCACTCCCCTTCTGACTCAGCTTGAGTTGCTGTAACCAAACACATAGACTGGATGGCTTAGACAACAGAAACTCATTTCTCCCAGTTGGCTGGGGGGAGATGGGGAGGGTGGGGGGACGAAGAGAGAGGGAGAGCGGGATGGGGGAGAGGGAAAAGGAGGGGGAGAGGGGCGAGCGAGAAGGAGGGAGTGAGGGAGGGAAGAAAAGAGAGAGGGAGATCGATGCGGAGGAAGGGAGAGAGAAAGGGAGGGAAAGAGAGAGAGATCTAGTGGGAGGAAGAGAGAGAGAGAGTGCAGGCAGGCAAGCACCAGTGGAGAGCTCCCTGGTCTCTTCTTATAGGGCGCTAATCTCATCAGGAGGACCACACCCTCATGACCTCTCTTAATAATCATTTCCCAAAGGCCCCACCTTCGGATACCATCACACTGAGGGTTAGGGCTTCCACATATGAATTTTAGGGGGATACAGATGTTCAGTCCATGGCAACCTCTTTCCATGCTCCCATGCCCAGATGCTTTAGGGTCTGTATGTAAGGAGAGTTGTCGCCTCCAGGAAGGTGCTGCTCACGTGTAGCCTCTGGAAGCAGGACAATGATCCTGAACCACAGTTCTTGCAGCTTGTCAATAAAAAGCTTTTTCAGGGGAGCTCTAATTAACTCTCAGATTACACAGGTGCTTCCCTTTTGCCTCCAATTTTTCTTCTTATAATTTGCTAATTTTTGTTGTTTTTTACTCTAGAGGCATGAAACTGAGGCACTATATGTGACTGCTGATTCTTTGTGAAATCTCCACATTGATATTCCACCCAGTGCCCCATGCAATCCGTGCCCTCCTTAATACCCCCCACCTGGCTCACCCATCCCCCTACCCCCTCCCCTCTAAACCCCTCTGAGTTTGTTTCTCAGAGTCCACAGTCTTTCATGATTCGTCTCCCCTTCCAATTCCCCCCACCACGTTCATTTTTCCTTTCCTTCTCCTAATGTCCCCCATGCTATTCCTTATATTCCACAAGTAAGTGAAACCATATGATAATTGACTTTCTTTCTCTGCTTGACTTATTTCACTCAGCATAATCTCCTCAGTCCCGTCCATGTTGATGCAAAAGTTGGGTATTCATCCTTTCTGATGGCTGAGCAATATTCCATTGTATATATGGACCACATCTTCTTTATCCATTGGTCGGTTGAAGGGCATCTCGGCTCTTTCCACAGTTTGGCTATTGTGGATATTGCCGCTATGAACATTGGGGTACATGGGGTCCTTCTTCTCACTACACCTGTATTTTTGGGGAAAATACCTAGTTGTGCAATTGCCGGGTCATAGGGTAGCTCCGTTTTTAATTTTTTGAGGAATCTCCACACTGTTTTCCAAAATGGCTGCACCAGTCTTGGAGCACTACATTAAAAACTAATGATGTGTATGTAATGTATAGTGATTAATATAACACAATAAAAAAAATCTAGTAAGCCTTAAAAAAAAGAAGTGAGACATCCTCCTCCTTCTCTCCAAAACATTAGCTTGTTCCAAGCTTTCTCCTTTCTGTCTGAGCCAGGACTAGAATTAACATATTCCTCTTAAATATTCACATTTAACACCAAGGACACAGCCCCTCCTTTCTCCTGAGCGCTGAGCATCAGTGAATTTCCAGTTTTCTTTGTTGACTATATTTGCTTTTTGTTTTTACCTGCTTTCTGAAAGAGCATCAAATTACGACCCAAGCTTATTAGGACATTTTTTTTTAAGTATTGAAATAAGATATATGATGAAAATAATACATATTTTACAAATTATAAGGTAATATACATTAGGATATAACTTAAGATGCAACTAGCCCTGTTTTCACTTTCTGGAAGAATTTCATGGCTGTCCCTTTCTCTGGTCTATGTCCTCTTTGGCTCGGTTGGCTGGCACCTCTCCCAGCCTCTGCTCCCAAAGTCCCCAATCCCATCAGTGAATGTCATGCACTTTCCCTGGAGACCAGTGGTT
Organism: Nasua narica; assembly: GCA_028533885.1. Taxonomy (NCBI): domain Eukaryota; kingdom Metazoa; phylum Chordata; class Mammalia; order Carnivora; family Procyonidae; genus Nasua; species Nasua narica. The sequence continues at coordinate 79,110,184 of CM052806.1, read as the reverse complement.
CTCAACATCTGCTCCACGGACAGCAACAGCATCTGACAACTGGTTAGAAATGCACATTTCTTGGCTCCACCCCAGACCTACTGAATTAGAAACTCCAGTGGTGAGCCCCAGGCATCTGGGTCTTCATAGATCCTCCAGGTGACTGAGGGTCTTACTAGATGCTCCAGTGATACATGCTTGCAATGGACTGAATATTCATGTCTGCCAAATTTCATATGTGAAAATCCTAACCCTCAGTGTAACGGTATTGGAGGTAGAACCTTCCAGAGGTGAATAAGATTTAGCACCCGTGTAGGGGCTCCTGGGTGGCACAGTCCGTTGAGCATCTGACTCTTGGCTTCCACTCATGTCATGATCTCAGGGTCATGAGGTCGACCAGGTGTCCAGCTTTGTGCTCTGTGTGGAGTCTGTTTGAAATTCTCTCGCCCTCTCCCTCTGCCCCTTCTGCTTCGTGCTCTCTTTAAAATGGATAAATCTTTAAAAAGAAAAGAAAAGAAAGATATAGCACCCATATAAAAGAGATTCCAGAGAGATCCCTGGCCCCTCCTGCCATATAAGGATGCAGTGAGAAGTCGCAGCCTGTGGCCAACGGAGTTCTCACCACTCAGTGAATCTCCTGGCACCTTGATCTGGGACTTCTCAGCCTCTGGAAAATAAGTTTCTGTCATTGGTAAGCCAACCAGTCAGCCATATTTTGTTATGGTGACCTGAAGGGACTAGGTGCAGAATTCCCATCCGGGGCTAGATGGCTAGGTTCAGTGGACTTATCTCCCAATTGCTGATTTTGGCATAAATTAACAGCATTTTAGTTTGCTTCTCCTCAGATGCAGAATCAGACGGGGTTAGGTGGAGTGAGACTTTAGAGGTCATCCTGGTTACTTCACTTAACCACGGAAGAGAGCTCAAGGCCTGAGCTAGAGCTCTGTAGAGAGTGCATCGTTCAGATGGGAACCCAGGGCTTCCTCTTCTGGGCTCCTTGCTCCTGACATGGGCCCATTCCTTCTCTAAAGACCATTTAATCCATTCTTTCTGAGAGCACCATTCTTCATAAGGTGTCCCGAGGAAATATTCCAGAAGAACCACTCGAATTGGCCTAATCACTTGTGGGTTCTCTTAATATTTTAAAATTAATAATATTCTAATATTTTGTGTGTGGCCTCCAGAGCCTTAGAATCAAGTAGCTCTTGTCATTGATTTCATTTAATTATCCTAGAAGAGAAAACCCAATCGCTTACACCAGCACAATTCCACATTTTTCTGTCTTTTATGGCTTGGGTTCTCCTGTCATGAATAATAAATGTATTTGTGTGCTGTGTGTGTATATATGATGTGTGTTGGGAGAGAGGGAAGAGTGTGGAGCTTTTTTTTTTTTTTTTTGAAGATTTTTAATTAAGTCATTTGAGAGAGACAGCACAGCAGGGGAGAGGGCCAGAGGGAGAGGGAGAAGGAAAGGGAGAAGCAGAACAGGGAGCCCGACACGGGGTTCCATCCCAGGACCCTGGGTTCATGACCCAAGCCGAAGGCAGATGCTTAACCAACCGAACCACCCAGGCGCCCTTCGAAGCTTCTATTTATAGGGTAACTGTGAGTTTTCCAAAGAGGATATGCTTGGTGGAGTCAGCAACAGTCTGAGCTTTTGTGGGGCGCCATGCACCGCAGCGTCCCCCGACCCACCTCTGCTTTTGGAGACCCTTGCATTTCCGGGGTCGGCACAAAGGGCACAAAGGGGTAGGGACTGCGCCTCTCTTTTCCGCTAGTGGATAACCTCTGCGGTGGACGGAACTGGATTTTACTCACTCCTGGTTTGTGAATCTCCATCATCGGAAAGAAAGGGTAGCCTTGGAAGAATTTGGAAGCAGGTTGTGCAGATAACTCAATGTCCGACTCCTTTGCATATCACCGCTGTCGCCCTCCTCCCCTCTACTGCAGGGATCTGGTTTTTCCGGATGGCGTAGAATTCTTGTGTTTGTTGAGTTCGTAGCCCCAGGTGCTCCAGTGTTTGCGTGGAGTGGTGGGAAGAATAAACTCCTGAGGAAAACATTCCCCTGTCGACAAACATGCTGGCTTTGGTGGTGACGAGTGCTTTGGGAGCCTGGTAGACAGGGTTGCTGGTAGGTTAAGTGAGGGTTTCTTCAACGTGGTAAATTTAAAGGGGATAAGGGGATGTTTAGACTCTCTAGGGAATCCGTTTCGGCCGAAAGCAGATTGTGGCAAATTCTTACTTGGTGTTGCCATCCTTCCTTCCTATTTATTTTTTTCTTTCTTTCTTCAACAGATAAGCCACACACAGCAAAATAGGCTTGAGACCAAACCAAACAAAACCCTCCCAAAACTGAGAGGGGAATGACCATTTCTATTTTAAGGTTTTCAAAGCAAACCAAGTAACACCTGAACATAATTATCCCTGGATCAGAAATTTAGGGAGGAGGATTTCAAAGGATCCAGGGGAAAAAATTAGATAGGCTCTATGACCAAGGAGTCATAGAGTTGATGAAGTTGATGAAGTTAGAAGAAAGTTTAAATCCAACCTATAAAAAACCAGGAACAATAACACAAAAGAATGTATCCAGAAGATAGAAACATTGGTGTCTTTTGGAGGACAAATATAAAAGTTGCATGGAATGTTAAAAACCAGTATAAGGGGGTGCCTCGATGGCTCAGTTGATTGAGCGTCCGACTCTTGGTTTTGGCTCAGGTTGTGGTCTCAGGGACATGGGATGGAGCCCCACGTCGGGATCTTTGCTCCATGTGGAGTCTGCTTGTCTCCTTCTGCTCCTCTCTCTCTCCCTCTCTCTCTCTCCCTCTCTCAAATAAATAAAGTCTTTTAAAAAAAAACAGTATGAGGATTTCCAAAATGAAGCATGTATTACAAGAAAACTAGAGAGAAGTAAGTATAGTATAGATTTTTGGAAAGGAAAAGCTTGACATTAATGTCTGGAAAGCATCTATAGCTGGTTATGGAACAGAACCTTTGTGAATAGGAAGAGAGGA
>CM052806.1:78998495-79106693 GCA_028533885.1 Nasua narica | reverse complement strand
AGGAAAGGGTCTCCGTCAGTGGAAATTACTGCTGTTCTGTTGTTTTGTTAGAGGACTACGATGGGGATACAAAGTAATGGGAATTATAAAAATGAGGACACTGCAACGTGGACACGTAGACTTCTGAGAAAGGCAAGGGAGTGGAAGTGAAAATTATTGGGGTGAGGATTTTATCATTCTATTTTCTGTTGCACTGGTAAGCTCAGTAATAAAATTACTTTAAATTTTCTAAGTATTGTATCCGCTTCCCTCCCCTAGTGGTAAAGAATGAAATTTACAAACGATAATTTCATTTGGTCTCTAGGACTTTGAGTTCTCATCATGATTTCCCTTGCCCTACTTTGTAGAATATTTGGGAAATTATTGGTCTGGTTTCCTGTCTCCAAGGAGTTGAATGCCATTTGGACATACGATTATCTCTTCTCTTTCAGAAAGTTCTGGGGAATGGTGTATGACTTTTCGCTGCATAACAAATTAGTGACTCAAACATACAACCATTTCTTTAGCCCACAATTCTGTGGACCAACAATTTGGACTTGGCTCACATGGGCAGTTCTTCTGCTGATGTCAGCTGGGATCACTCATGAGTCTGTGCTCAGCTGCTGGTCAGCTAGTTGCTCCTGAGGGTGGCTGGTGACCGCCTGGAGCGGAACAGGAAGGGAATGGTGGGGGTGCAGGACCTGGGGTCCCTCAACCTCCAGCAGGCTAGCCCTGGCTTCTTCACATGGCAGCTCATATCCATGAGGGCGATTGGGAGTGTCAAAGACTCTTAGCTCAAGTTCTGCCCAGCTTCAGAACTTAGACAATGTCACTTGTCCCACAGTCTGTTGGCCAAAACAACTCACAAAGCTATTCCAGAAACAAGTAGAGAAATAGAGACTACCTCTTAATGTAAGGGACTGCACAGTATGGAGACCATTTTTGCAACCCTCTCCAGATGAGGCTGGCTCATCATCACTTATCAATGTGATCTCCATTGATAAGTCAATTGTAGTTCCTTGGAGTCAAGATTCTTTCTCTTAGGCTTTAATTTTCATCTTTTTTGGTTTTGTTTGTCTTGGTTTGGTTTGGTTTTTTGAATTGATATTTTCTTTTTATTTTTCTCTTTTTTTAAGATTTTATTTATTTATTGGATAGAAAGAGAGAGAGCGTGCACGAGCCAGGGGGAATAGTACAGGGAGAAGCAGACTTTCCACAGAGCAGGGAGCCCGGTGCGAGGCTCGATCCAGGAACCTTGTGATCGTGACCTGAGCCAAAGGCAGATGCTTAAGTGACTGAGCCACCCAGGTGCCCCATGCATTGATATTTTCAAGACTGAAAAGAGATACTTAAGTTATTCTTTCCCTTATATTTCGGCCAGAGGTCAAGTTTGTATGGTGCAGGCACCAGAGATTGACCCTGAGCCTCTAGGACCTTCCTTGGGTTTCATCCGTGACAAGACCCACTCACCCAAATCTAGGCAATGGGGTGGCAGAGTAGGGACAGTCAGTTGGATGACCTGGCTGGAAGAGCTCAAGGGGTCCTCCTGGCTCAAGAGCAGCTTATTCATTGTCCCTTAATGCAGAAGGTCTGACATTCGGAAGAAGAGCCTCCCCACTTAATTTATAGGATCTCTTGGAATGTTTAGACATTGGATTGCAGCAAATGCTAGGCAGATAAGGCAGTTCCTTAAATAAAGTTGTTTTGAACTCTTTTTAATCCATCCGATGATCTCAAGTGACTGGGTTTGTTTTAAGTAGCTAAGGATTTACTTTCTTATTATTTTGAGGGAATAGAAATTCCAATTATCTTCCACGGACACCAGAGATCTTAGTGGTTTGTCTACAAGTCCCAAACTTAATGGGATCCCTTTGTAAAACATGAATGCTCTTCCAACTTGTGTAAGATCATAAAGTCTGTTAGCCGTAGCCTTGGCCCGTATGCCTTGGGTAACAGGAACTTCTGGAATTGTCTCCTGGCCTATGAGTATTAAACTCATAGGGACCTGCATGATCAAGGAAGAAAGAAGAAAGATCTGGGAGGTGCCTGCTTCTCAGTGACCACGGAAATTAGGCATAGCAATGGCCTGGGTTTAGGAGAAAATTGGCAAGAGATTGGTTTGGTTTACAGCTCCTTCAGACGTCAGTGGGCCAGGCCTACTACAGAGCGCGCCAGACATGACGCTTTCCCTTTCTGGGAGGAGATCTGTATTATTGTTATTCCACCCTGTGTTACAGCAAAAATTAGTAAGAGCTCGTCTGAAATATTTTGACTTACGGATCAGTTATTACATTGGCAGGGGAAAGAGGTAAAGGTCATTGCATTTACCATTCTTCTTTTATACCCAGTCATCTTTTTCCAGGCATGTTCTTTTTTTTTTTTTTTTTAGGATTTTACTTATTTAGGGGCGCCTGGGTGGCTCAGTAGGTTAAAGCCTCTGCCTTCGGCTTGGGTCATGATCTCTGGGTCCTGGGATCGAGCCCCGCATCGGGCTCTCTGCTCAGCGGGGAGCCTGCTTCCTCCTCTCTCTGCCTGCTTCTCTGCTTACTTGTGATCTCTCTCTCTGTCAAATAAATAAAGAAAATCTTTAAAAAAAAAAAAGATTTTACTTATTTACCTGAGAGAGAGAGAGAGAGAGCACAGAGGGAGAGAGAGCAGGAAATACGTAAAAAGTGCACAAAGTAAGTGATAAATGCAGAAGGAGAAGCACATGTCCGGGCTCTGGGTGCCCTTTGGGGGCATAGCACCCTGACTCTGGTGGGAGTGGGAAGAGGCCAGATTATGAAGTGGGGAGGGAGGGAACTCCGGATGCTGGACCCGGTGTCCAAAGGCCAGGAAGAGGGATGAGCTCTGCGTGTTGGGGAAATCCATGTCGTTAAGTCTGGCTAGACCAGAGGAGGGGCTGAGCGAGGGCACAGGCCCGAAGAAAGGAAGACAAACATTTTGAGAATTTGAATGTCCACCGGGGGAAACTAGATTAAATTCACACACACTGCTTTTAGAAGGGCTCCGTTTTATAAAATTAAACCTATTCTTCTGTAAAAGCAGCTCTTCAACAACTGGGTTCCTTGAATTTTGCCACTTTCTGCCAGTGACAGATCCCTTTTCCTAGGAAAAAAGAGATGACTAGGTTCAGCTAGCCCTGGGGGAATGTTCTTTCACCTTTTGAATGGTTTGACTTCTCAGGCGAAGCCGTGTGCTCTCCGTACTGAGCATAACATTTAGAACCCCGTCTGTGAGATACAGATTAAAATAACCGTCGTTGTGATTTTGTGCTGTTTCCATATGGCATTTCTGGGCTTTGGCTTCTCTGGAGCTACTCAGCATGGTGCGCGGATGGATTGTCGAGCCCCCAAAGATGGAAACTACCGAGGGAAGTGACATTCTGAAAGGGGCTGAGGTGGGCTTGAGTGCTTTCGTCAACAGGAAGGAGCTCCCTTTTGATCTGATGTTTTATAATTGAAAATATTGAAATTGGACGCCTCTAGTTACATCGTATGCAATTCCCACAATTGCTGCTTTTTTATTTCATTTCCACTTACTTCTGAGCGGGGAACTGGTGTACCATGGCCATCTACCATTCACCTCCGAATGGAGGGTAAAGAGCGGGAGGACCGGTGTCTCTGTCAGCAGCTGTCAGAGGAACGCTGCCCTTTAGAGTTTACTTGGTGTCAAAGAAGAACCCAGGCGTGGGGATCAGGGTGGGGAAACTCCAGCATCCCAGACGCTGGCTCACTGCAGTTTTACAGCGGGGACCTGCATAGCAGGGTTTCCTGAGTCTGGATTCCTCATGACTCAGGGTGTTGAATGACTAAGTACGCCTGTGTTTAGGCAATGTCTGCACTTTTCTTTCTGCTCCTTTGTAGGTTGAGCAATGGTCCCGGTTTGCCCAGGACTGAGGAGTTTCCCAAGATGTAGGACTTGGAATGCTAAACCCAGGAACGTTTGGGCAAACTGGGGCAGCTGGTCAACCTCCCTCTGACCCCCTGCCTGTCTCTTTCTGCTGCCTCCTCTCACTGCCACACAGAAAACAGTGAGCGTCCCAGACACCTTTGTGCAGCTTTCCAGGCGAACTCCACACATGGCAGAGCTGGGGAACTGGGCAAAACAGAAAAATCTGTGTTTTGAAACAAGGTGCTGCTGAAGTAGTTCGGACTGCAGTTTGATTGCTTGTCTTTATAGAGGGTGACACCACCCACAGTGTCCTGATTATTTCTTTGCATTGCTTTTCCTTTTGCTGAACATTTATGAAAATGGCAGGCAGGGGGTCCATTGCAGGACCCACGGGCAGGCCCAAGATGACCTCTCCCACCCATCTCTACTCCTGTTTCTCCTGGGTGCTTTCAGCTGTCCCCACCTGGAGAGCAGTTGTAGTTGTAAGCTATGGATTGTGTCCCTGCATTAGCTTGTTGGTCTCCCACACACACACACACCCCCTGGAAAATAATATACGATTGGAGCAAATTAAGTAGACACTGAAATCCTCTACTTTTGTCCCCAGAAGTTGTTCCAGGCTATAGGTCATTTCCTAATTTTAGTTGTCATTTTAGCTATCCCTCATGCCTCAGGAGAACATATGCAAGCTGTATCTCAAATCAAAGGGCAGAATTCTCAGTATGCTCATGGAACTTCAGAATCCCAGACAGAAGTCCGGCAGGGGACCTCTCGAGATTTTGATCTTCTTTCCGTTAAGAGTGGCTGGATTTTTTTCCTCCTTATGATTCATCAAGAAAGTTCCATTTACCCTTCCATGGTTGCTGCTCACAAATCCCTGCTTCTTTTTGCTCCTGGCGAAGTTACATGACTGTGTGGTGTGACTGGGCTGTGTGAAAACCCGGGATCATACCGAGCATCGGGCAGTTGCCTAGAAACCATCATGAAAACAGGATTAGATAAGGCATTTTTTCTATATCACAGCTGCTTTCTGATTTAAGATGCGCCGTTACCAACAGCTCAGTGTATATACCCCCTCACGGCCTTCAAACGCAGATAAGTGAAAAAAGGATTTCCCAACAGAGACAAAATGATTTTTCCATTGTCACATTTCCAGGTGCTCACCACCAGCCCGCATCTCCCCTCCTCCACAACCCTCCTCGTACCTCCCTTCCAGGGGGGGGTCATGTGTTGGGGATTGTTGGCGCTGGTAGAACATTCACATAAACCAACAGTAGGTCTCACACGTGATTATTCTCCCATCAGCCCCTCAACCTCAGCCAGACTGGAGTGTGTGCAGAGAAGCTAGGAGGCCTTTGTAGTGATTTAGTCATGGAGAAGGAATGTGCAATGTGGAGTAACAATTAATCAGCCCGGGGATAAGCAGCTCTTCAACGAAACACCACCAGTGGCCAGTCCCACTTGGAATCCACTGCACTGAGTTGGAGCTAAATCTCTAACTCTGAACTCTGCTGTCTCCCAGGAAATTAGTCGGGATGGATCCAAGGGACACAGAGGAGTGTACATGGAAAGGACTTATGAAATGACTCTCATATTCCTAGACTCTTGAAATAAGATAATGGGTAGATAAATGATGAACACTGGTTTGGGGGTCAAAGGAGAAAAAGGAATCAGGAAAACGCGAGAGTCAGTAAGTCAGCAAATATTTATTGAGCTCCTCCTATCTGGCTCTTCCAGGTGTGGTGGGGGGTGGGTGGGGTGAGGTGACTGTGAACAATGAGCCACATGGGCTCTATATTCTAGGGAGGGGGCAGGGGTCGGGCAGTACGGGCTGGTCCAGATGAATAAATAAGATAATTTAAGATAACGGTAAATGCCACGAAGATGATAAAACAAGGTCCGTGACTACAGCCAGGGAGGCACAGGCACTACCTTTCTGGGCTGACATTTGAGGTGAGGGGCTGAGAATCTGAGGCATTGGAGCAGTGTCCTAGCAGCCCTGGGGAAGTAGGGCAGGAGGCTGAGCATACGGTAGGGATAGAAATCAGAACACGAAAAGTAACTTCGATGTTGCTGCACCCTAAGTCCCTTCCATGTTAGGAAGATCATTTTCAAGTTTCTCAGAAAAGTGAATCAAACCTCACCAGTCCCCCAGATGGTTGTAATTACATTTGGAAGTGTTGCCTCATATTGGATTAGTCATAGAATCGACAAGAAGGACTTTTGTGTTTTTCTCACTGACATCAACGGGGGGAATTATTTGGCACTTAGAATTTTATTTTTAAGCCATGAAAATAACATTAGTGAAGCTGGAGAAATAAAAACAAATCTTCTCTAATTCTGCTAACCTAGAAGCACGATTACCTACTTTGTATATTCCCTCTCAGTCTTTTTTTATGTAATATATGATTTTAGATTGTTAGCATGTGGCTCTTTAAATGCATACCAGGCAGTTTCCCCACCTCCTCAAATTTATATTCTGTGCTCACAAATTTTAATGACTAAATATAGTCTATTCTCGTGTTGGGGGAGGTTATGCTCTATAAAGTTGCTGTGAATACTGAGTCAACAAGTACTAAATCATTGCTTGTAGGGGAAATGTAGGGTTAGGTTCCTATAAGCCTCTGGTCCCAATATTTTCTTTCAGTGATAATACATACCTTGTTTTATGTGTGTTTCTATATAAAGACACCTTATTTAATATATTTTAAAAATTCATTAGCATTGAACTCGTGCCAACAGCACCGTAACTCATGCCTGAACAAAGCTTACTTAACACATATTTTTTTCCATAGGGCATATCACGGCGTTCTTGCACGTAGAAACACAAGCTAGCACACACTGCCTTTGGGGGCCATTTTCAACAGCAAAATCACCAAGAAAGAGCACCAAAATGGGAAAAATGTGGCAGTAAATAGCCCATGGAAAGGACACTTGCTTCTAGAGTGAGAGCTGGAACAAAAAGACAGAGCTTCAAGCTCAGCTGAGAATGTGCACTTCGGTAAACACAGATTGTTGCCACCCTGTGCGTATTTTTGAATGACCGTGAAAGTGCCACAAGTATTGCTTTGGGGGTTACAAATAAATGTTGGCAAATAGAGAATCTGCCTATAATGAGGATTGGCTGTGTATGCTCTTGTACCGACTGGCTTTGCCATGATTAACTGAACCATAAATGACTCACTTTGGAAAGGTACCAACACACTTCTCTGGTGTTGGTGGAGCCTTCATAATCCCTCCCCACTCCCCACCCCAAACAAACCGAATCCTGAAAAAAAATCGCTACTGGGGAGTAGCTCAGAAGCATGCAGTAGGAAATAGCCCTCTGAGTCTCAGTGGGGGATAAGAGAAATAATTCCACCTTCCATTTATCAGGGCTTTCACATTTGCGAAGTTCTTTGATGTGGTCTATGTAATTTGATCTATACAATGCCCCACTGAGGGAGATGGGATTGTTACCTTCATTTACCCAGAAAAAAAACAAATGTGAATTGATGGTAAGCATACCTGACCTTACCTGTCTTTCTGAAATGACTATCAGGTGTTGTGCCTTCAGCAGAGACCCAGAGAATGAGTCTTGTTCCTTCCCGTGAATGCCTCCTGCTTGCCAGGAGTAGATATCCTCCCTGGAAAACGCAGCAGCAGTCATAGGGCCCACAAATTCAGGACACCATCCACCCACATTTTTACGATGGAGGATCAGGGACCGTGTTGGAAAGAATGTAGTCTTCACAGTCAGAGAAACTAATTTCGATTTTCTAACTCTGTCCCTTCCTCAGCTGTGCAACTTTGGCCAGGTTAAGGAACCCCCCTGAGTTTGCATGTTTTCACTGGTGAAATGGAGATAAGGATAGCACGTAGCCTGCACGTTCGTTGTGAAGGTTTAACAAAATAATATAATTAGCCACTCTCCTCATTATGCCTCTGATGATGAGAACTATGTTGACAACGCGATAGATCCTTAGAGAAAATCAATAAGTAATCTTGACAGTGACCTTTGCTTCTTGGCAACTCTGCCTGGGGATCACCACCCTCACCAGCACCATTATCAAATAAACACTGCACATTGGCTTCTACATCGATAAGTGTCTATGCTCAGGCCACTATTTCATTTTCTGTAACACATAACTCTCCCCTAGTATGAGAGATATAAATGTTTAAAAATAACCATTAATGAAGTCTTCCTAAGTTTTTTTTTTTTTTTTCCCTAATCTTGACTGGGATGTTGACAAGCTTTATGTACGTGTTCGGCTGCTGAATGAAGTGATAGAACAGACTTGCCGATATCACAGACCCAGGTAAAGCAAGTCGTGTGAGGAGAGGTTAGTGCAACACGCACACCCGTTTTATTGATGAGAAAAGTGAAATATAAAGAGGTAACTTGAGCTATAAAATCCCTAAACTAGACACGGTGTTCCCAAGCAGCCAACCTTTGAGTCCACCTCACTAGGATTGTGGGGGCGGGGAGGGAGTCTTAAAAGATCCCCTTTATTCTGATAATTTTGCCGTTACTTGAGAATATGTGGGTCCTTCATAAAATGTTTTGAGGTCTAGTTTATACCTGTACAGTGTAGGTGTAATGTTTCTGGCATTATTTTTTAAATTTCTGTGTGACATTAGCACAAGGTGGAACCCAACTACTGGAGTACTCTCATAAGGTCACCATGAAGCTCACAGTGGTGGGGGTCATGGGGTCAGCAGTCTGGATGTTAAACTACCAGTCTAAATGGGTTTTTTTTTTTTCCCTGAACTTTAATAGCAGGTATCTCCTTGAGGAAAAATATTTATTTTTGCTGGCTTGGCCTTTGCGATTACCCCGAGACCAGTGATCTTTGGACACTGATGTGAGCTATTGACTCATTTCTCAACTAGATAGAGGGCACCTTCATGTATAACTTGTTTGGGATTTTTTTCCCATTCTTGTGTGACTGTCGCCATTATATTTCTCATGACTTATACACAGCCATGCTTAAGCCTGGGACAGAGTTAACAAAGCTGACAGGGGCGATTTCCAGGGATCATGCTGGCTTTCATTGTCATCACCAGAACTCACGAGAATGGCCACTTCCTCATCATGTTGTGCAGGTCGCAGAACAAAGACAACAAAATGCATTTGATATACCTTCTAGGAGCTACAGTCCAAGACAGACACATAGCTGGTAAATGGTCAGCTTGCTTTCATGAAGTTATTTTTCAGTAATATGTTAATATTCATGCCTGTGGATTCCATAGGAGAATTCAAACTAAGGAATTCTGTGTTGAGCCCAGCACACATTACAATAGTCAAGAGAACCCTCTTACAGGTATATGTTGCCCCAAGGCAAGTCAGTATTCTATTTCCTTCTGCTACAGGCAATGGGCATCTATAAGTAGACAGTATAACAGTGAGAAGCCTACTAGGGAACTTAGACACTGAAATCCCGTTGGTTTTCCCCCAACTCTATAGTGCATATTTGTAGGAGATAGAGACGCTGCGGGTAAATTTGGGTTGCAACTATGCTGCTTTTCTGGCTACTAGCAAGATGAAGCTTAGGCACCAGCTGAGAAAAATAATTTGACCATGGATCGAGTTTTGGCATAATATGTATAATAATAGAGTACCAGCCTCAATCGTGGACCACTCAGCATGTTTTAGGCGGTCCTAGTAGGCCTCGAGCTGCATAATAGCTTTTCCATATCTCCAGAATTCAGCACAGTTGCCTGATACAGTGAATTCTGAGTATATCTTAGCTGAGTCAAAGCTGAAAAGGTCAGAGAAATGGGTAAGGCAAAGGAGCAAAGAGACCCAAAGACAGCAAGTGACACTAAAGTGTTATCTCGTGAAGTCCCCAGTGTGAGGCCTAGGGGAGGGATTGTTGAAGTCAGATGGGTGGTACTTGGTTATCTGTGGAGCCATAAATGAGAACAGGAGGGCTGGGGAGGGAAGCTGCAGAGTGGAAAGGCCCCAGAGCTAGTTAAGGTGCCAACCCAAATGCAAGTCGGGCCAGAGGGAAGCTGGCACAGTTGTAAACCTCCTGCAAAGACAAGGCCCTGGAGGGAAGTGGATGTGGAGATGAATATTCCAGAAGCTACACCAGCCAACCCAGGCTGTGACTAACCTTCACTTAGAACAAGAAATAGGTCTGAAGTAAATGTGTCTATTTTTTTTATTTCAAAAAATCTTTCTCCTTCCATCTCTTGGTTTTCTTGTAAAAGTTTCTGTAAAAGAAAAAAAGTCAACTTTGCCTCGGCCAGGAAAAAGAGACTTATCCAAACCTAGATCTGTGGTCTGGGAGGCCAGGTATGAAGTCATAGCTGCCATCTTGGCCTGCCTTCCCAGAAGGAGCGAACAGAGGGAGGTGAGGCCAAGTGTCAGGTTCAAGAAACGGGGGTGGAGTGCCTTGGACAAGTCAGGGGCAGGGCCACCCTCTTCAGTTTGAGGCTGATTACGAGGCTCACAGAGTCTCCAGCCCCCACATTTGTCCTTGGGATTGACTGTTCCTCCACAAAAACATCTTCAGAGATGTGGACAAGAAGAGTGTGGGCGAGGGGGTGGACAGACACATAACCAGGGAGAGGGCGTAGTAGTTTTCTATCGCTACATAACAAATTACTACAAACTTACTGGCTTAGAACAACACCATGTATTTTTCATGGTTTCCCTTGGTCAGGAGTCTGGGCGCGATTTCACTGGGTCCCCTGTTGGCAGAATTCAGTTTCTTACCTCTGTAGGACTCTTGGTGGCCTGCTTCTTCCAGGCCGGTAGGAAAATCTCTTCCAGATTTCTAGAACTTCTCTGAAAAGACTTGCCTGATGAGGTCAGACCCACTTAGGATGATCTCTCTTTTGATGACCTCAAAATCAGCTGAATTGGGACCTTAACTATATCTGCAAAATTGCCTTCCCTGAAGTGCCGTCATATTCCTATGTCATATGGGCCACACTCAGAGGAAGGGGATCTTATAGGGTGAGCACCAGGGAGCAGGGATCTTGGGGTCATCTTAGAATTCAGCCTCCCACAGTGGCTGAGAGAGAGCAAGTGGCCACCGCTGGTCTGTTCTCTCCATGCAGCAGACTGTAATTTTGGAAGGGGACATGGGGCTGGAGAGCAAGGACCTAAGACATTATTTTAGGGATTTATGACTGATGGTCCTAATTCACAAGAGAACAGAAACCACCACTAAATGCAATCTAAGGATAAAAGCTCCCATAGTTGGGAGACATTCTGGGCCCACCCTGGTGAGGGGATGGTGAGTAAAAGGGAGCTCATTTTCAGCATTTGTGATTCAGTGGCATACAGAGCTCCCCATTGAAACTGGTTTTGAAAACAAACTCTTCATGTTGACTTGGTCAGTAGCCATGCTCGTTGGCGAAAGGCCCAGTTGTGGGGCCTGATTGTCATCAACATGGAGGACAATATTGAAGAGATGTCTGTGTGTTTAACATTTAAAGTGCCGGTGGGGAGGGAATAAAAACCCAGTATTATTGTCCTTACAGAGCGGTCCTGTAAGCCCGGGTCTACCAATGGGTTATCATTATTACTATTTTTTCAAAAGGAACGAAATATGGAAAACCTGCCTTCTGGGCAGACCATGCTGTCTCTAGTCAGCTCTCCTCACTGTTCTTTGTTCCCTGAGGACTATTTAATCCAGGTCTCGCTTAATTTGATTAAATGGAGTCTGTTTTTAAAAACAAATGCTTTCCCCCCATTATAAACTCATAGATTTTCCATGTAGAAAATATAAATAGGAATAAACAACCCACATCTGTTGCGTGATATTACTAGTTACACATCTGTTACTAAGCAGAAACTTGTCAGCATTTTTCATTTTGTCAGCTAGCATTTGTAGATAATTCTCTACAACTGAAAAGTAAAGGGAATTCAGTTATATATTTGCTCTTATATATATATATTATATATATATATATTTTAACATTTAATGGATTCACAAACAGCTTTCTACAATAGTGTTTCGAGTATCTACAGTAAGTAGATTTCCTACTTACCTTCATTTGTGGAAACAGATTCATAAGGGCTCTTTGACATTTCAGATAGATGATAAATACCAAGTCAGGGTCATCTGCCTTTCTTGGAGGTTGCGATCCTGTTGTTTTCACCCAGTACTGTGTCTGTTAGGGACTCCCTGGTCGTTGACAGAGCGCTTGCTGCTGGCAAAGGCAAAACTTGGGCTTGATGTTTGCTTTTCCCCTAGTCCATCCCCAAGGTTACTCGTAAAGTTTTTAAATACCTCTTTTGTGAGCAAGAAGCCCTAATAAACAAACCACTTTGTTGAGACGGGCGTATTAGCACTGGCACAATTTACTAATTTTACTGCACAGGCGCAGACATCACGAGTCACCGAGGTGCCCGGCGGCACCTCCGTTCCACACACAGACTCTGTGTGAGCCGCTGTTTTGTGAGCCGCTTTGTGAGCCGCTGTTTTTCTTTGCCTTGCCCTTCCCGAGGGGCTGCTGGTGGCACAGATCTGTTTAAACAAAGGTGAGCCGAGGATCAGACTTTAAAAGCTAGAGATTTCGCCTGTTAGAAAACTGAGCTTTGCAAACGTTGAGGGCATGGGGATTCGTGGGAAGAGGGACCCTCAGATGTCAGTAAGTGGTCTCCTTGCCTCCATTGCCTGGGGCCGAATGGCAATCATGGGACTCGATGGGCAGACTGTCTAGAATAGTCCCTCTCGTTGGGGGAGTGCAGACTCGGTTCCAGAGGGATTGACCGGCGGTGGAGGGAAAAGAACTCAATGACCCAGACAGCCATCAAGAGTACTTTTTGACCCCACGCCGCGTTTCCTGTGAATAATGGAAACAGATGCACAGAAGAACCCAGAGGAACATAGCCATCCCTCGTGATCTGCCTGAGTCTACATATCACAGGTTCTCTTCTTCAGCTTTCCGAAATCCATGGTGGATTTTGGATCGTCGTGAGGGGGAGTGAGAAGTTCCTCGCATTTGTGTTCAGGGACCCTGGGATATGCAGGACGGTTCCAATCAGTGGAGAACCTTTTCACCTAAAATAACCACCTAAACAAACCAGGGTCTGGTTGAGAACTTTTAACCACTTCACAATGTTTGGTTTCTTCTGAGGAATGGAGCAGAAAACATGAAACAGCAGCCGTGAATTCTTCTGGGGCTTCCTAGGAATGGTCTAGTCCTTTCTGTCTCCCCCATTTCTTGGAGTGCTTCAGCGTAGCTGAGGCGGGGAGGAAATTGGTCCAGGGGAGGGAGTGGGGCCCAGGGGAAAGCAGCACAGCACTTGTTAGGTTAGATTAGTTCTCTCTGTCTGTACTTGGCCTGCAAAAGTGGAGTCATTTTTTCTGATAAAATCCTGTCTGGTTGTTTGTCTCCGAGGCCAGCTGTTCAAAGGCAGGAATTAGCCAAGTACCATCCAGCTGTTAGCTCGGTCATCCTCAGGGGTATGAATTCTTTGCCAAAAGAGCCTCAGAAAAGGCTGGAGAGAAGGAGTTGCAGGGAACACTGACTCAGGCTTAAGGTTTGTTTTCGGGCTGTTTTATTCCCCTCGGTGAGGGGAAGCAGAGGCCGCCTACCTCTTAACTGATCCCAGAATGTCAGAGCTGCAGGAGGCCTGGGAGACCAGCTGGTTTTCCTCTTTTATTTTGTATTCGAAGAAAAGAGACCCAGAGAGGGCAAGTGGCTTGCCTGAAGTTACAAGGCCAGGTTGTGGCAGAGCTAGGTCTAAACCCAGACCTTTTGATTCCAAATTGAGCTTTCCTTTTACCGCCCCAACAGCTGCACTTTTGACTTCTTCTTTTATTTATTAATGAAACTTTGCTGGTTTTCTTTCCAAAACATCCCCTGCCCCCACGAAAGCATTGCACCATGAATACATTCAGACCTCCTGCAGTTTCTGAGGCCACTGGCTTCAGGCATAAGGGAAAAGCACCTTTTATGACCGGAGAGCAAATGCTCCGTGTTTGCGACTCAGCAAGCAAGTAGCCGCCCCCGTTAAATGATGAAAACACCGTAGAAGCGTTGCCCTACATTGTCTTTCGGTTCAAGTTTTCACATGTGGTATTTGCACTTTGTTTCCCAGAGGGACTGCAAAATATCTTCAGTTTGCTTATTCTCATAACAACCCTGAGGTCGTGACATTCCATTCATGGTCTTTCTTAGAAAGAGAGAATGCAGGCTCTCTTTTTTCCCCTTCATTAGACATTCTCCAGGCCTTCCAAGGTCAAGTGCAGAGGAGAGGCAGGATGGTATCTCAGTGACAGGAGTATCAGCCTGGTGGCCACAGGTCAGAGATGGATGCCTTTTGCAGCACCTGGAGGCCATTTCCAGAGCAAGACGTGAGAACCTGAAAATACCCATCGTGGAGAAGCTTTGGCTGTGCCTGACTACTGTTGACAGTCAGGGCCAGATGTCTTTGAACATGTCCTATTTTTCTCGCTTTCTGCTGGCTCTGCCATGGCTTCTCAGTAGCCCCCTGGGTGATGATCTCTTTCTTCTCTTGTTGGCTTACTTTGGGTTTTCTGGGTCTTTCTTGTCAGTGCCCCACCAAGTGAGCACTTGATAATCCAGGTTGACTGTGACCAGTTCTCTCATAAAAATCTGAGTGAGGAGCGTCCAGAAAATTTGCTGGATGAAATGAAAAAGCACTGAAGAAGCATGGATGTAATCGTGATTCTCCATAATCGTGACCTATGGAGAAATATCAGGGCTTAAGACTGGAGATGTGAGCCTGGTTTTCAAAAGGGGAAGAAGATTTATCAGTTAGGAATTGATGCAGCGAACACTGAGCCCTTTAGTAAGCAAATGAACAAACTAGAATTGAGTATGAGATCACCAGGAGTAAACGAATGAACAAACTAGAATCTAGTATGACATCACCAGGAATAAATGAATGAACAAACTAGAATCTGGTGTGAGATCACCAGGAGTAAATGAATGAACGAAGTAGAATCTAGTATGACATCACCAGGAATAAATGAATAAACAAACTAGAATCTAGTATGACATCACCAGGAACAAATGAATGAACAAACTAGAATCGAGTATGAGATCACCAGGAGTAAACCAATGAACAAACTAGAATCTAGTATGACATCACCAGGAATAAATGCGCCTCGCAATCTCTTATAGTGTTAACAGGCTGATAGAGCAGAGAAATGCTTAATAATTTATCCCGTTTTCAGCAAAGTTTGTAGTAATGATAACAATGAAACAGAATTTATTGAGTTCTTATTAGAGAAAGAGACTGTTCTAAGTGAATAAACGTCAAGTTTTGGTTCTAAGGATGTGCCTTGACATCTCAACTTTAACTTCTTCATTTAAAATAATGGAGCTCAGGGCACTTGGGTGGCTCCATCGGCTAAGGCTCTGACTCTTGACTTCGGCTCAGGTCCTGATCTCAAGATCATGGGATCGAACCCTGCATGGGGCTCCGCACCCAGCTCAGAGTCTGCTTCTCCCTCCCCTCTGCTCCTCTCTGGCTCATGCTCTCACTTTCTCTCTCTCAAAATAAATAAATTGATCTTTTAAAAAAAATAATGGAGCTTCCCTTTCTAATCTCACCAGTTAACAGAGAGCTAACTCACTGGTGGCTCTTTACCCTCGTTGTCCCAAGATTTCTGTCTTGACCAAGCTGTTGGGCTCTTGGATTCTAATAGCATTTGGAGATAGAAGTGGGTTCATTACCTCAGCTGGTTGGGTTTCATAAGAGGAAGGAACATGCAGGAGCAGACATCCAAGAGGTGCCACACTCCCAATATTTGTAGTTGTGAACTGGCCGGTCAAGAGGAGGTAAGAAATAACTATGTGGGTGACTGTTCATGTTCATTGCCCATTCATGGTTCTCAGCCACTTTTTATTTGCCCTAGCACATTATATCTGGATCAGACTATCTATGAATTTTTTTTTTTATCTTTGTGACAATTTTGAAAGGCAGATTGTATTTTTCCTCATTTCAGGTGAAGTAGAAAGCATGAGTGATTTGCTGGAGGTTACTACTAAAAATTACAGAGCTGATCTAGAATATATGTCTTCCGACTCCTGACTCCAGTGGATGGAACCCTCCCTCCTTCGCATGGTTAAGAGTCTCTGGTGTGTTTCAGCAGGCCAGCATTCCAGGGACATGGAGCATGCATGTGAGATCTGACAGAGTAAAAGTCTAAGTGGCTTTAAGCCAGAACTTGCCTGGGTTTCCTAGTTTGGCAACCTGTGGGATTCCTGTGGCTCTTATCTGGGGGCAAAGTGGTACCTCCTGGCAGTGAGTCACTCCCAGCACATTTGGACAAGAAGGCAGATAGACTCTTGTACTCTTCAAGCACTTTCACTTTTTCCTGGCGTTCTAGGGGGCATTCTAGGGATGAGATGATCTTGGTAATCTGATGACATATCTGGCTCAGAAATAAATAGGGTTTTGTTTTATTTTTTCATTAAAACCTCATGGCTCCTTTAATTTTTCACACCTGACATCCTTGGCATTGGATCTTAACTTGAGACAGAATTGTCCCATTGCAAAACATATGTCCTATGCAAAAAATTCCATGAAGGAAGTCTGTGGGACTCTTCAGTCGTTTGTTTGGCGATCCTTAATGATAGTCACCATTTTTCTGGTTATAGAATCAGGAGTGTAAAGATTTCACATATTAGGGCGCCTAGGTGGCTCAGTGGGTTAAAGCCTCTGCCTTTGGCTCAGGTCATGATCCCAGGGTCCTGGGATTGAGCCCCGCATCGTGCTCTCTGCTCAGCAGGAAGCCTGCTTCCCTCCCCCCACCCCCACCCCCCACCCCCCACCTCCCTCTCTGCCACTCGTGATCTCTCTCTCTCTGTCAAATAAATAAATAAAATCTTAAAAAAAAAAAAACAGATTTCACATATTGCCCCGTACCTCAGTTTTCTCAAATTAAAATGACGAGATAGGCCCAGATGATTTCCAGTATTTCTTCAAGCTTCATCAGTCTATGATCTGGAGCCTGTTGTCATAATCAGAAGTTTTTCTGGAATGGCAAAATACCAGATTTTAGTTGTTTTAGGGTAGGACCCAAGAGAATAGAAAAAATGAATATCTTATGTCTTCCTCAAAGTTGAAGGCCCTGAGGGAATGCCCTCGGTGTTTCCTGGTGAAGACGGGAAGGTGTGTGATGGGGCAGAGAGATGGAGTTGTTTTCTATTTAGAGTGGAAGACACCTGAGAGGAGGAAGAGTTATGTCTATGGAGGAGGCAGGAGACACAGTCAGAAGAGACTGGCCAAAACAAGCCTTCCAGCTGGCTTATATAATGAGAACATAAAAGGGTAAAAACTGCAAATTGAAGGTAAGGCCCAGAAGGAGGATTATCAACAAGGAACAAAACATCAATTAGGAAGAAACTCCAGAGAATCTGGGAGATGGTGAATAAGAAATTTAAATCTACTTTAACTCGGTGGGGATTTTGGACTTAGATTGCATTATGTGGGGGATTTTAAGTGTGGGAAGGTTAAAAGTAAACCTGTTGTCTTTGGCACGTGGTATAGATCAGGTAGAAAGCCCCACCGGGTCACCAGGGCTCCCACTGGCAATATGGAGGCAGAATCTGGACTTAGGGACTGAGTGAGGGAAGAAATGGCTGTCAAGATGGCTGCCGCTCAGCTCTCTGAGGCCCTACCGCGGATGGAGAGAGCAAAATGGCAGATTCTCTACTGCCTCCACCTTGGATGGTTGGCTTGATCATGATTTTGAATTTGTCTTTGGGGAGATTCCGCTCTCTGTGTGGCAGAAGAAGAGAAGGACTCCAGGGAATGGTTTGAGTTTCTTAAAAGAAATCAAAGAGGACTCCTCCATCTGATATGGGTTAGATGTTGTTTCTGGAACAGCTCTGCCTGCTCTAAAGGAACCCTAGGCTTTCCTCCCACAGTTTGAGGGGATGTCCTGGTCTCCGGCCCAAAGTACAATTCAAAAAGCATTTGACAGTCAGGAATCTGGTTACCAAGTTCTGTGTGTTCATGTTTGGGAGGCAGCAGGCGATGCTAAAGTAAATAGGAACAGAACTGGAAGCCAGGAATCCTGACCTGCTCCCCTCTTCTCCACAGCCCCAGCCCCACCTTCTAGATAATTCTTGATCTTGTCGAGATCAGATACAGTAATGGCATGGAAGCGTTTTGTCCTGTGTAAAACACTGTGCATTCAACGTGGCATGTTATTATTATTTATTAATTATTATTATATTTTCTTATAATCTTTGTTCCTGTAGGGACTGGTTAGATACTGTTATGCCATAGAAAGAGAGAACTTCCACCAGGCTAAGGCTGGTTTGGGTTCCAAAAGAACTAAGAAGCACATTTTGGGGCCTTTGCAGCTATAGATATAAATGAACTAAGAACTAGGCAGATTGAATTTCTTTGGGCTAGTTAACTCTGAATCTCTGAGCTCTTCTTTGCCAGCAGGCATCACCCATAGGGTGCTTCTCTCTTTCTCTCGTTAGCTGATTTGTTTGTATAAATGAAATAATGAAGTGTTTCACCACAACCATTAAGCAAGAAAACTTGCTGTAGGCCATCAAGATTGGGTTGCATTGGGAGAAAATGCATCATTACTTGTCTTAATGATGAAAAATTATGTCGTTTAAAAGGAATTAGTATTGGTGCATCTCCCTGGAAGCAAATATCACATAAAAATTCATATTTACTTAATAAATAAATTAGGGATGACTCTTCTTACAAAAAAATAGAATACACCCTACCAATGGATTTTTTTTAAAAGATTTTATTTATTTATTAGAGAGAGAGAGACTGAGAATGAGAGGGAAGAAGGTCAGAGGGAGAAGCAGACTTCCCGCAGAGCCAGGAGTCCGATATGGGACTCGATCCCGGGACTCCGGGATCATGACCTGAGCTGAAGGCAGTCACTCAACCAACTGAGCCACCCAGGTGCCCTACCAATGGATTTATAATAGGGTTCTTTACATAGACATCCCTCCGTGCCTTTACAATTTGACTGACCCATTTCACATACCTTTTATTTTTTACAAAGAAAGGCACATCTGGATACTACAAACCAACGGTTGGATGTTTGGGCTCTTTAAGAAACAATTTTTGCTACTGCTTGTGAAATTTCAGTAAAGTGTATATCCCTTTATGAAAATTACAACACCCCCCAAAAAAACTCCATTCGAATTGCCTGTGTAATAAGGAATTCTAAAGTTTAACCCCATATTTCTTTATTTAGAGAAATCTGTATTATACCTTAATATTGGTACCAGTGAAAAGTGGAGCACCCTTGAAGTTTCACTGTGTTAGGGTTTGAGTTGTGAGCCATTTCTTATGATTTTTGACCAAACAACCAGTTTTCTCTCCTGCTGGGCATCAGGCTGTATCCTGTTTGCAAGACAAGACCCACACAGGTCTAAGGAACACTCTGCTTGAAGGTGGCCCCTGGGAGAGTGGAGCTGGGAGGCCATCTCCTCCCTCCCCTCCTTCCTCTTCCCTCCTGCTCCCACCCTCCTCCTTCCTTTCTCCTCCCTCTCTCCCTCCTGTCCACTACTGGCCAACTGTGTGTTTTGCTGGAGAGAAACCTTGGTTTCTAAAGTGAATTGAGCTGCGTCCACAAAATTATTTCTCAGCATTTGTTTGAGGCTTTGGGTGTTGTCAGCTTGCCTCCACCACGTCCCCTATGTCTGTCCCAGGCTCCAAGTCTTTGAAGCATTCTGCGCTCCGGGCAAGGCTCCTAGCTGCAATTTTTCACTTAAAAACCCTTCTTCTCCTGCCTGAGAGCGAGTGTTGAGCCAGATGCGGGCAGCCACACGGCAGCCCCATTCCAGGCAGGAGGCCTGGAGAATAGAATCTTTGTCAGGCACATTCACTGGAGCCCGGGGCAGGCCTTGCCCCCGCCACACCCGCCCCCTTGAGGGAGCTGCGGGGGGCTGTGCCCCGCTGGGTTCCCCGTACCTCCTCAGCTTCAATGCCCTAGTCAGGGTAACTTGGGGCAAATAAGCCCAAGAAGCAGAAAGAGGGCATTTCCCTCCTTTTCCTAAGTTTTGAAAAGCTTTTGCATTTCGTATTGCCAGCAATGTTTTAGAAAATTATAGGGTATTGGAGCTGAATGTGTTGATAGCCCTGACCTATAACTATTTGTGTGTTGCTACTATTATCTCTGCTGGGGGTTTTTTAACAGGAGGTCCATGGAATCCTCTGCTCCTGTCCTTGGACAATCTGCATTTGTGGGTCTGTTTCTGTAGGAAGCTTTCATTCGAGTCCCAAAGGGGTCCAGAGATCAGAAGAGGGGAGAAACCGCTGAAATCAAGTCCAAAGTCCAGTTGTTCATTCTCCCCACCCCCAAACGCCTGCGCGCGTGCACACACACACACACACACACACACACGCACACACATAGAGTTTACAAACAAGGAAACTGAATCAGGAAGAGAGGTTACGATGGCCAGAGAAACCCAGGGCTGGACTAGTTGCTCGTTTTAGCTTAAACCCGGACGATGCCGTCCAGCCCATCCCAGGAGGGCACAACTGCTTTGAACATGCTCTCTGAACACCTTGCTCCAGAGGCGCCCAGGATGTCCATTTCAGGTAACTCACCTGGCATCTCAGGACAGGGATCTCTTTATCAGATGAGCCTCGTTCATCCTATAAATAAGGTCAGTAGAGCACCTTGCTCACCGTAGCTGCTCACAATATTTGTTGAAAGAGCGAAACTTTGTGGTGAGTGGAAGTACGAGGAAGACAGCTATGCGACCAGTTATTTGAGCCCAAGAATTATGAATCCGTTGTTTCTCCTCCTCCCTTTTCCTCACCCCCATGACCTCAGTTCTCGGGGCCATTGTCAGCAGCAGCAGGCCGCCCAGAATGTAAACCTTTGCGGGCTCCTTTGACAGCTGGTTAATGACCTACAAACACAACGTCAGTGCTTCAGAAGTTTTTTTTATAAAGTAAATGATTTATGTCCGGTTAAGCGTTTCTCTTAATTGATGTGATCTGTACACGTGGATATATGTTCTAAACATTGGAGAGCGCTTCTTTCTTAATTGTAGGGAGGCCTAGGTTTTAATGGAGATTTGTTCACTATTTGGCTGGGATATTGTAGAATGATAATAAATTGAGACAAGAGACACTTGTGGAGCACATACGATCTGTGGTCGGTACAGGGCTCGGAGAGGGCTGGCTAAAAATGTTTACTTCTCAGTTATGGAATTTATAAGGCTCAAGGGCAAAAGGTTTAAGTAACTTGGCAATGAGAGGGACGTCAAAGAAGAGTAAAAAATGTGTCAAATTGTATTCCCAAGGGCTGAAGTTGTTCAGGGAAATAAGAGATATATTGCAAGCTGACTTGTAAAAGAAATAGATGATTCTTCTTTCTTTCTTTCTTTTTTTTTTTTGGTAGTTTCCTAATGGATAGGTAAATGAAAGGCTATTCTAGAAAGAACACTGAAAAACCAGTGTGCAAGTACAGATGCCAACATTGTATTGTTTTGATTTTTATAGTTTTTTTTTCTTTTTCCCCCAAAGAGCTTTTTAAAAATCGACTGCTATGCCACTGAAGGGGTGGGGGTCTCACGTCCATTATTTAACTCAATCCTCACAACGGGAAGCTGCTACTGTTGTTCAAGTCATGTTCCAGGGGGAGCAAATTGAAATTTAGAGACCTGAGGTCCTCTTGTGCTGAGGCCTGTCCAGCTAGGAGCCGGGATTCAAAGTCAGACCTGTCTGGTTCTGGAGCCCTATCACCCAAGGTCATAAGGAAACGAGTAGCATTGCAATGAAATTTATCAGGAGTTAGAATCAAGGGAGGCAAGACTTTGCAGCTGGGGCCAAGCTGGAGGATATTAAATGTCGGGTTCAAGATCAGGAGGAGATTAGACCTTGACACAGACGGGCTGTCTGTGAAATCTATATGGATATCTTTGATATTCCAGCCCCCCACGACGTGTCGGCTTTGGAGACAGACTTCAGTGAGGCCCCGTTCTGTAGTGGGAAGTGCACAGACTTTGGAACTTGTGGCCCCAACTCTGGGCAATGCACCTGACTGCCCCGAACCCCCATTTTCTCACTGGCGAATGGGCACGTCTGCCTAACAGGAGAGCACCATGCTCGCTCTCTGAGAGTCTAATAGGTGAAGCACTTCTCCTCCAGATGGCCTGGCACCTGGTCCCAACCACGTCACCATTGACGACCAGCAGCAGCTTCCTGGTGTTATACCGGATAGAACTTCTCCATGTGGTTGGATCGTGAAGCTCTAGCACCTCTTTCTAGAAGAAATACCGGGGGGCAAGTTCAGTCAGTTTGAAATAAGAGGACCTTAGTTCAAGGCCTCACTCAAGCAGTGGGCGACTGAGGTCTTGTGAGCACTGATTGAGGGGAGAGCTGTGAAAATACCTTGTAAATCCAGATAGCTGGACCAGACTCTTAGGCGGAATGGTAAGATGCTATTATGTCAACTAATGTTTCATAACCCTCAGATTCACATGCGTGGTCCTTTGCTAAAGTGTTTGCAGGACCCAGGAAGGCTCCCTGTTTGGGGAGGTTCCCTTTGCCTCTAAGACCATATGCCCCCCTTTCACTGGCTGCCGCCAATGGTGGGCCGGTTCTGGGGGATGGTGACCCATCTGCTGAGCCCCTGAGCCCCCAGCAGCCATGGAGACCCAGCGGGAGTTGACCAGCTGGGCCGGGAGTTGACCAGCTGGGCCGAGTCACACCACCTGGTCGGGACAAGTCAGGACAATATCTTTTCAATCACAGGTTTCCCCTGGGGCCTACTGAGTGCTAACCACCTTGCCAAGTTCCTAGGTGCGGGTCGCAGTCAGATTTGGTTGGTCGCTTCTTCTGAGAAGGTTCTTTTTCCAGAGAGGAGGTTAGCATAGTGCCTTCAGGAACAACTGCGAGTTCTTCAGGACCACCTATCATTTAGGGCTACGTTATTCGGCAACGTGGTAATTACTACAAAACCCAAAGTAGGGGGAATTCAGGGATGGTTAGCAGCATTGGAGAAGGTTTATTATTGGTTATTTGGGGGATGATCATGAAAACATTCATTACTGCTGCTCAGGAGAAGGAAAACGGTGTCCGCCGAGTAGCCCAACCTGGCGGCTTCTGTGGGAAAGCAAGGGCAGTCAAAGACAGCCTTGCCTCAGGGTAGAACAGGATTCCAGAGGTGTAGCAGTGTCAGCACAGCTGGCCAGAGTTGACATTGTCGCTCAGGGGACCGAATTGTGGCTGGGAAATACAGGGACTGTGAGTTCGGCTCTTGAGTTTGCATTTTAATTTTGCGTTACTTATTTCCCTTTCTGATACCTGAATGTTGGCCTGGAAAGGAACTCTGTCAGATACTTGCAGATACTCACCATCTGACAACCAGGAAATTTGTCTTTGGGGACCTGCTGAGGGAGTCGGACCCTGAATTCAGGTGGCCTTATAGTCTGGAAACCTGGATCTTAACCTTAGCCTTGTTCTGCTCCTTGTTCTCCAAAGTGTTGTCTGTGGACCAGCAGCATTATCTGGGAGCTGGTTAGAAATGGAGTCCCCCCCAGGTCTTCCTGGACTTGCGAGTCACCAGCTGTGTTTTAAGGTGATTCATACGGACATCAAAGTGTGAGAAGCACTGGCCTAAATGGCAAGCTCAGGAAAGGCATGGCTTTTCTGTTGTCTTCCTTATTATTTCGTATCCCCAATACCTATTTCAGGTTTAACACACGATGGTTCAATAGCCATGAGTCTTCCTCTGACTTGCGCATAGCTCAACTTCTAGGGACATTATAAGTTTCTAGGGAACTAATTGTAAAGTGGGGTGTGCGGGGGTGGGGGAGGTGAGTGGGGTTGGGGTCGACCTTCAGTGGTTGAAAAATTGAAGTAAACATTAGAAGCACAGGTGGTGGGGGCGGTTTTCATATGGATGCTTTTGAACAACTCAAAAGCTCTGAAGATAGGTCAGAGGATTTGTATTTTTTAAAAAAAGTTCCCATCATTTTCAAGAATATTTATTATAGTATCACATATAATAATGAGATATTTAAATATCTCTCGAGAAGAAATAGATAAAGGGGCGCCTGGGCAGATCAGTCGGTTAAGTGTCTGCCTTTGGCTCAGGTCATGATCCCAGGGCCCTGGGATCGAGTCCTGTATTGGCGGGGGGTGGGGGGGGTAGTCCTTGCTCAGCCCGGGAGCCTGCTCCTCCCTCTGCCTGCACTCCCTCTGCTTATACTCTCTCGCTCTCTGTCAAATAAATAAATAAAATCTTTAAAAAAAGAAGAAATAGATAAATACAATGGGATACAAATCAGAAGTTCAAATGAATAAAATAGAGCTGCATGTCTAAACATGAACGAATCTAAAAA
Organism: Nasua narica; assembly: GCA_028533885.1. NCBI lineage: Eukaryota > Metazoa > Chordata > Mammalia > Carnivora > Procyonidae > Nasua > Nasua narica. The sequence continues at coordinate 79,082,552 of CM052806.1, read as the reverse complement.
ATGTTTTTGGAGAGATTAAAGGTGCAGAAGGATGTGTGAGGGATGGTACTATTTATATAAGTTTAAAATGTTCATATTATATAGCAGAAATATGCATCGGTAGTAAGAACATAAAGACCTGAATGAGGACGATAACCAAGTTCAGAGTATTAGTTAACTTTGGGAGGGAGGAAGGGAAATGGGTGGGAGCTTTTAAGTCCCTTCATGTCTTATTTCTTAAAATAAGAAAGAGTGAAGACAAAGACATTGCAGCAGCAAACATGGAAAAACAAGATTTTCCCCCAAAGGAATGTATACGTAATTATTCGTGATATGGTTTTCTACAATTTTTCTGAACGTTTTCAATATTTCATCATAAGATGACTAAAACAAAGTCTCCTGGTGATTGTGGTGCAGGCAGTTGACTTTTGAGAATTCTTGCCTTAGATGCTTCTAGAGGGTTTTCAGTTCTAAATGTTTTTGTGTGCAGAGAACTCACCACCAAGACTCTCTTGTTCTTGTAGATGGCCGATGTTCGTCAGGCTGTGCTCAAGGCCTATGGCTTTCCTGTATTCTGTTCCAGTGAGATGCAGCCACTTATGTTGGTGATGTTGGCAAAACCCACCAGTCTAACTTGACTTTGAGGACCTCACCTACAAGGGCCTCTTCCCTGTTGTCTCCTTCTCTCCTTTATTAAAGAAGTTGTGTCCTACAGTTACCATAATCTTAGAGTTCTAACCTCCTGCCTTCCCATCTCCAAGGTGCATTCATTTTCAGATCACCTTCACTGACCTTTAGTTGTAGGGCTTAGTGTCTGTGTGGATCCCAAGAGTTTTCTTCGCCTACCCTAGGCATCACCTTTTGCAATCAGTTCTCCAGTTGTTGTATCTGCTTTTGTAACTTCCTTTCTATACCAGAAGTGTCCCTAAAATTTAATCAATAAAGATGACACCTATTAGTCTGTGACTCAGGAAACTTAAGAAGGATGAAATGGCTCTAGCGGATGGTGCCAAAATGGACTTTCATATTTAATTTAATTTTATTGTTATTTTTTAAAAAAGATTTTATTTATTTATTTGACAGAGAGAGAGATCACAAGTAAGCAGAGAGGCAGGCAGACAGAAAGGAGGAAGCAGGGTCCCCGCTGAGCAGAGAGCCCAATGGGGGCTCAATCCCAGGACCCTGAGATCATGACCTGTGCCGATGGCAGAGGCTTTAACCCACTGAGCCACCCAGGCGCCCCTGTTGATATTATTTTTAATGTAGTCGGTAGTGGTAGTTCTCAGCCAAGGATGATTCCCTCCTCTATTCCCCCAACCCAGGGGACATTTGGCAATCTAGAGACATTTCCAGTTTCCAAAACTAGGGAAGTGCTATAGCATTGAGTAGGTGCTAAACATCCTATAAAACACAGAACCCCCCATCCAGATATGATAACAAAGAATTATCTGGTCCAAAATGTCCATAGTCCTGAGATTGAAAACCCCTGTTCTACAGATCCTCATACCGTGACTATCCCCCTATCCGTGAGGGAGAGTGGTTGGGGTATACCTCCATTACTGTGGGACCGTGGAATGGGGGATACAGGAGTTCCCGTGAATGTGTGTGTGGACCACCCCTGTATCATCTTCACTGCATGATGTGAGCTAGGGAGCCAGTGGTGTTGGAGATGGAGGATGCAAAGAGATTAAGGAAAAACTGGAGAGGAACAGAGTGTAGGTAGTGGGGAGAGCAGAAGGAAGCTGCCTCTGGTGCCTTTGAACTTGGCACCTTGCTATAAATAATACCCTCATGCTATAGAAATACAGGATAGTGTGTTTAAAAATATTCCCAGTGAAAAACGTGGTGGACAGTTCCAGTGATGGCCTCCAGTGAGCTGTGCTGACCTCCGCCCACACTTGTCTGCTGTGGTTTTGCCATTGCTCTCGTCAAGAGGTGGAGTCTATTTTTCCAGCCCATGCCTCTGGGCTGGCCTTGTCACCTGCCTTGACCAAAAGAATGTGGAGAGAGTGTTGATGTGTGACTTCTGAGGCCATTCAGCTTTCTTTTTCCTCCCTGTTAGAACTTTCTGCCATCATGTGAAGAATCTCAGCCTGACACAGTCTCTGAGAGAAGGATTTAAGCATTCGGCTGGGCCGGCCCCACGTAGCAACCAGCCAACCTTCCAACTCAGTGAACTCACACGAAATGAGCTCGTGTGCCCAGCCAATCCACAGGGTAGTGCGGAATGATAAATTGTAGTTATTTGAAGCCGCTAAACTTTGGGGTAGTTTGCTCCCCAGCAACAGATGACTGGACGTTGTGTGTAAGTGACTTCGTCTGAAGCAGTAGACGATGTATCTGCCTGAGGACGTTGTGTAAGTCTCAGATCATGGTTAAGACTTCTTCCTCCTTTGTGTCTCGTAGCACTTCTCAGAACTCCTGGATGAGTTTTCCCAGAACGTGTTGGGTCAGCTGCTGAACGACCCTTTCCTCTCAGAGAAGAGCGTGTCGATGGAGGTGGAGCCATCCCCGACGTCCCCGGCGCCTCTCATCCAGGCCGAGCACAGCTACTCCCTGTGTGAGGAGCCTCGGGCCCAGTCACCGTTCACCCACGTTACCACCAGTGACAGCGTCAATGACGGTAAACCCAGAGCAAGAGCGGCACCGGGGACCATGGCTCTGAGCTCCTCGGGCGTGTGGAATGTGTGTTACACTCTTGTCGGCACCCGCTTTAGCCACATCCGTGCTCCATGCGAAGCCTGGGCCTTGGGCTGTGGGGAAGTGCAAAGGGGTGTGGGGTGCATTTCTTTATCCCTGGCTGGGCGCTCTGGAACTTGCTATCATTGAGTGGTAGTCCTTGCTCTCTTTGACCTGTGGATTGGGCAGCAGGGCGTACTTTTGCAAATCAGGTGGGCCTCTCTGGTTTGATAATTCCAGGAAGTCTGTTGTTTTAAGAGATCATGTCATTTTTTTTGAGGAAGAATTTTTCTGACCGCTCTTCTCCTCAGATGCTTCTTGGGCATCCTCTTAACCCACATTCAGTCTGTTCCCTTGACCACACGTATATGAGATCTTGGTGAGCATTCCCAGGGCACCGAGCATTCTGGGTGACCCTTTCTTGCCCATCGCCAATGCCATCGGTATGATATTCGTTGAAGATCTAGTTTTCTTGGCTTTAGAATATTAAGCTGTTTGCCCATTTGTCTGTTGAATGACTGTCTTCCATGGCTGAACTCCTTTATTACACCTTATCAGTGCCTTGAAGTATAGGCATTCATTCACCTAGTGGTTCTTGAGTTCACGGGTGAGGAAATGAAGGAAATAGAAAGAAAAAAAAATGTGCACATTGCTCTCCTAGAACCTATCCTGTGGGAATATGAGAAATGTATACAACTGACAATAAAAATGTTGAACATATGCTAAGGACGGAGGTGATGAGCTCTGCAGTCAGACCTCAGTTTCAGATCTATGTCAGTGACTAGTTAGGGGCAAACTACTTGATATGGGCAAACCCTAGGTTCCTCATGTGTAAAAGTAGGACAAGTCAATGTCGACTTCATGTCCTGTTGTGAAGATTAAACATGAGACTCTATGCCAGCACCTGACCCAGAACCTGACTCATAGTAAGGATATTGTCCTTAGCTGCTGTTGCAAATCGCTGTTATTCCAAACCAGGAACTACAAGAGGCTGGCAGGACCATAGGTGATCAGGAAGTTTTTGTGGAGGATTTCTCAATTTCCCAGGCTGTGTGCTCCAATGACGTATGATAGTGGGTTCCTACCCGTCAAACTTACTGTGGGATTATTTTCTTTTTGTTAGTTTATTCTTCATATATCTGTGAGATTCAGTGAATTTGCTTGCGATTATAATCTTTAAGAGGGGAGGGGCAAACTCAAAATCTGATGGATCTGGTTTCTGAGGACTAACAGATGGAAATATTTCTCTGGATGGTAATTACGGTACTCATAAAGTCAGGACTCCAAGGAGTTATATGGGATGAAGATATAAAAAGCCTAAAGAAGAATACTGACTTTTGTTCAGATTCATTCCCTATTGCAAAATCTCAAACAGTCCTCCATTGTTCTCTAGAATGAAGCTGACCTTTCAGTGTGGCTTTTGAGGCCCATTGCGGGCCGAGCCTACCTCCCTTCCCTACCTTGTCCCATTGGTCCCTGTCTGCGTGGCTCTGGCATGGACTTCTCCACCCCATGCCTTACACTGCCTTCTCTGCTCTGAGTTTCCATTACCTTCTCTCACCCTCTTGTCAACCCCACTAGTCAAATTCCCACTGATCCCTCAAGACTCAACTCAGTGTCGTCCCAACCCATTTGGAAGTTGTCAGCCTTTATGTTTTCATAGCACTGTTTTTGTTTGTTTGCTAATTTCATTTTTGCCATTTTTATAGAGACTGTTGCACTTATTCTTATATTTCAGCCATTATTTCTTTTTCTGTTCTCTATCTTGGGCTGGCTGCGAGCAAGTGTGATGTGTTTCTGGTATTTGCTTGGCACTTTGAAGGTATCCGATGAGCAGTTATTTCGTTGAATTAATTGTGCAGTCAGTTGTTAAGGGAGAAGGTATGGAAGACTGACGTTCCTCATCTCTGGTGATGGCGTCAGGGAAGACACGTGTTCTGTCCTTCCATGCATTGCTAGCTCTCTAATGATGCAGGTATACTGGGCTCGGTGCGTTTGATCAGGTGGTATTTCTTAGCTTATAGCAGGTGTCTTGTATAGGAGCAAACGTGGCCGAGGAAAAGTAGATATTTTATACATGCTTTGTGATTCACTCTTTTTTTCCCCCCAAATACGTTTATTTTATTTTTTCAGTGTTACAAGATTAATTGTTCATGCACCACACCCAGTGCTCCATGCCATACGTGCCCTCCTCAATACCTACCACCAGGTTCGCCCAACCCCCCACCCCCATACCCTCCACAACCCTCAGTTTGTTGCTCAGAGTCCACAGTCTCTTGTGGTTCATCGTCCCCTCCGATTTCCCCTCATTCACCCTTCCTTTCCTTCTTACAATGCCCTCCATGTTTTTCCTTATGCTCCACATGTAAGTGAGACCATAAGATAGTTGACTTTCTCCGCTTGGCTTATTTCACTCCGCATGATCTCTTCCAGTCCCGTCCATGTTGATACAAAAGTTGGGTATTCATCTTTTCTGATGGAGGCATAATATTCCATTGTATATATGGGCCATATCTTCTTTATCCATTCATCTGTTGAAAGGCATCTTGATTCTTTCCATAGTTAGGTGATTGTGGCCATTGCTGCTATGAACATTGGAGTACATGTGGCCCTTCTTTGTACTGCATCTGCTTCTTTGGGGAAAATACCCAGTAGTGCAATTGCAGGGTCACAGGGTAGCTCTATTTTTAATTTCTTGAGGAATCTCCACACTGTTTTCCAAAGTGGCTGCACCAACCTGCATTTCCACATTCACTCTTAAAATTCACTTTATAGCGATCTATCGAGTAACTACTTTGTACTTCACCTGCCAGGTACTGTCCTAAGCATTGAGGGTAAAAGAGCAAATGCAGTGAACAAAGATCTCTGCCCTTGTAGAGTTTATATTCCAGGAGATAGGCGTGAAGTAGGAAATAAGAAAAGGAACGAAGTAAAATATATGGTTTATTAAATGGTGGATGAGCGATATACAGAAAAATAAATCAGGAAAGGGGGTAGGGAATTGCTGGAGGAGGTGGGCAGGTATCTTAGTCTATTCAGTCTGCTTTAGCAAAAATCCCAAAGACTAGGTAGCTTATAAAGAACAGAAATTTCTTCCTTACGGTTCTGGAGCCTGGACACCCCACATTAGGGTGCCAGCAGAGTTGGGTGAGAGCCCTCTCTGGTCGCAGACTTCCTGTGCTTCCCTTACATGGTGGAAGGGGTGAGGGAGCTCACTGGGGTCTCTTTAATAAGGGCACTGTTTCCATTTGTGTGGGTTCCATCATGACGCAAGCACCTTCCAAAGACCCTCCACCTGATACCATCACATGGGGCATCAGAGTTTCAACATAAGAATTTGTAGGGAGCACAAACATTCACACCATCACAGGGGAGGAGGAATTGAAATCTTAAATAGGAGGGACGCCTGGGTGGCTCAGTTGGTTGAGCGGCTGCCTTTGGCTCAGGTCATGATCCCTGCGACTTGGGATCGAGTCCCGCATCGGGCTCCTTGCTCCGCAGGGAGCCTGCTCCTCTCTCTGCCTCTGCCTGCCTCTCTGCCTGCTTGTGTTCTCTCTATGTTAAATGAATAAATAAAATCTTTAAAAAAAAAAAAAAAGAAATCTTAAATAGGAGCGACAGAGGCAAGGCCCTTCTCGAAAGTTAAGATCTGAGCAAAGGTCAGCAGGAGATGAGATAAAGAACTAGATGTCTCAGGAAGAGGCTTTGAGGCAGAGGAAACAGCAAGAGCAGAGGCAGAGGCCACATGACTTGAGCCCTAACCACAGAGCCACACTTACAGTGAGACCATTAGCATCTGTGGAGTCATCAGCCCCTCGTTGGCCTGGCTGTTCTGGAATCTGCAGGCTAGAGAAGGCCTCGATGATGATCTGCAGATTGACTTTCCCCTTCGGTCCCACGGATGTTTGTCAAACACCTGCTGTGTGTCAGACAGCATCCGACAGACTTACAGGACCCAATAGTGAAACTTAGATCCTACCTCTAAGTAACTCCGGGTCTAGTGAAAATGCCACGTACCCCCGGTACTTTACCAGACAGAATATAAGCAGTGTCCCAAGGGGAAATGAAACTGGAGGAGTTCAAGGCAGAGGGAGCACGCCCAAGGAAGATCATAGGAAGGGTTGCATGAATGAGGCAGAGCTTACTGGGGCCTGGAAGCATTGAGTAGAGTTGAAACAGTGGCAGTGACTGGAGGGAAACAGAGGGAGGCTTGAGGGCTAGAACATTGATTCTTCTGAAGCAAGATCTCTAGCGAAATGACTGCAAATAAGCAGGGTTCCGAAAGCTCAAGGTCTCCTTCTCTTCTATGATGAAACAATTTCTGTGTATTTTAATTGTAATAGATAGAAATGCAATGTAGGGGAACTCTACGTAGGAGTGCCACCTATGCCCATAGTGTTGGGGAAAAAGAATCAGTGAGTCTTTTCCAGGAAACCTTTCTTATCATTAGGTCAAAGCACACACCTTTCAGTGCCCTCACCTCCTGCCTTGTTCTATTTATAGATCCTGAGCTGCAATAGACTTGTGCTAGTAATTTGCTGAGAACAGTTAATAGTGAGTCAAATATATTTTGCAAAGGGTTTCTGACCCACAGTTCATGTCCAAATATTGGTATTTCGCTGAATTAAAGCCACGTTTCTCAGCCAGCAAAAGCACTTGTATCGGTAGGGAATACTGAACAAGGAGAGTAACTATTTGGACTGGGTGAAATCAAAATTACACGCTGTACATGAATAGATGGGAAACTTTCACGGGAATGCTTTGTCTAGGTCTTAGCTTCCAGTATTTTTCTGAGTTTTGTGTGAAGGGGGCAAATGTTTGGGAACAGAATTATTTTATTCATTTGAACCTTAGTTTGCATCTGCCTTGAGGGAAGACCAATCCCAAGGATGCCCCTTGTGCCACGTGCTCTGTCCAGTAGACCCCCTCCCTGTTGGAGAAGGGCAGTAGCTGTTTAAGGCAATGAATCAGGAGGCAGCCTAAATAAATTGCAGTTCACATTAAATTTAATACTCTTTTTCTCTTGCATTGGGAAAACAGCTTAAGCAGAACGCGGAGTCCTTGTTTCTAGTAACAGAGAGTGAGCCCATTATTTCATCATACCTGAGAAAGCCAGTGATTCAGAGCTCCTTGTCCAATTATCCTTAGATTAAGTGGAATTCTTCTACAGTTGCCTCTAAGCCTAAAAGGAAGTGATACACAATTTGAGTAGACCCTGTCCTAGTTTATTAGGATTTTTCTTCCTCTTTCTCCCCTTTACCCTCTCTTCTTCTGTCTCCCACTTCCTTCTTGTTTGTCCTTCCTTGTTCTCTCCGCGCTAACTCACTGTTCTCCCCCATCCCTCCCTCCTTGAACCCCAGGCCAGTTACATGGGGCATATGTAGTGAGTGCTCTTCTCCTATTAACTTATGACGGAACCAGATGGACTGTAGATCCCTAAAATTGTGTACAACATTTGGGGCTCTATCTACATTTGTCAGTTTTTCTGTTGAGAGCATCTATACCTTTTTTTAGATCCTCAGAAGAGTCTGTGACCCCACTCCCCAAAAAAGAGGTTGAGAAACACTGGTCTAGGATTACAAATGAATCATCTATCTTCAGGACTGAATTTGACGATAGACTTCTCTGAAACACTAGAGCTGAAGAACTTCTTGTGGGCTCACCAACCACAAGTGCCAGCCCTTAGAATGTGGTCTCGGCCTTCAAAACCGCCAGAAAGACATCCTGCATTGAGCTCATTCATTTCTCCCCATGATTAAGGCTGTTAACCATATGCCAGGCAGGGTTTGCTGTTCTACAAAAACAGAGAGAGAGGAAGAGAGAGAGAGAGAAGGTTAAACATCCAAGTAAAATGTCTGTAGATATTTTTATACTCTGATTGAAGGAGAAAAAGGCTTATATTTGAATGACCAAGTCTTGTGCCTTACCACGTGGAAGGTATCTTCATGAGTTACTCTATTTTAGTCATCTTCCTTTGTAATTAAGTTGGGATGCTAGGTATTCATTTGCTTTGTTCTTCAATTTCAGTCTTCTTCCTAAAGAAAAAACTTAGTGGTGCTGGAGGAAGTCTGTTTAGAGAGAACTAGACATGGCCACCATCCTCCCAGATGACATAGGAACGAAATTAGAACATACATAAAATACCAACAGACTCAACAAAAATATGAGTACTGAAGTGACCTAACACAATATTATCTACCACACACAAATGTGATGCCTGGTGGAAGCCAAGACTCCAGGTTTTTGAGGAAACAGATTTTTAGGAAAGCGGGATGGTGTTTTGGGGAAGAGTAAAAGAAAATAATGTCACATGGCTGATGAGGTTAGAGCACGAAAGGTCTGCCTGGACATGGGTCAGTGGTACAGGGAGGAAAGGGAAGGTGTGTAATGTCCATGGCAGAGAAGTAATGAATTAGTTTTGAACTAATTGGCTGAAGCCCACGGCAGGATTCGCGCAGGATCCGGTATTCGGGGTAAAGGCTAGAGATGAGTCATAAGCGACTTGGGTTTGCAGCGTGCAGTGTTGAAGATATCTTGATGTTGAGAAGTTCCAAGGAGGTGGAACGTCAAAGAAAGTCATAGAAAGGCAACAGACAGCTGTATCTTCATTACATTTCATTCGAGCTATAGACAAGAGTGTCAGTCAGAGCCATCGTAGAGGGTGTGGATTCAGGGGTAGGAAGGGAAGTTGCATTGCTCATCTATAGAGAGGACTGGGTCCTCTGACATGGGTGGGCTGAGACTCAGGTGGGGTTGGACAAGCAGAGGAGCCGTTGTCCTCTCGGAGTCCGTCACCTGGGCTTATGATAGAAGCTCTTTTGCTATTCATCACCCTTCTTGGTATTGCCTTTACTTTCTTTCTTTCTTTTTTTTTTTTTAAGATTTTATTTATTTATTTGACAGAGAGAGATAACAAGTAGGCAGAGAGGCAGGCAGAGAGAGAGGGGAAAGCAGGCTCCCTGCTGAGCAGAGAGCCTGATGCGATGCGAGGCTCGATCCTAGGACCCTGAGATCATGACCTGAGCCAAAGGCAGAGGCTTTAACCTACTGAGCCACCCAGGCACCCCGGTATTGGCTTTACTTTCTTTTCCTAACAGGCAGAGAGGATAATGAGGCTTCCCCTTTAAAAAAGAGAGAAAGGAAAGAAAGAAAGAGAGAGAGAGAGAGACTTCTTTGTCTGCCTACCCTCTGCAATGCTAGAATAGCAGAATAAAACGATGCGTACATCCATCTAACAATTGAGATGATTTTGGATATTCACGCGTGAGAGTCATAACTTTGCTTAGGGAAAAGAAGTGTACAGGCGAGGTTGTTTTGTGTGTATTAAATAAATCTTTTGAAGTCGACCATGTGTTCCGCAGATATTTATTTATCTCATGCTCTAAACGTGGTATCCGAGAGGAGGACCAGAGCTGCTCAATGCAGAACCCTGCTAATATCTAGAGTCAAATTGCCTGGATTTGAACCTGGACCCTGCCACTTACTAATAGGGTGAGGTTAGGCATGTTGTTCAACTCTTGGGTCACTTTCCTGATCTTTAAAATGAAAATAATGATAATAGTATATGCCTCATACTGCTGTGGTGGGGCTTACATGAATTAATGTGTATTAAATATTTACAACAGGGCCAGGCAGTTAGTAACCACTAAATAAATAGTATTACCTTTAAGCAGATTATTGCATAATTAAATATATACCGCACCATCTGGCTGCTGTGGGAATGACTGCAGTAAGGGAAAGGGGTTCTCCATCCACAAGCACAGAAAGAACGTGGAGTTAGGGAAGTTTTTGAGGGAAATCGTGCTGATCGCAGAGGTCCATCTGATACACGAAAACACCGAGAACAGTGCCTGGTGCATCGTGAACGCTCAAAACATTGGTCTTAGCCTGGGCATCTTTACCTCAGGAACACTGGATTTGAGTTCTATACAAACCAAGGGGAGAAGATAGCAAGAACCAATATTGCATTTTTTCGTAGTGGCTAATTATGGGCTCAACACACACTAATTGACTATGAACACTTTGGCTAGAGGTTAAAATCATTGATCAGTTGAATAGTAATATACAATAGTGGCGAAGAGAACTGGCTGTGCGTCCCAGGTCTGCCTGATGGGGGACTTGGGGTAAGTTACTTAATCTCTTCGGTTCCTTATCTAGCAAATGTGGGTAACTAGAAGTGCCTGCCTTACCTGGCTGCTCTTAGGATTATATTAATATATGTAAAGCTCTTAGAACAATATTTAGCACATATTGCTAATGTGGTTTAGCACAGTGGAGTGTTTGCTATTTTTACTGTTTTTACCACTTCATCCGATCTCTCAGGACTGAAGGTTGTTTCAGGGTCAAGTTTCTCAGGGAGGGGACCACGGGCAGAGAGGCCTCTAGCTTTGATTCCAACATGCAGTGGGCTGTTGTTTCATTGAATTGCGACACATTCAACTCAATTCTTGCCCTTCTCCCAGCCTCCAGAACCCAGCCTTAGCATTTCTTCCTTGAAGAGCTTTGTGCATCAAAAATCGGTCAAGATTTGTCAACTCCTTTTCAAAGACCAAACACGGCTATCAAATGCTGAGGGATTTAGATGAGGCAGACTTGACAAAAATTTCCTTTTCACGTTAGCCCTGTTATACAAATAGCCAATGTATATCTAGATGTATTTGCCCCATGGGATTTCGCTTTTTGAGACTATATACACACACACTGTATATACATATGTGTGTATATGTATATGAATATATATGTAACATATTTGTAAAGATATTGCCTACTCCTAATTTAGAATTTAATCTTTTTTTCTTTCCCTTCTTCCTAAGGAATCAGGGTCTGTTCAGTGCAGTTATTTATACAGTACATATGGAAATGATTGAGGATGTGCAATGTGGTGTTGCCTCCACATTGGTTTCAGTCCTGTGTCTTTTCTCGCCCCTCTGGGCGCCCTGCTGTGGGAGTAGTCTCAGAGTCTAGTGCCATTTCTCACAGCGGCGCCATTTTGTCCTTGGATGGGAAGGACTTGCTCACCACCAGGAGACAGTGGCTTGTTTTTATTTCCTTGCTGATAGCTAAGTGGTGATGCTGAGGAAATGTGCCAGTTAAGCTTGACCTTTGACAGGAAGCTGTTTATAAATAAAATCGGGTGATACGGGGGTTGTTCTTCTTTCCCGCGGTATGTGCTACTGACCTTAGTTATTGGGTGATGTTTTCCTTACGAAGTGAAACTTAAAAGTAATGTAAACACAATTTAGGGAAAAAAATTTTTTTTTCACTCAATGTCTGAGCTTCAGGTTTTAGAAATTAGAGCGTGTAGATTGTATTGACTCTTGTTTTTGTAGTTTAGCCAATCACTTGAACATCCAAGGATAATTCCAGTTCTAAGCCATGGCGGCTCTACTGACCTTTTTATCCATAAAATAAAAATGCAAAAGTAAGGTCATGTGGAAAATTGTAATATGTGTTCTGCTCACTCCCTTTCACTCTACCCTTTGTTAAGGCCCTGCCTCATAGGTTACATTTGTCATTTTGTTTTCTCTGATTATCTGATATTTATTTCCAGGGAGGAACAAAGGGCAAGCCAACACTTAGTAGTTTAGGATGAAAACTCTTCTCTCTAATGGTAACTGCCAATGGAATACTTTTCTCACGGAACTTCGTACTGGCTGACTTTGTTCCATATGCAGTCATTTATTTTATGATGTGACTGGTAAATCTAATCAGTCGCTCTATAAATTTATTGATATGGTTCACAAATAATGGTTTAGAGGAATTATGGCAAGTAAGTGTAGCTCTTTTTGATGCAATGGGTTCTGATATAATGGATTTAACTTCTTGAACACACATTCAGCTAGATCATATAGGTCAGCTAGATTGCTGTGTAACAAACCACCCCAAGACTCTGGCTTTAGCCACAATCATTTGTTACTAGAGCTCATATATCTGTGCCTTGGCTGGAGGTCAGTTGCTTGAGCTGGGGGATGGTCGAGTGATTTTCCTAGGTTCAGCCAGATTCACTCACATGTTGAAGGCTGGAAGTTGGCTGATCTTGATCAGGCTCCTTTGGGGGGCAGACTGTTTTACACCTCTGCCCTCTTTCTCCTGGGGTTAGTAGGTTGTCCTGGCACATCCTTTTCATTAGGATGTCAAAAGTCCAAGTGTGTAACTCCAGTTATGCAAGTGCATTTTAAGATTCTATTTGTGTTAGGAAGCTAACGTCCCTTTGGCCAAAGCAAGTCATGTGGCCAATCCGAGGTGGGGATTAGTCCACAGTGGGAGAGCACTGCAAAATTGCATGGCAATGGACGTGGATAGAGGGGTGAGTATAGACCTGAAGTCAATTATGCAATTTATAACAAACATGGAAGTACTCATTGACTCTTGTTGGGTCAAGGGACTCCGAATGGGCCCCCCTTGAGCCCCTGGGCTTCTCTCTAATAATTACCATCATAAGGGACCGTAGAATAGAGCAGGCAGTAGCAGGCCATATCCATGTATGACTATCCATGGACAGTATATTCTAGTACAGGAAATTTAGAAATCATATAAAATCTAAAGGGAAAAAAAAGTCATTCATGTTCTGAATTATTCTCCAGAGATATTTTTACCACTTTGATATACTGCCTTTCAATTCTTCATTAATAGTATATACATTTATATCCAGATTTTTTCTTAATATTCTAGAATAAATCTTTCTTTGCCTTGTTATTAAAAAGACTTTGTATGTGTAATATTACTGTCCACATAAATGTTCCACAGATGGATACATCGTAATTGGTTCACCTTGCCCTTGTTCTTTACTGTTTTGGTTCTTTTCAGTGTTTTGTGATTAAAATAGTGCGGCAGCAAGCACATCTGTGCACTAATGTTCATTTACACTTTTAGTTGTTTCTTTGATAGAAAGACTACTGGTCGGAAGTGCAGGGATCTGGGATTGTCACTATTTTGCTGTGTGATCTTGACCTATGTGTCAATTTCCTCATTAGAAAATGATATATTTGCGCTTGATGGCCTTAAACTCCTTTCCAATATTCAAAAGCCATCTTCAAGTTAGAGTAATAAATTACTTTATTGAAGTGGAGGCATAAAGGCAACACCAGTGTTTTGTCCTCAACAAAGTTCATGGGAAGAGAGCCCACTTCCTTGGGCTTCTCACTTGGAAGAGTTCAGTGTCTTTGAGAGAGGAGGTTTTGCTTCATAATTTAAGTATCATTGTTCTTCCTTCAGTTTTCATTCCTGATATAGCAGTGATTATATAGATATAGATATATTTAATTTTAAAATAGGCTCACAGGACACTGAGTATTAAGAATATCAACAATCTTGTCCTATGCTTTAGGATGGTTTACCTATGCTGGAAGAACTGATTGCATTACCTGTCTTCATTTCATCTTATAGTTTTGTATTGCTTTTTATTTTTATTTTTGCCATTTCCCCCCCCTGGTGAATCGAGCTTCATTATAGTCATCATAAGTGCACAGCCTGAGGATCTGGCCTTATCTCACAATTTCCTGCTGGGACCTTTTCTCAGCGATGCCTCCTTACTGTTAATTTTAATATATACTGAGGCTGTATTGCATTTTGCCATCTCCCTTCCAGTCTCTGGCAGGGATAAATACTGCTCAGTGTGCACAGGCCATAAGTGTTGACTTCACAAAGCCAAGGCATCCATATGTCATTCCCGAATAGACAAAGTGTAATCTGTGCACTCCGTCTCTCCAGCTCTTCCCCAGATCTGTCCTGAGTGTGTCTTCCTTGCTGGTGACAGAATTTTCTAGTTCTTAAGCTCATTTTGGGAGAGGCATTAGAATCTTCTTTCGGCTCTTCATCCAGTTGCTTCTCTAAGTTGAGCGGGGCGCCCATCTGGCCAGCAGAATTCTGTGTCAAGTCCAACATGGTCTCTCTCCTCTGGCCACCATCAAAAGGCCCTTTGTTTCCTCCCCCTCCCCCTCAGCCAGGATGTGGTGCGCATTCCACGAATGATGGAAATTCTCCCATCACACTGTAGCGTTCACCATAGCCGCTTTATAGAACCAGTTCCAAAAGGAAAACATCTTCTACCCACAGAAGTCTTGCCCATCTTTACTTTGCCTCAGGAAATAAATCAGGGCTGGGATAATTAATCAAGTCAGATATAAACTGGATTTAGGGGGCCACATCATTTTCCTTTGTACATGTGAATCTAACGTTTTCTTGAGTTTCAAGGTAGTTGCTTAGGAAGCACAATTTTAGTAATTGTAAACTTTCCATTTTTAGCTCACTCTTTCCCCATCTCTAGCAGTTCTAAACAATCTTCACATATCTTTTCTTAAGAAAGCTTGAGTCCAGGGCGCCTGGGTGGCTCAGTGGGTTAAAGCCTCTGCCTTCAGCTCAGGTCATGATCTCAGGGTCCTGGGATCGAGCCCCACATCGGGCTCTCTGTTCAGCAGGGATCCTGCTCCCCCCCTCTCTCTCTGCCTGCCTCTCTGCCTACTTGTGATCTCTCTCTCTCTCTCTCTGTCAAATAAATAAATAAATAAAATCTTTAAAAAAGAAAAAAGAAAGCTTGAGTCCCAATTGAGTCCAATTCTTGAGTGTAGAATCATTTCCTAATGGGAACGACTTTGCTCTTCTGTATAGTAATCATCCAGGAACCGTGGGTGTGCCGGTGTGTGGGTGTCTGTGTTTAAACATTTTCATGAAGCAAGGAATGTATCTTTGCTTTATTTTAGCCTCATTTTAGTAAACGTGGTTTCAGGTGAGGAATGCTGACTTTGGGAATTTCTGACTTGTTTTATCTTGTCCTGCACCTCTTTGCAATCCCCTCGTCTATTCTTTTCTGCCCATCTCCCTCCTTCTCCAGGGCTGTGCTTGGCTAGTAGCTCTGAAGTAATTTGGTAAGAAACAGGTGGATGGAAGCTCCTAGAAGGATGTGTGTTAAGTGTAGAGGTGCTTCTGTCTGTTCTTATTCCTTCGTCCCGATCTCCAGGCCTGTGATCCTCATGAAGGCCAGGAGCAAGCCGAGATCCACACTTGCCGAGATCCAGCTCTTTTCTCGACATATTCGGTCCATTTCAGTTTTAAAGGCAGATGTTTGTTACAAACTCTGAAGTTTCAGAGAGGGCTAAGTAAAGTTCTGGAAGTCTAGGTCAGGCTTAAGGCATAATTGGGATTGTGGGGAAACCAGAGGACAACAATAGGGAGTGAGAAGGAAAAAAAAAAAAAAAGAAAACAAATATCTGTCTGCTGGGAGAAGAATAGAGCCCATCTCACCATGGTCCCCGGACCTCTCTCCTGAGACTCTGGTTATATACCATTTGTTTCTTAATTTTAAATGTACTTTTTGGGGCACCTGGGTGGCTCAGTTGGTTAAGCACCCAACTCTTGATTTCAGCTCAGGTCCTGATGTTGGGGTCATGAGATCGAGCCTCATGCCGGGCTCCGTGTTCAGTGAGAAGTCTGCTTGAGATTCTCTCTCTTTCTCTCTCTGCCCCTCCCCCACCACTCTCTCTTGGATAAATAAATAAATCTTTAAAAACATATACTTGTTAACTTTTAAATAGATAACACAGTCAACTTGGTTTGAAGACCAAAAAGTGTGAAACATCACACATGGAGATTCTCCCTCCTGTCCTGTTCCCGGTCTACCCAGTCTCCCTCCTGCCCTGAGCAGGAAGGCAGGTTTCTTTCTTTGGTGTGGATCCTTGCGGTTCCTTTAGGCGCACTTACACTCAAACGAATACAAGTATAGATTCTTACTTCGCCATTCGTTTGGCTATCCATTTATCTCCTCTCTCACATCCTCACTTTATTTCCTCTTACTCTACTCTCAGTAACTTATGGTTGGAGCTCCTTTTTGAGAAGCAAGATCAGTGGTCATTTGTTTTACTTATGTCTGATAGCCCTGACCAGATTCATACATGTGCTTGTCTTTTTCCCATAGATGAAGTGGAAAGTGAGAAGTGGTACCTGTCTACAGACTTTCCATCAACAACCATCAAGACCGAGCCAATTACAGAGGAGCGGCCCCCAGGACTTGTTCCCTCTGTCACTCTGACCATCACAGCCATCTCTACCCCTTTTGAGAAGGAGGAACCCCCCCTGGAAATGAATACTGGGGTATACTCACTTTTCTTCCCTACACACACACTGGATCAAAACACACGGATCCTCATTCCCCAATAAGGCATTTGACCTTTTTTGGAGCGAGTGGCTCTAGATGTTTCAGGATATGTAATTGCATATGTATGTATGTGTATATCAAGGATATGTTGGTTTGGGATCAGCATTGATTATGCTATTTCCTTTAAAGGCATTGTTCAGAAAACTGGTAGCAAGTCTGATTTCATTTTTCCAATGACTGCTGTTACAAAATTAAGATAAATAGACTGATACTCATGGTTAAAAAAAAAAACAACCCAAACTCACCATGGGATTGATTTTTAGGCCAATGGAAAGAGAGAGGCTAAATGATGATGCGATCCTTGGCTTCTATGCCGGCGTTGATGGAAGCATTGTTTCCTATGTCATGTTTTCCTTTCCTTGTGCAAAGTGGAGTTGCCCTGGCCCAATTCTGGGACCCCCACCTGCCAATTTTTATTGTATTACACATGGAAAACATACAAATTGGGCATTTCTTCCTTGTTCGATTCCATGCCTACATGCCTACCCCACCTCCTCTCCAGGCATTTCCAGTGTCCGGTGATGGATCGGAATCATACATGGATATCTTCTTCCGGATGTTGAAAGCCAGTCCTGAATTTCCTAAAGTTCAAAGTCAATGGTTTATAAACAATGGCTCCACTGATGTTATGTCAGATATCCTCTGAGCAAGGTGTCCTATCTACCTCTTTAGGAAGAGGTTGCACAGAAGCAGTAGAACGCTCTGGTGCACACTTGTTCTTAGCGCTCTTTAGAAGCCATCTTGGAAAAGATGGGGGACTGTGGACAGAGCCCCTCTCCAACTGCATTCTAGAATTCCTTTCTCATTTGCTGCCTAGATCTGGTCATTGCACTGGGCTTCTAGAGTGTCTCTCAGTCTCCTTGTTCCATGAGAGGTTAGTTCAGTTGATTTTTTTAGTGTGTGACTAAGAAAGGTCAGGGTCTTGGCCTTGCTCCGCTCATAGGCCAGAGACATTCCCTTCTTTCTGTACCGAGTGTTCATGGTTCAATGCTGTCAGTCCTGAGGAAGACTGGGGGGATCCCACGAAGCTTGGTTCAGGCAGCTCCTGCTATAGGACAAACTAGTGGAGGCCTGGGGCCCTTTTCAAAGTTGCCAGACTATTTTATGGTATTTATATTACTATAAAAACAATAGAGAGAGGAGGCCTTGTTTCTTAACTTCGGAATCCTGAGGGTTCAGTCGGCTGAAGCGCTGGTTTAGGCGGTGAGAAAAAGGCTAAGGAAGAAGCCACCTCGTGTCAGAGAAGGAACCTGCTGGTACTGAGCCGGGCCTCCGCCAGCTCGGAGAAGCGGGGCTGCCCCGAGAGCAAGACACATAGTTGGATAACAAGTCACTCCCCTAGTGTCCCTCTAGGTTTGTTCCTGGTTTTTAAAAACTTTGTTTGAAATTCTTCCTCTAGGTTGATTCCTCGTGCCAGACCATTATACCTAAGATAAAGCTGGAGCCCCATGAAGTGGATCAGTTCCTCAACTTCTCTCCTAAAGAAGGTCTGTTTGCTCCCCCTGCCCTCCTCCCGGGGTCCCAGATGTCGGCGTGCGGGGAAAGGGCATGTGGGAGAGAGTGCTGGGATTAATTTGTAGCGCAGGCAATCGCCTGCTTTCTGAAACAGCTCTGCTCTCAAAAACCTTGATTCTAAGTCCAAATCTTGAAAGCTAAATTTTAATTTCCCCTCTACGTTACATGCTTAAATCTTTTATCTACATATGCGTATATGCTTAAGGCTTTTATGCCAAATCTTGTATTTTACTTTTACTCCAGCAGGGGTGTTTTTTCCAAACCTTTACAATCAGCTATGATGTAGGTGCTGGTGAACCCTTCTGGGTGTGAGTGTGTGACTCAACCCCCGTTCTCCGTGCTGCAGGGTGAGCAGTAGAGGCTAACACACAAACATCCACAAAGGCACCTGGCCTGTTTATTTATTTACTTATTTTTATTTTTTATTAACACACAATGTATTACTTGCCCCAGGGTACAGGTCTGTGAATCATCAGGCTTACACATTTCACAGCCCTCACCATAGCACATACCCTCCCCAATGTCCATCACCAGCCACCCCATCCCTACCCCCCACCTCCCGCCAGCAACCCTCAGTTTGTTTCCTGAGATTAAGAGTTTCTTATGTTTTGTCTCCCTCCCGATCCCATCTTATTTCATTTTTTCCCCTCCCTACCCCCCACGACTCCCCGCCCTGCCTCTCAAATTCCTCATATCAGAGAGATTATATGATAATTTTCTCTGATGGACTTATTTCGCACCTGGCCTGTTTAAAACAACTCAGTTTAAACCCTTTGTAGAGTGAATTCACAATTTGATCATTCAGTGTGTTTAAATGCTGATTTTAGATGACCGTAGTGGCAAGGAGCCTCTTTCCTAGTTATAAATTAGTTCATGCACCTCAGTGTCATATTCTGAGTTGTCATACTTTTCACTTTTTCTTTCTTTGTGTCGGTTTCTTTCTGACTTCTCCTCTTGTTCTCAGATGAAATCCATAATTGGGAATCCTGAACACTGATCACCACCCCAAGTGTCATAAAGTCCAAGGAAGCTTTTTTTGCCTTCTTTTTCATTGAGATACCCCTGCATGGACCCTGTGCTTTAAATTTTGTGCCTTCAGACCTGCCATCATCTTCCTTTTTATTTATGTCTTCTGGACGAGGTTAGAAGGACAGTTCTACAGGTCAACAAATAAGAAAGTCGTGTATGCCATTGTCATAGAAGATGTGTGGGTGTTTCACATGAGCAGTTCTCATGAAAGCATAACGTCCTTCATTCCACTGGAAACTGACAGGATTTTATCTGTGATCGTTTAATCAGGGCTGGTATTTGCCTTTGTTAGCAGTAAGAAACGATTACTTTTTTTTTTGAAATTAACAATATCGACTAAAATCTGTATAGAAACAATATTTCTTTCCACTGAGTGTTATCCATAAGTGCCTTTCAGCTTATTTACTGTTCTAAAGTAATTCCTTTCCTTTTCATGAAGACTATCAAATACATCTTGCTCTTTAGTTTATGTTGCAATATGCTTCAGAAAGTGTCTTAACTGTAACAGTGACGGTTCAGGCTGCAGACTCTGGGATCAGTGGAGAAGAAACATTTCAAGAGTAAAGTTAAGTGGTGGGCAGTCCTTCCTCATTATCCTAGATAAACAGAGAGGAGGAAATTCAATATCCTTGTATGCAGTGGAGCTTCTAGGCAAAGTAGCTTGTTGTCCCCAGACCTTTCAAGTAATCTGAGACTGGAATTTCAAATGATATTCAGAAATCTGATACCGAGGCACCTAGAGCCAGGTTAGAAACTCTTAATAAGCAGGAAAGAGGAGATTTGAGTTTCCCTCACTTTTCCTCTCGTGCCATTTCTGTTTTTTGTAGAGTACCTTCTTCTTGGAAAAGAAAAAGATATTAGAATAATTGGGATGGTGCTAAGGCTGAGGGACAAGTAAGCTCTAGGTGAGTTGGCCAGTTCTCCTGAATATGGCGGACAATGGGAGCCTCTAATAGGTTTTCTCTTGGGTTTGATTGTTGTTGTTGTTGTTGTTGTTGTTGTTGTTGTTTTTCCCCACCATTGTTAAAAGATAAACTGAGGCATATCAAAATTTTTAAGAGTTTATTTGAGCAAAAGTGGATTCAAATTGGCAGTGCCAAACCAGAAGAGGTTAGGAGCCTTCCACCAATGGGAGCTCAGGAGAGACTTTGATACTTTGTGGAAGCAAAGTCAGGAAATTATTGATTGGCTATTGTTTAAAGCCTAGTTGGTTCTTTGTGACTGGTTGTCCTTAGGTTTCACTTTGGTATCCTTGATGCGTCTACAGGCATCAATTTTGGTTTGCTCATATAGACCAGGGCATTAAAGCCACCTCGGTCCAATGGCCTCTTTGTGGAAGCCATTCAGCACCTTGGTTAACACTCTCAGGACTCTGTTATGGGGGCGGCAGGGGGCACATATTTAAGGCCCCTGGAACTATTGGCAGGGATGTTGGTACTAGAGATGCAAGGATTATTTTAGAATATTTGTTAGCTTTCGAAGTGCCCACAGACTCTATAAAACCCAGGGAGCTCTTTGGCAAGATTTTGTCCGAGAAAAAGGGAAGCAGCTAGTGAAAGGTACTATGTTAGAAAAAGAAGAAGAGAGTAAGACACAGAAGAAAGAGCTGTGTGTTGTGAATAGTGTGGAGGGAGGCAGGACAGGTGGCTGGGAGGCAAAAGACTTCTAACTGCTTGTCACCCGCAAAGGCAGCTCTGGGTGGGATCTGGTGAGTCACTTGTGCCTCAGAAGGCCCTTCCCACCTTGGGCAGTGTCTGGTTATGAGAGAGAAGAGGAGGCCGAAGCCTTTCCGTGGCCCCAAGCACTCCTCTGGCCGAGCTGCACCTTCGGAGCTAAAGGGCTTATTGTCTTGGGGGCCCCAAAGGCGTGTGGGGTGAAAGGCTTACTCAAGGTTATGCCCCTTGGCTCAGAAACAGTGGCTGCCTCTCAAGGCATTTTGGCTCAGCAGGAGTAGAAAGGAGACCAGAAAAAGGAGAGCTCTTTTGTCAGGCCAAACTCAGAGTGGATTCTCCCTCCTGGAGCCCTTCCCCGCTGCCCCAGAGATGCGGGATTGATAACACCGACTGTGGCTCACGCGTCCAACAGACAGTGTGTCCGTGACTCCCTGAGGGGAGGCGAGGGGACTATGGAGCAGCAAGCCCCCAACACACACGCACACACACACACACGGATGCACACATGCACACGCACACACACACACACACACGGATGCGCACACACATGCACACGCACACGCACACACACATACACACACACTTCTTTTCCAGTGCCTACCTACCTAGATGGATGTAGGATTTTCAGAAGGAAGAATGTCCGGCATCTTGCCTGCGGGCCCTGCCGCGCACATTCCCTCAGAAACAATGAGCTTTTCTCAAAGCAGCCATTGGGAATGCTCTTGGGCCCCAGGTTTTGCTAATTTTTTTTTTTTAAGTACCTAACCCATAAACGTGGTTTACAAGTCAAACAACAGAAATGACATGAAGTGAATACAGTGAGAAGTTACACCGACACTGCCCCGGTCTACCCTGATTTCCCCTGCCTCCCAAGAGGTCATAATTTTATTAATTTCTTATACATTTTCCATGTTTCTTTATGCCGAAACAAGCCAATAGGAGTTTGTATTCTCCCCCTCTCCTCTTTCTTACAAAAGGAGGGCTTCTTTATTCACCGTCCCGCACCTTGGTGTTCCCCCTCCCCTCTGACAAAATCCGCTGGAGATCCTTCCATGCCAGCACACGCACAGTCTTCATCCCTTTGTTCAGTCGGCCCGAGTTCGGCTGTGCGGACGTGCAGCTCTTTGACGACGTCCGAGCCCTGCTTCGTCGCTGTCTGATGGTTGAAACCCGCTTTCTTCCCCTCAGCCTCCGTGGAACACCTGCACTTACCCCCCACCCCTCCCAGCAGCCACAGCAGCGACTCGGAGGGCAGCCTGAGCCCCAACCCGCGCCTGCACCCCTTCGGCCTGCCTCAGACCCACAGCCCTGCCAGAGCCGTGGCGCGGGCCCCCTCGGCCCTGTCCAGCTCCCCTCTCCTCACCGCGCCTCACGTGAGTATCCCGCCGCCAGCTCTGGCCCTTTCCCTTGGGTCCCTCGGAGCTTCGCTAGGACGGGGTGCCCTTCAAGGCCACTTGACTTGGTTCTTGTAAGGAAGTCTTAGGTTTAATTGCGAAAGCAGGGTGATAGCCATTTTAAAGAACATTTTCTAAGACCTGCCTCTTGATCTCGCCATGCTAACACCATCCTCTCCCTCTTCCTGCGCACATTCCAGTTATTGCTTGTTTATTTTATTTGTCACCGCCGGAGCGTAAGGGGTAGAAAACGTGGTGTTGCCTGCCTCCTCAAAATCACGCCCCGAATACTCACCATCGATTTCGATGATCCTGTGGCCTACAATAGGAAATAACTTGTTTTTCAAGTAAACAGTCTTTGATGAACTTAAAATTTTGACTGAGGTGAGGTGTTTTGTTGCCGAAACCTCAAAAGTATAGTTTAAACCTTTTTAGCCTGTGGTACGACTCCCAACCCAGAGACTCACGTTGGAAAGCACGAGTCATCATTCATCCCTAATGTAGATAAGGGCACCTTTTTCCAGATCAAAATAGAGACAGATAGTTAACATTTTACTGTTACGAAGAATTCATTGATTTCTATAAAGCTTGAAAAATGATAAAATTATTATCAGCCTTATGGAATTTATATCAGAGAGAGAAAATCCGAATGAGATGAGATATTTAAAAATTCTGTAAGAATCATCGTTCAAGTAATATAATTTTGACGATTTAAAGTCAGTGTGTCCCACAGAGTTCTGGATCTGTGGGCATGTTAGGAAATCCTCCAATCCCCCAGAGTCTTGTCTGTGCCTCTCAATTAGCTCTTGATATCAAACCCAAATACCTCTACTCTCTACTGGGGGCCTCGACCCTTTGCTGTTTCAAGAACTTCCTATCGGTTCTAGACAGAGCAGCATCTTCAAGTGCTTTTCAGAATACTGCCTTTTGCTTGGACTGCCCTCCTCTCTCTATGTAAATCATCCCTTTCCTTTCAAAAGGCCCAATGCCAGTCTCCCCTCCTACCCTTAAGCCTTTCCTTTTCACACACACTCATGTGTCTCTTTCCACAAGTTTTGAATGCACCTTGAGTTGATATTACAGCGTAGCATTTAATTGCCCTCAGCCTTTCATGTGTATTAATTCAGTCTCCGTCTTGATCACAGGCTATGACTTGAGACATGCATTTTATTTTGAATGTTCCATGACATTGAATGTGGGGCTCAGACGTCATTGGCACTCAGCTTCATCGTTCTATGATGGGCTAAATGAGCTATAGTCCTTGTCTTCACTGATGATGGACAACCTGGGGCTGTCCCAAGCCAGGGACTTCCATGGGATGTGCCTGCAGGTGTATTTCTGGGAGCCCTGGCCCCTTAGCTGTTAGCAGGGGAGAACAAGTGACCCCTGGTGTATGGGGAGCATCTTGCAAAATTGTGTTTTCAGGAGAACAAGGACATTCTTTCACCAACAGAGCTCCAAGTGAATCCCCCCATCACTCCAAGGCCATGAAATCTTGAGAGATGTGGGAAATGAATCGTGTAACATTACTTTTGATGTTTTAGCCAGTAGGGTACCTCCTGGGAACTGATGGGTAGAGGTTTCTTCGCCCTTTCCCTTGAATGATAATCCTTGGGTTGTGTTCTCCATCTTTGCCTCCACTTCAAACCACTCGTCTCTCACCCGAAGCATACGAGCATCCTTCTCTCTCAGACGTTTGCAAGTTTCTTGAGTGTGCCCAGTTGTTCTGCTTTGACCCTTTTTCTGCCCCTTGATCTGCACAGAAACTGCAAGGGTCAGGCCCACTGGTCCTGACAGAAGAGGAGAAGAGGACCCTGATTGCCGAGGGCTATCCCATCCCCACCAAACTGCCTCTGACCAAATCAGAGGAGAAGGCTCTGAAGAAAATTCGGAGGAAAATCAAAAACAAGGTGAGCCCTTCAAATCTAGATGCTTCTGTGAGCAGAGACCATGGCAAGAATTAAGCCTGCATGCCTCCACTCCCCCTCTTCCCAGTGGCCAACACTGGCCCATCTCATGGCTCCGCCTTGCCCTTCCCCTCAGTGGGGAGCGGGAACGCGGTCACCACTGACCCCTGGGTTCCTCCAGTCCCTCCACCCACATCCTCTGTGTCAGTGGATCCCCAGGGGGACCAGGGGCTGAGAGGAAAGCATTTGAACTGCCATTAATTTTTTTTATCCCAGGCTTTTAAGTTTCTGTTTTATAATGTACACAATATTTCCTTCTAGTGGGCATGTATATAATTTACAAATAATATAAATGCATTGTGGGTGTTTAGTTTTTTTCTTTACTAGGTTTTTTATTAAAAAAAAAAAAATCCTGTCGTCTACTGTTCTGTGCCTGGATTTAGTCGTCTCCTAGCCCTGGGTCCCTACAGTGCAGATCAGGACTGGGGAGGCCAAGGGGCATGGCTAGGGTACAGACAGGCCAGAAGGCAAGACGCAGAGAAAGAAAGAAAAAGAGAGTTCCGTTAGGACTCTTGGTCCATGTGCAGAACGAGTAAGGGGGCTTATGTCTGACCAAGCCCAACTATCTCGATGTATACGTTCTACTTGAGCCAACGGAGGCCCACGGAGGTGAAACCATTTATCTGAGACCACACAGATGGTTTGTGACCCACGTGGTGTTCTGACTCAGGCCTGCCAGGCTTCCCACGAGGGGCCCACTTTGGTGGGAACTAGGGACCACACAGGCTGGTTGAAACCAGGAAGGTCAGAAGAGGTGACTCACAGATGAGCCAGCAGGTTATCTCAATGAAGAATGGCCACAAAAATGAGCAGGACTCTGGGGATTTCTGTGCTAACAGACCCCTGTCTTCCGTTTACACACAACTGACTTCCGGAGCCAGCAGGAAGTTCATCCTTTCTTCTCCCCTTCTGTCTCAGATTTCTGCCCAGGAAAGTAGGAGAAAGAAGAAAGAATACATGGACAGCTTGGAGAAAAAGTAAGCCTCCTGCGAAAACTGGGTGTGTTTACTGGGTGAACTGTGTAGGAAAACGGGAGTGTGCAAAGCTTCTGTTTTCCATGGAAAGTGGATGAAGTTCATTCTGGCCACCATCAAAGCCCGTCGGTCCATCTGCTGTGTTTTGCCTGCCACCTAGTGGTTCTTAGAGGGGGAGGCTTTGTAAGTATGGCCTTAAAGAATGCACTGTCTTAGCAGGCATTGGTACAACACTGTTTCCATCCAGAGTAAGTCCTCGAAGGCTTCCTTTCAAACAAGTGCAAATATTAACATTCGTTCCCGTTCCTGGAACTCTCCTCAGAAGAGAGGCACAGTTTCAGGCGAAAGGAGCAGTGCTAATTAATCCCTCACGCCCTGGAGGAGGCCAGTGGCAGTGCAGCAAGTGGGGCTGGCATTCTTTACTTTGTGTCCACTGTAATTCATGCTTCCGGCTAGCTACTACCCACGAAAACACTCGAAGGCACCCTTTGTTCTTCTGAGTAGTCCAAAATATCAGCTGGGCTGTTAGAAAAAACATGAATGAGATGCAATTTTGTATTAGGCTTAGAAATACAATTCTCCAGCTGACCCGCAAATATCGTTTAAGATGGAAATGAGGCCCCTGACCTGGAAAGGAATCTTCCCGTGTGTCTGGGGAGAAGAGCACATCCTGGCTGGTTCTTGACATTCCTACTGAAAGTTACTGCCTCTACATCCTAGGTTAGGTGTTGGTGATTGAGCATGAAGTAGTCCCATTCTGTTCCATTATTTTCTGTACGGTTCAGGGTCAAGATGGTCTGCAGTGCCTCTTGGAGGTCTGGTCCTGCAGCTGGATTCCTTGTCTCGAGCCTCTGGGTTTTTGTCCTCCCCTCTTGTCTATCCCGAGCCCTTTGGCTCCCTATCAGTCCTTCTGGCCAAGACCACAGCCAGCAGCATCCAGGCTCCTGCAGGATGAGGGAGGTCAATGATAGGCATTGAGGAAATAAGGATGACATAAAAGAAATCGAGGTCGGAGAACCCTAGGACTTTAGAGTTTGTACCATCCCTAGTCGTTTTCTGGTTCTGAGACGTATGTTACTCATTTCTCGCTCTCTCTCTTTTTTCTTTTGTCTTCTTACCTTTCTTCCCAACTCAGGCTGGCCAGGCTCTCTCCCTCACTTCCCTAGAGTAGCTGATCCTTCTTCATTCCTCCTTCTCCAAACCCCACCTGCCTCCACCCTAGCTCCTGGCATCGCCTTTGCTCAACTGATACAACCACTTTTCTTCTCTCCCCCTCCTCTGTAGGGTGGAGTCTTGTTCAACTGAGAACTTGGAGCTTCGGAAGAAGGTGGAGGTTCTGGAGAACACCAATAGGTGAGTGTCGCTGGAGTGAAGGGCTGTTCAAACTGCCTAATGGAAGGTGGGGGAAAGGGAGGGGCAGATCCAGGACCAGAGTGGGAGGAAGGCATGAAGGTGCTCGGGACGGGCATACTCCACACATGTGCACTTGCACACACACTCACACACGCACGCGCGCATGTTCTTTACTTCTCCTAAAATACATGGCAGGAAGCTTGGAGGAGAATAAGGATGGTAAGTTTGATTCTCCTGAAAAGACATTCAACTTTAGAGGTGGACAGAGAGGGACTGGCCTCTTCATCGTCACCCAATTTTAGTAACAGATGGTGCTTATTCGTGAAAAGAAAAGAGGAAACCAGGTTTGATTTTTTAAAATACTGTTTATAAAAATTAATGACATTTCAAACCTATTTAAAAAAACATCTGTAGGACAGAGTGAGTTAATGGGCTCTTCTAGCACTTTCTTGCCAGGTATTGTTTTTAGCACATCAAAGATATTCCCTTAACCTTCCAGCAGCCCTATAAGGTGGTCCTATTAATATCCCCATTATATAGAGGAGATCACTGAGACTCAGATGGTTCAGTGATTTGCCCAAGGTCACACAGTAAATGTTAGAGCTGCATTTGAATGTAGGCAGTCTCGCTCTGGAGGCTAAATGTAGGAGAAGCGTGTTGAGGGTTATCCTGGGTCACGTGCAAGAGAAAGGGGTTGAGGTATAGGGTTAAGAAAAAGGATTTAATGTATAGGGTTAAGAGTTAGGGAGTTTGATCCAGGATGTGTGTGTGTGTGTGTGTGTGTGTGTGTGTACACAGTGCCACCTTAGGCTTTAAAAATTAAAATGTTCTTTAGTCAGGGGATCCTGTTGCCCTTAGTTGTTAGAGATCCAACAATGCAAGCAGAGAAAAATAGCCTTTTAGGTAAGAAAAATATTACTTAATCATTTTAAGGCTTAGCGCTAATGCCTAATAATGATTTTGCAATCGTTAAGGGATCGGGTTAAATCTATTTCCCTGTCATTTGATAACAACATTAAATTGGGCTCCCATCTTCATGGTTCGATGCTCAGGCTTTTCTACTCCTAAGTTAAAACTATCATCAGTGGGGACATGCGACATTGTAACCCCTCTGGGCTTCCGTCTGCATTTCTGGGAACGTGTGTGCTCAAACAGCAGGTCAAGGACAATCACCTCTGGTGCTCCGTGGACAGATGGCAGAAGTAAATAAACGCCCCCAGCTCCGGGTTCTCTCACCTTGATCCCCTGTGGCAAAGGAGATGGTTTCCAATACCGCTTTAGGGTCCGGTTTCATGGTTCCCTGGGGTCAAATAGTCTCCTGAGGCTTCGCCTCTTCTTACTTCCAACTTCACTTCTGCCCTGGTGGATCCCTGGGTCCTGAACCCCTACAGAGCCTGTGTCCATCTTGTTAGCGTCCCGAACGCCCGTCCTAGCACTTGCAGTGCCCCATGTTCATGAGCGGGACAAATCTACACCATGAACTGCTGAAAAGGGAAAGAGGAACGTATCCAAGATAACCCTGGAGTTTGATCCGGGTTCCTCCTTGCCTAAGGGCTACCTCTGCCAGGTCTTCTCGCAGCCACACGGGGGCAGCAGAGGTGCAGTACCGGCCGGGCTGGGGGAGCGGGGTGCTTGTGATTAGAAGTGCTCTGCTCCCCAGCCTCTCCTAGGTAAGGCCTCTCCTCCCCTCTCCGGGCTGACTGTGCTGCATCATATTGTTTAAAAAAGATTGTATTTATTTATTTGAGAGAGACAGAGAGCATGAGCAGGGAGGGAGGGAGTGGGAGAAGCTGACTCCCTGCTGAGCAGGGAGCCCTATGCAGGGCTTGATCTCAGAACCCTGAGATTACCACCTGAGGTGAAGGCAGATGCTTAAAAGACTTAGCCACCCAGGCACCCCCATATTTCTTAAACTTAAAAAAAAAAAAGCCTGGTGCCTGGGTGGCTCAGTGGGTTGAGCATCTGCCTTCTGGCTCGGGTCATGCTCCCCGGGTTCCGGGATCGAGCCCCACGTTGTCAGGCTCCTTGCTCAGAGGGGAGACTGCTTCTCCCTCTGCCCCTCCCCCTGCTCGTGCTCTCTCTCTCTCTCTCTCTCTCAACAAAAGCAAAAAACAACAACAAAAAAACCCCTTAAACCTGTAATATATTCCTCATCGCAGAAAAAAATCAGAAACTGCAGTTAAAAAAGAAAAAAAATTGCAATCTTTTTGCCCAGAGATGTTTATATTTTGTAATATTTTATACATATGTATTTATACATATACACATCCTCTTTTGTTAAGAACTTTTTCCATTTAACAAAACGCAGTGGACATGTTTTCATATCAGTGTAGTTCTTTTTTTTTACATAAATTTACATTTTTATTGTAAAAGATTCAAATAGTAGTGAAGTTCATTTGCTAGAAAAGTTCCCTTTACTTCCCCCAATCCTACTACCTAACCCATTTTTTCACTTTTATTTTTTTTACTTTTTATAATGAATAATTTCAAACACAACAAATGCAGAGAGAGCATCACATTGGATCCCTATAGCCACCTCTTAGTAATCTATAACACCCTTGGTGTCAGGCATGACAAGGTATCTCAGGCTCACCTTGTAAATTTCTTAAACCAGGCTTGATATCAGGCCTTTCTTCAAGAAATTCTCCTTCCTTTTACTGGAATATGGTGTTTAAAGATTGAGCAATATCTATTGACTTCCTTTACATAGATGAGAGGATTTTGCTCTCTTAGGTCATTCCCTGTCCATTAAGAGCTGTATCATAATTTTTGGTTAAATCAATAATTATTAATGTAAATGTTAAATCAATTAATTATTAATGTAAATTAATGTAAAATTTAATGTTTAATGTAATTAAATTACATGTAATTAATGTTTAATGTAATGTAATTAAAATTTAGTGTAAT
Source organism: Nasua narica (assembly GCA_028533885.1). Taxonomy (NCBI): domain Eukaryota; kingdom Metazoa; phylum Chordata; class Mammalia; order Carnivora; family Procyonidae; genus Nasua; species Nasua narica. The sequence continues at coordinate 79,052,933 of CM052806.1, read as the reverse complement.
GTAAAAATTAATGTAAATTAATATTTACATTATTATTAATGTAATTATTCATGTAAATTAATAATTACATTATTAATATCAGTATACTTCTACAGAGTCCTTATTTCTATCAGAATCTGATAAAGAGCTACCGTGTGAGGAACACTGACGTAAGGTACATCTGATTCTGTGTAACAACAATCTGTGTTTTGCCAGTTATTTTTATCTTTTTAAATTATGGCCATAGCAATTTCAATAATACTAGTTATTATAGAACAGGAGTGATGGGAACATATGGCATATTTGAGCTTGGGGTCAGTGTATCTCATTCTTCTTCCCTGGGAGTCAACGATGAGTTTCTCCTTTTCTTCTTCATGGACCGTGCGGAAAATTTTCCCGGCATTTAGCCCACTGAAGAAACACCCTGCCTCAGGCCATTGGCACCCTGCTCTGTCCCTTGCCTACCCTGTGTGTGTTTTCTGCCTTCAGAAGTCACCTCTGGGGACGCCTGGGTGACTCAGTTGGTGAAGCGTCTGCCTTTGGCTCAGGTCATGATCCCAGGGTCTCGGGATCGAGTCCCACATCAGGCTCCCTGTTCAGTGAGGAGCCTGCTTTTCCCTCTGCCTGCTGCTCCCCCTATTCATTTTCTCTCTTCCTCCCTCTCTGACAAATAAATAAATTAATTAAAAAAATAACTTAAAAAAAAGAACTCACCTCTGGGAGCAGACAACCCTTCTTTTGTGGTGCTAATGGCTGGCCGTTTCCTGACCTGTGGTCTTCCCACAGATAATCTTATCAGGGGACTCCTGGGGTTATAATTTCTAAGTAATTTTTAGTGTGTTTTAGCCTGAGAGGTCAAGAAATGAAAGTGCCATTCTTGTCGAGACGAGGAAAGTGGGTCTGCATTCCCTTCGGCGTCTTCCCCCCCTCGAGGGCCTCGTGCTGCGAGGACACGGCACCAGGCACAGTGACTCAGATGGAACCTTGGCAATCTCCTGTTGTCCACTTGTCACGAGGAGGTGGTGGTTTGGGCATGTGGCAAGGGAGACTTTTGGTCCCTTTGCTCCCATAACACTGCGTCGGGGACACAGTGTTTGAACTAAGTACAGGGCTGGGCCTAATGAACACACACCTGTGTTTGTGTTCCTGGCCATGCTTCTTGGATGATTGTCCTTTGGAGGTAGCTGGACACACACAGAGAACAGCTGGGCATGAACTGGATCCCACGTCAGCGGAGTGGGGGGGGAGACCTCCGGCGCCATGATGTCATGGGACCCGACATGGTGGAGACAGTGAGTGGCTATTTCCTTGTCGACCAAATTAAAAGAAGACGACTTTTTCATTTTCCCACTTATGTGTTACACCCCGGGAGGGACTTTTCCATCTCTCTAGATAAAAATGAGCTCTCCGATTCGGAGTCAGTCCTGAATCTCTTGGTTTACGCTGGACGTAGCCCAGCCCCCTAGTAGAGCACATTGTTGGTCTCTAGGTGTAAAGGCCCTTTTATCTGAGCTCAGGAAGTTGGAAGCAGATGAGGACAGGAGAGAAAATGAAGCAATACTCTTAACACTTCTGTAGCCTTACCCGGGAGCCTCTCGGAGCAGAGCTGAGCGGTGTGAAAGCACCTTCACACCCCCTCTGCTGAGGTGATCCACTAATTGCGCGCCATCAGGAAATGTGCGAGATGAGAGAGAGACAGTTTCCCAGGGGGTCTGTCTTCCTGCGCTCAATCAGGAAATACATTTTCACTTACAAGGTCTGGGTGAGGCCCGTGTGTGTGCGTGCGTGTGTGTGTGTGTGTGTGACTGCTGTACGATATTGCTGGCTTTCCCATGCTCATCCCTCACCCCTCTAAGCCGCAGGCCCTCTGGACAGCCCTACCCTTGTCCCAGTCCAGAGGAATCCTGTGCAGGTGACACACACCACTCAACCCAGCAGTTTTAGGTGTCGGCGGTTCCGTTGGCCCTCTTGTTTCATATTTTGCCCTTTGCCCCTGTTGAGCTGTGAGCCACAGACCCTCTCCTCCCACCCTGATGTGTGGAGAGCTAGGCGTGGGAGCTTAGGCTTGAATTGAATGTTAGCAGAGACCGCCTAATTTGACTTCTACTCTTTTCATTTTATGGAAGGGGATACTGAGGCACAGTGAGGTTCAGGTCATCTAAACATCTAGAGGTAGAATGGGGACTAGACCTCAGCCACTCAAGTTTTAAATTGATCCATATCTTGATCTTTCTTCTGCTGTGCCCATTTGCGCAACACACTGTCACCCTCTTCCTTGGGCTCCCCTGTTTTCTGTAGATTGACCGTCACTGCCGATCTCCCCCACCCCCACTGCCCTGCATAGGGAGGCCACTGGAGTACTGATGGATGATGCGACTTACCCCTCTGCAGGCCTTCACCTTGCTTGAATTCACTTTGATTTCTCTATTATCTGTAACTTCTGGTTGTGTGAAGAGGATAAGCTTTCTAATATTTCAGACCTCCCTGGATCTTTGGGTACAACACAGAGCTCCCCAGAGAGACTCGAAGGACATTTCAGTATAATTTTGTGGTGAAGTTAGCCATTCCACAGCCCCAGAGAACATTCTAGAGCTCTCTTGTTCCTGGTCTTGGGCAAGCAAGTAATAGACTATTTCAGAAGTATCCTCTGGTCCCGGCATAACAAACCCTTTGTGATACAGCAGTTACACAGAAAGAGGAAGGAGAAAATGCATCCTTGTTTTTTTTCCTATTGAGGCCAAAGCCCCATGAAGAGCCCTCAAAGCTTAAGTAAAAGATCATAAGTAAATACTATGCAAAGGCTAGGGTTTTAGCGCCCTGTGACTGTCATTTATTTGCACATGTCACGCTTTGGTATTTAGGAGTCTTGAAGATGGTTCATGAGTCTCCTCATATCTCGTTATGCAGTGCGCAGAACTTTAAATCATGTCCCGCTATACCCCAGCACTCCCCATCTCTACCCTAGGACGTTGAGGTAGATGGTTTAGCTTTTGGACACCCTTCTAACACTCAGAAATTTAGAGACGTTAACTCTAAAAGACCGGGGTGGGCGTGGGGGAGGGGAGGGATTTGGGTGGGAATTTTTTTTTCCAGAGGAAACAGATGCTTCGCTCTTCCATCATGAAGTCACCTGATATGCAGCCATATATAATTATTTTGCTTGTGTGCACCAGCTAAGCGGCACTTAGACTTTTCGATTGTAATCATTTTGCGTTTTATGTAGTGACCCAGACATCCCACGGGAACGTCTACCCCACATGCATGACTACTATGAGGCCTTCACAACTGGATGCTTATTTACTATGCGTGATAGCCCCTGATCCGGTGTGTTCTAGTCGATTGCTTCATTAAAAAATTCACACTGACACCCTGAGTGTTTTCACAACCTGCTAACGGTTCATGATGGGGAATTTGGAGAATACTGCTCCGATAGTTCCAGAAGGAAGTGAAAAGAGTTCCCTCATCTCTGTAGGGGGCTGACTTCTCCGGAGCGTGGTTCGTGTACCCACACTGATGGGCACCCGCATACATTTCCCTTGGCCCTCCTCCCAAGATAGGGTGATGCTTTATTTCAGGCGAGGCTGGCTGCTGCCGTGGACTGCTCTTGTGCAAGGAGCTGCGCGAGGACAGTCACAAAGTTTATTTTTACATCTCACCGCAGGACAAAATCCGCATTTTCAATCAAGAGTTGGATACTCCAATTTAACAAGTTGTGAAAAATCTGTTGGCCCAGATAAATGTTTGCTACGAGTACTCCTTTCTCTAAATTGAGACCTTGCTCCCCAAAGCCCAAGAATTCATTAAGCCATAATTAGCCATGGTCACCGATGATTTATAATGCGGTAATAAAGGAAAAGTTTATCCTGGGCTTTGCATGCACTGTTGGGTCTGTCCTATGGTTGGCTTTTTATAGCTTTAGTTTTAAAATAATTCTTCCATTTCCCCTGATGGCTGCCCTTCCTTCAGCCGGTCCTCCGTGCAAGCAGGGTAATGGCTTTCATCCACACTCCTGATGCCACAGATTGTGGCATCTGTCCCAGGGGCATCAGGAAGAATCCCACATCATCTCAGACCAATGTTTCAGTGAGGAGGCCCCAAGTTTCCCTGTAAAGGGTTGGCTTCATCTGTCATCTATGGAAAGGGGCAGCAAGCACTCTTGAAAGGTGTCTTCGCTTCCAGAAACCCAGAGTACTTCAGGAGGGGGGATTCTCTCATTCTTTTGTTAGCTGATGAGGTCAAAGGAATTCACTTTGATTTGGCTACCTGAACTCAGGACCGAGATAACTCGATTAAAGCTATGCAGCAGTGGTACCAAGATCTAAACTCAGCCAATCCCCTGTTCAGTGCAGACGCACCAATCCTAAAGCCATCCCGTCCATTCTTCCAGTGTCTCACTTGGCATTTTATCTTCGGTATAGCGGGAGATGGGCCAAATGTCATGTCATTGATGGGCCAGATGTCATGTCATTGTTTTTATTTGTATCATTGTCATGGAAACTTTGTTAGTTTGTATCTCTGATTTTTATTGTGGCTATGCCATCCGTGGCTTGACCCCTGTTGATAGTAAGCTTTTTTTTTCTTTTAGAGAGAGCTGGAGAGTGAGTGTATGGGGGGAGGGGCAGAGGGAGAGGCAAAGAGAGAGAAATCCAGGCTAGGCATGGAGCCTGATGAGCTCAATCGCATGTCCCTGAGATCATGACCTGAGTTGAAATCAAGAATCAGACTCTTAACCGACTGAGCCACCCAGGTGCCCCTATAGTAACCTTGTCTTATCTAATGGTGGACGTATCTCTTCAATAGGCTGTTGTTGATACGATGTTGTCGTCGCCAGGTTTAAGAAGAATCTGCCTAATTAAGAGGTATTTTGGTTCTTGGTTTTATTAGGTCATCGACATGTTGTAGTGCATTGGAAAGTCCATGAGCTATAGAATCAGCTTTTAGTTCACATATGAGGGCTTCAACTTATGAGTTACGTGTCTTCAAGACAGTTGTGTGGTATCTCTCGGTATATGGAGTTCCTAGAACTCAATCAGTGGGTGCTCAGTCACTGTTAATTTCCTTTCCCTTTGACAGAAATGAGTGTTTCTGTTGTAGGAATGAATATATATGAATTTCCCAGACTTGATTGGATCACTGAAATCTGTTTAGATTTGGGGGCGGATGAGCTCCATCATTTTCCTTCGGTTCACGTGGAGTTGCTGATTGATGGACTTCACAGTGTTATCATTTCCGCCTTCAGCTTAGTTCACCTCCACTGATCTGAGGAGGAGAAGCAACAGCAAATAACACATGATCAATCACCCTTGCTTTCCACCAACATTTCAAGCTAAAAAAAAAAAATCTGTTTTAAAACTACATGTTTGCTCATCTCAAAGAGTGGGATTATAAACTGTTAGAAATCAGGGACCATTAAACAACTATTTTCATTTGGGGTGGATTCAGAATATAATTATCCTGAGTTTGGAGAAGATGTGCTACTGAATGCCAAGTAAACTTGCATACAACTGGGAAACGTCAAGCCTTCGCTGCTCTAATTAAAGGGTCTTTCTTCCACACTTGTAGCACTTTGCCTCTGTACTTAGGGGTCCCAGCTTGAGGCTAAGACATCCTACCACCGGTGCTTTGGTGTGTCTCATCTGTTAGGGGTGTCCTTCCAGGCCTCAATGGGGCCTCCTGGGAGACTCTTCAGTCCAGGGAAGGGGTAGTGCTCTCAACCAGAAAGTTGAAGGGAGGAGCGATTCTAAGTAATTGATGGATTTGGTTTTCTTGGTATTTCATACTCTAAAGATGGGGCAAGGAGCAGGGAACAGGCAGGAAGGAAGTGTGGGACGGTTGTACTCCCCCACCCCCTGTCAAGGGGCAGCCATTGCCTCAAGACGTGGCTCCTCAGAAATAAGCGAGGAAACCGTGGCATCCCTCTCCATAGTCTAGTGGGCAACAAAAACATGACTCAGTACCACAGAAGGAGGCCAGAATATGAGAGAAGAGAGTTTGTGCCCTATGGCCAAATGCAGGTCTTATCTGTGGGCTGACCTCTGTATCTGCTCCAGGAATTCCAAAAACAGCAGAGAGAACCCAGGGAAGGCTCTGGGACCAGCACCACAGAGGGTGGTCACGAAAATGGAAGCTACTGCCCGCCACATCCTAGCACTGGGAGAATGAAGGCTCCCCCTGGAAGGGGGTGTGCATTAGGTCCCTTCGTACCCCGTTTGGGAAAGGCAGCTACGCCAGCGGCTAGGAACGGAATGTGCTCCTCTGAAGTGCTGGGGAAAGAGAAAAAACACGATGAGGAAAAAAACTTGCTGCATTATCTGATCATTTAGTTATGAGCTCTTTTTTTCCCTTTTTCCTCAGTTTCTAGAGGTATAATTGACAAAATTGTTAGATATTTAAAGTATACATGATTTGATATACGCATACCTTGTGAAAGTATTCCTCACATCAAGTTAATTAAGGCATCCGTCACCTCACATGTTTACCATTTTTTGTTTTTAATTTTCTAGTGAGTACATTTTAGTCTCACTCTCTTATCCAATTTCAATCATCCAATACAGCATGACAAAGTACAGTTATTATGTTGTACATTAGATCCTCTTATGGCTTTTACCAACCTCTCCCTATTTCTCCCAACCCCCAGCCCTGGCAACTACTTTTCTACTCTGCTTCTGAGTTCAACTTAAAAAAAAAATTTTTTTAAGGTTCCATATGTAAGTGATACCATACGGTGTTTTGCTTTCTCTATTTGGCTTATGTCACTTAGTGTAATGCCCTCCAGGTTCATCATCCATATTGTCACAAATGACAGGCTCTCTGTAAGAGGAATTTAAAATGATCCTACTATCAGTATTTCTCAGCCTGGAGTAACATACAGAACGCTTTTATTTTTTTATTTGTTTGTCTGTTTGTTTTAACACATAATGTATTATTTGTTTCAGGGGTACAGGTCTGTGAATCATCAGTCTTACACAATTCACAGTGCTCACCATAGCACATACCCTCCCCAGTGTCCATCCCCCAGCCACCCCACCCCTCCCATCCCCCCTCCCCTCCAGCAACCCTCAGTCTGTTTCCTGAGATTAAGAATCTCTTACGGTTTGTCTCCTCGGTCTCATCTTGTTTCATTTTTTCCCTCCCCCCCCACAGCCCCCCACCCTGTCTCCCAAATTCCTCATATCAGTGAGATCATATGATAATTGTCTTTCTCTGATTGACTTATTTTGCTCAGCATAATACCCTCTAGTTCCATCCTCATCGTTGCAAATGGCAAGATTTTGGGTTTTTGATGGCTGCACAGTATTCCATTGTATATATACACCACGTCTTTATCCATTCATCTGTTGATGGACATCTAGGTTCTTTCCATAGTTTGGCTATTGTGGACATTGCTGCTATAAACATTCGGGTGCACGTGCCCCTTCGGATCACTACATTTGCATCTCTAGGGTAAATACCCAGTAGTGCGATTGCTGGGTCATAGGGTAGCTCTATTTTCAACTTTTTGAGGAACAGAACACTTTTAAAGAACACTATACCTGAATATACAGAAACCAGGTCCAAATGATTGTGATTTATACTTCTAGGTAACAATGAACAACAACAATAAAATGTACAACAAGGTACTAAAAAGACGTCCGTTTTAATAGAATTTAAATTAAAGATACTGATTCATGGGATGAATGATTTCGCTTTGCTTAAATCAAATTCATCAGGACCATACGGCGTTGTTGTTGTTGTTGTTGTTGTTGTGGTTGTTGTTGTTTTGGGTTTTGGGTTTTGGGTTTTTTTGAGTTCAGAATTCCTCTGCCGCACATGCTGTGGGGGCCACAGTTCTGCCCCAACTCTTAGCCAGCTAGCTGCTGGCAGCAGTGCCATCCTATGGCCAGCCTGTCCCTGCTTGGCTTAACCCCTGGAGAACTCGTGTCATGGGCACTTGTCCGGGTAGAGGTTGCAAACTCTGAGAAGACTAGCTCATCCTTGGAGTACTTGAAAGCTCTTCAGGAGGTGGATTGTATCTAGAGGCAGGTTCCCCAGGAGAGCCCAGAATTCTGCAAACGAGTGATTTGCTGATGTTTCCCAATGAGTTCGTCTGGCTTTCTGATGGGACATCACAGCATGAATTTTCTGAAAATTTCTGAGACTCAAGAAAAAGCATCTGCTTATAAAATGGTTCCCTTTGGCCATGTGCCCGGGGCTTGGGGAAGGGAGCGAAGCAAGGAGGAGCTTCAGCTCTCGGCCGCGCACACGGGTTTATCCTAGAGGCTCCGATTCAGGAGGCTGTGTTGTAAGATCCTTTTCTGCGGCTTGCAGTGTTCAGGATTTGCAAAGAATGTCACCATCTGCTCTCTCTGTGACCTGATGTCACACAGACCAGAATATAGGATTCTCGTCCCAAACCCTTCCCTTGTAAGGGAATGTACACTTGTCCAATTTTAGGGGGGAGAACAACTCTTTTTTGCTCCTACTCCCTGTCTCTTCTTGGAGAAAGACCAGAGTCTGTGTGGGGGGTGGTTTCCGAGATCCCTGGCTCTGACTTCTCCAGCGGACTTCTCGGCTCTGTCGTACTCTGGCTTTGTTTCCGACCATAGAGATACCGTGAGCCCCCAAGGACCACAGGTATGAGCTGCCCCTGTCTCTGCCTCGCTGCCGTTCCTGGTTTTTCTCTCTTCCTCCTCGAGTTTGCCATTGGAGTGGCCGTGGCTCACGGATCCTGCCGCCATTTCCAGTGACAGCCAACACCTCTGGTCACTCCTTCAGGTCTCTGCTTTTCTCCTTTCTTACGTCTTCTTCAGCGTTTCCCTTCTCGTAGGTAAATGAGTTCCCCTTGTACCACCATCACCCGCACATCGAATTGTTCTTTTTGGTTTTTTGTTTTGTCTCAGGGGCTGACAGACAAGTCCCAGCATGCCGGGGATAACTTGGGGCATTCACCTCTTACTCAGAACAGCACAAGAACTGGACAGGCTGCCAGAGTGGGGGGCTCGTTCCATTCTCTGGGGGGCTCAGCCGCACTGGTGCTCGAAGGCGCTGGTGTCCCTATCTCCCTCCAAACGAGACTTCCCCTCGGCACTGTGTTCAAATTCAGACGCGAAGCTCCGGCGGCTTCCCCGGGAACGTGGGGGCAGAGGTCACCGGAAGGCGCTCTCTTCTGTCTTAGACTCTTCATGGCTTTGATTTGCTGTGTTTGCAGAACTCTCCTGCAGCAACTACAAAAGCTTCAGACTTTGGTGATGGGCAAGGTTTCACGCACCTGCAAGTTGGCGGGCACGCAGACGGGCACGTGCCTCATGGTGAGTTTCCCAAAGGGACAGCGCTGCCCACCCCCCGCCCCGAGTCTCCAGTCTCTCCCCAACTTGCCACGTCCACGTCCACATCCACGTGGGGTTGGAGGAGCGCTGGAGGTAACATCATCGCTCTGATGTTACTGGGGTTGACCTGTTGGCCCAGTCCGGCCTGGGGAAGGGGAGTCTGAGTCCCTGCACTTCCCTGGGTGTTGCTGGGCTCGAGGTTTGCTCTGGGATCGTGGGACTGACAGGTCTCTGCATCTCTTGTCCCCCTGCAGGTGGTTGTGCTGTGCTTTGCTGTCGCATTTGGCAGCTTCCTTCAGGGCTATGGGCCCTACCCTTCTGCCACCAAGATGGCCCTGCCCAGCCAGCATTCTCTGCAGGAGCCATATACGGCCTCTGTCGGTAAGACGGCGCTTGGCAACATGTAAAGCAACTTTGTTTCATCTCTCTGGAGCTTTCTGAAAGCTCAACTTTCTGAAGGAAGTCTTATGAGAAAGTCTTATCTTTAAAAACGGGTACAAGTGTAGCTTCTGTATTGAAGGGAAGGAAGAGGGACACGAGGGGTCTGGTGCCCAGGTGTCTGGGTCCCTTCTTGTGCCCCTCCCTCCCTGGGCTGGGGCACCCCTGGGAATTCTCTAGAGCAGAATACAGCACGGTACAGTGTGCGAACTCTTGCTCTAGACTGTGTTCCCCAGCAAATTCTGAGGTCTCCTTTCTGAGCTCTGATGAGAGAGAGGGGACATGGATTTGGCAGGGGGAAGGGGCCAGTAGATGGAGTTAAGCTTTCCCTGACATTTTAAAGGAATTCCTGTGTTTCTGCTTCCCCTCGGTGGAATTGTATGCTGCCATAGTAAGAATTCTTGAAATGAATCGGTCCGTCTTACAACACATTATGACCGAGATTTAGAGAATTTAGAGACTTAGGTGTTAGAGGTGTGATAACCTCACCTAGATCGATGATCCCTTTAAGTATGTAGGAAATAATGAAGTGGCCTCTGGGGATCATAACATATACACAGATACCCACACGCGCTCCTAAGAACAAGTGTGGGACTGGGGTGCTAGATGGCGGTAGGCACCGTCTTGCAGTTCTGAAAGGTCTCTGGTCTTCACCGGGTGGTTATAGCTCTGCCAGGTTTATGACAGAAATGCTAGCATTTCAACCACATAATTTCAGTGATCTCTTGGGAAATTCTTTTCTTTTTTCCCCTAAGGGAATGTATCTGTAAACTTAAATGGAAGCCAGTGAGAGCAGAGTTTCTATGTTGTAGAAAATTGCTACAGAGCCATCCAGCTCTGCAACTATCCTATAAAACAAAGAAACTGTCTCTGCCATTTGATTTATGGCTTTGGCTTTGTGGCCTCCCTCCAGTTTCCAGATGAAAATGCAGTTTTCTGCCCTGGTACCGTCTCTCCATGCAAGACCAACTCGTGGGAAATGAGTTTCTTATTTTAGCTGGTCTGGACATCTCCAAGTAGTTGACTCCCATTGTTCATGAACTGTTTCCCCCAGAGGGTTATGGTGGGGCAAGGAGGCGGAGTTTGATTTTCAGGGCACTGGGGGTGGCCGTTTGCTTCATGTTTGTTTGCTTTTCCATGGTTCTTCCGGCACTGGATAACTGGTATAATGTTTCACTGCACAAAACTCTGAAACCCTCGAGCCTTTATGGAAAGCCAACTCCAGAGGGCACCCTCAGGTCTGGGCAAAGAACCCACAAGTCGTCATCTGTTCCTGGCCCTGGGCACTGAGTGAGGGGATGGGACAAACCCTAACACCTGTTACCTTGCTCTGTCCTCAGTGAGATCCAGGAATCTGCTGATCTACGAGGAACATTCCCCGCTGGAGGAGCCGTCCAGCCCAGCCTCGGCTGGGAAACTTGGGCACTGGGACCGAGGGTCCTCTCTGCTCCGGGCATCAGGGTTGGAGACCAGGCCCGATGTGGATCTTCCCCATTTCATTATCTCCAATGAGACCAGCCTGGAGAAATCAGTGCTGTTGGAGCTACAGCAACACTTGTGAGTCCAGTACACGTAGATGCAGCCCCCGTAAGGTGCTCATGATGGGTTGTGAGTCGGCAACCTGGAATGTGGAGGGGAGGCTTTCCCGTTGGCCCAGTCCAGCCCTTGTGCTCTTTCAGGACCTCTTTCCGGGACCCGGGGCTCTGGAGAATCTACTATATGCCAACACCTGCCCTTAGCAGAGATGGGGTTTGGGGGAGGCACCGTGGAGGACCTAGGATGAGCTGTCCTTATGTCTGCTTTGTCACTGGAGAGCTGGCCTTGGCGGCTCCAAGAAGCAGGCACAGGGCTTGACTCCCTCCTTCCTCCCCTCAAAGCCTCCTAAGTAAACATACAGCCCAGCGAATGTGATGTATAAATACTTTTAAATACTTTAAGAGGCTAGGCATTATGATTTCCATTATAGAGAAGCTTGTAGAGGTACCACTGGGAGCTAAGGAACACGCAGCTTGGTTACGCAGCTTGGCTCATGCCCGAAGTCCTCTCCCCTCTTGGCTCCCCTATTCAGGGCCCCATTGAAACCCTCACTGGTTCTGGGATGTCTCCCTGACATGAAAGCCCTCCACCCTCTGAGTGCCTAGAGACTTTCTAAGCTGTTATCATAATTTAATAACATGCTTATTTTCTGTTACACGTTTAGTGTTATTTCAACTTAGCTTTTTTTTTTTTTTCTTCTTTTAATTTATCCGAATGATGAGTAGCCTAGACCAGGGATCAGACTTTTTCCTTTTATTCTCTTCTTTCCAGAGTCTAGCTAGGAGGGTTGAAGCATCCTCTGTAGACACATTCGCTTAAAGCAATTTATGACTAATCAGCATCCAACCACCATGCTTATCCTCTGGGTTGGGATGCCTCCTCTTGGGTGGGGATAAAGGAAGGAACGGGAACGAGCTGATGGACAGCTGGAGACCTTGGGAACAGAGGATTGCTAGTAGGTGGGCAAAGAAGGAGAACCCGCTTGGGCCCCCCCTCAAAGTAGACAAAGTTGCAGTCATGGAATGATTGTATCATACTCCCAAGCATGAGAGTCGTAGTTTTCAGTTGGTGGCTAAGACTCTTTCCTTTTGGTACCTTTCAGGGTCAACGCCAAACTGGAGGGGAACGAGACGCTAAAAGTTGTAGAACTTGACAGAAGAGTGAACGCCACGTTCTAAAGAGGCTATCCACCTCCCTCTTTCTCTTCACTCTGCTTTCCTGTCCCCAAACCACCTTTGTCATAAGCTTTTCCTTTTTGCCTTTGATCTGGACGAAGACATGGGCGAGCGGTCGTGGCTTTGGATGGGAGGCCATCCTGAGATTTCCACCTGTGGTGAGAGAGCACCTTCCCTCCATCCCATGCTTCCCCCCTCGAAGAAGGGAGCCCAACATCCCTCCCGCCCTCCTGTTTATTGCCATAGGAAATTATTTTAGGGTCGGGGCTGGGACAGGCAGGCCCGTTTCTACCAATAGTGCCAAAAAGATACTGCCTGATTTTCACTGTGGGGTGTGACCACCTCTTTGAAAAAGAGATGGCTCTTGTTCATGTGAGACCCCAGACTCTAGCCTCGAAAATTCCAGGATGCCTGTTGGGATCTGGCAAAGCTCCGACTGATGTCCTGCCTTCCTCAGCCTTGGTCTCTGGTGTGTCTGCCCCTTCCCCCCCACCCCGACGGCCCCGGAAGTTCCAGCGCCTTCAGTGAGCACCCCAGCCACTCTGCCCCCCCTCCCCTGTCAGAGCCCTCGCAGATCGTCCTCCCCGCACTGGAGCGAGGGCTCCCCCATCCCCATTCTCAGGCCGCACGTGCAATGCCTGAAAGAATCAGGCTTTTCTACTCCAGGCAAACCTGCCCCATCTAATTGCTTGTAGGGCGTCCCCACATACCCATAGGTCTGCCTCCCTGGCTTCTCCTCCCCATTTGTAAATAGTATTTATTAGCTCGCTGAGGCTTCCCTGCTAGCAACCACACTGAAAAGATCCAACGTCTCCCTCCAAACTGGTCTTTGGAGCTAGCTAGGAGGGCACCCAAGCTCTGGGATTCCTCGTTCCTCCAAATGGTGTTTTTTTGGTTTTTTTCCATTTTCTTCTTCTTTTTCTTCCTCTTCCTCCTCCTCCTTCTTCAGCTGGAGGCCTCTAATTATAATCGGGAAATCCCCTTAAGCTTGTGTCCTCCTACAGAATGAAGTCAGAGGGAAAGATGGAGCAATGCCTTAATCAGGTCTGTGGCTCCGTGGTCAGAGGCTTTTTCTGTCCTGTTCCCATAAGAGAAGGGAATCCCTGTCCCTGACCATAGGCGTTTCGGACAACCTTGCTGGCTTGCCTCTCCACGCCTGCTCCTGGCCCCACACCCCCACCCCCCACTTCTGCTTTACCCTCCTCTTCTGCCTCAACACAGGGGGTGGGCCTGAGGCCTGGGGTTGGAGTAGGTGACATTTGTGTATCCACAGTCTTACCTTTTATAGTCAGGTTTGGCTATTTTGCAGCTTACCCAAAGAGATACAACCTAAACCCCCAACCTACTTTTTGTTTGTTTGTTTGTTTAATGATTAAAAGTAACTTTTGTAGTTTGAAAAATTCTTTCCTCTTTCCTACCAATAAGAAATGGAAATTGCCTTCTTATTGTATAATGTAGAAGATCCCCTTTAAGTGTTTTTCCCTAGCTTGGGAAAGATTTTGTGTAGGAAATCTGCTTATATTTTGTATTTTATTTTTAGTAGTAGCTGAAGGACCTTTAGCTTTAACTCCTCTCTCTCTCTCCCTCTCTCTCTTTCTGTCTCGCTCTCTCTCTCTCTCTCTCTCTTTGGTCTACACTGTCATTGAAACCTGCACTTACAAGGGATTAAGCCCATGCTTGGGCCTTCCATTCCATATTGGATGCAGGACTTGGTGTCATTAGCATTCTTCCATCATACCTCACAAGCAGACCCCTGCTTTGTCTGCCTAGGTACATCTGGGGCTCCCCGTGATTCCTCTCTCTCTCTCTCTGCTGTGGTAGAAAGTTCCAGACCCAGAAATGCCAAGGGTGTCTTCTGGGCCGTGTGGAAAGCTGGATCGAGGCTGCTGTCTGCAGTCTCAGGGCCCCTACACTGGGGAGGGAGAGCAGAGGCCGTGTGAGCTGCGCGGGAAGAGGGTTTACTAATGTGCCCCCTCCCGCTGCTTCTCTGCTCTCCGTTCCCTCCTTCTCTTGGGCTCTAGATCTTCCTGGGCCTGGCTGGTGTCAGGTGGCCATGGGCAGCTGCTGACCCGTCCCTCTCTTTAAAATGCCACGTAATTCTCAGGCAAGGGCACCCGTGGGGGCTTAAGAAGGTAAAAAGAAGAAACTCAAGTAGTAGTCGGTCGATGAGAAAGGAAAGGTTTTATATTTAAGGGCAGAAGTGTGAGCAGGGTCCGCCGAGCCGGCTGCTGCTATGGAACCAGATCAGGTTTTGAAGCCCCCTGACTTAGCCAGGGTGGGAACCCCACCCTTCTGAATGAGACAGGAGAAGGGACAGGTCAGCAGACGTCTGGTGCCTGCCCTTCGTACCTTGAGGGTTTTATTTCCTCCCCTACCTACCTCCGCTTGTCATCCCCCTCTCCAGACCTCCCAATAGCAGGCCGTTTTCTCTGGGAAGCTGTTCTTCCAGAACTGAAGCTGTATCTGGAAACAGGAGGCATCAGAGCTCAAATGGCCGTGGGAAGGGGGCTCCAAGAACCTACCTGGTGGCTGTTTGGAGAATAAGCTCCGCCCTCCACCCCCTGCTTGGACGAGTCAAGGGACCTAAACACTTACCCCTTTAGGAGCGTCCCAGGGGGTCAAGAAGACACAGAAGAGTAATGAAGGGATGTGTGCCCATTTGCTGTTCTGGGGTGAAGCCCCATTATTAGTGCATTTGCTCCCCCGCATAGACCGGTCAGTAGACCTGGTTAGTAGTGTCTAACCTGTCGTCCCATAGACCGGTCAGTAATGCCTGCTTAACCCTGGAGATTTCAGACAGAGACAGGTGTTGGCTTCCGAACTTCAGTTTTGACAACTGTGAGACTGTTAGCATCACCATAAACCATAAATAATAAATAGGCTACTCATAAATACATTAATTCTATTTTTCATCAGGTAAACAGCTTTATCTCTCCCCTCTCTTTGATCACTCTGGTGTAGGAGCTGTCTTGCAAACATTTTGAGAATAAGCGGTTTTTCCCTGGCTGAGCCCCGAGTGACCCAGAGGCCCCCCCCCCCCCCTCCCGCCCGGCTTGGCCCTTTCCACAGCTCTTAGCTCTGTGCTTAGAAAAGGATGCTGGAGATGAAAGGCCTCGGTGCCCGTTTAAGAAAGAATTCCTGTGAAGTGTTAGGGACTCTGGTCACATAAAGAGAGTGTTATGTAAAAACCTGACAGCTGAACTAGGTTGCTCCTTATGTGTATGTGTGTATGGGGCGGAGGGGGGAGGTTTGACACCAGCATAGGCAAAGCGAGATCACCCTTTCATTAATAAAAATGATTTTGATTTGGAGAACTAATTTGTAGGTTGTGAGAGCAACTTTTAGCTCAACTTATTTACAAACCAACTGTCATTCCCATGTTTTTTCCCCATCCTCAGCCTCTCCGTTTAGCCCGAATGCCAAAAGAGGGCGGTGAATCTCACGTGCCCACAGAGGGGGGAGTGTTGAAGTGATTCAGCTTCACGCTGGCAGCGAGGCCCTGTCCAGAATTTTGGTCACACGTGTGTCATTAAAATTCTTCAACACTTCATGGCTCCTTTCTTCCATGGCCTCAGACCAAGCAAAACCACAGAGCAAGCATCAGAGGCGTCTTGGGGCCAGCTCTCCAGCGCACATGTCCTATGGGGCGCATCCTCGAGCCTGACGTGTACGATGGAGACATCCCACTCATGGCGGGGGCAGTGGGCCCTCCATGCTGGTCTTGCTCACGTGGGGGAGACTGGAGCCGAAGGAGGAGGCTTTTGGCCTCCCCTAGTCTGCTTGAGTCACTATTTAGGTTCTGTCGAATCCAATCCAGCCTCTGCAAACCTTTATTCAAGACCCCGGCTCTCCTGCTTGCAGCGCTGACGGGACCTGTGGAAGCATTAGCAGGTAGCGCTCTAGTGAGAGCCATTTCATTTGAATGCTTTTTAGCTGAGACAGGAGCCATGTGATAGCATGAGCTCCTCTGGGAGGCCAGTTACAGGAGCGAGTAGGAGGCTGTGAAGGAGCCAGAGATGGATTTCAGGTTCCCCAGTTGGTCAGTCCATCAGTCCGTCAGTCAGTCCTCCGACTTTTCAGTTTTACTGAGGCAGAGTTCTATATGGAACCCTAGGGATTGTTGGGGAGTCAGGGGTCTGAGGAGATTTCATCAATCAATAGCTATTCAAAAGACAAAAGTGCTAGGCCTCTCTCTCCTTCTTCCTGACACACGTACAAATTTCCCCCTTGTCTCCAACACTCATCTGCCTTAAATGTGCCTTATGTATATTCCCCAGGATGACTGAAGACTCCTTGGTCCCTGGGAGATGTTTCGGATAGCCTTCTGGTATTAGGCTGAAGTGAGTATGAGGAAAGAGCTTTTTCCAGAGGCTCGAAAATGGCTTCCTAAAAGTGAGCCATGATTGGATTTGCACATCGGGAGAAAAGAAATGGGGTTTTGTCCATTAGGAAAATCCCATTTTGTAGAGCTACAGTCACATCAAAAACTGGCCAGCCTGGATTAAAGTTATTATCAATCCTCACAGCAGAACATTTTCTCAGGGCCAAGGAACCTGGCCCATTCGAGGATTAATGTTCCACCTCTCTGTGTCTGAAGAGCCCACGCTTAGCACAGGAAAAATCTGGGTGTTGTTTCATTTTGTCTCTTTGGGCATCATAATTCAGGAACGCTTTATTTTTGTCTTGGTTTGGAGAAGGAAGGGAAATACTATTTCTTGAATAGCACTTTTTAAGTGCTGGGTACTGTGCTTAATACATTTTGGCTTTTAATTGTGTAGAGAAAACAGGGCAACTAGTTACTAGGAGACAGGTAAAGCACTAAGTGATGTGGGAAGTACAGTTTGCAGATTCGGTTCGGCAGATTCCTTCCTGGGAACCTGTAAGGTTGTCCATTCCCCATGCTGGCCCCACCGTGTGGTGTTCAGTTCTTTGCTTCCTGCTGGAGGTTTCCACCCGATGCTCATGTCCTGTCTCACTCATCTGGTCATCTGTGAATTCCAGCTAGCAGGCTTTGTATCCTGGAAAAGAAAAACAAAGGATTTTTGCTCCATTCCTCTGCTCCTGTTCTTTGCTCACCAGCTAAGTGAGAACATAAACTCTTTGCACCATGGACCCATGGCCCGCCCTGCTTAGAGCCTCTCCCTTGCAGAGAAAACGTTTCATGAGTCTATGGAAAACACCAGCACACCTTGACGAATCGTCAAGGAGGGACCCTATTGAAACAACGCTGAGCAGACCCTAGACGGTCATCAACTGTGAGGTTTAACGTCTATGCTGACAGGTTGGACTTTCTCCTTTCTCTTGTAATAGTTCTATAGACCAGCAATGTTTAAGTCTAAACGGATTGTGAGTCTATCATCTGTTATATTGCGCTGTGTTTTTTTTTTATGGCTTTTTATTCTTTATCATAGCTAAGTAAATACCAAAAATAAAAAAAGCCTCGTAGGATACTTGTACTTAGTTTGGGGGGGGGGGATGAAATTGTTATGCTTTTGTATTTCCATTTCTTGCGAATAAAAATATTTTTTTCTTAATTAGTAACATGTTGTCCGGTCTTTAAAATCCTGGTCATCTGGTTTTGAAAGCATTTTGCTTTTCTGAGGAGCGTGGCTTTCGCATATGTGTGCCTAACCATTCTTTTCTGATGATCTCGTCCAACTGACAGAAGAGCCTCCAACCGGCAATTTGTCTGATGGGTGGGACTGAAATCCAAGCCTCCGTTGGAGGAATATTGAGAAATGGAATTGTTTTCTCAGTCAGTCACAGGAAGAAAAACAGCGTCCTCTGGAGATTTTTGCCGCCTGACTGCTGTATTCGCTGTCTACCACAACTATGCGCTAACTGGATTACGGAATTCTCCCGATTTGATACCGCTTTCCCCATCCCGGGATCCTGGGGAAGGATGGTCTGGGCCGGAGCCAGGAGAGAAGACAGTCGCAGGGAACGCCTAGCCCAGCGTCGTGCTCCAGAAATTCTAATGAAATGGTTGATAAAGGTCAATGCACTCAAGCAGAACCATCGTGATTCCTTTGCAGTCTCAGCGTTCAAATTTAATTTTCTCCACTCAGAGAGAGTGAGGCCTCATTTAGCCTCAAAAAGAGTACCCAGGATGTTAAGAGATGAAGGCCGTGGACTGCGCTTACCTGCAAAACTACCTTTTTATTTTTTATTTTTCATTTTTTTTAAGCAGCACGAATATCCCTGCTCTGGGCTCAAGGGCACATTAGTCTCCTGCTGCCTTTGCCGTCGGAGCACCTTGACCTTCTCTTCTGTTCAAACACAAGGGGCCTCTCCCTGTAAAAGCTTTTAGTAACACATTTTCCCTCTTTTTTTTCTTATATTGGGAGCCTATTAAGGAAGCCCCCCTTTCGACATGCTGGTACCTGTCCAGTGATGAGTGGAGGGGGCGGATACTCACGGATTTGAGAACATTCTGAATTAAATGTGCCTTTATATCTTACTATATTCCTGATGCTTTGGATCTGGGGCTTTGGGACTGGATCTGGGGCAGCCGGGACTGCCACCCCCAGGGCTAGCCAGTTCCTAGAGACAGTAAGAGACTTGCCTACAAGCCCAATTTTCATGTGCAAACCAACCAAGCCAGAGCCTATACCCCAATCACCCTGAGAGGCCACTAGTCCCTTGCTTCAGTCACCCCAGGGCCCAGTCCCCAATGACCAGAAACAGCCCCTATACCCAGAGAGCCCACTGAGACTATTCAAACTAGCCAGTCCTGAACCTGTTTACCTTCCCTTGCTTGTTCCTTCCTGTGGAAACTACGGTAAAGCTTCTTGCTGACTTTTCATCCCTCTCTCTGCCTTCTGACCCACCATGGTCCTTCCCTATGTGGTCCCTAGGGCATGGTACGCTCTCTCCTCTTGGGACCTGTGAGTAACAAACTATCTTTTCATCAGCAATCCTCTCTTGATCGGCAGCCTCACCATAGCTGAATAATAATAGTTACCTACTTTTAAAAACATATTTCTTAGGCATTGGAATGTCAAGTTAGGGGCTGAACCCAGACTCGTGGGCATTCTGGGTTTCACCAATGGGCCAACTGTGACGTAGGGCAAAATAACACAGATTTGTTGTGTCATTTTACACTGGTTGTCACTTGGGCTCCGGAGAAGAAAAATGAGACCTGGAGAGGGTGGTGGTTCTTATTCCCAGGAAAAGAGGTAAGTCAGAGAGCAGGTGTCAAAAATCCTAGTCCCGTGCTTAGGTTCCAGGCTAAACCATGCCCCAGTCTCTGAAAATGGGAGCCATCGAGGCAAGGAAACAGTGGGGAATACAGTGGGAGAAAGAATCCGGCTGGATACAGGAGATAAACGTTTGTGGACTCTTGCATAGTTTTATCAACTTGCTGGCTGTGAGGGAAAAGGAGATACTTACTGAGCACCTGTTATGCACCAGGTGATATTTAGGTATTATCTATGATCTTCTTTGTTTCTTCTAAAAACTTTGTGAAGGATATATAATTTCCCCCCTTTCATAGTTGAGAAAGCTGGGATGCAAAAAGGGTAAGAAACTTACTCAAAGTCATACAGTATATTCGCTGCAGATGAGAGATGTGAACCATGGTCTTCTCTGACTCACAATACAGAGTCTGTGAACTATGCTGTGCTGTTTTTTAGGGCTTGGGGCTTTTTACTTGTCAAAATACAGGGATTAGCCTATGTCAGAAATTGCAGACCTTCAGCTTGTGTGTAAATATTTCTGGTTTGGTCCCAAGATGTTTCAAATATTTAAAAATTGTCCGTTAACTTCCGACATTCAAAGACTTCTAACACCAGATTTCCATCTTCCCTTAGAAGACCGGAGGACCCGCTAACTTTGGGTTCTGAGTAACGCGAGCGTTCAGTAGCATGGATCATATTGGGTGGCCACGTGTCTCTGTGCCTCGGCTGGTTCACTCATGTATGTCGCTTCCCGGGTCCTTCTGGCCTCTGAATTGACAGGGAAGGGAATCAAGGATAAGATGCTGTATTGATGACGGGACTAGGAAGTGGGACAGCGGCCAGTTTGACCCCAAGGGACAGGAATTGAGGGGCTTGAGTAGGGAGCCTGGTTCCAATGGGATTGCTTTTCAAAGGGCCACTGCCATATTGTTTTCCTGGAATTCATAGGATTGAGTTTTAACTCAGATATATAGAGATATAGATAGAGATATAGAGATATATATCTCCCCCAAAAGGCCCCTGTCTCTACGGAGGTGGGGGGGAAGAGAAGATGGCTCATCTCGATCATTTCCTAAAAAAATATTCCAAGTCACCGTTTGAGACGCTGGTAACACTTGACCCTTCATTTGGTGAGCCTGGGCAGGTGGCACAAGTCGATGTTGTCTTCCAATGGGCACAGCTGTTGCTAGATTTGGCAGCTCGAAGGGAGTGTTTTGGCCCCATGAGGAGCCCATGTGTTCTCCTCCTCCCTCTCTGCTGTTGTTTTTAGACGGAGGAACAAAAATAACCATTGAGGAATACCATGAAAGCTTCCAGAGAGGCTGCTGTGCTCTTCTCCAAGAGTCTGTTTCAAAATGTTTAATGTTTCTTAAGTGAAAAGTATTTGGGAATTGGGGCCACCAGAGTGTTCATCAGTAATGTCCTGCCCAGTGTTACTGCAAAAACAGATGGCAGGTTGAGTTTCCTGATGGGCGCATGAGACGTTCCAGGTGCTGGGGCTGGTTCCAAGAAGAACCCTCCCCGAGACAAAAAATGTAAAAATACAACCACCTACGTATTTAGAGACCACCAGGACAGAAAAGGTGTCCTCAATCCCCAAAAGGTTTCCTTTTTCGACTGAGTTACCACTTAAATGCTTTCAATGCTTGATAGTTTTTTTATCCTGGTTTGAGATAGTGTAAATGGTAAGTGCGTGCAGAAAAGAAAATAACAGTTGACGTGGCATGTGCAATATTGCACACGTAATTCCATGCAATCCCACCCCAGGGGCAGAACCTGACGGGGGATAGAAGCTGAACTAGGAGGGCTGCTATAGGAAAAGCCAGAGTAGGGACTATATGCATGGCATGGTGGGGGTGAGAAAGAGGCAGAGAGAATGCTATTGGAACCAATGGCAGAATTTTCCTACAATACAATCAAAATTTAAAGTATTGCAGTTATATTGTACATAGCTACAAAATTAGGATACTAAAAAGCTTTTCATGAAAAATAATCCATTTTTCTATATCTTTTCTACCTACCAGTCCTACTTCTTGGAAGGAACTAATTTCCATTTTTTCTCACATTTATCCCTATGCTTTTTTTTTTAAGATTTTATTTATTTATTTGACAGAGAAAGAGATCACAAGTAGGCAGAGAGGCAGGCAGAGGAAGAGGGGGAAGCAGGCTCCCTGCTGAGCAGAGAGCCCGATGTGGGGCTCGATCCCAGGACCCGGAGATCATGACCTGAGCTGAAGGCAGAGGCTTAACCCACTGAGCCACCCAGGTGCCCCCCTATACTTCTTTTTTTAAAAAATATTTTATTTCTTTGTGAGAGAGACCATGTGTGAGCACAAATGGGGGGAGGGGCAGAAGGAGAGGGAGAGAGAGAAGCCCAAGCAGACTCCGCACTAAATGAGGACCCCCATGTGGGGCCCACTGAGATCATGACCTGAGCCGAAATCAAGAGTTGATGCTTAACTGACTGAGCTCTATATTTCTAAATAACAAGTTTATGCTGTTAATACTTGATATATCAAATTTAGACATTTGCTATTAGTTATTCTTATCAGAATTTTACCACCTCTAGAGCGTGCGCACACACACACACACACACACACACACACATGCGCACACAGTTCTCTCCCCGTCCTTTGGTCTCTCTCTTCCATACTACCAACCTTCCTCGACGATCTGTGTGGCTATTGTCCATTCACATGCATTACGATGTATAATGACTGTTATTCCAAATTTGGGAGTCAGGGTAAGGGGATGGTCATTTTTCTTTAGAGTTCATCAAACTGGGGGGGAGCGGTGCTGGGAAATCCATTTAGTGTGTTTTGACCAACAATTTAATGGGACAGAATGGAATGGGATAGAATGGAATGGGATGGAATGGAATTACAGAGTAAAATAGAAAATAGAATGTATCTCGTAGAGGTTAACACTGTTCTGTGTAACTTTAGTTTCAGGTGTGTGTGTTTGTGTGTGTGTGTATTGTCTTGGGTTATAACTTAACATATCTTTCTGAGCTTCACGATAAAAAATTTTAAATTCTCCAAAAAAAAAAAAAAACCCCAAACATTAATAACCACATTGAATTCTCTCTCTATAAGGAGATGAAATGAAAAGGTAGCTTTTTTTGTTTAAATTCGCAAAGAATAAGCAAATGCATATCTGGGACCATTCAAGCTTCCCAAGAGCAAAGTGTCAGTCCTGCCTGGGGAATGTGACTGAGTGCAGGTGTTCATGGATCAGCGTGGGGGGCAGTACCAGGGAGAGTCAGAGTTTAATTAATCCTCCTTCTGGGCCCTATGCCTCACTTCTGCTTTCTTCTGTGTCTGGTGGCTTAAACTGTGTTTTAGTTGGATCATCTCAAAGAACCTCCAAGAATTTTCTAGATGACTCAGCACTTGCTCTCACCCCACCATTGCCTAATTGATGTAGTAAAGGACTAGCTAGCACCAAGGACAAGCAGTTAGTGAGTCTTTCTCTCCCTTGTCCCAACTCCCTCCCCCTGTGTCATTGCTAAGCCCTTGGTGGGCTCTCCTGCTGTGTTCATTGTGCTAGGGGTGTCTGAATCTTTGCACAAACGAAGTCAAAATGGTTCTGCATGTTTAAAGGTAAATGTTATTTGTAATTAACAGCTAGAACTTTTGGCACAAATTTTAAAACGATTTTCAGGCTAGGATAAAAAATATATTAGAAGATGAACATTTCCTGGGTTAAAGGGGGGAGGAGATAATATGGCAAAGGGGGGACCTCCCACCTAGGACCGCGTGGCTTGTCAGCCATTCTTGTAAGCCTTTGCCTTTCTTAGACACCTGATTGCCCCAGCTATGCAGGCAGAACTAAGAGGTAAACTGGGTGGCAGTAGGTAGAGGCAGATTACATGGTATATGGAATACCTATTTTTAGGTCCAAAACCTCACCTTTCCAATAAGAGGTTCCGAGAGCCCTGGCTTTGCAATGTATCTCAAAGTTTCTGTTCGTACATGAGGATGTGACCCTCATGAAGAACCTGCCTCGAGTCATGGGAAGAAAGTGTGCCCTCTGTCCTGAGTTCATTCACTTGTGCAGTGTTCCATTCATTTCTAGCTACCACATTTTAAAAACATGTATCATAAACCTTCTTAGGTACTGACAAACTTTTATCAAAATGGTTGAATCAGTTTATTCTTCTACCACCAATATATGTGTTCCTGCTTCCCAATACCCCCACCAATGCATCATTTTTTAATTTAATTTTTGCCAGTCTTATGGGTATAAAATGACATCTTGTGGTTGTGATTGTTTGAAGTAGAATACACCATTTTTGTTTATCCAAAAACTCTATTTTAATTCTTTTCCTGTGCATTTAACTTGAACATTTGAAATTAGTAGTTTGCTCTCCCTTTGAACAACCTACAGACCTCAGCATGCCTTAATTCTGAGCAGCTCTTCTGTTTTTGTTCAATTTCTGTGTAGTATTTTAGTTGTAAAGTCGATCCTTGGTATTCACAGATACCTTGTTTATGAATTTGCTTACTCATTAAAATTTATCTATAACCCGGAATTGATAATCACAGCATTTTCATGATAATTCCTGGACTTGAACAGGACAGCAAAAAATCTGAGTTGCCTGATGCGCATGTTCCCTCCCAGTGAAGGTCAAACAAGGTAATACTCTGCCATTTTGTTTCAATTCTTATACTGTCAACAACTGCCCTTTTGGTGATCTATTTGGTGTTATTTTCATCCTCCATTTTTGTGTTTCTGTTGGTAACCTTAATGTTTAAATGGCCCCCAAACATAGTGTTGTAGTTTTGTTTAGTGTTCCTAAGGGTAAAAAAGCAGTGATGTGCCTTGTGGAGAAAGTATGTATTAGATAAGGTTCATTCAGACATGAGGTGTAGTACTGTTGGCCATAAGTTCAATGCTAATAAATCAACAATACAATATATTCAGAAAAGAGAAGGGGAAATTCTGATCTGTATGTGAGGTTGCTCTGGAAAGTGTTTAAGTAATATCTGTAATGAATAATGATGCTATTGAAAAGATGGAAAAGCAGCTAAAGCAATTAGCTGTGTTCATATAATTGGTATGAATTCTCACCCCAAATCTACACAAATATAAAGAGAAATTTCCCGAGGACTTTTTTCTTGTTTCGCCCTTTCCCCTCCTACCATCTTCTCTCTCGTCTTTCTCCTTCACTGCCACTGCCATTGCTTCTGCTTCTCCTTTGCCTCCTCCTTCTCCTGCTCTTTTCCTCCTCTTCCTCATCTTCTATCTAATTTGTTGTGTTTTGTTGCTCACCAAGCATCCACATTGCAATCAATCCTACCAATTTCCTGTGGTGTGGGTTTTTTTTTTTCCCCTAGATCTTCCACTGTGAATGCAATGCTTCAGGTTCTTAGGTATGTGTGGGTCTTCAGTCCAACTTATCACCCTATTTAGGCTTTATCTTCTATCCTCCAACTCTACAATCCGTTAAACAACCACTCCTAATTAACAAGGGATCATCTTAATGAGTGAATCATTTATTTTAAAAATGTTTTTTATATCTTATCCAGGTTCATAGGTACCAAGGGAAATGTCTTTGGACAGCCAGTCTACCATATGGCCAGGAATGAAGGTGATTAGCTGTGTACCTTGGAAACCTGTCAAACATTTTAGCCGTCATTTTTGCCATCTTTAAAATGCAAGAGCCGCACTGGTTGATATAGGAGGCCTTTCCAGTCCTAACATCCTATAGTCCTAGATACATGAGCTCTTCTTTATATGAAATAGTTTTGTCCTCAAAAGGCAAAATTAGAACCCATAAACAAAGATGAAAAAGAAGAAATGTTTAGCTTGGGTTAAGGAATCACACATGAATTAACTGGTTCTATAATGATATTCTGCCTAAGAGATATACCTATAATCTCACACTTACCAAAGGCGTAGATCCTGGAGCCAGACATCCAGGGTTCAAAGTACTTACTCGGCAATACACTACCTATCTTGTCCTGGGAAGGTCTTAACCTCTCAGTTTCAGTTCCTTCATGTGTAAATTGGTAATCCAAATAGTACCTATCCTTGCTTATTGTGAATATAGAATGAGTTAATATAAATGATATGTTAGTGATTATTACATAGTACTCACTCCAGGTGTTAGCTATAACTATTATTATTGTGTATGTAAGATTTCAACACAGGGATTCCTCACAGTGTAGAAGAAATATACCTATAATTTTACACCTTCTGTGAATTATCACAGATGCCACAAAACTTTCCTTAATGACTCCATTATCACCAGATACACCAGAAATCTCTTCCCTCTAGAAACGGTAATCACAACATTGGTTCTGCAGCAAGGGCCTTGGAAAACCATGCTACTTTATTAGGTACTAACATTCACATAGTGAATTCACATTCACTAACATCTCATGGCAAGTGCCCATAAGATTGCTGAGCTCAGGAGAAAGCAAGAAGCTTCCAGATCACTGGTTCTCAAACCTGGCTATAAATAAGAATTACCTGGGAAGTTTTCTTCAAAATACTGATGCCTGGGCTCCATTCCATTGGGGTCTGATAATTTTATCTGGGGGTGAGGTCAGTGATCAGAATTTTTTCCATGCTTCCATTGAGACACAGTTTAAAACACATAACCTTCTTGTCCAGCTTAATGGCTATACATGTACGAAAGAATGGGCAGGTACGGTTACCCTATTTGTCGGTTTGATTTTTTTTGTTTGTTTTTTTCATGAAAAAATTAGTGTTGAATGGACAGGTAAGTGGCAGAAATCAAGCACCAGGAAGTGAAAATAGGCGTGTGAAATTGTGGGTAGAATGGAGCTTGAGAGAAATCAGTAAATGAAATGGAGGATCAAGGAATTCCTCAAAACCATTATAACATTTCCCCAGAATTTTCTCAAACTTTAGGTTAAATTCATGCCTTGGGAGGTTTGAGGGATATGATAACTTGAGTGAAGATTTCAGACTCCCTGACCTTTCTGCTTTATCCTTGGGGAACACAACCACTGAAATAACTGTGGCCAACCACTGAAACTTGGTAGACAGTCCATATTGGATGATTCCTCTAATCAGGAACCTGATGGACAGTCCAGATGGCTATAACAGGTGGAATTATCCCCAGACCAGAAAGCTGTAAAGGAGGCCTGCAATCCTCTGAGGTGCCTTGGGCAACCAATTGGCTGAGTGAATGGACCATTTTGGAGCAGAGACTGAAGTTTGCTGGCTGGGAAGGAAGCTCCCTTTTGCTGCTTACCCTGGCAGGAACTCTTAGCATCAGAGGCGCACTTAGAGTTTTCCATTCTTGACTAGCCTCTTTGCTACAAACCCATGGGCAGGAGAAATGATACTATCCTTACCTTTTACTTCTTGACTCTCCACTTCTATCTGAGAGGCCCAACAGCCCGACTGCACTTTTGTTGAGGATTACTACAGGCTGGCTGGCACAAGCAGACAAAGAAGCGTCACTAGCCATTTAAGGAGCCATTTAAGTCATTTCCCATTTGGAAAAGGGAACTCAGACTAATTAATGAGATTAGGTACTTTGTATGGAAGAACTGAAGACAATGTTAATAAAAATGTAATGAGAGCTCTGCAGGATATTTGCTTAAACAACAAATTAGAGTCTCTGGAATCAAAAGAAATTCTGAATTTATAAATTTCTTAGAGAAATAATGTTTCTTTTCTTTTGCTTCGTCCCCTGACAATTCTGTGGACATTCCCACGAAGTAGTAATTGTTGGCCAATAACTTTATCCTTTTCAAACTCAAAAACCATCTTCAGTTCATTTCCCGATTTTTATGTCTTGGAGAATCTTTATTACTTGCACTGAACTCTTTTAATCTCTCTATCTCTTCTTCTGAAGAGTGATGACAATGGAACCAGCCCCATGGAGCTACTGTGTTCAATGTGATTACATATCCCTACAGGAAGGCAGAAGCTTCCATCTCATCAGCTGTTGGGGTAACTCTCTAAAATCCATCAGCATTCATAGATTCAAAGTAAATGACCAAGGCCATTTGGCAAATCCAAGGTGCTGGGAAACAAACACATCCTTTTTTGTGTGAGTTACAACTTTCTTCATAATGCATTCTCCCCTCTTCCCTTCTATTTCCTCCCGTCTCAAACAATTTATCCAGAGTGGTTTTAGTAGTATCATTTCTGTTATTCTTATTTAATGTTTATTGAGTAATGGAGCAGGAAACACATCCGTGAACTCTTGACTACCAGACCTCATTTATCCATTAGCTTTGATGAAGTGATCTTTTGGAAATAGTTCAATGTGCAGATTGGCAAACATGCTCATGAAATTACTTTATGAGACAGAAAAACATCAAAAGGATCCATATCTATTCCTTGGAGAAGGGGAACTCGCTGGTATCTTGAAGAAGTTCTGCAGTTACATCCTTTGAAATGTGTTCTTGATGCCATTTTCCGTTCTTCCCTGATGAGATCAACGAGGGAGTTGTAAGAGAGGGAAGGAGAAATAGACAGTGAGAGAGAGAGAGAGAGGTGAGAGAAAAATGAAACAATTGATTAGTGAGGGCGTCATTCAGGCTGTTGTAGGACAACAAAATACACGATAAGATAGAAGTCTACCTCAGCTCTCTGACTTCCGCATTCACAGTTATTGGATTCTTGGGTAAGAAAGAATCTCGGAGAATTTCTGTTTCCACTCCTTCATTTTATAAATAAGAGAACGAATTACCAAAGAAGTTAGAATTATTATAGAAGTTGCCTGAGGCCACACAACTGCTTGATGATAAAGGCCGAGCAGGCAGGGTGTGCCTTTCTTATCCAGCATTCTTTCCACTACAAAGTCCTTTTGAAATGGGGCTTTGACTATGGAAGGTGTGGCATAGGTTTTCCCAGGTTTGCTCTATTTTTTAAAAAATATTTAATTACTTATTTTAGAGAGAGAAGGGCAGAAGGCGCAAAGGGAGAAGGAGAGAGAGAGAAATCTCAAGCAGACTCCCTACTGAGCGTAGAGCCCAATGTGGGGCTCGATCTCATGACCCTGAGATCCTGACCTGAACTGAAACCAATACTCAGCCGCTCAACTGACTGAGCCAACCAGGTGCCCCCAGATTTGCCCTGTTTTAAATCCAGTGTCCATTTTCTAGCTAGGCGCTCTAGTTGAATGAAAGGAAGTGTGGGTGCTCAGGTTTCATGGTCTGAATGGAACAGTACTTGGGATGAGTCAAACAGAACTGAACCCATTTCCTGGGCACGGTAATGATAATAAAAAGAATATCTTCTCTAACCCAGTGAACTAACCAGTGCAGACTTCAAAGCAGTAATACTCAGGAAACCTTAATCTGTCAGCACCCTCAGAAACAAGGAAACAATCGGTCAATTATAATTGTGACAATGGGTATAGTTTCATTGGATGCCCCCGGAAAAGTCCTAGAACCATAGGCCTCATGGCCCTCGAGTTACTGACACTCCAGGCAGAGATAAATAGGAAACAATGAAATACTTTATAAGTATGAGGCAGATGCTAAGGAAGGTGTGGTGTGGGTTAAGGTCCCTCAACTGATTCCAAAAACCTAGAGCTTCTGTTATTTCTCTTCAAGATTAAAAGTTTTCCTTTGAGTTATGAGGTTAGCTAAAAAAATTAATACAGTATGTGTCAACTCTGCATACCCTCTCAATACTAAGTGGCCTGGGATTTTAGGAGCCCTATTTACCCTCATCACCAAGTAGCCCTATTTGATGATTGTGGGCTACTGAGCAAATAGAGACAGAATTACTATGTAAATGATGTCTTTGTGCTAAGTAAGGCCCCATGACCTCAGGATAGGCTGGGTGAGCAAAGGCTTTGCAGTAATTGCAGGGTAGAAGTAGGACCAGAGAGCTGAGTAGACCCAAGACATGCATCTCAAAAGAGATTGCCCTTTTGAGGAGCAAACAAGACCACATTTTTGTTGAAGGTGGTGAGATTCAATGGGAGGAAAATAACATTATCCATCCTATATTAATAATGTGATTTTTGAATATTTGGCTTGTGTACATTCGTACTGTATTTGAAAATTACTGCCTTTATGGTTATGTAACTACTATAAGGACTTTAAGGCATTGTTTTTGTAAAACAATTACAATGATCATTGAAAGACTGTAAGTGAACCTGTAGGAGTCTGTAAGAATCTTTTTTCCGCTTTGAGAAAGTTCAGGATGTGAGTGAAGATGGAGAAACAGTCGTATAATGAGAAACAGTCCTATGAACTATCAGTGGAATAGGACTTCACATAAATGTGATAGGACCTGCTTTCAAGTCCCTTGGACTGCAGAAGCAATGTTGGACGAGGAAGGTTGAATTACCGCAATTCAATTAAAGACCTGACTCACTTGGAAAAAAAGGGGAAATGCAAATGTGCATTCTCCAGCGTGGCTCCCTAAGGGTGGATTGGACCGCTTGAGTTTTGCTAATTGCCCTCTGCTCACTGGAGGGACCCTGAATAACAACAGCAAAAGCAGTCTGCAGAGGGCTCCGTTCTTGCTGCGAGCCAGACTCTGATGCTAAGAGCAGGAGCCTTTGTCCTCAGGGAACTTTTCCCATTCCAATCAGCATCATCTCGGAGTGGCAGAAACTGGAAAACTCCTTGGCTCGTGATTCCACCCTGTAATCGTGCATTATCTTTGATGAATGAAGAGGGAAGAGCAGGCTGCAACACCCCAAAATCCGGTGCAGGGCTTGGCACTGAAGCCTAGACAGTTCCATCAAGAAATTGTTTGCTCCCTTGCTTTGCCATGGCTTCTATTCATTTGGACTCATAGTCTTAGGGGAATTTATTTTTCTTGCTCATGTTCTAAGACTTAAAGTCAGACAGACTTCAATAATTTCTGGTCTTAGCATAATTTGTTTTTATTTATTTTTTTCCCAGAACATTGTTTTTGTTCGCTCATTTGTTTTTTGGGGGCGGGAGTTGTTTTGTTTTGTTTTTTTATATTTGTTCAGAGGCTTTCCACAAGTTTTGGGTTTTTTAAAAAATTTCCGTTGTGGTAATAATGCATAACATAACATTTATTGGCTTCATCTTTCTAAGTATATGGTGCAGTAGTGGTAAATATATTCACATTTTTGTGCAAGCGACCTCCAGAACTCTTTCATCTTGAAAGAAATAGAAACTCAGTTCCCATTAAACAATAGCTCTTCATTTCTTCTTCTTCTTCTTCTTTTTTAAGAGTTTATTTATTTATTTGACAGAGAGAGAGATCACAAGTAGGCAGAGAGGCAGGCAGGCAGAGAGAGAGGGGGAAGCAGGCTCCCCGCTGAGCAGAGAGCCCGATGTGGGGCTCGATCCCAGGACCCTGAGATCATGACCTGAGCCCAAGGCAGAGGCTTTAACCCACTGAGCCACCCAGGCGCCCCTCTTCATTTCTTCTTACCCCCGGCCTCTGGCAACAAACCACTACTTTCTGTGTCTGTGAATTTGACTACTTTAGATACATCATATAAGTGACACCGTAGAGTATTTGTCTTTTTGTGCCTGGCTTGTTTTGCTTAGCAGAATGTCCCGAAGTTTCATCTGTGCTGTCACATGTGTCAGAGTTTCCTTTCCTGTTAAGGAGGAATACTATCCCATTGTATGGATGTATCATGTTTTGTTTATTCATCCGTCAGCGGACACTTAGGCTGCCTCTACTTCTTAGCTGTCGTGCATAGTGCTGCTATGAATGTGGGCGTGCAAATATCTCTGAGGTCCTGCTTTCAATTCTTCTGGGTATGTACACAGAAGTGGAATTGCTGGGTCACATGAAATTTTATTTTTAATTTTTGGAGGAATTGTCACATTATTTTCTATAATGTCTGTGCCATTTTACTTTCCCAGCCACAGTGGACATGTGTTCCAATTTGTCTTCATTTTCCCCAACTGTTATTATTTCCTGGCATTTTGTTTTGCTTTTCTGATGGTAACCATCCTAATGGATTGAGGTGATAACTCATTGTGGTTTTGATTTTCATTTCCCTAATGCTTAGTGATGTTGAGGATATTTTCATGTGCTTATTGTCTATTTCTATATCAGTTTGTCAATTTTTTACCCTTGTTGCTTATACTTTGGTGTCCTATCTAGAAAATCTTTGCCAAATCCAGGGTCATGAGGCTTATTTTCTGTTTTTTTTTTTTTTCTTTTCTTTAAAAGATTTTATTTATTTATTCATTTGACAGAGAGAGACACAGCAAGAGAGGGAACATAAGCAGGGGGGAGTGGGAGAGGGAGAAGCAGGCTTCCTGCTGAGCAGGGACCCAGATGTGGGGCTCAGTTCCAGGATCCCAGGATCATGATCTGAGCTGAAGGCACATAACAACTGAGCCGCCCAGGTGCCCTTCTGTTTTTTTCTAAGAATTTTAGAGTTTTATTTCTTATGTTTTGGTCTTTGATCCATTTGGGTTAATTTTCGTATATGGTGTAAGGTAAGTGTTAACAGATTGAATGTGTTCTCTCCAAGTTCACATATTGAAATCTTAACCCCTAAGGTGATGGCATTAGGAGGTCAGGCCTTTTGAAGGCAATTAGGTTTAGAAGACGTCATGAGGATAAAACCCCCACAATTGGATTTGGGCCCTCCAGACACCAGAACTTCTCTCCACCATGCGAGAATATGAACAGAAGGCTGTACCCAAGAACTGAATTGCCAGTGCCTTGATCTGGGATTTCCCAGACTCCACTACTATGAGAAATAAATGTCTGTTAAGTTATCCAGTCTGTATTATTTTGTTCGAGCAATTTGAGCTGACTATAAGAGTAAAGGTCCAAATTCATTCTTTTGCATGTGGATATCCAATTTTCCCAATACCATTTTAAGGACTGTCCTTTCTCATCAAATGATATTAGCACCCTTGCTGAAAGTCATTTGACCATATAAATGAAAGTTTATTTCTGAGCTCTTTTTTTTCTATTGTCCATGACACCAGTATTTCACAGTTTTGATTGGTGTAGCTTTATAGTAAGTTTTGAAATCAGTTTTAAAATAAGGAAGTGTGAGACCTCCAACTTTGTTCTTCTTTTTCTTTTTTTTTTTTTTAAAGATTTTATTTATTTATTTGTCAAAGAGAGAGAGAGAGCACAAACAGTGAGAGCACAGAGAGAGAGAGAAGCAGGCTTCCCGCTGAGCAGGGAGCCTGATGTGGGGCTCAATCCCAGGACCCTGGGATCATGACCTGAGCCAAAGTCAGACACTAACTGACTGAGCCACCCAGGCACCCCTACCTCTTTTTTTAACTTGGACACATTTTATTTCTTTTTCTTGCTTAATTGCTCTGGCTAGGACTTCCAATACCATGTGGAATTAAAGTGGCAAAATTTGACATCTTTGTCTTGTCCTGATCTTAAAGGAAAAACTTTTAATCTTTCACCATTAAATATGATGTTAGCCATAGGATTTTTACATGTGACTTTAACCACATTGAGGCACTTTCCTTCTATTTTGGTTTGTTGAGTGTTTTTTTTTTTCTCATGAAAGGGTGTTGAATTTGGTCAAATGACTTTTCTATATCAATTCAATAACTATTTTGCTATATGTATTTTTAAATATCTTCATACTGTTAATATATTACATTGATTGATTTTCGTATGTTGATCCTTTCTTATATTCTGGGAATAAATCCCACTTAGTCATGCAGCATAATTCTTTTAATGTGTTGTTGAATTATGTTTGCTAGTATTTTGTTGAGAATTTTGCATCAATATTCATCAGGGGTATTGGTCTGTAGTTTTCTTACAGTGTCTTTAGCTTTGGGCTCAGGATAATGTTGACCTTGTAGAATAAGTTTGCAAGTATTTCCTCCTCTTCAAGTTTTTGCAAGAGTTTGAGGGTGATTGGCATTAATTCTTCCATAAATGTCTAGTAGAATTCACCAGTGAAGTCACTGGGTCCTGGGCTTTTCTTCATTGAGGGTTTTCTGATTATCAGTGTAATCTCATTTCTAAATAGGTCTGCTCAGATTTTCTATTTCTTTATGATTGTGTCTTGGTAAATATAACAATTATTTTTGATTTGACCTCTCCCTTACATAATTCATGTTTGATTAGCAGGCATTTGGTATGTTAGATATGGAAGTCTTGAGCATGTGTTTATGATATAGAGGTTAAATTTTATTAGGTTCTTTGTGTTATTAGAGTCTGCCTGAAGTTCCTAGACCTACTTGTTGGATTCAGTCTTGATTCTACCATTCCCCTCACTCTCCATAATTAACTGGTAAGTACCTTCGGTTCCATCTCAGTAATGTCTCTCAAATATTTCTGCAATATGTATTCCATTCCTAGCCCACTGCCATTGCCTTCGTTGGTAGACCTTGGTATTTCTTGCGTGGATTGTTTCAGTAACTTCATCACTTGTTTTCCTGCTTCTTCCTGTCCAGGTTTGTCCTCTATGCATTGATAGTTTTTAAAATTTATATCGAATCAGACCATTTTCCCTGCTTAGGAACAATCTGTGCTTTTTATTTGCCTATTTCACAAAGTTCAAAATCCTCAGAATAGAA
This sequence comes from Nasua narica, assembly GCA_028533885.1. NCBI lineage: Eukaryota > Metazoa > Chordata > Mammalia > Carnivora > Procyonidae > Nasua > Nasua narica. Next base: position 79,018,863 of record CM052806.1, on the reverse strand, counting down.
TAGAAGTTCTTTTTTTTTTTTTAAGATTATTTATTTATTTACTTGATAGAGAGAGATCACAAGTAGGCAGAGGGGCAGGCAGAAGGGGAGGGGGGAAGCAGTCTCCCTGCTGAGCAGAAAGCCTGATGTAGGACTTGATCCCAGGACCCTGAGATCATGACCTGAGCCGAAGGTAGAGGGTTTAACCTACTGAGCCACCCAGGCACCCCTGAATAGAAGGAGTTCTTAAAGTCTATAACTTACCCTCCTCGCTTCCTTTACCTCTACTTCTCCCTTGCTCGTCCATTCCAAGTCTGTGCCCATAGCAAAGTATTTGGTATTCTGCAGCATACCTAGATCTTTCATTTTGCTGTGCATTTGCAATATGTTGTTTTTGGATGGTGAAATTCTTCTCAAATCTTCAGAAACAAGGCAAAAGTGACTTCTTTCCTGGGACTCTTCAGACACAAATTGTTATGTCTTCCAAGGTCATGTTCTAAGGTACTTGGAATCTCATAGAACAGAAGCACTTATGTCAATATGTCTTGTAATTATTATAGCATTGCTCCCTCCCACAAGACTCGGACCCTGGAAGAGTAGTACGTGTCCCCCATTTATCTTTTGTGTGTGTGTGTGTGTGTGATTTGTCAGAGAGAGGGAGAGAGAGAGAGAGAGAGAGCACAAGCAGGAGGAGTGGCAGGTAGAGGGAGAAGCAGCCTGCCCTATGCATAGAGCCCAGGTGGGACTCTATTCCAGGACTCTGGGATCATGACCTGAGCTGAAGGCAGACACTTAACTGACTGAGTTACTCTTGGAACACCCCAATTTATCTTTGAATACAGGGCCTAACATTTCCAGTACATAGTAGTATGGAGTATCTACTTAATAGATGCTTACTTAATGAATAATTATTTAATCTCAGGGATGAATAACATTAAAGGAAACCTGAACTATACTCCTTGTTCTTCATGAACTACGTATGTGACCTTCAGTGAGTCATTTAACTTTTCTAGGTGTCAGTTTCTTCATTTGTGAAATGAAAGGTGGGAACAGATAATCTCCCAAATCTTTCCCAGCCCAGACATCTTATTATTGCAGGTTTTATTTGTGCAAAAGAAAATCTAATCATTAACATAATTTTATTGTCCGTGACTTGCAAAGAAGACAAAATCCAAACCAAATTCTTCTATTTCAAATAGAATCATTTGACTCTGCATTTCATGTTCATTCTTGAGAAGATGATTCTAACTTTAATGTGCTTTCTTGATATTAAAATGTTCCAAACTTTACTGAATTAAAATCTTTTATGTTATTTGTTTAAATTAAATATATAATTCTGTTTATATGTCCAGCAATTCCAAATCAAAAGTTTAAGATACATCTATCTTTGGGAGAATCAAAAAGATATTTTTGAAAGAACATCGTATTTAATAAAATAATATTTATCTTTAATGTCTTAATAAATAACTTCGAAAAAATTAAAAGTCATCTCTCAAAACCAACTATTTTCCTATTTGTGCATTACTTTTCTGTCTCATATACTCATACTTTATCTAATTTCCATGATGATGTCATTCAACTTTATATCCTACTGTTTTCACTTAACATATCATGAGCATTTGTATCATTTCCACTTTGACTCATAATTATTATTTTAGAGGGCTGCATAATATTCCTTCAGTGGACATTGGAAAATTTACTGAATTAGTTTCCTATTGTTGATTTGTTAGATCACCTCCTTATCAACATAAACAATTCTACAACAAATATCTTCCTTTTCTCAGTATCTTCATACTAGGGACTTTTGCTTGAGATCCATTTTTAGAAGTGGACTTATTTGATAAAAGAGTAATATTGTTAACTTCATAGTTACCTTTGGAAATTATTTGCAAAAATACAATTTTGGGGGGTATAGCCCAATTACCCAATTTGATTTATGTTATTGTAATATTTCAATCAATACATTAATTTTTTTCTGGATTCATTTGTACCAATTAGTAGTTATGAATGCATTTGGCTGTAAGCAGGTGAAAAAAAAATAAACCCAGTCAACAGTGGCTTAAACAGATTGGAGTTTAATTTTGTCTTGGAATGAAAAGTCTAGTTGTAGGCAAGTTATCCTAGGCTGGCAACTGCTCAGGAAAGTCACTGAGGACCAAGGACCATCACATATGACTCTTCCATCCTTAGTAAATAGTTTTTTGTCTTCATGGTTGTAAGATGGCTATTATACCTCCAGGCATTGAATTGAAGAAGGAAGAAGGATAAAGGACTAAAGCAGCATATTATCTTTCTGTACTAATAAAACACTTTCCCAGAAGCCCCATCTGGTGATTTTGGCTTTGATCTCATTGTTCAGAACCAGGTCACATTGTCACACTTCGCTGCAGGGCAGTTTGGGAAAGAGAGTATTTTATCTTTTAAAATCCCTGTAGTCTAAGAAGATGAGGGTAAAAGGGGATATGAATGATTTTTGAGAAGGGGATATGAATGGGGATATGAATGATCTTTAAGAAGATCATGGTGTTGCCCCCTTAATTTTATTATTTTCAGTGAAAAATAAATGTTCTTCATTTATTATAATTAAATGGTAAACTTGTTCAGGGAATTTTTTCCCAAAGATTTTATTTTTAAATAATCTCTCCACCCAATTTGGGGCTTGAACTTGCAACCACGAGATCCGGAGTCGCATACTTTACCAACTGGGCCGGCCAGGTGCTCCTTATTCAGGGAATTTGTTGAATCCATCTTCGAATCCTCACCATTAGCATTGCGTTTATATACAAGAGGCTCAAGAAATGTTTGTAATATGTTGCAAAATAAAGATTTGATCCCTGGAATTTAGGATAGGTTAATTAAAACGTCATTTTAGATTAGCCTCTGTTTCTTTAATATGGTTTCTTGTCTGATACTAGAGGAAATGCCATAGAAATAGAGTATTGGACATAGTCCCTCAACTGAACTTTGTACACAAATAAGAAAATATAGATTCAGTAAAAATCCAGCTTGATGTCTTAATTTGGATTTAATAAAGCTATTGATTGGAGCACGAGAATATTTAGCACCAAGAGAGTAGAGTCTTTAGGTTTTCCTTGATGAATCACTAAATGCCTAGAATAGTGTATATGACGAGTAGACAATTAGTAACTGCTAGTAAAACAAACGACAGTCAGTCTAGAGTGAGGTTTCTGGGACTACACCACGCATTCCCAACTTTGTCCTTTTTAGGACATTTATAGGTGAAATCACAGTATATTGCAGGTCGGATCTGCTCTTGCTAAGGAGTCAAGAGAGACTGTGAATGTGATGAATGACAGACTTGAGATTCCAAAGAATCTAGATGGTGAATCGTGGTCAGATCATAGCAAGAGGAACTTTAATGGAAATAAATGTTAATTCCTTCAATGTAGCTTCCAAAAAGCTGCTCAAGAACAGGAACATCATAAATTATATTATTTGGGGGGGGGGTGCACCAATGATTAGAATAAGGAAAAATAATTTTAAGTGGGAAGAATTTTATGAAATAGCCCATTAAAAATGACTGGGTTGATTTTCCTGTAACTTCAGCTGTTGAAGGTTAAAATGGGTCACATCAAAGGATGCCCTGGGCGCACCGTACAAGGATGGAAGCCTGGACTGAATGTTCTAAAGATTCCTTCTATCCTGGACATATAATAGCTCTGCCTTTATTTAATTCTAGCTTAGAGACCAATGTACTAGTAAATTTCTACCAATTCCTATCAGTAGAACCTTGACGATTCTTCGCCATTCTGATTCATCAGGCTTCCACAGCAGCTTCATATTTTGGATGGCAAGGGGGTGAGCCTGAGAACCTGGCATTTATCACACATGCCTCATGTCGATCCCTCCTTCTTCTCTTATTGGCTGGTAAATTTACAACCCCAGAACCTTCCCGGTTGGCTCACTGATTTTCCTTCTAGGCAGATGAATGCTGGATAATGTTTATTATTCATTCAATAAACATTTGTTATGTATCTACTATGTGCCTAGTACAGTTTTGTTGAACACATTAGCCAAGAGAGAGCTCATGTTCTAATAAGAAGAGGAAGCCAAAAATAAACGGACAACATACTTTAGACAATGGGAAGTGCCATGAGAAAATAAAACAAAATTGTATGTCAGCCATGGCTGAGAAAGGCATTTTAGGGAGTGTCAGGTAAGTGTCTCTGAAAAGGTGATACGTAAAGTAAGACCCGAATGATGAGAAGCAGCAGAGTATATAGGGTCTGGTTTATAGGACCTCTCCAGAATGGCTTGGCCCCACCTGTCCTCCTACCCCTTTGTCCATTCTTCTGGTTAACAGAGAGCCCCCTCCATTGACAATGACATTGTCTCCTATTTTACCTCTGTCCATCTTCTCTGTTTCCTCCAAGGTGGGCTGACCTCTGGCACAACCTCCTCCTCCAGGAGACTCAACAGCATGGTGCTCAGGCCCAACCAGTATCTATCCTTAGAGGTTGCTCCCATCACTTCCAGGAAGGGGTGAGGCAGGGGTCTGGGTTCCCCAGCAGTTGCCATAATGAACGAGTAACACAGTCAGTGAGTGAGGGCGAGTTAATTCCTTAAGGAACAGACTTCAGCCAGTGAGAGACACAGGACACAAGAAAAAACTGGCGGTGAAATTCCTCTTTTCTCCCGCAGACGGAGTGTTCCCAGCTGCCGTGACGATGTAACTCCTGTCTGGAAGAAGTTCTGGGGACCAAGAAACCAGGTATGTTTATTTGTGAGGATGCAGTCATGTCATAACTCACCATCTTGAATTTTTTCCCCTCTTTGTTCCGCCTTCTTCTCTTTTCCCTTCCTCAAAGGCTGGGATTATAATTCCCCATAAAGCCTTGGCTTGTGAGATTTACAACAAGATCTGTTTTTAGGGGACCCACACAAAAACAAACATCATGGAAACATTTGGGGCGCGGGTAGAGCCATGGTTCCCAACTGTGTGTGGGGGTGCTCAGGTTTCTGCAACGAATTTATAGGGGGGTTTCAGGATATTTTAAATGTTCAAGGGAAACAGTGCTATTCAGCATCTGTTAGATGCCAAGCAAAGTACTAGCTCAAGGTAGTTGAGAGTTTCAACACCGAATCAACACTACTTTCTTTCAATGACATCATCATCTTGGCAAAGCTGGGTTTTCAAGGCTTGCTCTGATAAAAAGCAAGACCATGTACAGGAAATGAGAGTGGTGGTATCTAATGGGATTCCAAGGTTTGAGGAGTTGTGCCCATTAACAAGTACTATCCCAGTGATAAATAACTGTGGCTATTTAAGAATGAGATACAAATACCATAATTTCCTTTCAATTTACGTGTACTTTAAAAAAAAAAAAACAGCTGTTAAAGTTGTTCAGACATAAATGCTTCCTAAATTGTTAGCACCTAATTACCTAATCAACAGAAATGTTAGGTTCTTCTTTGGCCTGGGATTTCCAGGAAAATTAATCACTGAGACACCAAGGGTTCTGTGAACTGAGAAAGTTTAGGAACCTCTGAGTTAGAGCACAAGCAGCAAGTGAAAGATTGGAAGGCAAGAATAAGCCTACATACATCAGCTTACTCAGCTTTTCCCCTTTGGTGACGTTATTTTCTAAGGCGCTATTACCTTTAGTTTGGTCTATACATAACTGAGATCTTAAATGTGTGTGTGCGTGTGCGTGTGTGTGTGGTTTATGTGTGTTACTTGTTTTTTTAAAAAAAAAAACATGATTCTGTATTATTTCCTAAAGATTCCTAATCACTACATTTTTTTTTTTTTTTTACTATTAACTATAATGTCCTCTGTATTACTGGTCTTGCAATCTTTTTTAAACTCAAAAATTTTTTTGTTGTTCTCTCTTCAAAATTCCATGCTTGAAGACTTTTTGATCAGGCTAGAATTTGGAGATTCCAGCTGGTATGTAGGACAGGGATGATACCTGTTTTAGAGTGAAGAGGAATTGATCATAGAAAGATAAGTAAGAAGCCCACCTAGGGGTGCCTGGGTGGCTCAGTTGGTTGAGCAACTGCCTTCGGCTCAGGTCATGATCCCGGAGTCCGGGGATCGAGTCCCACATCGGGCTCCAGGCTCCACAGGGAGTCTGCTTCTCACTCTGACCTTCTCTCTCACTCTCTCTCTTTGTCTGATAAATAAATAAATAAAATCTTAAAAAAAAAAAAAAAAAAGAAGAAGAAGCCCACCTAATGGCCCATGGCTTTGGGTCCACTGATGGAGATATTGTCCTGGTAAGGTCTGGGATTTGAAGCAGGATGTTTCAACATACCCAGAGAAGCTTGTTCTCTTGTTTATGTACTTACGTTATGCAATATCATACAACGTGCATTGTTAATCCTGAATGACAATTGCCTTTCCTGTGATTGGAATGCTTTTGACCCATGTCCAAGGATTCCGCTTTAGAGTCAAGGTAACCAAGAAGTTGAATGAGCAATTACAAGGTTGCCTAGTGACCACAGAAAAACAAAAAGGAAAATACACTGTCTAAAAAGAATAATTGCTATTTTAGGTAACTTCTTAGAAGGCCACCTACAACAAGAATTCATTTGTTTTATGTTGGAATTATTTGTACCACTTGGGTGTAGGGGTTCTCCCTTTCACTCTATTAAATCCGGGTGTGTGTTCAATGACCATTTTCTTAACCCTTTGTTTAGCAGCCCATCTTTGTTGATATACTCTTTAAACATGCAAATATACAGCTTATTGGTCCAGCTGGTTTTCCTGTTAGCCTGGAAGATATTCTGTCTCCTGTCGGTATGTATCGATTTAATCAGATAGAAACTCGAGCTTCTACTAGGACCATTCTACTCTGCCTGAGTATCACTGCTTTCTTATACATTTTCCCTGAAATACTATATCTATAGTTATCCTCCTTTTTCCTGTAAAGGATAGTATACTAAATACTGTGAACTCTGTTTTTCTTTTTTTTCTTTTTGAACTTATTTTATTTCAATTCAATTAGTTGACATATGCTGTATCATTAGTTTCAGATGTAGAGTTCAGTAATTCTTTAGTTGCATATAATGCCCAGTGCTCATTACATCCCGTGCCTTCCTTAATGGATTAGTTACCCCATTCCCCCCACCTAACAACCCTCAGTTTGTTTCCTAGAGTTAAGAGTCTCTTGTAATTTGCCTCCTTCTCTGATTTTGTCTTATTTTATTTTTCCCTCCCTTCCATGATCCTCTGTTTTGTTTCTTAATTCCACTCTGTTTTTCTTTTTAACATTTTTGAGATTGTTTTATATTATTAAATATCATTTTGCCTTATTCCTCTTAATGGCTGCAGAGAATTCCATTGTTTGGATGAATAATAATTTAGGTAATTAGTCCTATTTTAACAAACATTTAGGTTGTTTTGGTCTTAAATTTTTGGTGTACATCTATAAGAATATCAGAGCACAAATTCCTAGACGTGGAATTCCTAGGTTAATTAGGTTGTGCATTCCAAGTATTGATAGATATTGGCAAATTTCCCACCAGGGAGACTGTATCAAACTACACCAATAATTTGAGAAAGTGTTGGTTTTCCTAATCCATCATCAATACCATCTATTATCAAACTGTTCTAAAAAATGACAACTTATTATAGCTTAAAATTGAATTTCTTTTAAAATGAGTGAATTTGAGCATGTTTTTATGTTGAAAACCATTTGTTTTTCTTATCTAAGTCAATAAACATTAATGATGGCCTACAATATGCATAACTGTTACACTCATTACTGGAGATACGGTGATAAACAATATGTAGCCTCCACAGACTTAGGGGATAGACAGACCAATGACCAACAGTTACATTCGTCAAAGTTTAGTATAATGGTATAATGGGAACCTGTTGGAGGGACACCCATGACAGTCCAGAAGGAGATCAATGGAGCTTCTAGTGGGAAGAGACATGTAAACTAAAAACTAATGGAGGTATACCAGTTAGCTAGGTGAACCCTAGGGATGGGAAGAATATGGAAAAGGAGGCTGCAGACTCATGTGTGCAGTGATGGAAGCAGAAAGCATAGTGCATAGTCCAGTTCAGAGTGGCACTGTCAGCATAGGAGGAAGGGGAATGGGGCAGGGAGGGCCCTCCACCCACTAGTGTGGCCTTGGAAATCAGGGATTGTTTGAACTTTGCCCTAATGACAGTATGACATAACTGGAAGATTTTCAGATAGAGGATAACATAGCAGAAGTATCTTAGGGGTTGAGCTAGAGAATTGATTGGAGAAGGTATGGTGAGCATTTAGGAGCCCGTTCAATAATTCAGGGAAGACGATGTTTTCTCCAGCTTAGTGATACACTAGATATTCATAGATCTCACTTAACATTACTGTTGAAGTACCTAATTCTCCCATCTCTCTGAAGATGAGGTACACTGCACAGAATTGAAGACGAACCAACTCCAACCAGACAGCCTGGATATGATTCCTGGCCCTGCCTGTTTCTGGTTGTGTGAGTCTGAGAAATGGGGGGAGTTACTACCTATGAGGGGTGCTGTGAAGATGGAGAGAGAGGCACTTGAAGTGCTTAGCACGTCACTTGTCTTATAAAAATGAAGGCTTAATAACCACTAGCTTTTTTTTATCATTTTTAATATCACCTGCCCTCATTCCACTCTGGAAATATCCTGACCTTTGGCTTATTATAATGTGCATATGGAGAGAATTACAGAATGTGGAATTTTGGAGAGGTTTGAGGACTCTTGTTCAATCTCCTAATTCTAGTTATGAGAAAATAAAGGGAAAGAAATCAAACAATCTGTTTGTGGTTGCACAGCACCCACCTGAAATTCCTCGCTGGTCTGGTTCTTTTATCACAGGTTCACATAGGTATATATTTTGGTTACTACACTTAGCCTTAAGCATGGATCTTTCTCCTATTTGTTGACAGCAGCAATTTCTTGGGTAGAAACTCCTAATTTGGAAAACAGTCTGGCTTACACACTTTGTAGCGCATCATTCAAACCCCATAGAGCTTTGGGTAATCTTAGAAACAAAAACTCAGAGTGAGGTGGATGACTAAATCTATAGAGACTGCAAGCTTGGGTTGTTTTTAGCAGTGGGGGCTGACGTGTTTCAAAGCCCCTCCCTGGGTGAGCTCCTCCTCTCCTGGCTCTACCAGGCACTGGCAACCCGCGCTCCCATCCTCACTTTTGCATTCTGGATTCTCCCAGCCTTTTTGGTTCCCTGGGGCCCCTGCGATCCCATTCAATCGAATTAACATCTGTTTAGGAAGAGGCTGCTGTATGTAAGGAAGATTCTGGCTGGCTGGGGGATGCAGGGATGAAGGGGCCCCAGCCCTTGTCCACAGAGAAAGGAGGGAGGCGCTTCCTCTGTATCTTAAACTTGACCTCCCTCTCACCGCTTACTTTACCCTGTTCAGGAATTCTCTCCCGGGTTCGCACCGAGCCCGCTCCTACAGCCCCCAAAGGTTTCCCGCTTAGGGCGGCTTCCGCCTGGTTCCAGCTCCGCACAAGCAGCGAGCAGTGGTGGAGAGAATGCCGCCCTGGGCATCGGGCATTGTGCATCAGGGCACTGGGACCAAGGTGGGCGCAGCCGCTCAAGGGCTGACTGCCTGGGCAGGGCACCTCGCCCGTCCCGGACCCAGCCTTCTCGTGTATTAACCAGGGCGCGGCACGCTTCCCTCCGAGTTTCCCTCCGGGGCTCTCCCCTCCCGATGTCTGGGTTCGTGCCCAGCGCCCCGCGCCCGGGCGGCTCCTCGTCCCCTCCCTCTGTCCTCCTCTCCCGCCGCCCGACGCCTCAGGGCAGAGTTCAGGTTCAGCTCTGGCTCGTGCCCCCGATTTAGGAAAAGGCCAGGGGGGCTGGAGGGCGCGGGTTGGCAGAGGGGAGGCAGAGGGGGGCGGAGGGAGGTGGCCTCTGATTGGTCGGGGAGGGGGAGTGGAGGCACGGAGTTTCCCACAATGCCCCGGTGCGGTGCAGCCGCGGATGGATGCTGCGGGAAGGGGCTGCCATTTGCTGCCCCTGCCAGCGGCGCGCGGACCTGCTCGCTCTCCTGCAGCGGCGGCCGCCGCCCGCGCCGTCAGCCGGCCCGGCCTCTGCAGCGCCGCCGCCTCGGCTCCCTCCGCGGCCGCCGGAGCGGTCGCCATGAACCCCAGCTCCTCGGCGGGAGAGGAGAAGGGGGCGACGGGCGGCAGCAGCAGCAGCGGAAGCGGCGCCGGGAGCTGCTGCCTGGGCGCCGAGGGCGGCGCGGAGCCGCGGGGCGCGGGGGCAGCGGCGGCGGTGGGGGCCGCTGCCCTGGAAGAGCCCGCGGCCGCCGGCCCGAAGGAGAAGGACGAGGCGCTGGAGGAGAAGCTGAGGAACTTAACTTTCCGGAAGCAGGTCTCTTACAGGTAGGCGCGGGAGCCGAGGCGGCGGGGACACAGGTGCCGCCGCGGGGCTGAGACCCGCTCTTGTCCCTCACAGAGGCGCTTCCCCGGAGTTGGGGGCACCTGGCTCTCTCTCTCCGTCTCTCTCTCTCCCTCTCCCTCTCTCTTCCTCTCTCCCCCTTGTGGGGAGATGTATTTTCTTCTCAACCCGGCGTTCCGGGCTGGAGGGAAGCTAGGTGCGCCCGGTTTCCCTCTGGAAACAGGACCGAAGACTGGGTCCCTGAGGTCACAACAACAACAAAAAATGCGACTGAGCGCCGAAGGGGGGCGGGGCGGGTGCAGACACAGATGGAGATGCTTAGTTTTCTTGAGAAAGTTGTTCCTACGCCGGTGTCATCTTTAACCACTCCCCCTACCTTCTAGATTTCCTTGGATGAACCTTTGGCACTAACTTGCTAGTTGAGATCGCCCTACAGGCAGGAGAGAACAGCACGGTACTGACGAGAAATCCTTAGGGAAGTCGGCCCTGCACCGAAATCGCCCATGAAGGAAGGGTCGCTGTGGATCTAAGTCCGTCGATCCCCAACTGGTTAGGGGGTTACCTGTACACGTGCTCTCTCCCCCTCCCCTGGGTGTGCCCAGCAGGAGGAGGTGGGAGCCCACTGGCAAGCCAGGGGTGAGCGTGAGGACGGGACCACACTTGCTCCTGAGGATGGATGCATTGGTGAGACAAGGACAAGGACAGTGTAGGATAAATGGCCACCAAATTATGATAAAACATTACCCCACGTCGTCTCAGGATCTTAAAATGTGAAATGAGGCTTCAGTAGGTTCTAGCGCTGCACCTCCCCACCTCCAGCCCCAGGCAAGAATAAAGATTTTGAGAGGTTTGGAGAGTTTCAGAGACTACCCTGACTGCTTTGTTAGTTTTAAAGTCAAGATAATACGTAAGCAGAGAATGACAAAAATTTGTACTTCCTAGGGCCCTGAGCATTTCGGGAAAAGGGGTCAGTACAAACATTATGGTGACCCTACTCCCTTGAGCCAGCAGTCCTTTCCAGAAACCCATGTAAAGTATTAAGCTTGCCACACCATGTGCTGTTATGTAAGCAAAAGCAGATGACAGAGGTGTGTGGGTTTGTGAAGGTGTGTGTTGTATTTAGGGGGGCATGTGTGTGAATCACTGGGATCCCCGGAAGCATTGCCTGGACAGGAGGCCCCGGGCACTGGGGCATGTGCTCTGTGTCTAAGTGTTGGTTGGCTTCTGATGACTCGGAAACGGTCTTGCTGGTGAGGTTGTTGCTCCCGCATCCCTCGCGTGCATTTTGTTCGCTGTGCATTGAGGGAGTTTCCCACTTGACTTGCTCTTTTAGTTACTCACATAGATCAGGATCAAATGAATCTTTCTCTTTATATTTTTTGGTTTCTAAAAATAGATAGGTGCTGGAGAGTGGGGTAGCTCTAGGGAGGTATGCTAGGACACAGGCAGTTCTACTTCCTGGTAATGATGGCCTGCCCGGCCCTTAGGGGATCAGGGACTACATTCAGCCTAATTTAGGAACCGTGAGTTGGAGGGGGTTGATTCCATTAAGCCCATTGTGGGTCTGGGCTCCTGAGCTGAGAAATTCTCCTGAGTTCCTGGTATTCATCAGACTCCTCACTGTTCTAGGTAGGGCTGCAAAGCACCAGTTTGCAAGGGAAATCATTTTAGCTTGCCTCTTGTCAGGGGTCATCGTCTGAACCTCTCTCCTGGACCCGGGTACTGTGTGAGTGGGACATGGCTTCCTAGATTGCACGCTCACACGTGCGTGTGGAAGTGTGTGCACCCACAAACGTAGACCTGGACATAGCATTTTTTTTTATATAAAATAAAAACAATAATACTGCATTTGCCTTCCAATCTATAGAGGTGGATCCCACTTTGTGAGCATTCCCCCTTAAAGAGAGCTTTACCGTCTCCAATTCAGGGAGCCACCTGCATCAGCGTCTCCTCAGGTGGGTCGTTAAAAACGCCTGCCACCCCAGGCTCACAAAATCAGTCTGTGTGTGGGAATTTTTAACATCCTCCTCAGGCAATGCTTAAGTACCTTGCTATCTGTGGACAGTTGCCCTGTTTTTCCCCAAAGGCTAAACAATTGATCTTTGGGCTCACAACAGTGCCCAGCCCAGGCGGTCCCAATTCAGAGGCAAGAGTGAAAAGATAGGTGATTTCATCGGGCCCATGTTTGTCCTGAGTAACTGGCAGAGTGTCTCCATTTTTATTACTATTATCATTATTTTTTTTAGAGTCACGGTGAATGGCTGCCCCCCTCGCCAGGGCAGCCATTCCTGCTGGATTCAGATGGAGCTGTACCTCGAGCATTTTGCTAGTGGGTTAAGAAGTGGTCTGTGAGGAAAGTACGCCTCTGGCTGGAGTGGGCCATTGGCTCCTCAGGGAGGACTACACCATCTCACTCCCGGGGGCACCCGAGGACAGTGCCTGGTGGGAGTTCGTGGAGGGAGGTTGGGAGTACCTCACAGGATGGAGCCTGAGTGAAGGGGTTCGCCTGGGGAACGGGGTATGGCTGCTTGTGTGAGGGGGGTCGTTTGAGGTGGGGAAAGAGGAGAGGTGCGGGTAGGTAAAAAATATCTTTACAGAACATGGGTATTTGCAGAGTGACACTTGACAGGAAAGAAGAAGGGGGCTTGGGGAGAGGGTGTGCGTGTGCGTGTGTGTGTAGGGGGTCTCATCTGCTCCTTCTGTTGCTAAGGAACATATAAGCTAGATTTTAAAAATAAATGAGGAGTGGGTGGGCATATGCAGTGACTCCTGTCTTTTTAGGAACTGGAGCCCTTTACAAAAAGCCTTTAAATAACCATTTCTGGAGGCAGATTATTCATTTTGCTTGACTTTTACTTTGTTAAGTAAAATAAACTCCTTTATATACCCCTAGATTTCCCCTCATTATCTTTTCTTTCTTGGCTTTTTTGGGGGGAACCATTTTTCCCCATGAGGAATTTTCCTTTATGTCAGATTCTGCTCCCCTAGAGCAAATAGTCTCTGTAGACTGTAAAGCTAAAGGTTTTAGAAGGCAGTGCAAGTGAGCTGGTACTTTTCTCTCAAAATTACTACTTCCTTTTTCTTTGCAAATTATGGTGCTGCAACAGGATACGTATGTGCCAACGACTATATAATGTGTAGGAACTGGGTTGTGTTTTTTTTTTTTAACTGCTGTAAGAATTCCCACTTAAGTTAGTAAAAAAAAAAAAAGTCTTTCAGAAATACACAGGGGAGGGGAAGGAGAGGGTAACTGGTGTTTATTGTCTTCTGTGTGCCAGGCCCTGCAGCAATGATTATTGAATATGCCATCCTATTTACTTGTCCTGATAGTCCTATGATATGAGTATGGTTATTTCTATTTTATAGACAATGAGCTTGAGGTAATCGAGCTTGGGTGGGAGGCAGAATGGAAACCCAGATCTGACTCTCAAAGGTTCTCTCTTTAGACTACATTCTGCTTCCCTAAACATTCATTTCAGGTTTGAAGTCTCTCCACATGGGTGTGAGTGTGTGTGTGTGTGTGTGTGTGTGAGCGTGAGCGGTCCTTTCACCTCCTCTGTAATACGCCACAGGTCATTTTATATTATCTCTTACACTTGTTGGGTCGTATCCCTTTGGCTGTATAATTTTCAGGAATCCCTCCGCTATTTCAGAAATGAAAAAGAATATAAATCCACGAACACCAAAACATATATTGGTTTTGCTTCTGAGCACAAAAGCACCTGCAGGACACCTGCCATCCCTATGAAGATACCCATGTTAGAGTTTTAGATGCCTTTGAATAAAAATTACACAGATGTTGTGCAGGTGAGCCTAGATCCAGTGGAGAACAGCCCCAAATAAACGATGGGGTGTGATTTCACTGGTCAGAAAGCCTGGACAACTACCGTAACTTCTACGATGTTGGTGGTAGGCTTCGGCTTCTCTGCTTCTACACCAAACCTTCCTTACAGGGAGATTTTGGAACGAGATAGGAGGAGCCACCAGGAAGGATTTAAGTCCTTAGGTTAGACAACTCGGTAAAAAAAAACGATTTATTATTCTTTACAGGTTGAGGATAAGAACAGAGTGTTTCCATTTTTGTTTTGTCCCGCAAAGCAAGATTATGTGATTATAAGAAAGACCAGTGTGATGTAGAAAGCCAAATAGGACGGCCTGTGCACTGTTTCTCCTTGCACGAGAATCCATTGTGTGGGGCGGACCTTTTCTTCTGAATATCAGCGTGTAGCGTTCCCCTTTGTAAATAAGTTTTATCTTATGTTTTATACATTTGTTCACTATTTAGAGCCTTTGGGATCAGACGAAAACTTTGGTTCTAATTTGTTTCCCTCTTCAGTAGTTACTTAGGACTTGGCTAAGTGTAGACTTCCTCAATTGGGACACCAACTGGGCAAGATCGCACTTGAACCATCGTCCCGAGTACTGAATCTGCTTTAGTTGAACTTTCAGAGCCTTGATTTTTAGCATGCGAGAGTGACAACACTGGACCCTGTGGCATCAGGGGAAGGGGGAGTTGAAGGGAGTTTTGCTGGGGTTCATTTCTGCTGTGGCAACAACAGCATTGCCTCATAGGGTCAAATTAAATTAGAGTAGAGCTAGCTCTTTGGAACATTTCACTCTCTACTATGAGAAAACGAGGACTCCCAGTGAGGGTCCAGGCTGGCTGCCCCTTCCCTGTCCAACGGGGCTGGGCTCTGGGATACACATCCTTTAGGCAACGCTGAATTGTTCTTGGAGATGCTCAGAGGCATTCACTGTGTGAAACTGGAAGCATCTGGAAGGACCATTGCCTCGATGTTGACATGACATTTACTTTCTGACTTGGGTTTATGTTCATAACGCTGATCCAATGATAGATAACTGAGGGACAAAGGTAAGGAGCGAAACAAAGTCTAAGCTGCAGGTTTCTTTCTTTCTTTTCTTTGAAATTTAATTTGCATGAAATAACTGTAAAAATGGACTAATGTCACATTGTTTGAACTGCCTGGAACTATTTGGACTATTGGAATTGTTTGAACTGGTCGGAATGTTATGCCCATTGCAAGGCATAACAAACCAGTGCAATGTAGAAGAAGATTAAAGAAATTAAAATGCCAAGTTATGTCTGCTTGCACATCATGCCTCCATAATTCCTCTCTGGCTTGCTCACCAGGCAAAATCCTCTGAGGAGTAAGCTCCTAAGTGTCCACTTTCTGTAATAGGTGGTGGGTCTTCCCATGTCCTCATGTGGCACTTTCAAAAAGCTGTGTTCAGACTTTATTATAATTTTCTGGTGTGGGAATTAGAGTTGGAATTGATACTGGCACCTTCTAGCTTTCAGGCTCGTCATGTTCATCTCTGAAATGGGCTAAGTCATAATAATACCTACTTTCGGGGTTTGCGATGAGAATTGCGTGAGTTACTTTATGCAAAGGACTCAGCGGAGTGCCTTGCACAGAGTTAACTTTTCCAATTATTATTATTCCCTGCTAAGTCATTCGCTCCTTTGGAGATGCAAATTGCACCTTACCATTTGAATCTCCGGATCCTGTTCTTATTACTCAGTAGGTGTTGGATAAATATTTATTGGATGAAGGAATTTAATTGCCTTCTTTAAATAAACTACTACTCTTACCATTTTTCCTGTCCATCTCAGTTGTGATTTTTCCTTTCTACTAAAAGAAAGGTTTGCCTTTTTCTCGCTTACACTTTGTCCAACAGCCAGAACTGTGTTTCTGTTTACAGCTTCCTGTGTGAGTACCTGCCCGAGCCGCTCAGCCAGCTGTTGGAGGCTGGGGAGGGGTGGCAGAACTCTCCCTTCACCAGCTATTTGCAGCTTGTCAGAGAAAAGGCCTTAATTTGCCTTCTGAGTAGCACTAATTAGCTCTCTGGCTCTCTTTCTGTCTGTCTCATCCCTTTCCAAGGGGGCATCATCGATTTCCTCCTCGGGGAGTATTTCCGTGGACTTCTTCTTCTGTGATTGGAACTTAGAACGGCAGAGAGATGGACACCCCACGTTCCTGGAATCTGTCCTCCCTGCTGTCTGGCCAGCCCCAGGTTGGGACTCCAGCGGCCTCTGTGCTGTATTACCTCACTCTG
Source organism: Nasua narica (assembly GCA_028533885.1). Classification (NCBI taxonomy): domain Eukaryota; kingdom Metazoa; phylum Chordata; class Mammalia; order Carnivora; family Procyonidae; genus Nasua; species Nasua narica. The sequence goes on along the minus strand of CM052806.1, from coordinate 79,002,442 downwards.
TCCTTGTAGCTCACCTGATTGACTTTGGCGGGAAAGTTATTTTAGGAAGGATTCCTTTGTCAATGGAGTGACTCTTAGCTCTTGTTTTGTTTTTCACTCAACTCAATAACAAATCCTTCAAAAAAGCGCCAGCTGTTTTTTATTCACATATGTTTAGAGTGTGTGAAGGATGGTTGGTGAGTGTCCTAACCCCCACAGGGTTCGAAGGGAGGGGGCGCCGGCAGCGCTCTGGTCTTTTAGAGAAAATCCAGTCGTCAGGTGTGTGCACACTTGCGGGGGTAGAGTGGGGGGGCTGCGCTTGGGCAGAGGTGGGAAGAACGGCCTTCGCAGATGAATTTTCTGGGTCTTTCCTTCCAGCCCTGAGGTTTTGTGAGTCTTTGAAATGGAGAAAGTACTGTTTTTTAAAGGCAAAGGCTTTCTGACAGGGACCTCTGTGATCCTTAACCTCCCTGCGTTTTGCGCAAGTCGAGATTTGCTGTTCGATTTTCAGATTCATAACTAATGCTCCGATAAGAACCGATTCTGATTTAAGCTATAAAATTAATGATCTGACTTGCTGGATGGAGTGGGGATACAATCAAACAGTAAGAATTAAACTGCAACCAAATCTCATTGTTCCTACTCTTCAATGTCACGGGAGACACTGGAATTGTGATTAACAGCCCTGACTCTAGGGCGCTCCCAGCGGGGTTCAGCTCTCCGTCTATCTCTGCCTGCTGTGTGACCTCAGGCAAGTTGCTTAATCTCTCTGTGCCTTAAGTTCCTCATCTATAAGATACTAGTGATAGGAGTACCCCAGCTTGTAGGATTGTTGCAAGGCTGATACTCAATGTGTTGCCTTTTGCAAAGCAAGCTATGAGTGTTTGTTAAAGGGGTGTCTTTCATACTTAAGTCCAATTAAGGAGATTTGTTTTTTATTCTTCAAAATATAGAAAACATTAGTCAAACGTCAGTAGCTAGCAGTGAAATTAATCAGATAATATGAAGATAAGATAGCTTTAGACTTAGGAAATTTAGTTTACAGGTTTGGGCATTCACCGAGGTATAGGCTATGCACTTTGCCTTTCACAACTTATTAAAAATGAGTTGACTCTTACCAGAGGGTGTGAAGGGGGTCAAGCTGCCTGGGAGCGCTGTGGAAATTGGAGTAGGCAGGAGGCCAAGGTCGGAGACGATGGGCACGGAGAGTGTGCAGAGCCACAGTGGCCCACACCCTCCCAAGCCGGTCCTTTGCGAGCAGGAAGCCAGACCTGGAGGATTGGATGAGAGGGGTCTGAGAGCTTCAATGTCAGGAATAGATAAGTAGATCAAGCCAAAGGACCTAGAAATAGAGTTGTCACCAGGGACCGCAGTACAGAGGTTATTCGGCTCCTGGCCTGGCTCGATGATGCCTGCTCTGTGTGCCCCAACCATGGCCGCCTGCCCTGTTTTGGCAATCAGAGAAAAAGCTTCCCAGATGCTACCTGTCCTCGATTATTTCAGAAATGGAAGGCTCAGCTTTCTGGGATGTTCTGTCCATTTTCTCAACGAGGCCAAACAACAGAATTGACTTTTTAAAATCATAGGTGATTATTAAATATTTGTTGAACAAATACAACTGGCTCAGGACTATGGATAAGTACTGAGGAAGTTAATTCATTTTTTTTTTTTTTCCTACAAAAGGCAAAGGAAAGGTGGTTTGGTTGCTTTTGTGTATCATGTAGGTTTTCAGGAAATAGCCAGAAAATAGACTCCTTGAAAAGTCCAAGGTACATTTTTAAAATGTGTCATTCCTTTGTGTATCAGAAAGATGTAAAAAATCCTATGGAAAAATACATTTTTGTCTTAAAAACACTTGAAAGCAATTTGTTTAAAGATGAAAAGGGGCTTTGTATAAGCTTATGCGGAAGCAATTGCAAAGGGTTCCACATATCACTTTTGAGACAAACTTCTGGAGCATTCTTCAAACTGAAAGGACTGTGTTCTCATCCCTGTCCTTACGTATGTAATCAGGTTTGAGGCAAGCTCTCTCTGAGACAGAGAGCATTCCCTGTAGGGGTTTTTGAGAAAAGAGCCCGATTTAAAACGGTTTCTTCCTTTTAAATTGGCCCCCTCCCCATGCAAAGACTAGGCTATAGCATATTTTTGTCGCTTTCCAATTGAAGCACTGTCCTCAGCATCTAAAGTAAGACAGAAAGGGGAAAAACCTTGAACCCCAGAAGCCTCAGAGCGTGATCTTCTCTGGCAGAATGAACACCCCTGGGGCCGCTGAGCCTTCCTGTCTGCCCTGCCTTTTCTCACGGTGGCCCCAAGCCAGCAGACGCCATTAGTTCCTGTCCTTCCCACTAGCCTCGGACAGACCATTCCCCGAGGGAGCAAAGACAGCGCGCGGACTCGCAGAGTTTTCGTGCAGCTCAGCTAAGAGAAGAAACAAGCTCTTCGTAGGGTTCAGACCTGGACTGCAAGTGTTAATTTACTTAACTACCTCCTCACGACTATTAGCCAGTATAAGGTACTGATTTTTATTAAGTGTTTACTCTGTGCCAAGAGCTATTAAAACATTTTATAGATAGCGTTTCATTGACGCCTCATTGAAGTCGGACTGTTATTACTTCCATTCTACAGATGAACGTATTGAGGCTTCGCGGTTAAGCAAGTCGCCTGAGGTCACAAAGCTAGTGAAATGGCCGAGTTAAGACCCGTGGCCCTGTTTGCCTACACTTTCCTCGTGCAGCTTTTCACTCTGGTTCTTCTTTCACCCTTCCCCACCGCCTGTGCGCCCCTAACCGTATTTTCACCATCTGATGGTTTATTAGACTCACATCTCCCGGGAGGAGAGATCTGTGGGCCCATCACTTTGGTGGGTCCGGCCAGGCCCGACCCAGGATGCAGAGACAGGCCGACTGGCGGACAGAGCAAGAATTCCTTTCCTGTCCCAGGGCGCACTCAGCTCTGCGAAGAGCTCTATGCCACCCGCAACCGCAGGCGGCTGAGATCGAGCTTTCCACGGGGGCTCTTTCTCCAACTACTACATGAATTTTCCATGGCCCAAGATGGGGGAATAAATCCAGGTTCCTGGGGTGGGGAGGTGATTTGTAGGGACTGTAGCCCCGTACGTGTGCCCTCCTTCAAATTCTACTTCCAGTACAAGATGTTGTGATTTTTTGGAAGCAGAGTGGGACTTGAGGGGTGAGGTTAGCGCTGTAATGGCTCGGGGTCCAGTGAAGAAGCTAGCCCTGATTTATGTGTACCATATGTGGTTGAAATGGCACAGTAAGCACCACTGGACTTTCTAAAAAGGAAGTATTCTTAGGAGACTTGAGTCTCCACCCTTAATTGGAGGGCCTATTCAGGCGGTAAGTACTTGCAGGATACGTTTATTCAGAACAACACCCTTCAGTGCTTGTGTGCTGTTATACTCACCTAGAAAGTTCCAAAGGATGATTTTGAAAAACCTGAGTCATTCTTTCCCATTTGAAGAAAACCTTCAGAATTTCTTAGCAAAATAAATCCCTAGTTCAAAAATAAACGACAAAGCTATTTAAAGATTAAAACAGAAGCTTTCTATGAGCCAGTGTGGAATTATAACAAAATCTAAGGGATTTTTTTTTTTTTAAAAAAACAGATTTCTGGAGATTTCTTACACTGTTAATACTGACTAAATTTCAGTACTTATAATAAAAATGTGTGTGGCGCTTTTCGGGCTTTACCATTTATAAACTGCTTTCATGTACTTGATCTAATTTTACTCTCAGAAGAATCTTAGGCAACAGGTGGGGTGGGTACTGGTTTTATAGCCATTGTACATTTCAAGAAACTGGCATGACCGCTAAGGGAGTATCCCGAAGCAAAGCCTCGGGCCAGTCAGGGGCCCGGCCAGTCTTAGGCTGGCTTTTGGATGTGAAATCCCGTGTTCTTTTCACTTCAGGGCTCTGCTTCCCAGGAAGGTCGATAGCAACGGTGTCTCT